>JARUHQ010000021.1:13925387-14611831 GCA_029955515.1 Chrysomela aeneicollis | reverse complement strand
GTAAGTATAGTATCATTTGCCTTTATTTTGTGTATGTATATAGATATTTTGCAAGTCGACTAAGAACATATAAATATATAATCATTGAATAAATATCCGACAAAGATTTTCAATTCCTCATGTAAGGAATTATCAAATCGATGAAATTATCGAAATATTTTCTGTAGTTTCGGATATAATGCGAACTTGGAAACTGTTTCCAATAAAGGATTTTCGTTCACATTATAAAGCATCAGGGGATTTCACATCAGATAGCGGTAAGTAATTATATAATGAGCTGTTGGGGTAAGTATAGTTTCATTTGCCTTCATTTTGTGTATGTATATAGATATTTTGTAAGCCGACCAAGAACATATAAATATATAATCATTAAATAAATATCCGACAAAGATTTTCAATTCCTCATGTGAGGAATTATCAAATCGATGAAATTATCGAAATATTTTCTGTAGTTTTGGATATAATGCGAACTTGGAAACTGTTTCCAATAAAGGATTTTCGTTCACATTATAAAGCATCAGGGGATTTCACATCAGATAGCGGTAAGTAATTATATAATGAGCTGTTGGGGTAAGTAAAGTATCATTTGCCTTTATTTTGTGTATGTATATAGATGTTTTGTAAGTCGACTAAGAATATATAAATATATAATCATTAAATAAATATCTGACAAAGATGTTCAATTCCTCATGTGAGGAATTATCAAATCGATGAAATTATCGAAATATTTTCTGTAGTTTTAGATATAATGCGAACATGGAAACTGTTTCCAATAAAGGATTTTTGTTCACATTATAAAGCATCAGGGGATTTCACATCAAATAGCGGTAAGTAATTATATAATAAGCTGTTGGGGTAAGTATAGTTTCATTTGCCTTTATTTTGTGTATGTATATAGATATTTTGTAAGTCGACTAAGAATATATAAATATATAATCATTAAATGAATATCCGACAAAGATTTTCAATTCCTCATGTGAGGAATTATCAAATCGATAAAATTATTGAAATATTTTTCGTAGTTTTAGATATACTGCGAACTTGGAAACTGGTTCCAATGAAGGATTTTTGTTCACATTATAAAGCATCAGGGGATTTCACATCAGATAGCGGTAAGTAATTATATAATAAGCTGTTGGGGTAAGTAAAGTATCATTTGCCTTTATTTCGTGTTATTATATAGATATTTTGTAAGTCGACTTAGAATATATAAATATATAATCATTAAATAAATATCCGACAAAGATTTTCAATTCCTCATGTGAGGAATTATCAAATCGATGAAATTATTGAAATATTTTCCGTAGTTTCAGATATACTGCGAACTTGGAAACTGGCTCCAATGAAAGATTTTTGTTCACATTATAAAGCATCAGGGGATTTCACATCAGATAGCGGTAAGTAATTATATAATAAGCTGTTGGGGTACGTATAGTATCATTTGCCTTTATTTTGTGTATGTATATAGATATTTTGTAAGTCGACTTAGAATATATAAATATATAATCATTGAATAAATATCCGACAAAGATTTTCAATTCCTCATGTGAGTAATTATCAAATCGATGAAATTATTGAAAAATTTTCCGTAGTTTCAGATATACTGCGAACTTGGAAACTGGCTCCAATGAAAGATTTTTGTTCACATTATAAAGCATCAGGGGATTTCACATCAGATAGAGGTAAGTAATTATATAATAAGCTGTTGGGGTAAGTATAGTTTCATTTGCCTTCATTTTGCGTATGTATATAGATATTTTGTAAGTCGACTAAGAATATATAAATATATAATCATTAAATAAATATCCGACAAAGATTTTCAATTCCTCATGTGATGAATTATCAAATCGATAAAATTATTGAAATATTTTCCGTAGTTTTGAATAAACTGCAAACTTGGAAACTGGTTCCAATAAAGGATTTTTGTTCACATTATAAAGCATCAGGGGATTTCACATCAGATAGCGGTAAGTAATTATATAATAAGCTGTTGGGGTAAGTATAGTATCATTTGCCTTCATTTTGCGTATGTATATAGATATTTTGCAAGTCGACTAAGAACATATAAATATATAATCATTAAATAAATATCCGACAAAGATTTTCAATTCCTCATGTGAGGAATTATCAAATCGATGAAATTATCGAAATATTTTCTGTAGTTTTGGATATAATGCGAACTTGGAAACTGTTTCCAATAAAGGATTTTCGTTCACATTATAAAGCATCAGGGGATTTCACATCAGATAGCGGTAAGTAATTATATAATGAGCTGTTGGGGTAAGTAAAGTATCATTTGCCTTTATTTTGTGTATGTATATAGATATTTTGTAAGTCGACTAAGAATATATAAATATATAATCATTAAATAAATATCTGACAAAGATTTTAAATTCCTCATGTGAGGAATTATCAAATCGATGAAATTATCGAAATATTTTCTGTAGTTTTAGATATAATGCGAACATGGAAACTGTTTCCAATAAAGGATTTTTGTACACATTATAAAGCATCAGGGGATTTCACATCAAATAGCGGTAAGTAATTATATAATAAGCTGCTGGGGTAAGTATAGTTTCATTTGCCTTCATTTTGTGTATGTATATAGATATTTTGTAAGCCGACTAAGAACATATAAATATATAATCATTAAATAAATATCCGACAAAGATTTTCAATTCCTCATGTGAGGAATTATCAAATCGATGAAATTATCGAAATATTTTCTGTGGTTTTGGATATAATGCGAACTTGGAAACTGTTTCCAATAAAGGATTTTCGTTCACATTATAAAGCATCAGGGGATTTCACATCAGATAGCGGTAAGTAATTATATAATGAGCTGTTGGGGTAAGTAAAGTATCATTTGCCTTTATTTTGTGTATGTATATAGATGTTTTGTAAGTCGACTAAGAATATATAAATATATAATCATTAAATAAATATCTGACAAAGATGTTCAATTCCTCATGTGAGGAATTATCAAATCGATGAAATTATCGAAATATTTTCTGTAGTTTTAGATATAATGCGAACATGGAAACTGTTTCCAATAAAGGATTTTTGTTCACATTATAAAGCATCAGGGGATTTCACATCAAATAGCGGTAAGTAATTATATAATAAGCTGTTGGGGTAAGTATAGTATCATTTGCCTTTATTTTGTGTATGTATATAGATATTTTGTAAGTCGACTAAGAATATATAAATATATAATCATTAAATTAATATCCGACAAAGATTTTCAATTCCTCATGTGAGGAATTATCAAATCGATGAAATTATCGAAATATTTTCCGTAGTTTTAGATATAATGCGAACTTGGAAACTGGTTCCAATAAAGGATTCTTGTTCACATTATAAAGCATCAGGGGATTTCACATCAGATAGCGGTAAGTAATTATATAATATTTATCGATATTTTGTAAGTCGACTAAGAATATATAAATATATAATCACTAAATGAATATCCGACAAAGATTTTCAATTCCTCATGTGATGAATTATCAAATCGATAAAATTATTGAAATATTTTCCGTAGTTTTGAATAAACTGCGAACTTGGAAACTGGTTCCAATAAAGGATTTTTGTTCACATTATAAAGCATCAGGGGATTTCACATCAGATAGCGGTAAGTAATTATATAATGAGCTGTTGGGGTAAGTAAAGTATCATTTGCCTTTATTTTGTGTATGTATATAGATATTTTGTAAGTCGACTAAGAATATATGAATATATAATCATTAAATAAATATCTGACAAAGATTTTCAATTCCTCATGTGAGGAATTATCAAATCGATGAAATTATCGAAATATTTTCTGTAGTTTTGGATATAATGCGAACTTGGAAACTGTTTCCAATAAAGGATTTTTGTACACATTATAAAGCATCAGGGGATTTCACATCAAATAGCGGTAAGTAATTATATAATAAGCTGTTGGGGTAAGTATAGTATCATTTGCCTTTATGTATATAGATATTTTGCAAGTCGACTAAGAATATATAAATATATAATCATTAAATTAATATCCAACAAAGATTTTCAATTCCTCATGTGAAGAATTATCAAATCGATGAAATTATCGAAATATTTTCTGTAGTTTTGGATATAATGCGAACTTGGAAACTGTTTCCAATAAAGGATTTTCGTTCACATTATAAAGCATCAGGGGATTTCACATCAGATAGCGGTAAGTAATTATATAATAAGCTGTTGGGGTAAGTAAAGTATCATTTGCCTTTATTTTGTGTTATTATATAGATATTTTGTAAGTCGACTTAGAATATATAAATATATAATCATTAAATAAATATCCGACAAAGATTTTCAATTCCTCATGTGAGGAATTATCAAATCGATGAAATTATTGAAATATTTTCCGTAGTTTCAGATATACTGCGAACTTGGAAACTGGCTCCAATGAAAGATTTTTGTTCACATTATAAAGCATCAGGGGATTTCACATCAGATAGCGGTAAGTAATTATATAATAAGCTGTTGGGGTAAGTAAAGTATCATTTGCCTTTATTTCGTGTTATTATATAGATATTTTGTAAGTCGACTTAGAATATATAAATATATAATCATTAAATAAATATCCGACAAAGATTTTCAATTCCTCATGTGAGGAATTATCAAATCGATGAAATTATTGAAATATTTTCCGTAGTTTCAGATATACTGCGAACTTGGAAACTGGCTCCAATGAAAGATTTTTGTTCACATTATAAAGCATCAGGGGATTTCACATCAGATAGCGGTAAGTAATTATATAATAAGCTGTTGGGGTACGTATAGTATCATTTGCCTTTATTTTGTGTATGTATATAGATATTTTGTAAGTCGACTTAGAATATATAAATATATAATCATTGAATAAATATCCGACAAAGATTTTCAATTCCTCATGTGAGTAATTATCAAATCGATGAAATTATTGAAAAATTTTCCGTAGTTTCAGATATACTGCGAACTTGGAAACTGGCTCCAATGAAAGATTTTTGTTCACATTATAAAGCATCAGGGGATTTCACATCAGATAGAGGTAAGTAATTATATAATAAGCTGTTGGGGTAAGTATAGTTTCATTTGCCTTCATTTTGCGTATGTATATAGATATTTTGTAAGTCGACTAAGAATATATAAATATATAATCATTAAATAAATATCCGACAAAGATTTTCAATTCCTCATGTGATGAATTATCAAATCGATAAAATTATTGAAATATTTTCCGTAGTTTTGAATAAACTGCAAACTTGGAAACTGGTTCCAATAAAGGATTTTTGTTCACATTATAAAGCATCAGGGGATTTCACATCAGATAGCGGTAAGTAATTATATAATAAGCTGTTGGGGTAAGTATAGTATCATTTGCCTTCATTTTGCGTATGTATATAGATATTTTGCAAGTCGACTAAGAACATATAAATATATAATCATTAAATAAATATCCGACAAAGATTTTCAATTCCTCATGTGAGGAATTATCAAATCGATGAAATTATCGAAATATTTTCTGTAGTTTTGGATATAATGCGAACTTGGAAACTGTTTCCAATAAAGGATTTTCGTTCACATTATAAAGCATCAGGGGATTTCACATCAGATAGCGGTAAGTAATTATATAATGAGCTGTTGGGGTAAGTAAAGTATCATTTGCCTTCATTTTGTGTATGTATATAGATATTTTGTAAGCCGACTAAGAACATATAAATATATAATCATTAAATAAATATCCGACAAAGATTTTCAATTCCTCATGTGAGGAATTATCAAATCGATGAAATTATCGAAATATTTTCTGTAGTTTTGGATATAATGCGAACTTGGAAACTGTTTCCAATAAAGGATTTTCGTTCACATTATAAAGCATCAGGGGATTTCACATCAGATAGCGGTAAGTAATTATATAATGAGCTGTTGGGGTAAGTAAAGTATCATTTGCCTTTATTTTGTGTATGTATATAGATGTTTTGTAAGTCGACTAAGAATATATAAATATATAATCATTAAATAAATATCTGACAAAGATGTTCAATTCCTCATGTGAGGAATTATCAAATCGATGAAATTATCGAAATATTTTCTGTAGTTTTAGATATAATGCGAACATGGAAACTGTTTCCAATAAAGGATTTTTGTTCACATTATAAAGCATCAGGGGATTTCACATCAGATAGCGGTAAGTAATTATATAATATTTATCGATATTTTGTAAGTCGACTAAGAATATATAAATATATAATCACTAAATGAATATCCGACAAAGATTTTCAATTCCTCATGTGATGAATTATCAAATCGATAAAATTATTGAAATATTTTCCGTAGTTTTGAATAAACTGCGAACTTGGAAACTGGTTCCAATAAAGGATTTTTGTTCACATTATAAAGCATCAGGGGATTTCACATCAGATAGCGGTAAGTAATTATATAATGAGCTGTTGGGGTAAGTAAAGTATCATTTGCCTTTATTTTGTGTAAGAATATATGAATATATAATCATTAAATAAATATCTGACAAAGATTTTCAATTCCTCATGTGAGGAATTATCAAATCGATGAAATTATCGAAATATTTTCTGTAGTTTTGGATATAATGCGAACTTGGAAACTGTTTCCAATAAAGGATTTTTGTACACATTATAAAGCATCAGGGGATTTCACATCAAATAGCGGTAAGTAATTATATAATAAGCTGTTGGGGTAAGTATAGTATCATTTGCCTTTATTTTGTGTATGTATATAGATATTTTGCAAGTCGACTAAGAATATATAAATATATAATCATTAAATTAATATCCAACAAAGATTTTCAATTCCTCATGTGAAGAATTATCAAATCGATGAAATTATCGAAATATTTTCTGTAGTTTTGGATATAATGCGAACTTGGAAACTGTTTCCAATAAAGGATTTTCGTTCACATTATAAAGCATCAGGGGATTTCACATCAGATAGCGGTAAGTAATTATATAATAAGCTGTTGGGGTAAGTAAAGTATCATTTGCCTTTATTTTGTGTTATTATATAGATATTTTGTAAGTCGACTTAGAATATATAAATATATAATCATTAAATAAATATCCGACAAAGATTTTCAATTCCTCATGTGAGGAATTATCAAATCGATGAAATTATTGAAATATTTTCCGTAGTTTCAGATATACTGCGAACTTGGAAACTGGCTCCAATGAAAGATTTTTGTTCACATTATAAAGCATCAGGGGATTTCACATCAGATAGCGGTAAGTAATTATATAATAAGCTGTTGGGGTACGTATAGTATCATTTGCCTTTATTTTGTGTATGTATATAGATATTTTGTAAGTCGACTTAGAATATATAAATATATAATCATTGAATAAATATCCGACAAAGATTTTCAATTCCTCATGTGAGTAATTATCAAATAGATGAAATTATTGAAAAATTTACCGTAGTTTCAGATATACTGCGAACTTGGAAACTGGCTACAATGAAAGATTTTTGTTCACATTATAAAGCATCAGGGGATTTCACATCAGATAGAGGTAAGTAATAATATAATAAGCTGTTGGGGTAAGTATAGTTTCATTTGCCTTCATTTTGCGTATGTATATAGATATTTTGTAAGTCGACTAAGAATATATAAATATATACTCATAAAATAAATATCCGACAAAGATTTTCAATTCCTCATGTGATGAATTATCAAATCGATAAAATTATTGAAATATTTTCCGTAGTTTTGAATAAACTGCGAACTTGGAAACTGGTTCCAATAAAGGATTTTTGTTCACATTATAAAGCATCAGGGGATTTCACATCAGATAGCGGTAAGTAATTATATAATAAGCTGTTGGGGTAAGTATAGTATCATTTGCCTTCATTTTGCGTATGTATATAGATATTTTGTAAGTCGACTAAGAACATATAAATATATAATCATTAAATAAATATCCGACAAAGATTTTCAATTCCTCATGTGAGGAATTATCAAATCGATGCAATTATCGAAATATTTTCTGTAGTTTTGGATATAATGCGAACTTGGAAACTGTTTCCAATAAAGGATTTTCGTTCACATTATAAAGCATCAGGGGATTTCACATCAGATAGCGGTAAGTAATTATATAATGAGCTGTTGGGGTAAGTAAAGTATCATTTGCCTTTATTTTGTGTATGTATATAGATATTTTGTAAGTCGACTAAGAATATATGAATATATAATCATTAAATGAATATCTGACAAAGATTTTCAATTCCTCATGTGAGGAATTATCAAATCGATGAAATTATCGAAATATTTTCTGTAGTTTCGGATATAATGCGAACTTGGAAACTGTTTCCAATAAAGGATTTTCGTTCACATTATAAAGCATCAGGGGATTTCACATCAAATAGCGGTAAGTAATTATATAATAAGCTGTTGGGGTAAGTATAGTATCATTTGCCTTTATTTTGTGTATGTATATAGATATTTTGTAAGTCGACTAAGAATATATAAATATATAATCATTAAATTAATATCCGACAAAGATTTTCAATTCCTCATGTGAGGAATTATCAAATCGATGAAATTATCGAAATATTTTCTGTAGTTTTGGATATAATGCGAACTTGGAAACTGTTTCCAATAAAGGATTTTCGTTCACATTATAAAGCATCAGGGGATTTCACATCAGATAGCGGTAAGTAATTATATAATAAGCTGTTGGGGTAAGTAAAGTATCATTTGCCTTTATTTTGTGTTATTATATAGATATTTTGTAAGTCGACTTAGAATATATAAATATATAATCATTAAATAAATATCCGACAAAGATTTTCAATTCCTCATGTGAGGAATTATCAAATCGATGAAATTATTGAAATATTTTCCGTAGTTTCAGATATACTGCGAACTTGGAAACTGGCTCCAATGAAAGATTTTTGTTCACATTATAAAGCATCAGGGGATTTCACATCAGATAGCGGTAAGTAATTATATAATAAGCTGTTGGGGTACGTATAGTATCATTTGCCTTTATTTTGTGTATGTATATAGATATTTTGTAAGTCGACTTAGAATATATAAATATATAATCATTGAATAAATATCCGACAAAGATTTTCAATTCCTCATGTGAGTAATTATCAAATAGATGAAATTATTGAAAAATTTTCCGTAGTTTCAGATATACTGCGAACTTGGAAACTGGCTCCAATGAAAGATTTTTGTTCACATTATAAAGCATCAGGGGATTTCACATCAGATAGAGGTAAGTAATTATATAATAAGCTGTTGGGGTAAGTATAGTTTCATTTGCCTTCATTTTGCGTATGTATATAGATATTTTGTAAGTCGACTAAGAATATATAAATATATACTCATAAAATAAATATCCGACAAAGATTTTCAATTCCTCATGTGATGAATTATCAAATCGATAAAATTATTGAAATATTTTCCGTAGTTTTGAATAAACTGCGAACTTGGAAACTGGTTCCAATAAAGGATTTTTGTTCACATTATAAAGCATCAGGGGATTTCACATCAGATAGCGGTAAGTAATTATATAATAAGCTGTTGGGGTAAGTATAGTATCATTTGCCTTCATTTTGCGTATGTATATAGATATTTTGTAAGTCGACTAAGAACATATAAATATATAATCATTAAATAAATATCCGACAAAGATTTTCAATTCCTCATGTGAGGAATTATCAAATCGATGAAATTATCAAAATGTTTTCTGTAGTTTTGGATATAATGCGAACTTGGAAACTGTTTCCAATAAAGGATTTTCGTTCACATTATAAAGCATCAGGGGATTTCACATCAGATAGCGGTAAGTAATTATATAATGAGCTGTTGGGGTAAGTAAAGTATCATTTGCCTTTATTTTGTGTATGTATATAGATATTTTGTAAGTCGACTAAGAATATATAAATATATAATCATTAAATAAATATCTGACAAAGATTTTCAATTCCTCATGTGAGGAATTATCAAATCGATGAAATTATCGAAATATTTTCTGTAGTTTTAGATATAATGCGAACATGGAAACTGTTTCCAATAAAGGATTTTTGTTCACATTATAAAGCATCAGGGGATTTCACATCAAATAGCGGTAAGTAATTATATAATAAGCTGTTGGGGTAAGTATAGTATCATTTGCCTATATTTTGTGTATGTATATAGATATTTTGCAAGTCGACTAAGAACATATAAATATATAATCATTGAATAAATATCCGACAAAGATTTTCAATTCCTCATGTGAGGAATTATCAAATCGATGAAATTATCGAAATATTTTCTGTAGTTTCGGATATAATGCGAACTTGGAAACTGTTTCCAATAAAGGATTTTCGTTCACATTATAAAGCATCAGGGGATTTCACATCAGATAGCGGTAAGTAATTATATAATGAGCTGTTGGGGTAAGTATAGTTTCATTTGCCTTCATTTTGTGTATGTATATAGATATTTTGTAAGTCGACTAAGAATATATAAATATATAATCATTAAATGAATATCCGACAAAGATTTTCAATTCCTCATGTGAGGAATTATCAAATCGATGAAATTATCAAAATGTTTTCTGTAGTTTTGGATATAATGCGAACTTGGAAACTGGTTCCAATGAAGGATTTTTGTTCACATTATAAAGCATCAGGGGATTTCACATCAGATAGCGGTAAGTAATTATATAATAAGCTGTTGGCGTAAGTATAGTATCATTTGCCTTCATTTTGTGTATGTATATAGATATTTTGTAAGTCGACTAAGAACATATAAATATATAATCATTAAATAAATATCCGACAAAGATTTTCAATTCCTCATGTGAGGAATTATCAAATCGATGAAATTATCGAAATATTTTCTGTAGTTTTGGATATAATGCGAACTTGGAAACTGTTTCCAATAAAGGATTTTCGTTCACATTATAAAGCATCAGGGGATTTCACATCAGATAGCGGTAAGTAATTATATAATGAGCTGTTGGGGTAAGTAAAGTATCATTTGCCTTTATTTTGTGTATGTATATAGATATTTTGTGAGTCGACTAAGAATATATGAATATATAATCATTAAATAAATATCTGACAAAGATTTTCAATTCCTCATGTGAGGAATTATCAAATCGATGAAATTATCGAAATATTTTCTGTAGTTTTGGATATAATGCGAACTTGGAAACTGTTTCCAATAAAGGATTTTTGTTCACATTATAAAGCATCAGGGGATTTCACATCAAATAGCGGTAAGTAATTATATAATAAGCTGTTGGGGTAAGTATAGTATCATTTGCCTTTATTTTGCGTATGTATATAGATATTTTGCAAGTCGACTAAGAATATATAAATATATAATCATTAAATTAATATCCGACAAAGATTTTCAATTCCTCATGTGAGGAATTATCAAATCGATGAAATTATCGAAATATTTTCTGTAGTTTTGGATATAATGCGAACTTGGAAACTGTTTCCAATAAAGGATTTTCGTTCACATTATAAAGCATCAGCGGATTTCACTTCAGATAGCGGTAAGTAATTATATAATAAGCTGTTGGGGTAAGTAAAGTATCATTTGCCTTTATTTTGTGTTATTATATAGATATTTTGTAAGTCGACTTAGAATATATAAATATATAATCATTAAATAAATATCCGACAAAGATTTTCAATTCCTCATGTGAGGAATTATCAAATCGATGAAATTATTGAAATATTTTCCGTAGTTTCAGATATACTGCGAACTTGGAAACTGGCTCCAATGAAAGATTTTTGTTCACATTATAAAGCATCAGGGGATTTCACATCAGATAGCGGTAAGTAATTATATAATAAGCTGTTGGGGTACGTATAGTATCATTTGCCTTTATTTTGTGTATGTATATAGATATTTTGTAAGTCGACTTAGAATATATAAATATATTATTAGTTTAGTAATTTGATAATTTGATTTAGAACATAATTCACACAATTGTACCAAAAAGCAATACATTTGCCGGCACTCTCTCAAAGCTCACTGTTCCTATCGTCGCACCGAAGTGACTCGCTTCTTCTTACGTGATGATGACGCTTCATTCCAACGATGATTAAGCTGATTCATCACCTCGCTACAGGTTTCCATCTCAATACGGGGTGTTCTTAGAAAACTGTCGCTAACACGGCCAGACTGACGGATGCTACGGTCTCGGAGCACTTGGTTTCATCGCCGCCAAGAAGTGCTGTGTCGATGATTCGGGTATACGCATTTCCGGGCTACTGCGTAAGTGGTGTCTCAGCATCTGAACATACATCGCCTTCGTTATCTATAACTATTGAGGAATCAACTGATTATCGAAACAAATCGCCAATCAAGTCACTGACGGAACATGATTGCAACAACACACCAATCAAGTCGCTAACGGAACATGATTGCAACAATTCACCAATCAAGTCGCTACGGAACATGATTGCAACAATTCACCAATCAAGTTGCTAACGTAACATGATTGCAACAATTCACCAATCAATTCTCTAACGGAACATGATTGCAACAATTCACCAATCAAGTTGCTAACGGAACATGATTGCAACAATTCACCAATCAATTCGCTAACGGAACATGATTGCAACAATTCACCAATCAAGTCGCTAACGGAACATGATTGAAACAATTCTCCAATTAAATCGCTACGGAACATGATTGCAACAAATAGTGCTTTCAGACAGTTAATGCCACCCGAGTCTCACTGCTCGGCAATCTATTAATTGCATTCAGACAGCATTAGCTACCCGGCCTTACTGCTCGGCAATCTGTTAATTTGCTTTCAGACAACACTAACCACCCGAGACTTACATTACTCGATTGCTCTGCACTTTTCTCACTCAACATGGGTTCATGAAGAACACAAACTTACACCGAAATATTCTTGAATGTTACCTTCATTAATATCTTTCAAGCATGTCTAGTAAATCACTTGTATCGACACATGGGCCAGGGCCGAGGCCAGGGCCTTAGCTATTCCTTGGTGGCCTTGACCATCTTGCTCTTGCCAACTCGCTTCAGTTCGTACTAGTTCTCGGAAGTGACAATGATTCCATTCAAGTTCAATACATTTGCGATCCAACTTCAAGTAATGGACGGTTACATTATTTGTTGACTTCTGAAAAGTGATAATTAATACAAGTTAAACTTTCCATAACAAGCTCGGCCATTCTGCCTTGAATTGCGTTTCAAAGCGAATCAAATTCATTCCAGTATGCATACTGCGTTCTGCTTGATCGTCAGCTCTGTAGATACCAGTAGCTATGGAATAATATTCAATGCACCAATCATCCCAAAACTCTCAAACTCAGCATTACTTCAACCTGAAACTCAAGCCTGCATGATTATTTTGATTTATTCATGAGCACCAAACAGGGAAACGATATAGGCATTGCATACGTAACTCTTCATCCAAACACATCTGAGGTTCAAGTGGCATCAAGCAGCAATAAATGAGTCATCAATTACAGATACTTGTTCATAACAATTTAAAACAGGCAGTGAGCCTAGACAATCTATAAGTTTGCTCGCAACTGAGGAAACCAAAAATGTTTGAGAATAGAGCAGACCACAGTTCAATCAGTGCCGATGACATTATTCGCCATGAAATAAACGAAGCAAACCTACTCTACTAGGTATGTGTAGGTACAAAATATCGAATTTCTTTAGTACCACTGAGCACTAATGTTTGATGACATAAGAGACCATTGTTTTTCAACACTTTGATTGAGATCAAGTTTCAACGGAAATTAACAATTGCTTCACTTCGGCATCACTTTTTTGTTATATACGTAGCCACGTATCATAATGAGACTGAGGACCGAAATATGGTTTTATCTGAAAAAATCAGCAAGAAGAGCCCTCGTGACTGGGCGTGAAAGCTTGCTCGATGTGTATTCGTTTGAACAGATTTCGTCCTGATTTATCATAATGATGTAAACCATACGCCTCTGGAATCACAGGCATTGCAATCGTACTCACATACGTTAACTGTGTAAAAAAATCATTCATTATCAAATATTCAAGTACTTTATGTCCCAATATCTAAAAAATAATCATTTCAATCAAATCTTGAAAACGCCAATATTTTTTACACGCAAGTTTTCCAGCTTTGGCCATTTCTGATGAATATATGGAACCTGTTACTACCGGAACCATTGATATTTGCAACTTCACATAACAAAGAAACAATAATTTTCTCACAAAGAAATGCTTCCGGAAAACCGGTCTCTTTTTACAAGGGCCAGTTCTCATATCACCATTGAATATCATTAGTAAGGTATTTTTCCACTCTCACCACTACTTGTAGATCTAACCATTCATTCATTTTTTGTATTGGCCACAGCCAATTCTCAGCAATATCCTTATCGCTTGGATTTGAAAGTTTTTGAACCTCGACTAACAAATCTTCCACATTATATATCTGCGGCATGTGGACGTGGATGAATCGCACTTCTGATATTAGTTTAGTAATTTGATAATTTGATTTAGAACATAATTCACACAATTGTACCAAAAAGCAATACATTTGCCGGCACTCTCTCAAAGCTCACTGTTCCTATCGTCGCACCGAAGTGACTCGCTTCTTCTTACGTGATGATGACGCTTCATTCCAACGATGATTAAGGTGATTCATCACCTCGCTACAGGTTTCCATCTCAATACGGGGTGTTCTTAGAAAACTGTCGCTAACAATATAATCATTGAATAAATATCCGACAAAGATTTTCAATTCCTCATGTGAGTAATTATCAAATAGATGAAATTATTGAAAAATTTTCCGTAGTTTCAGATATACTGCGAAC
Source organism: Chrysomela aeneicollis (assembly GCA_029955515.1). NCBI lineage: Eukaryota > Metazoa > Arthropoda > Insecta > Coleoptera > Chrysomelidae > Chrysomela > Chrysomela aeneicollis. Next base: position 14,597,008 of record JARUHQ010000021.1, on the reverse strand, counting down.
TTGGAAACTGGCTCCAATGAAAGATTTTTGTTCACATTATAAAGCATCAGGGGATTTCACATCAGATAGAGGTAAGTAATTATATAATAAGCTGTTGGGGTAAGTATAGTTTCATTTGCCTTCATTTTGCGTATGTATATAGATATTTTGTAAGTCGACTAAGAATATATAAATATATACTCATAAAATAAATATCCGACAAAGATTTTCAATTCCTCATGTGATGAATTATCAAATCGATAAAATTATTGAAATATTTTCCGTAGTTTTGAATAAACTGCGAACTTGGAAACTGGTTCCAATAAAGGATTTTTGTTCACATTATAAAGCATCAGGGGATTTCACATCAGATAGCGGTAAGTAATTATATAATAAGCTGTTGGGGTAAGTATAGTATCATTTGCCTTCATTTTGCGTATGTATATAGATATTTTGTAAGTCGACTAAGAACATATAAATATATAATCATTAAATAAATATCCGACAAAGATTTTCAATTCCTCATGTGAGGAATTATCAAATCGATGAAATTATCGAAATATTTTCTGTAGTTTTGGATATAATGCGAACTTGGAAACTGTTTCCAATAAAGGATTTTCGTTCACATTATAAAGCATCAGGGGATTTCACATCAGATAGCGGTAAGTAATTATATAATGAGCTGTTGGGGTAAGTAAAGTATCATTTGCCTTTATTTTGTGTATGTATATAGATATTTTGTAAGTCGACTAAGAATATATAAATATATAATCATTAAATAAATATCTGACAAAGATTTTCAATTCCTCATGTGAGGAATTATCAAATCGATGAAATTATCGAAATATTTTCTGTAGTTTTAGATATAATGCGAACATGGAAACTGTTTCCAATAAAGGATTTTTGTTCACATTATAAAGCATCAGGGGATTTCACATCAAATAGCGGTAAGTAATTATATAATAAGCTGTTGGGGTAAGTATAGTATCATTTGCCTTTATTTTGTGTATGTATATAGACATTTTGCAAGTCGACTAAGAACATATAAATATATAATCATTGAATAAATATCCGACAAAGATTTTCAATTCCTCATGTGAGGAATTATCAAATCGATGAAATTATCGAAATATTTTCTGTAGTTTCGGATATAATGCGAACTTGGAAACTGTTTCCAATAAAGGATTTTCGTTCACATTATAAAGCATCAGGGGATTTCACATCAGATAGCGGTAAGTAATTATATAATGAGCTGTTGGGGTAAGTATAGTTTCATTTGCCTTCATTTTGTGTATGTATAAAGATATTTTGTAAGTCGACTAAGAATATATAAATATATAATCATTAAATGAATATCCGACAAAGATTTTCAATTCCTCATGTGAGGAATTATCAAATCGATAAAATTATTGAAATATTTTTCGTAGTTTTAGATATACTGCGAACTTGGAAACTTGTTCCAATGAAGGATTTTTGTTCACATTATAAAGCATCAGGGGATTTCACATCAGATAGCGGTAAGTAATTATATAATAAGCTGTTGGCGTAAGTATAGTATCATTTGCCTTCATTTTGTGTATGTATATAGATATTTTGTAAGTCGACTAAGAACATATAAATATATAATCATTAAATAAATATCCGACAAAGATTTTCAATTCCTCATGTGAGGAATTATCAAATCGATGAAATTATCGAAATATTATCTGTAGTTTTGGATATAATGCGAACTTGGAAACTGTTTCCAATAAAGGATTTTCGTTCACATTATAAAGCATCAGGGGATTTCACATCAGATAGCGGTAAGTAATTATATAATGAGCTGTTGGGGTAAGTAAAGTATCATTTGCCTTTATTTTGTGTATGTATATAGATATTTTGTAAGTCGACTAAGAATATATAAATATATAATCATTAAATTAATATCCGACAAAGATTTTCAATTCCTCATGTGAGGAATTATCAAATCGATGAAATTATCGAAATATTTTCCGTAGTTTTAGATATAATGCGAACTTGGAAACTGGTTCCAATAAAGGATTCTTGTTCACATTATAATGCATCAGGGGATTTCTCATCAGATAGCGGTAAGTAATTATATAATATTTATCGATATTTTGTAAGTCGACTAAGAATATATAAATATATAACCATTAAATGAATATCCGACAAAGATTTTCAATTCCTCATGTGATGAATTATCAAATCGATAAAATTATTGAAATATTTTCCGTAGTTTTGAATAAACTGCGAACTTAGAAACTGGTTCCAATAAAGGATTTTTGTTCACATTATAAAGCATCAGGGGATTTCACATCAGATAGCGGTAAGTGATTATATAATGAGCTGTTGGGGTAAGTAAAGTATCATTTGCCTTTATTTTGTGTATGTATATAGATATTTTGTAAGTCGACTAAGAATATATGAATATATAATCATTAAATGAATATCTGACAAAGATTTTCAATTCCTCATGTGAGGAATTATCAAATCGATGAAATTATCGAAATATTTTCTGTAGTTTTGGATATAATGCGAACTTGGAAACTGTTTCCAATAAAGGATTTTTGTTCACATTATAAAGCATCAGGGGATTTCACATCAAATAGCGGTAAGTAATTATATAATAAGCTGTTGGGGTAAGTATAGTATCATTTGCCTTTATTTTGTGTATGTATATAGATATTTTGCAAGTCGACTAAGAATATATAAATATATAATCATTAAATTAATATCCGACAAAGATTTTCAATTCCTCATGTGAGGAATTATCAAATCGATGAAATTATCGAAATATTTTCTGTAGTTTTGGATATAATGCGAACTTGGAAACTGTTTCCAATAAAGGATTTTCGTTCACATTATAAAGCATCAAGGGATTTCACATCAGATAGCGGTAAGTAATTATATAATGAGCTGTTAGGGTAAGTAAAGTATCATTTGCCTTTATTTTGTGTATGTATATAGATATTTTGTAAGTCGACTAAGAATATATAAATATATAATCATTGAATAAATATCTGACAAAGATTTTCAATTCCTCATGTGAGGAATTATCAAATCGATGAAATTATCGAAATATTTTCTGTAGTTTTAGATATAATGCGAACATGGAAACTGTTTCCAATAAAGGATTTTTGTTCACATTATAAAGCATCAGGGAATTTCACATCAAATAGCGGTAAGTAATTATTATAATAAGCTGTTGGGGTAAGTATAGTATCATTTGCCTTTATTTTGTGTATGTATATAGATATTTTGCAAGTCGACTAAGAATATATAAATATATAATCATTAAATTAATATCCGACAAAGATTTTCAATTCCTCATGTGATGACTTATCAAATCGATAAAATTATTGAAATATTTTCCGTAGTTTTGAATAAACTGCGAACTTGGAAACCGGTTCCAATAAAGGATTTTTGTTCACATTATAAAGCATCAGGGGATTTCACATCAGATAGCGGTAAGTAATTATATAATAAGCTGTTGGGGTAAGTATAGTTTCATTTGCCTTTATTTTGTGTATGTATATAGATTTTTTGTAAGTCGACTAAGAATATATAAATATATACTCATTAAATGAATATCCGACATAGATTTTCAATTCCTCATGTGAGGAATTATCAAATCGATAAAATTATTGAAATATTTTCCGTAGTTTCAGATATACTTATTTGTTTTTTGTAGTATTTATGTAGTTTAGCTTAGGTTATCGTAGGTTAGATCCCGTGTGGGGTAAACAGTCCCCCATCGGGCGCGTCCCCAGGTAGCGGATAGGGGAATGCCCCCTATTAATAGGGGGTACCGAGGAAATCACGTACTCGGCGCGGACCAAAACTGATGATTAGGTATAAATAATATATAGCTTGTGTGATATATTATCTTCATTTTCATGTAAAGTATGATTCAATAAATTGTACCATTGACAAGAATAATTGTTTAGCTTATTCAGTACATAATTTCTTTAAGTAATTTGCAATAGCATAACGAGCTGCATGAACCTTTGTGATACCACTGACCTATATAATAAATTGCTTCACAGTATCTTTCAACTATCATGGGTTAACTATAGATATAACAAAATCTATTCAGGTTCTCAATATTATACTACACAACACTTCATACTACAGGTATGATACATGATACGCGTATAATATGTGGTAACTAAATTCAACTTCCCTAGAAAGATAATTGAGAATACAAATTTTCGCCAGCACCCTCCAAATATATCGAATACCACGTAAAAACTGATTTTGATCATCAAGATAGATAGATAGATGAATAGATTTATTCATCTTTTAGATGCAATCAGAAGAGTACAAATAAGATATGTCAAATTTAGAATTTAGCAAATATGATAATTTTTCGGTAGATTAAAGTGGTTAAAAAAATACAATATAAAAACACATACAATTGAGATAAAAAATACATACATAAGCAATAGGAAGTTCATATATAAAAAAACGTTCAGTGTATAAGCAACAAGATCGATCTCATAGAAGTTTGTTTAACTACTACTTTCTTTTGTGTAACAGGTTGTCATAAAAAAAAATCGAATTTTGCAATGTGGATCAGTATAAAATAATTAGTTATATTTGTAGACAAGAGCATATACATGAAGGCTCAATGATTTTAGCCAAGAAGGAATACATCTCGGAATGTAAAATTGAAACATCTCTCGAAAAGTTCACCATTGAAATGCATTTAGAATGTGCTTCCTTTGTGTTCCGCGGTAAACATTGCATTATAAGTATATATAGATATATTATTTTTCAAACAACTCTCATTGTTATTTACAAGAGCGACAAGGAGTATGACTTCGTAACTGTTTGTGGAGATATTAATATAAATAAAAATAATGATTGTAAGAACCACAAAATCCTAAGCGATATATTCATGTAATTGAATCTCACCTCGCTGGTCAACTCCTCCACTAGAATTTTTACAAATGAGAATGGAACATCACAGTCGACTATAGACTATATAGTTTCCAATGAACCAGATATATCATCCTACCATAATTTCAATCCAGTTCTTTCTGACCATTTTTGCCAATCAATTTATCGCAACACGATGTGAGATCAACAAAATTTTGTAGTGGAAGAAGTGGTCGAGAGAAGGAGATTCAATGACGGATCGATAAAAGAATTCAAATACCTAATCAACAAATATCCCATAGAATTAAATCATAATGATATAGACCGCATTTTTGAAGTTTTCTTGCAATATTTTGATTAGTATTTTCAAGCAGCTTTCCCAAAACGTAAAACTCACGGGACAAAAATCAACAGTAAAAAAATTACTTTCACTGAAGAGTTGATGAATGAGCTGGAAGAAATCAAATGGATCAACTGGCTTGAAAATAGTTCATTCGACGTTGAGTTGACAGTTGAATACAAACAAAAGAAAAAATTGTTAGAAACTAAAATAAAAAATGAATGAATCAAACACTATACAATCATCAACAAATCTTCGAACAATATCAAATCAACATGGAATTTAATCAATAAACTGAAAGGTAATCAACAAAATAATAAGAGAGAAATACCCGCTCTTCATTACGATCAAAAAATGATCGAGAGCCAGAAGGAAAAAACAAATTCTTTTGGAAATTTTTTATCAAATGTAGTAGAGGAGAAGTTGAAACATCATTTTGGACTCGATATATCGAATGAATGCACATGTTCTCTCATTTTAAATAAATCCTTTTTTTATCCAGCACTGGCTGAAGAAATTGATGAGGTCATACAATCATTACCTAATAAAAAATCTTCTGGATTGGATGAAGTCCCAGTGATTCTATTAAAAAAATGTAGTTCTGATCTAGCTCTTTTGATCGCGCACATGATCAACTTATAAGTTATAGAGGTCATCTTTCCGAAAGTCTTCAAACAAGCACTTATTGTTCCAATCTTCAAAAAAGGTGAACTTGACAAAATCTAAAACTATCGGCCAATCAGTTTACTCAGTATGTATTATTGTGATGAATGAATTCAGTAACTGGTGTCAAAAAAATCGGTCGATCATAAATATCGAAAAAACAGTCTTCATGGATTTCCCGAAACGCAGAGAAATAAACAAATGGACTTTATCATATGAATTTTTCGGAATAAACATCCTTTCTCGGAGTTGTAATCGTTCGAAACATTACCTGGTCCAGTCATATCGATTTAGTAGCGAAAAAGTTAAATCGAAGTTATTATGTTATAAAATCTGTGAAAAATCATCTAGATATAAAATCATTACGCATTTGTCTACTCTGCTATTTCATATAATATAGTAGTATGAGGTCAAGCAACTGAAGCAACGAGAGAAACTCTTATGCTACATTCACAAAAATAAAAACATTCTCTCTCATAATCGCGATCATCATGATTACCCAACCAGGTCTAAAGACTTGATTAGCTTGAAAAAACGTTATCACGAATTTTATAATAAAGCATCAATCAATGCAGGTTGTTGAATATATAATTACTCGAATGTTGAAATGAAAATGCTTGTCTATAATCAATTCAAAATTGGACTCAAAGGTATGTTATTGAGAATTGCTCCTTACAGTAGTGAAGAATTCATCGAATCGCTCACATGATAAAATGTGTTCTCCTGATCCATTCATAAATTGTTGTCAATACTAGTTTGTATAGGTAAATCATTAATGCATATTATATGTGAAGAAATTTTGTTGAGTGTTTTATACAAACAATTTTATTCTCATATATATATATATTTGTATGTAGATGTAGGTGCCGTGTGCATATATGACTTAACTCATCTTTACCCTGTAAAGCTAAGAGTGAATAAAGTGTTTTGTATTTGTATGCAAATAAAGCAATTAAACAACAAATTTCTGCGTTTTTCTGTACCACATTAAAACATAATATATTACAGCCTGTACTGTTGGGCAGATTTCGATGTTTGTTCAGGATATAAAAAAAATTGAGGCAACATTCTTTTAGAAATTATAATTCTGTCGAAATCAAAATCTGCTATTTTTGTTCGTTTTCGAATTATACAAAAATCGAGTAAATAAAAAAATAAGAATCATTCTCTGTTGTGGACTGGATATGTATTTTTTCAAATGGGAATAATACTTGGCTATGGTTTTGATTCAAACGATTTTTTTTCGATTTTATTCAGGCATCAAGTGTCATCTCGAAAAATGATATGTTAGAAAACTTCATTCATCGTAATAACTATACTTGTGATTTCGCTTCTGAAATATATAATTTGGTAGCTATCCAGAAAGGAGAGATCCTAATACACAGCTACCATCAAGAGCTTAAGAAGGGGTTAACCTTTACAAACATGTCAGAGTATATTTGCGGTGTAAAGGAGGAAGTAAAAATCCCGAGGGAAAGGGGCGGAGAACAATGTCGAACAAAAAACGCTAAGCGCTGTTGGCGTCTCACTCCAACTCAGTGTCGCGTAAAATTCGTAGTAAATTTAGTCTTGCCTGGTCGCTCGGAATCTGTGGCTCGGGTCTGCGGCCGTCGGCAAAGTTTACAATTCTCAGAATAGGCCTCCGGCTTTTCATCATTATATTTTGTACTTACTGAATTATCTAAAAATGTCTATAAGGATAATTTGATATGATATGGAAAATATAAAAAAATCTTGTCGAAACAGATGAAACCCTTTCGAATATCAAAAATAGTAACACAAAAACATCTACACAATCAAAATTGAAACTCATAAATATACAAATTGGAAAATGTCTTTCGGTCATGGGAGAAATGGAATTTTCGATTGGACAAAATAGAAAATTTCATGCATAAATTGGTGAGCTGAAACGGGTTAGATTTCTCATTACAAAAATAAATCGGGGGCAGGTAGGTTCAGGATTGAGACCCTCTGTTCGGTGGCTGGATGTAGAATCAATTTTCAACTCGAGAATTCAGACAGTGCTCGTTATCAATTTGAATCACAAATAAATTGAATGCTTTCTTATTGTTGCATCGTATGATGAATATGGACACAGAAAAAACGCTGCAAAAATGCTGTTTATGGAGAAACTATATTGAACATTTTTATGCACAACAAAATATATCGAAATATTCTTCTTCGATAGGTATGAATGAATGACATTTCTCAAGATATTCAGTATCGTTAATGAACTTGAAAACTCGAAAACGCACAACTATTTGTCTCTTATATTTTGCCCCTCACCTACAGCTTCAACTATACGAGGTGGAAAAAACACTGGATATAATAGTTGTATTAGGGTTTCATCGGTACTATATTTTATCACTTCCAAAACGAACAAATGCGAATCACTTTTTTTTTTAAATGGAACACCCCCTATGTATATTTATAGTCAGAAGTCCACTTGTTTGTTTCATCGTCTGGTTTCCATGGTATATTGTATCCATACACCGATCAAATCAAAATTTCCTTTGGTAATTTTCATTCAATATTGAAATTGAAATAAGTGAAAAGCGGCTTGAGGAAAAAAAAAAGTATTTCATTATAGTTGAAAAAAAGCTGCATTTGTTTGTTTAGGATTTGCCAGAAGATAGTACCGATGAAACACTACAAATTATATATACATTTTTTTTCCACCTCGGATATAAACTACGCAACACTAATTACGTCGCACCCCGAAATTTTGCCACTGTTTAAATTTGAATAACTTTTTTCTTCTTTGAACAATTTGAATTCTGTTTGCACTGTTCGCTAGCTCAGTCCTTCAGCTATAACCTCGTACTTCTTCGATACATGAGGTTATTTTCATAAAATTGCTACAGGATGTTTTTTGGAACTGTGCAAAATTTCGAAATTTTCAAAAGGATCCCAAATTAAGAAAATCAGTTTTTTTTCAACTTTAACAGCAGAGGCATGAAGATTATCTCATTACCTTTGGCCATTTTCAAAATTGTCTTCTTATCACTTTTTTTACAGAGTGATCTCAAAAAATCAATTTTTTGGTTTTGCAGTCATTACTTTTTTCCTCTTCAACCGATTTTCAAAATCTCAGGATCATTTTGAAGCTGAAACGTTAGATGAACAGACATGAAGATTAGAATTGACTAAAGATAAATATTAAAGATCAAGGGTTTCTGCAAAGGTGACCCAAATCTAAATCCCCCTTGAAATCCCGATTAAAAAAGAAAAATATCCAAAACGTTGTTTGATCGAAACGAAAATATCACCACCAAAAATACTGATAACATTTTTTTACCCCCTCCCCCCCAAATTTTTTTTGCGGGTAAAATTTTTGCTGGTCAAACGGTTAGATATATCGGTAAACATATTTCACCTGACCCCCACATCGGGATCGGATATAAAAAAAAATCTTTCGCCCCCCTTGCCCCCTTGGGGTACTTTGGGTACGAATGAAGGGAAAGGAGATTTTTGTGATTTTTTTACATATAATTTTCTTGAGTTTCGTACAAAACTACTAAGAATCGCCCAAACTCGAGTTCTCCAAGTATCATAGTTTGATGTACAGGGCGAAAAAAAGTTATTTTTCGGAATCGAGACAAGCGGTACCCATAGCTGTGTTCAGCGGAAAAAGTTGATCAAAGAGATAAAAAAAATTGTTTCATAGGCGTACGTATAACATTTTTTTTGGGGGTCTAAAAAATTAAATTCTTTCAAAATATCCAAAACATGATGGAAGACTTTGTATAGGTGGTGAGAAGGTTACCCTGAAATTTGGTTGTATTCAGAATTTTTTTTTTATTTTGAATTTTTTTATGAAGTCTTATATCTTCAGAAAAGAAAGACCTACGAATAGTTTTTTCTGTCCTGGTCTTTATTTTCACGAGAACGTAATTTTCAACCTGTCTTGTCAGTCACTCATTATGATTTTTGTTACGTTGGTTACGGACCATGCATTTTCTAGAACATGGCGTTTCATTTCGGTTTTCTCACGCACAATTTTAGACTACTGAAAAAAAAAAGATCTGGATGTGTCCAGAATGGAAGACCTTCCCGAAAACAAGTTGATTTTCATTTAATTCTCCTTCCAGTCGGGATTTACAGAGTGTTTCAGATTTGGGTCACCTTTGAGGAAACGCTCGATTCTGAATGTTCATCTTGAGTTAATTCTGATCTTCAAATCATCTCATATGAGGTTTCAGCTTCAAAATGAGCCTGAGATTTTGAAAATCGGTTGAAGAGGAAAAAAGTTATGACTGCAAAACCAAAAAATTGATTTTTTTGAGATCACTCTGTAAAAAAAAGTGATGAGAAGACAATTTTGGAAATGGCCAAGGGTAATGAGATAATCTTCATGCCTCTGCTGTTAAAGTTGAAAAAAAACTGTTTTTCTTCATTTGGGATCCTTTTGAAAATTTCGAAATTTTGCACAGTTCCAAAAAACATCCTGTAGCAATTTTATGGAAATAACCTCATGTATCGAAGAAGTACGAGAATATAGCTGAAGGACTGAGCTAGCGAACAGTGCAAACAGAATTCAAATTGTTCAAAGAAGAAAAAAGTTATTCAAATTTAAACAGGGGCAAAATTTCAGGGTGCGACGTAATTAGAGTTGCGTAGTTTAGTTGAGCCCGTAGGTAGTATCTCATCCATCTCTCATTTCCATATTCCTCTCGTATCTACTGTCAACTATTTCAGGCAGTAAATATTTCATGTAAAAATCTACTAACTTTGATTCCATCTTATCTTGCCAAAATATATCATTACGATAATTTTCTTCAACTTTTATTCCTTAATATGTCCATACGGCAAAATAACCTGCATATGATGGATGATAAATTGCAGTTTCGAAATTTCGAAAAAAAAAAAATCAAATAAAAAACGTTGATGGCGACCCATGAATATATTGCTAGTGATAGAGCATAAAATACAGTTTCAAGAAAATGGTCTGCTTTTTTCGTATCTACTAAAATAAAGCCAATGAAAAACTAAAATCTAAAATTTTTGTTTTTTTTTTATATTTCAAAAACCAAAAGAAATTTCAACTATTTCTTTGCGGCTTATTGTTGCGCATATGAATACATAACTTTTTCCCAATTTAACCGATCCTGTATCTCTAACCGTTATCGAATTCCCAATTTAGGGCCGCGAATTTGGGATACCCTGTACATCGATTCCAATTATTTCTTAGGAAAAAATTTAAAAATATTTGAATATATACAATCTCAATATCTTTTTTTTCACTGACAATTTTCTCACAGAAAGTCTATTACGATGTTTATCGCCAGTTCGATAATTTGAACTCGACATGTTTGATCACAATAATATCACTAGTTCACAAACTAACAATAGTTTCACCATCTGAATGCAATCGCAAACTGAGTACTGACTAGCTTTCTGTCTGCAGTATGATACATGCATATCTGGCCGGCCCTTTGATGTGCACATAGCGCCTGCAGCCGCCGTTGGCAAAAAATGTTTACGTTTTCTAATCACCTAATTAATCTTATTCGAGAATGCAATGAATTTTTTTCGCAACTTCCATTGATATCATCACATGTGCTAAAATTATTGGAATAACTTCAGGGCTATTTTTGATTTTTATGAATGAAAATACGATTCATTCAACAATTCATAGTATCCATGTAAAAGTGCTTATTTGGTGCGAGGGCGCTCGAATCAGTCATGAAAAATGCTCCGCAATTAAGTATGCAGGGGTTAAGCAAAAATCATTTTTGACCTAGTAATTATTGACGGATCACGATAATTTTTATCTTCAATAAAGACAATTGTATGATTGAGGCATCTCTCGGAGTACTTTTTCGAAATACGATATATCTTGTGAGATAAAAAATATTGAATATGGGCAAAATTTTGCAATTTTTTCACTAGTTTTGTTTCAAAAAATCAAAAAAGTACTGCGAGAGATGCCTAGATCCAACCTTTCTCAAGCAGAAAGTGAAAAAAAAATCGATTTTTTTCAGCGAGTTCCGAGTAATATGATTTTTGCCATTCCTTGTTTCACAAAGTTTTACCATCAATCCCAAATTGTATAAGAATATAATCTATAAGCTTTTTTCAGCAAGAAACATCAACAGGTGACATTTTTGAGTTTCTCATCAGGATTGAAAATCATGAAAGCTAAAAATATATGTTTCGCCTACAAATATATTTGGAGCTTGTTGTTATCCATGTTAATATTAAGCTGAGTCAAGGGAACACTTTCAACACAACAAAGGAAACGGAATTTATTTTGAACAAAGAAAGAACAGAAAGAAAAATGGCGTCCCGTCCTTGAAAACCCGTGTAGCCTCAAGGACAGGTAGGATGGAAATGAGATGTAAGAATAAAGTAAGAAGAAAGAATCGATGCACTTTATACCGTCGCTGTCACGGCTGGTGGTTCTGTCACAGGTTCTGTGGTACGGGTCGTTTCGCGCCTCTGGATGGGGACTTGCTTCCTGCGGTTGTCCCGAAGTGGCAGTAGTTGTGTAGTTGTCGGCTGCTCTTGACCACCACATATATAGGTATAGCAAATTTATTCTACGATCACCGGTTTCAACGCTAATGATTTTTTGTATGAAAAACACAGTAACGATGTGAATGAACTAATAATTATTGGAAGAAGCCTAGGAAGCGTCACTTGAAATTGGAAAGTCTTTTTTTCTTGCCATCCAAGTTATGAGTCAGTATTTTAGATGAAAATTATCAGTCGATATAAGTTTTGATGATATTTCACTGCAGTCTACATATTATGTGGTAATAAATTAACTTAAATGATGAAATTTCTTTTCATATCAAGTATGAGTGAATCAGTATCAACACTTGTTTTTTGATAACCTCAAAATTCAAGGGTAAATATATATAGGAACTACTTTCTGATTTTTACCCTTGGAGTTTTTCTCAATTATTCAATGAAATACAACAAAAAAGACACACCTGCAGCTTGTCACTTTCTTTCAGGACCAATAATTGAACCATAATACTTATATTCCATCATGGATCAAAGGAGGTGAACGAATTGAAATAATTTATTGTTATTGTAAAATCATTTCTCAGGTCACTGGATAAGGTATGATTTCCGATGAATTTTGTTATTTTTTATATATTTTCAACGATGTCTTCGACTACTTCTGATAGTATCCCTTGTTTTTTTTTTTTTCGTTACTCTCCGAAGTAGGCATTGAACGAGAGAGATTGAGTAATTCTGAAATACAAATACGATTTCCATTAGAAATTGGCAATATACTTCTATCAATGGTGTGAACACAGTCTCTAGCTCATCTGGACATTTGGAAATGTCATTTGAAAATCATGAATTGAGAATTATCAAAGCAAAACTTAAAGTCAGCAGAAATAATTTGAGTTATGATGTTCATGATTTCATTATTAACTTCAGGTTTTTTAACCTCAAGTTTTCGAATATAACATTGAAATACTTGCCAAAATTTGCCTAATAAGTTAAATTCAAAGTTCCTATCGAATTTGCTGACCAATTTTATGTTCAACATATTTTATTGTAAACTTGCGATTATAGCTTGAATCTATTCTATGAAACCGGGATGTCCACGAACGGTGGCTCCCTCCTATCACTTTTTTGTTTTCGGATATACGGGAGTGAAATTTGGAGGATCCGTTAAATGCATGAAACTGCATATTTTGTCAAGTAACTTCATGCGAATAACGGATTCACTGAAAGTGACATAACCTTTCGATTTCTGAATGAAACACCTGGTTTATTTTTTTTCCTTTTTTCTCTCTATATGACATTGAGAATATATATCAAATAGTTTTGTTTCGTTTCGAGGAAAACAAACTTTTTAAGCTTTCCATCATGTTCGTTACTGACTCTAAAACTTTCGTTTCAGATCCTCAATTGAACTGTCAAATTCAGTTTGTGGGACTTAATTGTTGGTGTTATTTCCAAAGCACTCTTCGCAAAAACATTTTTTTCTCAATTTTATTATGTAATATTCAATCATATCGTGTGATACATTATTATATTCAAAACAGACTTCTAAAACATGTATATTATGTGTTTTATCACTGATATCAAAAATGCCTTCGAAATACTATGACATATTCAGAATCCTTGTAAAAAAATGCCTGAAGAGCGTCCTACTTAAAATCCTTGTTTATCCTATTAAAATTGAATTTAATGGATGGTGAAACGCTATGAAATGTGTAAGAGACGATTTGAAAGTGGTGACCAGAACACCTCATTTCACTGGTGAGTTACTCAGTATCATTCGTTGTATGAATATTATTCACCCAACCTCATATGCAAAACGATATTTGGTAATTTGAAAATATTCTCGGGTTTCTCCGAGATGAAAAATTCATGGATATATGTAAAAATATGATCAGGAACATATACCTAATCCACCTGCAACTTGTTTTTCTGTAGGTCCTATTGAACCATACTAATTATTATAATTCGAGGCAAAATAATAATCTATGATATTTGAGGAAGTGTGTCTATACTAATGACAAGCTTAAATTGAGCAGCTTCCTAAATGAACAATAATTCGAATAACATTTTTTTCTCATCTCATTATACAGGTCATTATACATCTCATTATACATCTCATTATACATCTCATTATACATCTTATTATACAGGTCAATAAATTAGGTAAAATTCTTAGGATTTCTTGGCAATAAACTCGAATGGAGAATGTTAGAACCATTGAAATAATTCAAGTGGATTATACAGACCATTATTCTGGAAACCGTCAATATTACAGGTCAATGGATTAGTGATACTAATCTGCAGTTTGAACACGAGCCATCAAACTGTGTTCTATATTTAAAATACAAGATTATTTTCCAAATCAATATATTAATATCATATTGATTGAATAATTAATTTTAATATCAGCGTTCGATATTATTTAAATTTATTTGGTCGACCATGTCTTTGAAATGATTTAGTTGATTTCGATTATCGCAGTTTATGAGTTGAAAAACCTCAGCATGCACCATTTCTATGAAGATATCTTTGATTCCTTTTCAATTCATAATAATAGACAAAATGCAAAACAAACGGTAAACATTGTAAATAAGTGCATTTTGTAACTAGGGCATAGAAGTAGGGGGCCCATTCTCGATGTCTACTCAAAATAGATATAATTCGTATAGTAAAACGTAGATTCTTAACGATAAGCATGAGTTTTATCATTAAAATTAGCTATTCGCAGAGCTCAAAAACGAACAGAGTTATCAAACTACGCGGTTTGCGTATAAATTAAGCTATTTTCATCATGCTCTTCAAGTACAGTGATGAAAACATAATTGTATCGTCTTTTCTGATGTCTTCAAGGAAATTTAAAAAAACTCGACCTTGTGTACAGAGCGCCCTCTGGAAGTGAAAATAAACTAGAATCATCAAATTAGGAGTTATTCGAATGAGTGTGAGATCATATTTCAAACGAGCCTGAGTACAACAAGTTTGGATATATGACATGAAAGATGGATATTTGAAATAGGTATTATTCAACAGATTCCTTCATTCTGGTTATTGAAGATATACTGAGCTGCAGCAAAAAATATAAATATTTTATTTCCGATATTGTAACAGAGTACCTCAATATTTTCCAATAACATTCGATTTTTCCTCTTTTGATGACTTGAAAATATCTATCATCAACTTCTCTCGGCCTTTATTTGGTACCTACAAAATTTCGTATAAGGTTGTAAATATAAGATAATATGCGGAAAAATCTAAGGAAATATTCGGATAAGGATTGCGGTAAATTTATGGTGATTTCAATAAGAATTCAATTGTGAATAATATTTATGAAATCAATGGTTATGTATTGTAATGAGTGTTTCAGATAGCGTATATTTTTCTGAAGCGAAATAAATGTATTCAAAATACGCATACAATACAACGTTTTACTCACAATCACATCCATTTAGAATCAGGATCGCAGACATTTTCTTTCAGAAAATGATTCGACATTTAGATCTGACAGCAATTTCAAGAGGAAATTCTAGAGAGTAGAGATCCATCAAAAACTTCGATAATATACAAGCTTTTAATAAATGAAAACGAAGTGAAACATGATGAAACAAAGTACGAAATATCTTATATTCATATACGATACTAGATAGATATTTCATCATTCTCTAGTGAAATAAACTACTTTCATCATTCAACTAATGAATATTTGAGAAGAAACAAATCCGTATTTCGACAACTAAGTTCTTATCTCCATTGAAAATACCGATGAAATTCATTGGGTTTCGCTCAATTATTTTGTGGTTTGTGGGTTATATTTCCATTTGTTGTATATTATTAAGCCACACTCTCCAAATTTCTGATTTGGTTGATGCAATTGGACTTTTCACGAATCTTTAGTGCATGTGTATATAATTTCAATTATAAGGTGATTGTGGATAAATATCATTCACTTGAGAATCCTTGAAGTAAAATGAAAGCTTCATTATCCCCATTCACCTGAGCATCAACCAATCCCTTTAGCCAATCGGAATACCTACCTTACCTGTCATTGGGTCATTGGCACCCCCTTCCACGCCCCCATGACTGGGCATTCTCAGGCCATTACTACTTAGGTCGATCTTCATGGCATTCTTATTCAGTTTCATTCCGAACTTTGAGTGAGTTACCTGCAGTTTGTTAACGAGAATTGAAAACTAAGACAATTTTTGAAATGATCGGACACGAGGACGGATCCAAATATTCCACCAAGTTGTTGAGTGGAAAAAGAGTGATGTGTAATTTGGACTGACAAATTCATCGAATAGAGGAAGAGATTAGGGAAATTGAAAAGAAAAAGTTCAAAGATGTCCAGCCGGTGAGAAGGAAACGCATTTCTTTGATGGCTTATAGGAAGAGGTTTCCTAATATAAGGTGTAATGTTGACAAAAGTGAAAAAAATCATGCTGGAGAGAATAGAGCTGATTATGCATCTTGTTCGAAGAGAATTCGTGATCCAGATGAGAATATTTCTTCTGGTTTTCCTCTGAAGGTAAGAATGTTATATCCGGAATTACGAACTTGGAAACTGGTTCCAATAAAGGATTTTTGTTCACATAATAAATAGAATCAGGAGATTTCACATCAGATAGCGGTAGGTAATTATATAATAAGCTGTTGGGGTAAGTATAGTATCATTTGCCTTTATTTTGTGTATGTATATAGATATTTTGCAAGTCGACTAAGAATATATGAATATATAATCATTAAATAAATATCCGACAAAGATTTTCAATTCCACATGTGAGGAATTATCAAATCGATGGAATTATCGAAATATTTTCCTTAGTTTTAGATATAATGCGAACTTGGGAACTGGTGCCAATAAAGGATTTTCGTTCACATTATAAAGCTTCAGGCGATTTCACATCAGATAGCGGTAAGTAATTATATAATTAGCTGTTGGGGTAAGTATAGTATCATTTGCCATTATTTTGTGTATGTATATAGATATTTTGTAAGTCGACTAAGAATATATAAACATTAAATTAATATCCAACAAAGATTTTCAATTCCTCATGTGAGGAATTATCAAATCGATGAAATTATCGAAATATTTTCCGTAGTTTTAGATATAATGCGAACTTGGAAACTGGTTCCAATGAAGGATTTTTGTTCACATTATAAAGCATCAGGGGATTTCACATCAGACAGCGGTATGTAATTATATAATAAGCTGTTGGGGTAAGTATAGTTTCAATTGCCTTTATTTTGTGTATGTATATAGATATTTTGTAAGTCGACTAAGAATATATAAATATATACTCATTGAATAAATATCCGACGAAGATTTTCAATTCCTCATGTGAGGAATTATCAAATCGATGAAATTATTGAAATATTTTCCGTAGTTGTAGATATACTGCGAACTTGGAAACTGGTTCCAATGAAGGATTTTTGTTCGCATTATAAAGCATCAGGGGATTTCACATCAGATAGCGGTAAGTAATTATATAATAAGCTGTTGGGGTAAGTATAGTTTCATTTGCCTTTATTTTGTGTATGTTTATAGATATTTTGTAAGTCGACTAAGAATATATAACTTATATACTCATTAAATAAATATCCAACAAAGATTTTCAATTCCTTATGTGAGGAATTATCAAATCGATGAAATTATTGAAATATTTTTCGTAGTTTCAGATATACTGCGAACTCGGAAACTGGTTCCAATAAAGGATTTTTGTTCACATTATAAAGCATCAGGGGATTTCACATCAAATAGCGGTATGTAATTATATAATAAGCTGTTGGAGTAAGTATAGTATCATTTGCCTTTATTTTGTGTATGTATATAGATATTTTGTAAGTCGACTGAGAATATATGAATATATACTCATCAAATAAATATCCGACAAAGATTTTCAATTCCTCATGTGAGGAATTATCAAATCGATGAAATTATTGAAATATTTTCCGTAGTTTTTGATATACTGCGAACTTGAAAACTGGTTCCAATAAAGGATTTTTGTTCACATTATAAAGCATCAGGGTATTTCACATCAAATAGCGGTAAGTAATTATATAATAAGCTGTTGGGGTAAGTATAGTATCATTTGCCTTTATTTTGTGTATGTATATAGATATTTTGTAAGTCCTCATGTGAGGAATTATCAAATCGATGAAATTATCGAAATATTTTCCGTAGTTTTAGATATAATGCGAACTTGGAAACTGGTTCCAATGAAGGATTTTTGTTCACATTATAAAGCATCAGGGGATTTCACATCAGATGGCGGTAAGTAATTATATAATAAGCTGTTGGGGTAAGTATAGTATCATTTGCCATTATTTTGTGTATGTATATAGATATTTTGTAAGTCGACTGAGAATATATAAATATATACTCATTAAATAAATATCCGACAAAGATTTTCAATTCCTCATGTGAGGAATTATCAAGTCGATGAAATTATTGAAATATTTTCCGTAGTTTCAGATATACTGCGAACTTGAGAACTGGTTCCAATAAAGGATTTTTGTTCACATTATAAAGCATCAGGGGATTTTACATCAAATAGCAGTAAGTAATTATATAATAAGCTGTTGGGGTAAGTATAGTATCATTTGCCTTTATTTTGTGTATGTATATAGATATTTTGTAAGTCGACTAAGAATATATAAACATTAAATTAATATCCAACAAAGATTTTCAATTCCACATGTGAGGAATTTTCAAATCGATGGAATTATCGAAATATTTTCCTTAGATTTAGATATAATGCGAACTTGGGAACTGGTTCCAATAAAGGATTTTTGTTCGCATTATAAAGCATCAGGGGATTCCACATCAGAAAGCGGTGAGTAATTATATAATGAGCTGTTGGGGTAAGTATAGTTTCATTTGCCTTTATTTTGTGTATGTATATAGATATTTTGTAAGTCGACTAAGAATATATAAATATATACTCATTAAATAAATATCCGACAAAGATTTTCAATTCCTCATGTGAGGAAT
This sequence comes from Chrysomela aeneicollis, assembly GCA_029955515.1. Taxonomy (NCBI): domain Eukaryota; kingdom Metazoa; phylum Arthropoda; class Insecta; order Coleoptera; family Chrysomelidae; genus Chrysomela; species Chrysomela aeneicollis. The sequence goes on along the minus strand of JARUHQ010000021.1, from coordinate 14,577,686 downwards.
TATCAAATCGATGAAATTATTGAAATATTTTCCGTAGTTGTAGATATACTGCGAACTTGGAAACTGGTTCCAATGAAGGATTTTTGTTCACATTATAAAGCAATAGGGGATTTCACATCAGGTAGCGGTAAGTAATTATATAATAAGCTGTTGGGGTAAGTATAGTATCATTTGCCTTTATTTTGTGTATGTATATAGATTCTTTGTATGTCGACTAAGAATATATAAAAATATACTCATTAAATAAATATCCGACAAAGATTTTCAATTCCTTATGTGAGGAATTATCAAATCGATGAAATTATTGAAATATTTTCCGTAGTTTCAGATATACTGCCAACTCGGAAACTGGTTCCAATGAAGGATTTTAGTTCACATTATAAAGCATCAGGGGATTTCACATCAAATAGCGGTAAGTAATTATATAATAAGCTGTTGGGGTACGTATAGTATCATTTGCCTTTATTTTGTGTATGTATATAGATATTTTGTAAGTCGACTTAGAATATATATGAGGAATTATCAAATCGATGAAAATATCGAATTATTTTCCGTAGTTTTAGATATAATGCGAACTTGGAAACTGGTACCAATGAAAGATTTTTGTTCACATTATAAAGCATCAGGGGATTTCACATCAGATAGCGGTAAGTAATTATATAATAAGCTGTTGGGGTAAGTATAGTTTCATTTGCCTTTATTTTGTGTATGTATATAGATATTCTGTAAGTCGACTAAGAATATATGAATATATACTCATAAAATAAATATCCGACAAAGATTTTCAATTCCTCATGTGATGTGTGTGCCTCGAACCGAGTAACACGTGAGTTGAGTTGCTGCGTTTTGAAATAATTTACTCGTTCGAAGACGTCAAATCAATAGTTTATATTTGCATCAAATCATCAGGTAGTGTAGTGTCGCAACTGTGTGTTACAACTCAGTATAAGTTTTGCTTTTTATTTCCTGTTATAATGGAAATTAGATCCCGAAAAAATTCGAACAAGGGCGAGGACGAACTGCTCACACAAATAAAGTCCCTAGTCACGAATGTATGTACATCTGATGAGTTTATCAATAAAATATCAAAAACCATAACTGAGAATATCAATAAGATATTTAAAGATGATATTCAGAAGGTGAAGGATGAAAACACACGTATAATGAAAAAACTTGAAGAACATGAGAAGGTTATAGAAGGTTTAGTAAGGCAGAGGGAGAGGCAGGATGAAGCTTTCAGGAGTCACAATGTTATTGTCTATGGTGTGAAGGAGAATAATGGAGAAAACTGTAATGACTTGATAATGAATGTGCTTACAGAAAAAATGAAGTTGAATGTTAAAGAAGAAAACATTGAATCGTGCTTCAGGATTGGTAAAAGTGACATCAACAAAACAAGGCCGATTCTGATTCAATTTTCCACCAGATACCACAAGGAAATGGTGTACTACAATAAAAAATTGTTAAAAGGGACGAAATTTGTCATCAGAGAGGACTTAACTCCTGGAAGAGTAAAACTGTTGAAAGCGGCGTTGGAAAAAATGGCGAAGAGTGGGAAGGTGTGGACAAATCATGGAAACGTGTTTGTGAAACGTAATAACTCTGATCGCATCAAAAAAATTCTAAAGGTTGAGGATATTGATGAACTTTAGCTATCAATTTGGATATTTCAGGTTACAAACTAGGTAGGCATTCTCCTTTTACAAATCATGCTTTTCATCTTGTTTCTCTTTTATTCCTCTCCCTCTACCTCTCTGATTATTTTCTGAAATACTTTTTTTGTTTGTTGTTAATACTAATATTATTGATTGATGGTATACTTTTTTCTTTATTAATAATCCTAATATTTTTGACTGATGGTAATTATATTTGAACGTCAAGCAAATAATCTATAATGAAATTGATCTCGCAGCAACATCAACGCGTGCAGTTGGGTCGCTCCCTGGTGCTTCTTTTATCATCAGGTTCATTTCTGTATTTCTAGATACAATAATTTTTTTTTATTTCTTTTTTGTATAAATAAGAGTATATTGTTGATAATCGTGAATGCATTCTTTAAGAATTGGCTTTGCTAATGCTAGATCATTACTACCCTCCATGCACGAGGTCACACGAGTTATATTGCAAAATGATTTTGACATATTCTTAATCTGCGAATCATGGTTAAAAAGTTCCACTGATGATTGTGTTTTGAATATTAGAAATTATGACCTACTTCGAGCCGACAGAAATCGTAATGGTAAAGGTCTATGCATTTATATTAGAAATAAAATCCACAGCGAGATAATCATTTGCAGAGAGGATTGTATTTGGGAACAGCTGTGGATAAAGGTAAGCCTTAATAAAAAGTCGTACGCTATAGGTGTTGTTTACAAGCCTCATGAACAAAACACGAGTAGTTTTTTGGATGAGTTCGAAGATAGCCTTATCTCTATATATCCTACAGTTGACAATATTATCTGCATGGGTGATTTTAACCTAAACCTACTAGATTTTGAGAATGCAAATGTCAATAAGCTTAATTCTGTCTTAGAGTCGCTGAATTTGTGTCAATTAATTGATGTACCTACCAGAATTACAGCAACATCTGCAACACTACTGGATTATGTAATAGTCCCAGAGGGTTTTGAATGTGAAAAAGGCACCATGCAATCGGTGATCTCCGATCACTCCATGGTATTTTGTAAATTCCAAATTAGTACTTTTATACAGACGGTTCCAAAAATTATAACATACAGGAATTTCAAAAATTTTGATGAAGACAGTTTTCAGCATGATCTCTTCAGCACATCATTTTTTAGGATATATGATCAAGAATCTGTAGATGATAAAGTTTCTTACTTAGTGAATTGTTTGAATAATTTGTTTGACAGACATGCTCCTATTATCGCTTCGAGGGTTACAAAACCTAAAGCACCCTGGCTAACGTTTCCTATAAGAATGATGATGGCTGAGAGAGACAAAGCATTAAATAAATATAAACGATCGAAATCTGCTGTTCATTTTCAAGCGTACAAAGATATACGCAATTACACAACTCAATCAATTAAGAGAGAGAAAAAAGCATATTTCATTCATCAATTTAGCAACAATGTCGCCCCAAAAGATATGTGGAAAACCCTAAGATATAATAAATTTCTTCCTGAGAACAAAATTGACATACCTGATAGTATAAACGATCCAAATGATATCAATAGATTTTTCATCGAGTCTATTCCCCAAACCCAACCATCTGAAGAAGTCATGAATTTTTATAAATATAACAGGCTAACTAACTTTGAGTTTGCTTTTCATGAAGTTAATGACTTGTTCATCTATGAAACAATTTGTGGCATAAAAACTAAAGCCAAGGGGTTTGATGGATTAGGTATTGATATGGTGAAATTGTGTTGCCCACATATTATTCCCTATATAACTCATATAGTCAATTTTTGCATAACCGAAAATGTTATTCCAAACGCTTGGAGAAAAGCAATTGTGAGGGTTTTACCAAAAAAGAAGTCTCCCACTGAATTCAAAGATCTGCGTGCAATAAGTATTTTGCCGGTTTTGTCAAAAATTTTGGAAAGGGCCTTAGAGACCCAAATTAAGGATTATCTATACAACCACTACCTGCTTCCTACAATACAATCAGGTTTTCGTAAATTTTTTAGTTGCACCACTGCATTACTTCACATTACTGATGACATTATAAAAGCTACGGATAGAGGTCAGATTACTGTGCTTGTTCTATTAGATTTCAGTCGAGCTTTTGACACCATTAACTATGGTTTAATGGTTAGTATGTTGAAATATATGGGTTTCTCCAATAACGCTTCAATCTTGATTGAAAATTATCTCGATAATCGACAACAGCAAGTCTGTATGAACGGTGTCTGCTCGGATTATATGTCGTTGAGATCTGGAGTCCCACAAGGGTCTATACTTGGTCCATTGCTGTTCTCCATATACTCTTCTCATATTCTTGTCAAAATCCAGAACTGCAGAGCGCATCTTTACGCTGATGACACTCAGCTATATTATAGTTTCAGGCCTCAAGAATTAGAAGATGCCTGTGCAGTTGTGAATGAGGACTTAGAATCCTTTATTAATTATGCCACTGACCACTGTCTGCTCATAAATTCAACAAAATCAAAAGTAATGCTGTTTGGAAGTAAATATCATAGGCAGAACTTACCTGTTGATATTAATATAAATATAAATAACGAAAAAATAACTTTTGTGAATGAAGCAAAAAATCTGGGCGTAGTAGTGGATTCAGACTTGAGATTTGAAAAGCATATAAATACATTGATACAGCGTGCTTACTATAACATTAAACTGATCTATGGTAACCGACATCTATTTCCTATCAAAATAAAAAAGGCTCTTTGTGAAACATTAGTTTTATCCTTATTTAATTATGCGGATGCTCTGTATGGACCAAACTTAACTGTACAATACAAAAACAAAATACAGAAAGTTCAGAATTCGTGTCTACGTCTAATTTTTGGAATAAGGAGGAGACAAAAAATCTCGCATAAACTCAGGGAAATTAGATGGCTGAATATGGAAAACAGGAGGAAGCTACACCTTGCTAATCTATGTCATAGCGTAATCATGAATGAAAATCCTCCGTATCTACATCAGAAAATTACCTATCGCACTGATGTGCACAACATAAATATAAGAAATAGGGGGTTACTGAGTGTCCCTTTTTTTACAACAGAGATTTTCAGACGTTCGTTCAGTTACCAAATATATAATATTTACAACTCGATTTCATCAGAATTTAAAAGTTTTAATGTTCAAAAATTTAAAGAAAAATACAAGATACATCTTTTGCATTATCAACATTAACTAAGTTAGGTACCTTTGCTAAAAAAGTTTGAATTGTAGAAATACATAAAACATATATGTGTGTGTGCTGTTTATACTGTGTGCATAATTATTTTTTTTTCTTATTTTGCAAATTTTATCTCAATTATTCATTTATCAATTGTAATTTTTATGAAGGATGCATTTGCGATGACTTAGACTTCATGCTTTAAGGTTAATTAACTCTATACTCTATAGCTATCTAGACTAAACATATCTCTTTTTTTCGGGTTAAGTGGAAGGATATTCTTGGTTGTGTCTAGTACCCAATCAAAAATAAACTTCGCCCTTTATTTTCAATGGAATGATCTATGATTTATAATTATGTATTTATAGAATCTTGAAAATAATAAAGACGATTATTATTATTATTATTATTATTATTAATTATCGAATCGATAAAATTATTGAAATATTTTCCGTAGTTTTAATTATACTGCGAACTTGGAAACTGGTTTCAATAAAGGATTTTTGTTCACATTATAAAGCATCAGGGGATTTCACATCAGATAGCGGTAAGTAATTATATAATAAGCTGTTGGGGTGAGTATAGTTTCATTTGCCTTCATTTTGTGTATGTATATAGATATTTTGTAAGTCGACTAAGAATATATAAATATATAATCATTAAAAGAATATCCGACAAAGATTTTCAATTCCTCATGTGAGGAATTATCAAATCGATGAAAATATCGAATTATTTTCTGTAGTTTTAGATATAATGCGAACTTGGAAACTGGTACCAATGAAAGATTTTTGTTCACATTATAAAGCATCAGGGGATTTCACATCAGATAGCGGTAATAAGCTGTTGGGGTAAGTATAGTTTCATTTGCCTTTATTTTGTGTATGTATATAGATATTCTGTAAGTCGACTAAGAATATATAAATATATACTCATTAAATAAATATCCGACAAAGATTTTCAATTCCTCATGTGATGAATTATCGAATCGATAAAATTATTGAAATATTCTCCGTAGTTTTAATTATACTGCAAACTTGGAAACTGGTTTCAATGAAGGATTTTTGTTCACATTATAAAGCATCAGGGGATTTCACATCAGATAGCGGTAAGTTATTATATAATAAGCTGTTGGGGTAAGTATAGTTTCATTTGCCTTTATTTTGTGTATGTATATAGATATTATGTAAGTCGACTAAGAATATATAAATATATACTCATAAAATAAATATCCGACAAAGATTTTCAATTCCTCATGTGATGAATTATCGAATCGATAAAATCATTGAAATATTTTCCGTAGTTTTAATTATACTGCGAACTTGGAAACTGGTTTCAATAAAGGATTTTTGTTCACATTATAAAGCATCAGGGGATTTCACATCAGATAGCGGTAAGTAATTATATAATAAGCTGTTGGGGTAAGTATAGTATCATTTGCCTTCATTTTGTGTATGTATATAGATATTTTGTAAGTCGACTAAGAATATATAAATATATAATCATTAAATTAATATCCGACAAAGATTTTCAATTCCTCATGCATGTGATGAATTATCAAATCGATAAAATTATTGAAATATTATCCGTAGTTTTGAATAAACTGAGAACTTGGAAACTGGTTCCAATAAAGGATTTTTGTTCACATTATAAAGCATCAGGGGATTTCACATCAGATAGCGGTAAGTAATTATATAATAAGCTGTTGGGGTAAGTATAGTTTCATTTGCCTTTATTTTGTGTATGTATATAGATATTTTGTAAGTCGACTAAGAATATATAAATATATACTCATTAAATGAATATCCGACAAAGATTTTCAATTCCTCATGTGAGGAATTATCAAATCGATAAAATTATTGAAATATTTTCCGTAGTTTTAGATATACTTATTTGTTTTTTGTAGTATTTGTGTAGTTTAGCTTAGGTTATCGTAGGTTAGATCCCGTGTGGGGTAAACAGTCCCCCATCGGGCGCGTCCCCAGGTAGCGGATAGGGGAATGCCCCCTATATTAATAGGGGGTACCGAGGAAATCACGTACTCGGCGCGGACCAAAACTGATGATCAGGTATAAATAATATACAGCCTGTGTGATATATTATCTTAATTTTCATGTAAAGTATAATTCAATAAATTGTACCATTGACAAGAATAATTTTTAGCTTATTCAGTACATAATATGTTTAAGTAATTTGCAATAGCACAACGAGCAGCATGAACCTTTGTGATACCACTGACCTATATAATAAATTGCTTCACAGTATCATTCAACTATCATGGGTTAACTATAGATATAACAAAATCTATTCAGGTTCTCAATATTATACTACACAACACTTTATACTACAGGTATGATACATGATACGCGTGTAATATGTGGTAACCAAATTCAACTTCCCTAGAAAGATAATTGAGAATACAAATTTTCGCCAGCACCCTCCAAATATATCGAATACCACGTAAAAACTGATTTTGATCATCAAGATAGATAGATAGATGAATAGATTTATTCATCTTTTAGATGCAATCAGAAGAGTACAAATAAGATATGTCAAATTTAGAAAAATTTAGCAAATATGATAATTTTTCGGTAGATTAATGTAGTTAAAAAAATACAATATGAAAACACACACAATTGAGATTAAAAATACATACATAAGCAATAGGAAGTTCATATATAAAAAAACGTTTAGTGTATAAGCAACAAGTGTAACAGGTTGTCAAAGAAACATCGAATTTTGCAATGTGGATCAGTATAAAATAATTAGTTATTTTTGTAGACAAGAGCATATACATGAAGGCTCAATGATTTAGCCAAGAAGGAATACATCTCGGAATGTAAAATTGAAACATCTCTCGAAAAGTTCACCATTGAAATGCATTTAGAATGTGCTTCCTTTGTGTTCCGCGGTAAACATTGCATTATAAGTATATATAGATATATTATTTTTCAAACAAATCTCATTGTTATTTACAAGAGCGACAAGGAGTATGACTTCGTAACTGTTTGTGGAGATATTAATATAAATAAAAATAATGATTGTAAGAACCACAAAATCCTAAGCGATATATTCATGTAATTGAATCTCACCTCGCTGGTCAACTCCTCCACTAGAATTTTTACAAATGAGAATGGAACATCACAGTCGACTATAGACTATATAGTTTCCAATGAACCAGATATATCATCCTACCATAATTTCAATCCAGGTCTTTCTGACCATTTTTGCCAATTAATTTATCGCAACACGATGTGAGATCAACAAAATTTTGTAGTGGAAGAAGTGGTCGAGAGAAGGAGATTCAATGACGGATCGATAACAGAATTCAAATACCTAATCAACAGATATCCCATAGAATTAAATCATAATGATATATAGACCGCATTTTTGAAGTTTTCTTGCAACGTTTTGATTAGTGTTTTCAAGCAGCTTTCCCAAAACGTAAAACTCACGGGACAAAAATCAACAGTAAAAAAATTACTTTCACTGAAGAGTTGATGAATAAGCTGGAAGAAATCAAATGGATCAACTGGCTTGAAAATAGTTCATTCGACGTTGAGTTGACAGTTGAATACAAACAAAAGAAAAAATTTTTAGAAACTAAAATGAAAAATGAAAAAATCAAACACTATACAATCATCAACAAATCTTCGAACAATATCAAATCAAAATGGAATTTAATCAATAAACTGAAAGGCAATCAACAAAATAATAAGAGAGAAATACCCGCTCTTCATTACGATGAAAAAATGATCGAGAGCCAGAAGGAAAAAACAAATTCTTTTGGAAATTTTTTATCGAATGTAGTAGAGGAGAAGTTGAAACATCATTTTGGACTCGATATATCGAATGAATGCACATGTTCTCCCATTTTAAATAAATCCTTTTTTTTATCCAGCACTGGCTGAAGAAATTGATAAGGTCATACAATCATAACCTAATAAAAAATCTTCTGGATTGGATGGAGTCCCAGTGATTTTATTAAAAAAATGTAGTTCTGATCTAGCTCCTTTGATCGCGCACATGATCAACTTATAAGTTATAGAGGTCATCTTTCCGAAAGTCTTCAAACAAGCACTTATTGTTCCAATCTTCAAAAAAGGTGAACTTGACAATATCTAGAACTATCGGCCAATCAGTTTACTCAGTATGTATTATTGTGATGAATGAATTCAGTAACTGGTGTCAAAAAAATCGGTCGATCATAAATATCGAAAAGACTGTCTTCATGGATTTCCCGAAACGCAGAGAAATAAACAAATGGACTTTATCATGTGAATTTTTCGGAAGAAACATCCTTTCTCGGAGTTGTAATCGATCGAAACATTACCTGGTCCAGTCATATCGATTTAGTAGCGAAAAAATTAAATCGAAGTTATTATGTTATAAAATCTGTGAAAAATCATCTAGATATGAAATCATTACACATTTGTCTTCTCTGCTATTTCATATAATATAGTAGTATGAGGTCAAGCAACTGAAGCAACGAGAGAAACTCTTATGCTACATTCACAAAAATAAAAACATTCTCTCTCATAATCGCGATCATCATGATTACCCAACCAGGTCTAAAAACTTGATTAGCTTAAAAAAACGTTATCACGAATTTTATAATAAAGCATCAATCAATGCAGGTTGTTGAATATATAATTACTCGAATGTTGAAATGGAAATGCTTGTCTATAATCAATTCAAAATTGGACTCAAAGGTATGTTATTGAGAATTGCTCCTTACAGAAGTGAAGAATTCATCGAATCGCTCACATGATAAAATGTGTTCTCCTCATCCATTCATAAATTGTTGTCAATACTAGTTTGTATAGGTAAATCATTAATGCATATTATATGTGAAGAAATTTTGTTGAGTGTTTTATACAAACAATTTTATTCTCATATATATATATATATTTGTATGTAGATGTAGGTGCCGTAGGTGCTAAGAGTGAATAAAGTATTTTGTATTTGTATGCAAATAAAGCAATCAACAAATTTCTGCGTTTTTCTGTACCACATTAAAACATAATATATTACAGCCTGTACTGTTGGGCAGATTTCGATGTTTGTTCAGGATATAAAAAAAATTGAGGCAACATTCTCTTAGAAATTATAATTCTGGCGGAATCAAAATCTGCTATTTTTTTTCGTTTTCGAATTATACAAAAATCGAGTAAATAAAAAAATAAGAATCATTCTCTGTTGTGGACTGGATATGTATTTTTTCAAATGGGAATAATACTTGGCTATGGTTTTGATTCAAACGATTTTTTTTTTCGATTTTATTCAGGCATCAAGTGTCATCTAGAAAAATGATATGTTAGAAAACTTCATTCATCGTAATAACTATACTGGTGATTTCGCTTCTGAAATATATAATTTGGTAGCTATCCAGAAAGGAGAGATCCTAATACACAGCTACCATCAAGAGCTTAAGAAGGGGTTAACCTTTACAAACATGTCAGAGTATATTTGCGGTGTAAAGGGGGAAGTAAAAATCCCGAGGGAAAGGGGCGGAGAACAATGTCGAACAAAAAACGCTAAGCGCTGTTGGCGTCTCACTCCAACTCAGTGTCGCGTAAAATTCGTAGTAAATTTAGTCTTGCCTCGTCGCTCGGAATCTGTGGCTCGGGTCTGCGGCCGTCGGCAAAGTTTACAATTCTCAGAATAGGCCTCCGGCTTTTCATCATTATATTTTGTACTTACTGAATTATCTAAAAATGTCTATAAGGATAATTTGATATGATATGGAAAATATAAAAAAAAATTGTCGAAACAGATGAAACCCTTTCGAATATCAAAAATAGTAACACAAAAACATCTACACAATCTAAATTGAAACTCATAAATACACAAATTAGAAAATGTCTTTCGGTAGAAATTTTCATGTATAAATTGGTGAGCTAAAACGGGTTAGATTTCTCATTACAAAAATAAATCGGGGGCATGTTGGTTCAGGATTGAGACCCTCTGTTCGGTGGCTGGATGTAGAATCAATTTTCAACTCGAGAATTCAGACAGGGATCGTTATCAATTTGAATCACAAAGAAATTGAATGCTTTCTTATTGATGCATCGTATGATGAATATGGACACAGAAAAAACGCTGCAAAAATGCTGTTCATGGAGAAACTATATTGAACATTTTTATACACAACAAAATATATCGAAATATTCTTCTTCGATAGGTATGAATGAATGACATTTTTCAAGGTATTCAGTATCGTTACTGAACTTGAAAACTCGAAAACGCACAACTATTTGTCTCTTATATTTTGCCCCTCACCTACAGCTTCAACTATACGAGGTGGAAAAAACACTGGATATAATAGTTGTATTAGGGTTTCATCGGTACTATATTTTATTACTTCCAAAACGAACAAATGCGAATCGCATTTTTTTTTTCAAATGGAACACTATCTAGGTATATTTATAGTCAGAAGTCCACTTGTTTGTTTTATCGTCTGGTTTCCATGGTATATTGTATCCATACACCGATCAAATCAAAATTTCATTGGTAATTTTCATTCAATATTGAAATTGAAATAAGTGGAAAGCGGCTTGAGGAAAAAAAAAGTATTTCATTATAGTTGAAAAACAAGCTGCATTTTTTTCAATTGTGCGATTCGCATTTGTTTGTTTTGGATTTGCCAGAAGATAGTACCGATGAAACACTACAAATTTTATATACATTTTTTTTCCACCTCGAATATAGTTGAGCCCGTAGGTAGTATCTCATCCATCTCTCATTTCCATATTCCTCTCGTATCTACTGTCAACTATTTCAGGCAGTAAATATTTCATGTAAAAATCTACTAACTTTGATTCCATCTTATCTTGCCAAAATATATCATTACGATAATTTTCTTCAAATTTTATTCCTTTATATGTCCATACGGCAAAATAACCTGCATATGATGAATGATAAATTGCAGTTTCGAAATTTCGAAAAAAAAAAAAAATTAAAATAAAAAACGTTGATGGCGACCCATGAATATATTGCTAGTGATAGAGCATAAAATACAGTTTCAAGAAAATGGTCTGCTTTTTTCGTATCTATTGAAATGAAGCCAATGAAAAACTAAAATCTTAAATTTTTGTTTTTTTTATATTTCAAAAACCAAAAGAAATTTCAACTATTTCTTTGCGGCTTATTGTTGCGCATATGAATACATAACTTTTTCCCAATTTAACCGATCCTGTATCTCTAACTGTATCGAATTCCCAATTTAGGGCCGCGAATTTGGGATACCCTGTACATCGATTCCAATTATTTCTTAGGAAAACATTCAAAAATATTTGAATATATACAATCTCAATATCCTTTTTTTCACTGACAATTTTCTCACAGAAAGTCTATTACGATGTTTATCGCCAGATCGATAATTTGAACTCGACATGTTTGATCACAATAATATCACTAGTTCACAAACTAACAATAGTTTCACCATCTGAATGCAATCGCAAACTGAGTACTGACTAGCTTTCTGTCTGCAGTATGATACATGCATATCTGGCCGGCCCTTTGATGTGCACATAGCGCCTGCAGCCGCCGTTCGCAAAAAATGTTTACGTTTTCTAATCACCTAATTAATCTTATTCGAGAATGCAATGAATCTTTTTCGCAACTTCCATTGATATCATCACATGTGCTAAAATTATTGGAATAACTTCAGTGCTATTTTTGATTTTTATGAATGAAAATACGATTCATTCAACAATTCATAGTATCCATGTAAAAGTGCTTATTTGGTGCGAGGGCGCTCGAATCAGTCATGAAAAATGCTCCGCAATTGAGTATGCAGGGGTTAAGCAAAAATCATTTTCGACCTAGTAATTATTGACGGATCACGATAATTTTTTTTTCAATAAAGACAATTGTATGATTGAGGCATCTCTCGTAGTACTTTTTCGAAATACGATATATCTTGTGAGATAAAAAATAGTGAATATGGGCAAAATTTTGCAATTTTTTCATTAGTTTTGTTTCAAAAAATTGAAAAAGTACTGCGAGAGATGCCTAGATCCAACCTTCCTCAAGCAGAAAGTGAAAAAAAAATCGATTTTTTTCAGCGAGGTCCGAGTAATATAATTTTTGCCATTCCTTGTTTCACAAAGTTTAACCATCAATCCCAAATTGTACAAGAATATAATCTATAAGCTTTTTTCAGCAAGAAACATCAACAGGTGACATTTTTGAGTTTCTCATCAGGATTGAAAATCATGAAAGCTAAAAATATATGTTTCGCCTACAAATATATTTGGAGCTTGTTGTTATCCATGTTAATATTAAGCTGAGTCAAGGGAACACTTTCAACACAACAAAGGGAACGGAATTTATTTTGAACAAAAAAAGAACAGAAAGAAAAATGGCGTCCCGTCCTTGAAAACCCGTGTAGCCTCAAGGACAGGTAGGATGGAAATGAGATGTAAGAATAAAGTAAGAAGAAAGAATCGATGCACTTTATACCGTCGCTGTCACGGCTGGTGGTTCTGTCAAAGGTTCTGTGGTACGGGTCGTTTCGCGCCTCTGGATGGGGACTTGCTTCCTGCGGTTGTCTCGAAGTATCGGTAGTTGTGTAGTTGTCGGCTGCTCTTGACCACCACATATATAAGTATAGCAAATTTATTCTACGATCACCGGTTTTAACGCTAATGATTTTTTGTATGAAAAACACAGTAACGATGTGAATGAACTAATAATTATTGGAAGAAGCCTAGGAAGCATCAGTTGAAATTGGAAAGTCTTTTTTTCTTGCCATCCAAGTTATGAGTCAGTATTTTAGATTGAAAATTATCAGTCGATATAAGTTTTGATGATATTTCACCGCAGTCTACATATTATGTGGTAAAGACAATATACATATGAATTAACTTATATGATGAAATTTCTTTTCATATCAAGTATGAGTGAATCAATATCAACACTTGTTTTTTGATATCCTGATTATTACCCATGGACTTTTTCTCAATTATTCAATGAAATACAAGAAAAAAGACACACCTGCAGCTTGTCACTTTCTTTCTGGACCAATAATTGAACCATAATACTTATATTCCATCATGGTTCAAGGGAGGTGAACGAATTGAAATAATTTATTGTTATTGTAAAATCATTTCTCAGGTCAATGGATTAGGTATACTGGCTAGGTGGAGTGGATACCTGAAAACGTAATTTAATAACAATGTGGACACTAATAGACAAGTATGAAAGCATTTTGCGTTTTATGAAGTTATATTTCATAATATGTGTCGATAATTTGATTGAAAAATATAGCTACGGAAATGAGAGCTTCATATCCATCATATATCTTCTTGATTTCCGATGAATTTTGTTATTTTTTATATATTTTCAACGATGTCTTCGACGACTTCTGATAGTATCCCTTGTTTTTTTTTTCGTTACTCTCCGAAGTAGGCATTGAACGAGAGAGATTGAGTAATTCTGAAATACAAATACGATTTCCATTAGAAATTGGCAATATACTTCTATCAATGGTGTGAACACAGTCTCTAGCTCATCTGGACATTTGGAAATGTCATTTGAAAATCATGAATTGAGAATTATCGAAGCAAAACTTAAAGTCAGCAGAAATAATTTGAGTTATGATGTTCATGATTTCATTATTAACTTCAGGTTTTTTAACCTCAAGTTTTCGAATATAACATTGAAATACTTGCCAAAAATTTGCCTAATAAGTTAAATTCAAAGTTCCTATCGAATTTGCTGACCAATTTTATGTTCAACATATTTTATTGTAAACTTGCGATTATAGCTTGAATCTATTCTATGAAACCGGGATGTCCACGAACGGTGGCTCCCTCCTATCACTTTTTTGTTTTCGGATATACGGGAGTGAAATTTGGAGGATCCGTTAAATGCATGAAACTGCATATTTTGTCAAGTAACTTCATGCAAATAACGGATTCACTGAAAGTGACATAACCTTTCGATTTCTGAATGAAACACCTGGTTTATTTTTTTTCCTTTTTTCTCTCTATATGACATTGAGAATATATATCAAATAGTTTTGTTTCGTTTCGAGGAAAACAAACTTTTTAAGCTTTCCATCATGTTCGTTCCTGACTCAAAAACTTTCGTTCCAGATCCTCAATTGAACTGTCAAATTTAGTTTGTGGGACTTAATTGTTGGTGTTATTTTCAAAGCACTCTTCGCAAAAACATTTTTTTCTCAATTTCATTATGTAATATTCAATCATATCGTGTGATACATTATTATATTGAAAACAGACTTCTAAAACATGTATATTATGTGTTTTATCACTGATATCAAAAATGCCTTGGAAATACGATGACATATTCAGATTCCTTGTAAAAAAATGCCTGAAGAGCGTCCTACTTAAAATCCTTGTTTATCATATAAAATTGAATTTAATGGATGGTGAAACGCTATGAAATGTGTAGTAAGAGACGATTTGAAAGTGGTGACCAGAACACCTCATTTCACTGGTGAGTTACTCAGTATCATTCGTTGTATGAATATAATTCACCCAACCTCATATGCAAAACGATATTTGGTAATTTGAAAATATTCTCGGGTTTCTCCGAGATGAAAAATTCATGGATATATGTAAAAATATGATCAGGAAAAAGGATATTGAAAGAGACGCAACAGTTTGCTCGCATCAATTTACTACGACTGATAAAATGGTTGGCCCGAGTGGTGAGAAAATGCTCAGAGTAGTAGATGAGCCTATATTTGGTGGAATTTGAAAGTAATAACAACATATTCGATGTTATATTTCTAAATTTCTTCGAATTAACAGAAAATCAATTATATAGTTTGACACTCAATTAACTCCATTATCATTCGGGTAATAGATCAAAGATGTATATTTTCAGAGGACTTTGATATCACATTGTTTTCATTCAGTCTTAGGAAAGTGAATACGATAATTTTGTTAGTAGGTCAGTTTATTCAAATTCAGACCCTCCCAAGATAGCAATACACTGGTGCCGGGGGAATCTTTTATAGCTATCTTGTTTTCGAATGAGGTAACCCTAGTAACTGATTCAAATGTTGGTCTGAATAAACTACTATGGTAAGGATTGAGCGTTATTCATCTAGTCTATGCTCATAGCCACTTTTCAGCAAAATATTTATAGAACCGTTGTCTTATTAGATAAAAATAACATTACATTCATATTTTATTGTTTCATTTCGTTGATATTCAACGTTTAAACAATTCATAGTTTATTACTCTGATCAACTATTAAAATAACGTGAAGTAGCTCATGAAATAGTCAATAATATTGAGATATTCGATTGACGATTCTAACGTTTCAATTTGGAGAAAAAAAATATATTTTATATACGGCAAAGAAGCAGATTTCAATGCCTTAGCTGTTCTTATAGCCTTGGTAACACCTTGGCAATGAAATACCAGCCTCGATATCAAATCTTATATGCGTTTCTGCCTATTAGACCTTTTGTAAGTCTCTTATTACAAAAGAATAAATATCTTATTGAAATATAGGTATGTATATAAATATTGAAATATTATATAGGAATGTATTCGAAAAATAAAGTTTTATCATGAAAAATTTGGCATTAGTCTAAAATATATAACAAATTATATTTTCATTTGTTGTATGCCACAGTCATTGAATCTCAACTTATTGATCTACAAACCAACACAGTTTTCGAAAAACATATGAGAGAGCAACGGTAATCTTAATCAAAGAGAGAATCTAAATTACTATGTCATTGGAAGCAGAGGCAGGATGAAAGTGTGATTGAACTGTATCAAATTTGAATATATCGCACTTTATCACAAAATTGTAGGAAGGGATCCAAAAATATTGAAAATCATCAGATACTGAAACAGAAGCTGTGTCATGGAAACCGATTACTCTGCGAGATTGATGGAATTCAAACAGCCAACAGAGGGTTAGAAAGGATTGTTTGGTTTATTTTCACGTTTTATAATGTCTATACAGTTCGAGCAGTACGAAGCGTGTTCATTTCTCTTAAATCCTTCGAAATATTTCAACAACATATAGGTACCTAATCCACCTGCAACTTGTTTTTCTGTAGGTCCTATTGAACCATACTAATTATTATAATTCGAGGCAAAATAATAATCTATGATATTTGAGGAAGTGTGTCTATACTAATGACAAGCTTCAATTGAGCAGCTACCTAAATGAACAACAATTCGAATAACATTATTTTCTCATCTCATTATACAGGTCAATAAGTTAGGTATGAATTATTCACCTGTGTGCATAGGGTAGGTGAAATTCTTAGGACTTCTTGGCAATAAACTTAAAACCATTAAAATAATTCAAGTGGATTATACAGACCATTATTCTGGAAACCGTCAATATTACAGGTCAATGGATTAGTGATACTAATCTGCAGTTTGAACACGAGCCTTCAAACTGTGTTCTATATTTGAAATACAAGATTATTTTCCAAATCAATATATTAATATCATATTGATTGAATAATTAATTTTGATATCAGCGTTCGATATTATTTAAATTTATTTGGTCGACCATGTAATTGAAATGATTTAGTTGATTTCGATTATCGCAGTTTATGAGTTGAAAAACCTCAGCATGCACCATTTCTATGAAGATATCTTTGATTCCTTTTCAATTCATAATAGTAGACAAAATGCAAAACAAACGGTAAACATTGTAAATAAGTGCATTTTGTAACTAGGGCATAGAAGTATGATAAAGTAGGGGGCCCATTCTCGATGTCTACTCAAAATAGATATAATTCGTATAGTAAAACGTAGATTCTTAACGATAAGCATGAGTTTTATCATTAAAATTAGCTATTCGCAGAGCTCAAAAACGAACAGAGTTATCAAACTACGCGGTTTGCGTATAAATTAAGCTATTTTCATCATGCTCTTCAAGTACAGTGATGAAAACATAATTGTATCGTCTTTTCTGATGTCTTCAAGGAAATTTAAAAAAAACTCGACCTTGTGTACAGGCGCCCTCTGGAAGTGAAAATAAACTACAATCATCAAATTAGGAGTTATTCGAATGAGTGTGAGATCATATTTCAAACGAGCCTGAGTACAACAAGTTTGGATATATGACATGAAAGATGGATATTTGAAATAGGTATTATTCCACAGATCCCTTCATTCTGGTTATTGAAGATATACTGAGCTGCAGCAAAAAAATATAAATATTTTATTTCCGATATTGTAACAGAGTACCTCAATATTTTCCAATAACATTCGATTTTTCCTCTTTCGATGACTTGAAAATATCTTTCATCAACTTCTCTCGGCCTTTATTTGGTACCTACAAAATTTCGTATAAGGTTGTAAATATAAGATAATATTATGCGAAAAAATCTAATGAAATATTCGGATAAGGATTGTGGTAAATTTATGGTGATTTCAATAAGAATTCAATTGTGAATAATATTTATGAAATCAATGGTTATGTTTAGTAATGAGTGTTTCAGATAGCGTATATTTTTCTGAAGCGAAAGAAATGTATTCAAAATACGCATTCAATACAACGTTTTACTCACAATCACATCCATTTAGAATCAGAATCGCAGACATCTTCTTTCAGAAATGGATTCGACATATCGATCTGACAGCAATTTCAAGAGGAAATTCTAGAGAGTAGAGATTCATCAAAAATTTCGATGATATACAAGCTTTTAATGAATGAAAACGAAGTGAAACATTATGAAACAAAGTACGAAATATCTAATATTCATATACGATATTAGACAGATATTTCATCATTCTCTAGTGAAATAAACTAGTTAATGAATATTTGAGAAGAAACAAATCCGTATTTCGACAACTAAGTTCTTATCTCCATTGAAAATACCGATGAAATTCATTAGGTTTCGCTCAATTATTTTGTGGTTTGTGGGTTATATTTCCATTTGTTGTATATTATTAAGCCACACTCTCCAAATTTCCAATTTGGTTGATGCAATTGGACTTTACACGAATCTTTAGTGCATGTGTATATAATTTCAATTATAAGGTGATTGTGGATAAAAATCCTTGAAGTAAAATGAAAGCTTCATTATCCCCATGCACCTGAGCATCAACCAATCCCTTTAGCCAATCGGAATACCTACCTTACCTGTCATTGGGTCATTGGCACCCCCTTTCACGCCCCCATGACTGGGCATTCTCAGGCCATTACTACTTAAGTCGATCTTCATGGCATTCTTATTCAGTTTCATTCCGAACTTTGATTGAGTTACCTGCAGTTTGTTAACGAGAATTGAAATTTTAGAGAATTTTTGAAATGATCGGACACGAGGATGAATCCAAATTGTTGAGTGGAAAAAGAGTGATGTGTAATTTGGAATGACAAATTCATCGAATAGAGGAAGAGATCAGGGAAATTGAAAAGAAAATGTTAAAAGAAGTCCAGCCGGTGAGAAGGAAACGCATTTCTTTGATGGCTTATAGGAAGAGGTTCTCTTGTTCCCTAATATAAGGTGTAATGTTGATAAAAGTGAAAAAATTCATGCTGATGGAGAGAATAGAGCTGATTACGCATCTTATTCGAAGAGAATTCGTGATCAAGATGAGAATAATTTTTCTGGTCCTCCTCTAAAGGTAAGATTGTTATATCTGGAATTACGAACTTAGAAACTGGTTACAATAAAGGATTTTTGTTCACATTATAAAGCATCAGGGGATTTCACATCAGATAGCGGTAAGTAATTATATAATAAGCTGTTGGGGTAAGTATAGTATCATTTGCCTTTATTTTGTGTATGTATGTAGATATTTTGTAAGTCGACTAAGAATATATAAATATACAATCATTGAATAAATCTGATAAAGATTTTCAATTCCTCATGTGAGGAATTAACAAATCGATGAAATTCTCGAAATATTTTCCGTAGTTTTAGATATAATGCGAACTTGGAAACTGTTTCCGATGAAGCATTTTTGTTCACATTATAAAGCATCAGGGGATTTCACATCAGATAGCGGTGAGTAATTATATAATGAGCTGTTGGGGTAAGTATAGTTTCATTTGACTTTATTTTGTGTATGTATATAAATATTTTGTAAGTCGACTACGAATATATAAATATATACTCATTAAATAAATATCCGACAAAGATTTTTAATCCCTCATGTGATGAATTATCAAATCGATAAAATTATTGAAATATTTTCCGTAGTTTTAGATATACTGCGAACTTTGAAACTGGTTCCAATAAAGGATTTTTGTTCACATTATAAAGCATCAGGGGATTTCACATCAGATAGCGGTAAGTATTTATATAATAAGCTGTTGGGGTAAGTATAGTATCATTTGCCTTTATTTTGTGTATGTATATAGATATTTTGCAAGTCGACTAAGAATATATGAATATATAATCATTAAATAAATATCCGACAAAGATTTTCAATTCCACGTGTGAGGAATTATCAAATCGATGAAATTATTGAAATATTTTTCGTAGTTTTAATTATACTGCGAACTTTGAAACTGGTTCCAATAAAGGATTTTTGTTCACATTATAAAGCATCAGGGGATTTCACATCAGATAGCGGTAAGTATTTATATAATAAGCTGTTGGGGTAAGTATAGTATCATTTGCCTTTATTTTGTGTATGTATATAGATATTTTTCAAGTCGACTAAGAATATATGAATATATGATCATTAAATAAATATCCGACAAAGATTTTCAATTCCACATGTGAAGAATTATCAAATCGATGAAATTATCGAAATATTTTCCGTAGTTTTAGATATAATGCGAACTTGGAAACTGTTTCCGATAAAGCATTTTTGTTCACATTATAAAGCATCAGGGGATTTCACATCAGATAGCGGTGAGTAGTTATATAATGAGCTGTTGGGGTAAGTATAGTATCATTTGCATTTATTTTGTGTATGTATATAGATATTTTGTAAGTCACATTATAAAGCATCAGGGGATTTCACATCAGATAGCGGTAAGTAATTATATAATAAGCTGTTGGGGTAAGTATAGTATCATTTGCCTTTATTTTGTGTATGTATAAAGATATTTTGTAAGTCGACTGAAAGTATATAAATATATACTCATTAAATAAATATCCGCCACAGATTTTCAATTCCTCATGTGAGGAATTATCAAATCGATGAAATTATCGAAATATTTTCCGTAGTTTTAGATATAATGCGAACTTGGAAACTGGTTCCAATAAAGGATTTTTGTTCACATTATAAAGCATCAGGGGATTTCACATCAGATAGCGGTAAGTTATTATATAATAAGCTGTTGGGGTAAGTAAAGTTTCATTTGCCTTTATTTTGTGTATGTATATAGATATTTCGTGAGTCGACTAAAAATATATAAATATATACTCATTAAATAAATATCCGCCAAAGATTTTCAATTCCACATGTGAGGAATTATCAAATCGATGAAATTATTGAAATATTTTTCGTAGTTTTAATTATACTGCGAACTTGGAAACAGGTTCCAATAAAGGATTTTTGTTCACATTATAAAGCATCAGGGGATTTCACATCAGATAGCGGTGAGTAATTATATAATGAGCTGTTGGGGTAAGTATTGTATCATTTGCCTTTATTTTGTGTATGTATATAGATATTTTGTAAGTCGACTGAGAATATATACATATATAATCATTAAATAAATATCCGACAAAGATTTTCAATTCCTCATGTGAGGAATTATCAAATCGATGAAATTATCGAAATATTTTCCGTAGTTTTAGATATAATGCGAACTTGGAAACTGTTTCCGATGAAGCATTTTTGTTCACATTATAAAGCATCAGGGGATTTCACATCAGATAGCGGTGAGTAATTATATAATGAGCTGTTGGGGTAAGTATAGTATCATTTGCATTTATTTTGTGTATGTATATAGATATTTTGTAAGTCACATTATAAAGCATCAGGGGATTTCACATCAGATAGCGGTAAGTAATTATATAATAAGCTGTTGGGGTAAGTATAGTATCATTTGCCTTTATTTTGTGTATGTATATAGATATTTTGTAAGTCGACTGAAAGTATATAAATATATACTCATTAAATTAATATCCGCCAAAGATTTTCAATTCCTCATGTGAGGAATTATCAAATCGATGAAATTATCGAAATATTTTCCGTAGTTTTAGATATAATGCGAACTTGGAAACTGGTTCCAATGAAGGATTTTTGTTCACATTATAAAGCATCAGATGATTTCACATCAGATAGCGGTAAGTAATTATATAATAAGCTGTTTGGGTAAGTATAATATCATTTGCCTTTATTTTGTGTTTGTATATAGATATTTTGTGAGTCGACTAAGAATATATAACTCATTGAATATATATCTGACAATGATTTTCAATTCCTCATGTGAGGAATTTTCAAATCGATGAAATTATTGAAACATTTTCCGTAGTTTTAGATATACTGCGAACTTGGAAACTGGTTCCAATAAAGGATTTTTGTTCACATCATAAAGCATCAGGGGATTTCACATCAGATAGCGGTAAGTAATTATATAATGGGTTGTTTGGGTAAGTATAGTATCATTTGCCTTTATTTTGTGTTTGTATATAGATATTTTGAAAGTCGACTAAGAATATATATATATCATATACTCATTAAATAAATATCCGACAAAGATTTTAAATTCCTCATGTGAGGAATTATCAAATCGATAAAATTATTGAAATGTTTTCCGTAGTTTTAGATATATTGCAAACTTGGAAACTGGTGCCAATAAAGGATTTTTGTTGACATTATAAAGCATCAGGGGATTTCACATCAAATAGCGGTAAGTAATTATATAATGAGTTGTTTGAGTAAGTATAGTATCATTTGCCTTTATTTTGTTTATATATATAGATATTTTGTAAGTCGACTAAGAATATATAAATATATACTCATTAAATAAATATCCGACAAAGATTTTCAATTCCTCATGTGAGGAATTATGAAATCGATGAAATTATTGAAATATTTTCCGTAGTTTTAGATATACTGCGAACTTGGAAACTTGTTCCAATGAAGGATTTTTTTTCACATAATAAAGCATCAGGGGATTTCACATCAGATAGCGGTAAGTAATTATATAATAAGTTGTTTGGGTAAGTGAAGTATCATTTGCCTTCATTTTGTGTATGTATATAGATATTTTGTAAGTCGACTAAGAATATATAATCATTAAATAAATATCCGACAAAGATTTTCAATTCCCCATGTGAGGAATTTTCAAATCGATGTAATTATTGAAATATTTTCCGTAGTTTAAGAAATACTGCGAACTTGGAAACTGGTTTCAATAAAGGATTTTTGTTCACATTATGAAAAATCAGGGGATTTCACATCAGATAGCGGTAAGTAATTATTTAATAAGTTGTTTGGGTAAGTAAAATATCATTTGCCTTTATTTTGTTTATATATATAGATATTTTGTAAGTCGACTAAGAATATATAAATATATATTCATTAAATAAATATCCGACAAAGATTTTCAATTCCTCATGTGAGGAATTATCAAATCGATAAAATTATTGGAATATTTTCCGTAGTTTTAGATATACTGCGAACTTGGAAACTGGTTCCAATGAAGGATTTTTGTTCACATTATAAAGCATCAAGGGATTTCACATCAGATAGCGGTAAGTAATTATATAATAAGCTGTTTGAGTAAGTATGGTATCATTTGCCTTTATTTTGTGTTTGTTTATAGATATTTTGTGAGTCGACTAAGAATATATATATATACTCATTAAATAAATATCCGACAAAGGTTTTCAATTCCTCATGTGAGGAATTATCAAATCGATAAAATGATTGGAATATTTTCCGTAGTTTTAGATATACTGCGAACTTAGAAACTGGTTCCAATAAAGGATTTTCGTTCAAATTATAAAGCATCAGGGGATTTCTCATCAGATAGCGGTAAGTAATTATATAATAAGCTGTTGGGATGAGCATTGTATTATTTGCCTTTATTTTTTGTATGTATATAGATATTTTGTAAGTCGACTAAGAATATATTAATATATACTCATTAAATAAATATCCGACAAAGATTTTCAATTCCTTATGTGAGGAATTATCAAATCGATAAAATTATTGAAATATTTTTCGTAGTTTTAGATATACTGCGAACTTGGGAACTTGTTCCAATAAAGGATTTTTGTTCACATTATAAAGCATCAGGGGATTTCACATCAGATAGCAGTAAGTAATTATATAATGAGCTGTTGGGGTAAGTACAGTATCATTTGCCTTTATTTTCTGTATGTAAGTCGATTAAGAATATATAAATATATACTCATTGAATAAATATCCGACAAAAATTTTCAATTCTGAGAAATTATCAAATCGATGAAATTATTGAAATGTTTTCCGTAGTTTTAGATATACTGCAATCTTGGAAACTGGTTCCAATAAAGGATTTTTGTTCACATTATAAAGCATCAGGAGATTTCACATCAGATAGCGGTAAGTAATTATAAAATAAGTTGTTTGGGTAAGTATAGTATCATTTGCTTTTATTTTGTGTATGTATATAGATATTTTGTAAGTCGACTAAGAGTATATATATATACTCATTAAATAAATGTCCGACAAAGATGTTCAATTCCTCATGTGAGGAATTATCAAATCGATAAAATTATTGAAATGTTTTCCGTAGTTTTAGATATACTGCGAACATGGAAACTGGTTCCAATGAAGGATTTTTGTTCACATTATAAAGCATCAGGAGATTTCACATCAGATAGCGGTAAGTAATTATAAAATAAGTTGTTTGGGTAAGTATAGTATAATTTGACTTTATTTTGTGTGTGTATATAGATATTTTGTAGGTCGACTAAGAATATATAAATGTGTACCCATTAAATAAATATCCGACAAAGATTTTCAATTCCTCATGTGAGGAATTATCAAATCGATGAAATTTTCGAAATATTTTCCGTAGTTTTAGATATAATGCGAACTTGGAAACTGGTTCCAATAAAGGATTTTTGTTCACATTATAAAGCATCAGGGGATTTCACATCAGATAGCGGTAAGTAATTATATAATAAGCTGTTGGGGTAAGTATAGTATCATTTGCCTTCATTTTGTGTATGTATATAGATATTTTGTAAGTCGACTGAGAATATATAAATATATACTCATCAAATAAATATCTGACAAAGATTTTCAATTCCTCATGTGAGGAATTATCAAATCGATGAAATTATTGAAATATTTTCCGTAGTTTTAGATATACTGCGAACTTGAAAACTGGTTCCAATAAAGGATTTTTGTTCACATTATAAAGCATCAGGGGATTTCACATCAGATAGCGGTAAGTAATCATATAATAAGCTGTTGGGGTAAGTATAGTATCATTTGCCTTTATTTTGTGTATGTATATACCAAAGATTTTCAATTCCTCATGTGAGGAATTATCAAATCGATGAACTTATCGAAAAATTTTTCGTAGTTTTAGATATACTGCGAACTTGGAAACTGGTTCCAATAAAGGATTTTTGTTCACATTATAAAGCATCAGGGGATTTCACATCAGATAGCGGTAAGTAATTATATAATAAGCTGTTGGGGTAAGTATAGTATCATTTGCCTTTATTTTGTGTATGTATATAGATATTTGGTAAGTCGACTAAGAATATATAAATATATAATCATTAAATAAAATAAATATCCGACAAAGATTTTCAATTCCTTATGTGATGAATTATCAAATCGATAAAGTTATTGAAATATTTTCCGTAGTTTCAGATATAATGCGAACTTGGAAATTGGTTCCAATAAAGGATTTTTGTTCACATTATGGAGCATGAGGGGATTTCACATCAGATAGCGGTAAGTAATTATATTATAAGCTATTGGGGTAAGTATAGTATCATTTGCCTTTATTTTGTGTATGTATATAGATATTTCGTGAGTCGACTAAAAATATATAAATATATACTCATTAAATAAATATCCGCCAAAGATTTTCAATTCCACATGTGAGGAATTATCAAATCGATGAAATTATTGAAATATTTTTCGTAGTTTTAATTATACTGCGAACTTGGAAACAGGTTCCAATAAAGGATTTTTGTTCACATTATAAAGCATCAGGGGATTTCACATCAGATAGCGGTGAGTAATTATATAATGAGCTGTTGGGGTAAGTATTGTATCATTTGCCTTTATTTTGTGTATGTATATAGATATTTTGTAAGTCGACTGAGAATATATACATATATAATCATTAAATAAATATCCGACAAAGATTTTCAATTCCTCATGTGAGGAATTATCAAATCGATGAAATTATCGAAATATTTTCCGTAGTTTTAGATATAATGCGAACTTGGAAACTGTTTCCGATGAAGCATTTTTGTTCACATTATAAAGCATCAGGGGATTTCACATCAGATAGCGGTGAGTAATTATATAATGAGCTGTTGGGGTAAGTATAGTATCATTTGCATTTATTTTGTGTATGTATATAGATATTTTGTAAGTCACATTATAAAGCATCAGGGGATTTCACATCAGATAGCGGTAAGTAATTATATAATAAGCTGTTGGGGTAAGTATAGTATCATTTGCCTTTATTTTGTGTATGTATATAGATATTTTGTAAGTCGACTGAAAGTATATAAATATATACTCATTAAATTAATATCCGCCAAAGATTTTCAATTCCTCATGTGAGGAATTATCAAATCGATGAAATTATCGAAATATTTTCCGTAGTTTTAGATATAATGCGAACTTGGAAACTGGTTCCAATGAAGGATTTTTGTTCACATTATAAAGCATCAGATGATTTCACATCAGATAGCGGTAAGTAATTATATAATAAGCTGTTTGGGTAAGTATAATATCATTTGCCTTTATTTTGTGTTTGTATATAGATATTTTGTGAGTCGACTAAGAATATATAACTCATTGAATATATATCTGACAATGATTTTCAATTCCTCATGTGAGGAATTTTCAAATCGATGAAATTATTGAAACATTTTCCGTAGTTTTAGATATACTGCGAACTTGGAAACTGGTTCCAATAAAGGATTTTTGTTCACATCATAAAGCATCAGGGGATTTCACATCAGATAGCGGTAAGTAATTATATAATGGGTTGTTTGGGTAAGTATAGTATCATTTGCCTTTATTTTGTGTTTGTATATAGATATTTTGAAAGTCGACTAAGAATATATATATATCATATACTCATTAAATAAATATCCGACAAAGATTTTAAATTCCTCATGTGAGGAATTATCAAATCGATAAAATTATTGAAATGTTTTCCGTAGTTTTAGATATATTGCAAACTTGGAAACTGGTGCCAATAAAGGATTTTTGTTGACATTATAAAGCATCAGGGGATTTCACATCAAATAGCGGTAAGTAATTATATAATGAGTTGTTTGAGTAAGTATAGTATCATTTGCCTTTATTTTGTTTATATATATAGATATTTTGTAAGTCGACTAAGAATATATAAATATATACTCATTAAATAAATATCCGACAAAGATTTTCAATTCCTCATGTGAGGAATTATGAAATCGATGAAATTATTGAAATATTTTCCGTAGTTTTAGATATACTGCGAACTTGGAAACTTGTTCCAATGAAGGATTTTTTTTCACATAATAAAGCATCAGGGGATTTCACATCAGATAGCGGTAAGTAATTATATAATAAGTTGTTTGGGTAAGTGAAGTATCATTTGCCTTCATTTTGTGTATGTATATAGATATTTTGTAAGTCGACTAAGAATATATAATCATTAAATAAATATCCGACAAAGATTTTCAATTCCCCATGTGAGGAATTTTCAAATCGATGTAATTATTGAAATATTTTCCGTAGTTTAAGAAATACTGCGAACTTGGAAACTGGTTTCAATAAAGGATTTTTGTTCACATTATGAAAAATCAGGGGATTTCACATCAGATAGCGGTAAGTAATTATTTAATAAGTTGTTTGGGTAAGTAAAATATCATTTGCCTTTATTTTGTTTATATATATAGATATTTTGTAAGTCGACTAAGAATATATAAATATATATTCATTAAATAAATATCCGACAAAGATTTTCAATTCCTCATGTGAGGAATTATCAAATCGATAAAATTATTGGAATATTTTCCGTAGTTTTAGATATACTGCGAACTTGGAAACTGGTTCCAATGAAGGATTTTTGTTCACATTATAAAGCATCAAGGGATTTCACATCAGATAGCGGTAAGTAATTATATAATAAGCTGTTTGAGTAAGTATGGTATCATTTGCCTTTATTTTGTGTTTGTTTATAGATATTTTGTGAGTCGACTAAGAATATATATATATACTCATTAAATAAATATCCGACAAAGGTTTTCAATTCCTCATGTGAGGAATTATCAAATCGATAAAATGATTGGAATATTTTCCGTAGTTTTAGATATACTGCGAACTTAGAAACTGGTTCCAATAAAGGATTTTCGTTCAAATTATAAAGCATCAGGGGATTTCTCATCAGATAGCGGTAAGTAATTATATAATAAGCTGTTGGGATGAGCATTGTATTATTTGCCTTTATTTTTTGTATGTATATAGATATTTTGTAAGTCGACTAAGAATATATTAATATATACTCATTAAATAAATATCCGACAAAGATTTTCAATTCCTTATGTGAGGAATTATCAAATCGATAAAATTATTGAAATATTTTTCGTAGTTTTAGATATACTGCGAACTTGGGAACTTGTTCCAATAAAGGATTTTTGTTCACATTATAAAGCATCAGGGGATTTCACATCAGATAGCAGTAAGTAATTATATAATGAGCTGTTGGGGTAAGTACAGTATCATTTGCCTTTATTTTCTGTATGTAAGTCGATTAAGAATATATAAATATATACTCATTGAATAAATATCCGACAAAAATTTTCAATTCTGAGAAATTATCAAATCGATGAAATTATTGAAATGTTTTCCGTAGTTTTAGATATACTGCAATCTTGGAAACTGGTTCCAATAAAGGATTTTTGTTCACATTATAAAGCATCAGGAGATTTCACATCAGATAGCGGTAAGTAATTATAAAATAAGTTGTTTGGGTAAGTATAGTATCATTTGCTTTTATTTTGTGTATGTATATAGATATTTTGTAAGTCGACTAAGAGTATATATATATACTCATTAAATAAATGTCCGACAAAGATGTTCAATTCCTCATGTGAGGAATTATCAAATCGATAAAATTATTGAAATGTTTTCCGTAGTTTTAGATATACTGCGAACATGGAAACTGGTTCCAATGAAGGATTTTTGTTCACATTATAAAGCATCAGGAGATTTCACATCAGATAGCGGTAAGTAATTATAAAATAAGTTGTTTGGGTAAGTATAGTATAATTTGACTTTATTTTGTGTGTGTATATAGATATTTTGTAGGTCGACTAAGAATATATAAATGTGTACCCATTAAATAAATATCCGACAAAGATTTTCAATTCCTCATGTGAGGAATTATCAAATCGATGAAATTTTCGAAATATTTTCCGTAGTTTTAGATATAATGCGAACTTGGAAACTGGTTCCAATAAAGGATTTTTGTTCACATTATAAAGCATCAGGGGATTTCACATCAGATAGCGGTAAGTAATTATATAATAAGCTGTTGGGGTAAGTATAGTATCATTTGCCTTTATTTTGTGTATGTATATAGATATTTTGTAAGTCGACTGAGAATATATAAATATATACTCATCAAATAAATATCTGACAAAGATTTTCAATTCCTCATGTGAGGAATTATCAAATCGATGAAATTATTGAAATATTTTCCGTAGTTTTAGATATACTGCGAACTTGAAAACTGGTTCCAATAAAGGATTTTTGTTCACATTATAAAGCATCAGGGGATTTCACATCAGATAGCGGTAAGTAATCATATAATAAGCTGTTGGGGTAAGTATAGTATCATTTGCCTTTATTTTGTGTATGTATATACCAAAGATTTTCAATTCCTCATGTGAGGAATTATCAAATCGATGAACTTATCGAAAAATTTTTCGTAGTTTTAGATATACTGCGAACTTGGAAACTGGTTCCAATAAAGGATTTTTGTTCACATTATAAAGCATCAGGGGATTTCACATCAGATAGCGGTAAGTAATTATATAATAAGCTGTTGGGGTAAGTATAGTATCATTTGCCTTTATTTTGTGTATGTATATAGATATTTGGTAAGTCGACTAAGAATATATAAATATATAATCATTAAATAAAATAAATATCCGACAAAGATTTTCAATTCCTTATGTGATGAATTATCAAATCGATAAAGTTATTGAAATATTTTCCGTAGTTTCAGATATAATGCGAACTTGGAAATTGGTTCCAATAAAGGATTTTTGTTCACATTATGGAGCATGAGGGGATTTCACATCAGATAGCGGTAAGTAATTATATTATAAGCTATTGGGGTAAGTATAGTATCATTTGCCTTTATTTTGTGTATGTATATAGATATTTTGTAGGTCGACTAAGAATATATAAATGTGTACTCATTAAATAAATATCCGACAAAGATTTTCAATTCCTTATGTGGGGAATTATCAAATCGATGAGATTATTGAAATATTTTCCGTAGTTCTAGATATACTGCGAACTTGGAAACTTGTTCCAATAAAGGATTTTTGTTCACATTATAAAGCATCAGGAGATTTCACATCAGATAGCGGTAAGTTATTATATAATAAGCTGTTGGGGTAAGTATAGTATCATTTGCCTTCATTTTGTGTATGTAAACTACGCAACACTAATTACGTCGCACCCCGAAATTTTGCCCTTGTTTAAATTTGAATAACTTTTTTCTTTTTTGAACAATTTGAATTCTGTTCGCACTGTTCGCTAGCTCAGTCCTTCAGCTATAATCTCGTACTCTTCAGACACATGAGGTTATCTTCATAAAATCGCTAAATGATGTTTCTTGGGACTGTGCAAAATTTCTAAATTTTCAAAAGGATTTCAAATGAAGAAAAACAGTTTTTTTTCAACTTTAACAGCAGAGGCATGAAGATTATCTCATTACCTATGGCCGTTTCCAAAATTGTCTTCTTATCACTTTTATTCACAGAGTGATCTCATAAAATCAATTTTTTGGTTTTGCAGTCATGACTTTTTTCCTCTTCAACCGATTTTCGAAATCTCAGGCTCATTTTGAAGCTGAAACCTCATATGAAAAGATTTAGAGATCAGAATTTCCTATTCAGGATATACTTTTATTTTATCCGGAAGCCCAATTTCATGGGATTCAAAAAAACAACGCACAGTCGCCCTCTCCTCTACTGAAGCAGAATATATGGGGATGACTGAAGCTGCAAAAGAAGCGATATATCTGCGAAATTTCATGAGAAATTTGGAACTTGAAGAGCTGCAGATGCATTAATTTACAATGATAATCTCAGCGCACTCAAACTAGCAGAAAATGTGACATTTCATGCTAGAAGCAAACACATCGATATGAGATATCATTTCATCAGAGATTCGATTAGAAATGGAGAATACACAGTGGAACATGTGTCAACTGAAAACATGACAGCTGAAATTTTCACAAAAAGTTTACCGAAAACAAAACATGAAGCTGTGTGAAGATGCTCGGATTGGGTCCTGTTTTTTTTTACTCAAGAAACCGCAGCATTGCCTCGAGGGGAAGTGTTGAAATAAATTCAAAATAAATGCGAGTCACGCTGTTCTCATAGAGATGTCCAAAAACATTAAATGTCAGTTAGAGTTGTCAATAATTGTTCTCAAGAATTATATTATATTTTCACAAAGAAATACGTTTAGAATCACGTTGATTGGAATCTTTGGCATAAGTTGTTTTCCACAACAAAGTTCTGCTCAACAGTTTCACCATCTGAATGCATATTTGGCCGGCCCTTTGATATGCACATAGCGCCTGCCGCCGCCGTTCGCAAAAAATGTTTACGTTTTCTAATCACCTAATTAGTCTTATTCGAGAATGCAATGAATCCTTTTCGCAACTTCCATTGATATCATCACATGTGCCAAAATTATTGGAATAACTTCAGTGCTATTTTTGATTTTTATGAATGAAAATACGATTCATTCAACAATTCATAGTATCCATGTAAAAGTGCTTATTTGGTGCGAGGGCGCTCGAATCAGTCATGAAAAATGCTCCGCAATTGAGTCTGCAGGGGTTCAGCAGAAATCATTTTTTACCTAGTAATTATTGATGGATCACGATAATTTTTTTTCAATAAAGACAATTGTATGATTGAGGCATCTCTCGGAGTACTTTTTCGAAGTACGATATATCTTGTGAGATAAAAAATAGTGAATATGGGCAAAATTTTGCAATTTTTTCACTAGTTTTTTTTTCAAAAAATCAAAAAAGTACTGCGAGAGATGCCTAGATCCAACCTTCTTCAAGCAGAAGGTGACAAAAAATCGATTTAGTACTTATATATGATATATGATACATGTGCTAAAATTATTGGAATAACTTCAGTGCTATTTTTGATTTTTATGAATGAAAATACGATTCATTCAACAATTCATAGTATCCATGTAAAAGTGCTAATTTGGTGCGAGGGCGCTCGAATCAGTCATGAAAAATGCATTGAGTCTGCAGGGGTTCAGCAAAAATCATTATTGACCTAGTAATTATTGATGGATCACGATAATTTTTTTTCAATAAAGACAATTATATGATTGAGGCATCTCTCGGAGTACTTTTTCGAAATACGATATATCTTGTGAGATAAAAAATAGTGAATATGGAAAAAAATTTGCAATTTTTTCACTAGTTTTGTTTCAAAAAATCAAAAAAGTACTGCGAGAGATGCCTAGATCCAACCTTCCTCGAGCAGAAAATAAAAAAAAATCGATTTTTTTCAGCGAGGTCCGAGTAATATGATTTTTGCCATTCCTTGTTTCATAAAGTTTTACCATCAATCCCAAATGAGGTGAAACCCCTCTATAAGTTGCCGCCACGATCACCAGACTTGACGCCACTGATTTTTTTTTTTTTTGGGGACTATTGAAGACAAATTGTACAAGAATATAATCTATGAGCTTTTTTCAGCAAGAAACATCAACAGGTGACATTTTTGAGTTTCTCATCAGGATTGAAAATCATGAAAGCTAAAAATATATGTTTCGCCTCCAAATATATTTGGAGCTTGTTGTTATCCATGTTAATATTAAGGTGGGTCGAGGGAACACTTTTAACTCAACAAACGGAACGGAATTTATTTTGAACAAAGAAAGAACAGAAAGTAAAATGGCGTCCCGTCCTTGAAAACCCGTGTAGCCTCAAGGACGGGTAGAATGGAAATGAGATGTAAAAATAAAGTGAGAAGAAAGAATCGATGCACTTTATACCGTCGCTCGACTGACATTGACAGATGATATTTGAATACTTCTCCGGCAATTCCTCATCATGTGAGTTACTGATTGATTGAGTTAGTGTAGTTTGGACAAATTTTATTGATATTGACACCAGCGTACATAAACAACCTTGACACCATTCGCCTGCTAGCGCCAGTAATCACGCATCCAGGAATACAGAACTATAGAAGTATGTAGTTCGCAAGCGCGTACGAGTTATTCGAGTTAGTGCGTTCTTGACTCTTTGCAAACATCTGTGATACCAAAAAATCTTCTCGTTGGTGATACTGTGATGTGTAGCAAACTGATGCAAGCAGCAAGCCGCGCATAAAACTCTAGCCGTACTCTTTTGAATCATCTTACCCTCTGTCATCAACATCGAAATAGTTCCAGCAAAGAGTATAGGTTCCAGTTCCAAAGTGAATTCAGAGGTTATGTATAATAGATAAAGGGTTCTCGGTATAATTGTGTTTTTGGTGTTTTTTTTTTGAAAGAGAAAAATAGTCTATCCAATCAAAAATATCAAACATAGTTTGAAATGAGTGTCTGGTAGACTACGAGCAGAAAAAAACTACTTTCCTGGTAAATACCACGCAGGACATTGAATTATATCTGTTCGTAGTCCATGCAACGATTCACACTGTGAATGCAGATCGCAAATGTTTTTTGCTTCCTAAGACGTGACAAATTCACATCGAGACAGGCACGCCTAACAACCTACAGACCGGTTTCGGGCTTATTGGCCCTCATCAGTGCAGGGTAGTTATCCGAGTAGAGACCGTTAGATCTCCACTCGAAGCGTTGCCTGTCCCAATTCATTTTCGTCGCGTCTATTTGACCGCAACGAGCCGCGTTCCAACAGACAATTGGAAGTGGCGACATCATGCGGCAGAAGGAAGAAACACTCCAGAAACGAATCTCCCAAGTTTTACAAAACTTGAAAGTGGCTAAGAGCTCGACTGAGCTTAATAAATAAAAAAAATGGATTAGCAGTAAAAGGTATAGAGGATAGGAGCCGGAGCATGTGGACGGTGGACGGGTG
Source organism: Chrysomela aeneicollis (assembly GCA_029955515.1). NCBI lineage: Eukaryota > Metazoa > Arthropoda > Insecta > Coleoptera > Chrysomelidae > Chrysomela > Chrysomela aeneicollis. The sequence goes on along the minus strand of JARUHQ010000021.1, from coordinate 14,543,440 downwards.
GTGGACGGTGGACGGGTGGTGGACGGGTGGTGGACGGTGGACGGGTGGTGGACGGGTGGTGGACGGTGGACGGGTGGTGGACGGGTGGCGGACGGTGGCGGAGGTGGACGGGTGGTGGACGGTGGACGTGAATGCGGTGGTGGACTTGAATGCATAGACCTAAAACTGCCACATTCTTGCCTAGGTAGACTATAATTTATTACATCTATCAAATTCCAAAGTTATGAGGTATTGTGACGCAACAATGAACGATAAACTACGACATCTAATGCCTAGAAGAAGAAGACAGTCGAAATGGACCTCCTTTCAAAAGAATTCCATCCAAATAAAATCTCTGTTCAAAACTATTCTCACCATAATAATAAAAATTTGATGGTTTTGATCGTGCATGTCCCAGGTAATAAAAAACGCCAGTGCGGGCTTTATCGTTGACACTCCCAATGGGTAATCCTATGAATTTCATAATTTATTTCAAGCAGATGGAAAACAATTTATTCATTTGAAAGGTATATGCGCCGGCTCTATGGCAGGTAGTCGCCAGACCCTTCCCCAACCGCAGGGTGCTGCATAAAATTTAACCAGATAAAAACAGCCCTATTAATTTCGAAGTTTGACGTTCCGTTTCCATAGAAATATGTACTGATGTATTTTTATGTTGAATTCTATATTTTATTAGTCGTAAATGAGAGGCAGCTGTGTCCGCAGGCTGAACTCTACCCACATCTCGAGCTATAAATAGGCCCGCATTTGTTGAAATGATCACAGTTCAGTCTTGTGTGTTCAGCTGAAACGTTACTTTCTCTTCTCTTCGAACAACTCATCCCGATATAGCCAAGATGTTCACCTGCGAAAAGTGCGGAAAAGTTTTCTCACGGAAAGAAAATTTGCGTAGGCATCAAAGAGGATCTTGCGGCACTTCCGGTACGGGCAAAATGTTTAGCTGTGCTGAATGCGGTATTACCTTTTCAAGAATAGATAGTTTACGTAGGCATGAAAAGGGTTCTTGTAAGGTAACTGCTGGTGCATCTGCCCAACCTGCCAAGCGTGCTAGGATGGATTCGCCGGGCCCATCGACCTCAACAAATCACCCAATTGATAGTTCTCTAGAAGCTGAAGAAGGATGTGCGATTGAACCTGATAGAGAAGTGATTCGAAAATGTGGAAAATGCGATAATAAGTTTACACGGATGAATAATTTGCGAAGACGAAAAACGTTCGTGCCATGCGGGTGCTGAACCGTCGGATACTATGATGGATTGTATTGCATGCAATAAGACAATCCCGAACGATATGATGAATGCCCATAGGAGATCTATGGAACATAGGAATAATTCTACCATTTATCATTCAGTCAATATTCGAAGGGTAAATAGCTCTTTGAAATGCCGAATAGCTAGCTACAGAGTCGAGTGTGGAAGTCAAGAAGCACCCGACTTCAATGCATTCTTCCTACACTCCAAGCCAGATATCATTTCACTCTTGGAAGGTGCGTTGGCTGAGCATAATTCGGTTAAAGTCAATAAGGAGGCAGTTGGCAGGTATTACTTGCAAACGCAGGAAATTCATGACAACAAGTCCTTTGGCATACCGAATCATATTGCCAATGCCAGCAGCGATTTGATTGAAGTAAAAGACGACTTGATGGATATATTAATCAACCGCGCAACCGAGTTCGAGGAACGTGATTCTGGTAAGTTTCTTTTTTCTCATTACTCGAATTGTTAGCATAACATCATGCATGGCATTATTTCAAAGTTCATTCAAACATTTGTCCGAGCTCTGCACATTCGATGCTAATTTAATTAGGAAAAAATGACTTCAATTCATGGTTTAATTCACGCATTGACTTTTTCATTTTTTTTTTTGTTTTAGGTTGGGCCCTAGAGAAAGTTTCATTCTTGGAAATCAACATCAACCAGTATAGTCCACTGCGAGGATATTCATTCATGGAATTACCGGAATTCATCAAGAGGAAAAATGCCGTGGTTAATGTTCGTAATGAGAATCAACACTGCTTCGCCTGGGCCATTATGGCTGCACTGTATCCGGTCACAGTTCGAGCCGATGAAGTGTCCTCCCACCCGCATTTTTCCACAGTCTTGGAAGTGGCAGGTATGGATTTCCCAGTCAAATTACGAGATATTTCAAAATTCGAGGACATGAATTGTTCAATCAATGTTTATGGGCTAGATACTATTTACGAAGATCGCAAGATGAAGTACGAAATAGTAGGTCCGCAGTATTTTTTCCAGAAAAATATGGTAGACATATTAATTTGCTGCTCATCACTGACGACGATTCTGGCAATAGTCATTATTGCTGGATAAAGGATCTATCGAAATTAGTATCTAGCCAAATATCCAAAAGACATGGAAAAAAATATTTATGTAACGGTTGATTGACATACTTTGCTGAAGAGAGCAAACTAGACAGTCACAGATTACATGATTGCAACCATCTATATACAACAACTCCATCTACAAAGCCGAAAATTGATAAATTTGGTAAAGAAGTACCTGAAAATATATTAAAATTTGAAAATTTTGAAAGACAGATCAGGGTTCCATTTACTGTTTATGCCGATTTCGAATAAATGTTAAAACCGATTGCCACAAGTGAACCTAATCCCGAGCATTCATTTACAAACAAGACTTTCGCATATCTCATCAAGTGTTCATTTGATGATTCCAAATCGAAATTTGTATTATATCGTAGTGAAGACGTCTCTCAAATATTTGTCACCAAATTGGACGATGATTGCAGGAATATTCATAATTCATTTTTGAAACGCGTTGTCCCGATAAAAAAATTATCCGCTCAAGAGGAAGTGGAATTTGATACTGCGACTGAATGTGGTATCTGTGGTAAACCTTTCGATAGCAGTGATGTCAAAGTACGAGACCACTGCCACTCAACGGGTGATACAAGATTTGGGGCAGCGCATTCAGTCTGTAATTTGAATTATAAGATCCCTAATTTCATCCCAATCATATTCCATAATATGAGTAACTATGACTGTCACCTATTCATCAAACAATTATTTTCCGAAGACGATGATAGCGAGAGAGTTGACGTTATTCCTCAGACCAAAGAGAAATATATTTCCTTCACCAAACATATTCTAGTCGACAATATACGAATAAGCGGGGTGGAGGGAGTTCCGTTTTTCTGAAATTGCGATTCATCGACAGTTTCAGATTTATGGCCACCTCTTTGGACAATTTGGGAAAAACGTTAACCCCCGCACAACTCGCCAATACAAAAAGACATTTTTCAGACCCCAAAAAATTTGAATTGGTGATGCAAAAAGGCGTTTTCCCCTATAGTTTCGTAAGTTCATTGGAAAAATTGAATTACACTGCCTTACCAACAAAAGAGAAATTTTACAATGACTTGCGGAATGAGCAACCGTTACCCACATCAGGTTTCTCTTGGTTATCACCCCAAGAAATTGAATCATTAGATTATATATCTGTTCCTGATGATGGTGATTTAGGGTTTGTCCTCGAGGTCGATGTCAGCTACCCTCAAGAACTTCATGACGCGCATTCAGATTACCCCTTTTTAGTAGAATCGATCATACCACCAGGCTCCAAATCTAAGATTCCTAAACTCATTCCAAATTTGAATGATAAGAAAAAGTATGTTGTCCACTACAGGAGCCTAAAACAGGCCGTCAACAATGGTTTGTTAGTAACTCGAATCCATAAGGTGTTGAAATTCAATCAGTCACGATGGTTGAAGAAATACATTGATTTGAATACGATCATGCGTAATAATAGTAAAAATAAATTTGAAGGTAATCAGATTAAAACGATGACCAACTCAATATATGGAAAAACTATGGAGAATGTGGACAAGAGGTGCGATATCAAACTAGTTACTCGATGGGAGAGTAAGGGTAGAAGTATGGGCGCTTCAGCTTTGATATCGCGTCCTAATTTCGAGAACTGCTCCATATTCACCGAGAACTTTCTCGCTATCCAAATGGGTAGAGTGAAAGTTAATTACAATAAACCATTGTATTTAGGTTTCTGCATATCAGACATGTCCAAAACGGTCATGTACGACTTTTACTATCAATTTATCAAGTCTAATTTCGGCGATAAAGCATCCCTCTCATACACAGACACTGATTCTTTGATATTGAAAGTCGAAACTGATAATTTCTATAATTTCATGAAGGAGAATATAGAAAGGTTTGACACGTCTGATCATAAGTGTGACAACAGCTTTGACATGCCAGTTACAAGGTCAATTCTGGGAAATATGAAAGATGAATTCCCTAATGACCCCATAATGAGCTTTTATGGCACAGGAGCGAAAGCTTACTATGTCCAGTCAGTAGGTACTGAACTGAAGAAAGCCAAGGAAGTTGCTCAATCAGTCGTTAAACAGCAATTGACCTTGGACGACTATAGGAATATACTGGAGCGTGGTGGGTTAATTTTCAGAAAAATTTTATGCTTCCGTAGTTATATGCATGACATGTTTACGGAAATGAAAAACAAGGTAGCTCTCTCACACCACGATGACAAGCGATTTATAATTCCCAATACCACTAAAACATTACCATGGGGTCATGGTAATATTGAGTTTTATAAAATTGACCCTGAAGAAGAAATGAGGCGACAGCAGAGATTAGATTTACTAATCAGATTATTGGAAGAAGAAATGCAATAATTATTCATGTTCTCATTGTTTTGAAATATCGCATAATTTGGCTGTGAAATCCATACAAAAAGCTTGTTGATATTGATTTATAATTTATTTGTATTATAATTAAGAGTATTTTTCTATAAATTATTGTATATATTTTGTAAATATATTTATTTTAATTAATGTTATGTTGCCAAATATCATTGTAATAACTTGTACATATTGTTGAAATTATCTCTTGTGTCGAGCATCAGTGTAGCATATTTTGTGCAAATACAATTGAATCGTAATTATTTTGAGGGAAAATAGAAATTGCTTTTCAATCAGTTATAAAGATTGAATAATTGTGTTTATTAATGTATTGTGTATTGTCGAAATTATTGTAGCTAAAAATATGAAATGAATGCTCTCCAATTAGTTATAAAGGTTTGAATAATTGTGTTCATTTATGTATTTTATATTGTTGAAATTATCTCTTTCCAATGACAGTCTACTCCGACTTTTTGATTATGTCATGATATGAATGGTTCTGAACAATTACATGGTGAAATATATAATATATATAAAGAACAGCTATTTACTTTATGTATGAGCATTTATTTGGGGTAGGTATATAGCAAGAACTCTAATGATAATATTGCTCAGTATAAATTGATCATTCGTCGGGTGATGATGACTAAAACCATCGATAAGTTTGGTCGCAGAAGAAATAAATCCGAAACTTTCCCTACGTGGTCCACCAGGCGTAGGTTTCAAAGTGGACAAAGATGGCAATTTCGATTTACAAGGCAAAAGATTGACTAATGTTGGCGAACCAATTTCTGATAAGGATTGTGTGGAATTGGATTACCTCAAGAGGGAAATTGATGATGTGAAGAATGTTACATTATCGGCAGTAAAGGCTGCAGTATCCTCAGTCGTCAGAGATAGTAGTAGTAGTAGTATAAGTGGGGAGGCTGGTGCCAGGCAAGTAGGCCCACATGGGCCCTTTTTGCCACAGTCGTCAGAGATGCTATAATAATCTTTAATAAACAGCAATCTGAGATGAGGTTTTTGATGAGCAAGAAGCAAGCCCTCCTGGATGATGAAATAAAAGCGATAAGAAATGAATTGGACATATTGAGGAAATATTTGGCTAGTGAAATGAATTGATTCTTCCACAAAGTATCACCTCCCCTAGCAGTTGCAACGACTACATCAAGAAATATATACGATATGTTTGATTTCAATGAAGAATTTTGTGTAGTTTTTCAATTCAATAAAACAATCTTTTGAAAATGACCTTATTGTTTTTTTTTGTCAAGGTGTAAATGTAGAAAAAATGAAACGCACATATCAATTGAAGTGATATATTCATTAGTTTTACCTAACAAGTATAATAACAACATCATTGGGTTCAAACAATTGCCGATTTATCAATCCAAGAATTGTGCTTGTCTGAGAATCCTAGCCATCTTACAAACACTCTGTCGCCTTTCTTTTTCTCCTTTGGTACTTTCTCCACCAAATATATATCAGGATTCGTCGTTTTCAGTAATTCAACTTCATAAAAACACCCTTTGATTGGTCTCCCTTCAATATCCTCCAACAAGTATGTGACTGGATTCGTGATGTTTATTTTGATAATCTTGAATAGTTCAGTGGAGAAATTCGCCAGGTATCCTTTCTCGAAGACACCTTTGTATTTACTGATTCGCACAATATCACCGACAGCATATTTCGGCTTCAACGCCAATTTAGGATGACTGAAAGCGTCTAGTTCCATTTCAGCTGTAACGTCTGCGGGTTTTATTCCAATAGTTCGATGTATACGGTTATTATATTTATTAGTAAGTTCAGGTAAAATATCGAGCCATATATATTTTCCTCTTGCTGAAAACTCCTTATACAGCAAATTCTTCAGGGTCCTTATGACTCGTTCGACGATTGCAGCCTTCATCGTGCTATATGTGGAATAATGATTTATTTTGTATTCGACCATCAATTTGCTAAAGTATCGATTGTAAAATTCACTCCCCAAATCACTTTGCATGTTTTTCGGCGAATATCCCGCCTTCTTCAACACATTTCTCATAGCTTCAGTAACTTCAACACCAGTCTTATTTTTGATTGACCCAGTCCACACATATTTGGAATAACAATCGATAACAAATAGAATATATCTAAATTTCTTATTGTCCTCTGCATATGGCTGCATTTCGGCCAAATCAGCTCGCCATAAATCACCGAATCCCTTGACCATAGTTCCCCTTCTGACGAAATTTCGTCGAGCTAGCTTATGTAGTTCGTCAACAATTTGACGTTTTGCATCACTTATCCTCTCCATTTCTACAAAATGTGAGCAACATGCGAGAGCTACTTCGAACGACTAATGGCATGAATTATTCTGCTCGGTATGTATTTATTCATAGACGCCTTCAGTATATGATGCCTTCTTCACGCAACTCCTCTATAATCGATAATATTTCATTGTCATGTCCGATATGCCCCACAGATTTCGAGCTCCATAAGAATCTCAATCGACCCACCAATTCTTTTGGTTTATTCCAATAGATATATTCCTTCCCCGTGTTGTTATTGACAATTTTTTGAGTGGGTAATCCGCTTCCATCCTTATATTTTGTCTCTCTCATTTTATATGGTGTTCTTGTCATATCAGATCGTGATATTTTCCAGTCTCATCTGAATTCAATCCTCGTCTGATATCGTATCCCTTGTATGCTGCTCTTGTGTTTTCCAGTATGGCTGCATATAAACTCCTAACACTAGAACTCGTTCTTTCCGGTACATGTTTGAGAAAAATCAGGTTATACAGTTCCGAACTAGCTGGATATATTTTCGGTTTTTTATCACTGTCGCCCCACAATTCGATTTTCCCATTTGAGAAACGAATTTTGCTTTTACCCATTCTCAACTGATGAGTTTTTGGGTCTATGCGTACACCATATACTGTATCATAGTTATCGCTATCTTCAGATCTCAACTTTTCTATGTGTTCCTCGACATTGTTTTGTAACTCTTCAACTACTGTTTCTTCTCCATCATCGTCATCACTTATCACAGTATTTGAATGTGAACCATGAGATGATGGTGGTGGTGTATCCATCAAAGTGTTGATATTATCATCATTAGCGGCAAAATTGTCTGAGTGGGGAGTGGGGTGAGATAACAACTTTCTCGACGTCTGGACTGGTGTGTCATAAATCGATGCTGCTGCTGCTGTCGATGAAGATGATATTGGTGTAGAGTGATGTGTAGGATCCAATATCGTAACAGATTTGTCACTTTTTGATTTCAAATTCTTGGACTGACCATTTTGGTGGTGGTGGTTGATTGTAGCTGCGGAAATGGCATTCAAAGGCTTTGTAATGGGTTCATAAATCTTATCGAGTGCCACTTTATTCTCATAACTGTCGCTCCTGAGACTTTTGAACTTTTTTCGCACAGCATCAGTCGCCTCGATGAGTTATCGTTTCAGGTTCATTACATCGTCTCCATTTGCAGAGGAATCCATCATGGAAATCGGATGTGTACCCACTATACTGCACCACGGTCGATGAATGAATGGATATTTTTCTGTTTGATCATCAGGGATATATGAAACTATCGAATCCCTTTCTGTATCTACCCTCCAGCATTTCTCTATCCTTATCGATCACCAGGAATCCGTATTTATTGGTCTAACATTACGAACACATCTCTTGAAATTGCTTGAAATCCATATCGTGTGATACATGATCGGAGAAAATGTGTCGCATATTCATTTCATCTTGTTTGAACATGACTATGAAGTTACTATTGTCACGAATCAATTGCTTGGGCACTCTAGAATATGTCTGGGCCAGATAGAAACAGTCGATATTTTTATGACGGCCCATACTGAAGTATGATCTGCATACATCCTGTTTCTCGCACATTACATCATCGAAAATGAAGACGGAATCGGGCTCGGCATCTGATGGCTCCACTATTTCCTCATTATTATCGAATGCGTAGAATCCTAATCCATTTATCGGTTTGACTACTTCACGTAGGTACTCATATTTCGGTTGTTATATCGACGTAGGCCATTTGCATTCGTTAGTAAAGATATCATAACATTTGTCTTTCCACAATTTGAAGGGCCCACTATGAGCCGCGAATTGTTGATGAAAACAGCTTTCCATGACGATGATTTCGTACACCACCACCACCACCACCACCACCACCACTGTCCAATCCATAGCCGATGACTTTCTCATCTAAATTATCAATGTCGAACTTTTATTTCTGCTGTACAATGCGCATCGTGTGACAGTTGGATTAGATATAAGTGAATTTCACCCGAACAATCGTCATTTATACGATGGCCGTTGAGCGAGACACACGTAAAAAAATGACTAGTATCAAGAAAACCGGTAGTGGCATCGTCAACTCTGTAATAAATGAACTACCATTTGAATTGCATATCCCTGGAGGGTATCAATATTGTGTATCGGGAACAAAGTTGCAGAAAAGGTTGACTCGTGGAGATCGTGGAATCAATCGATTGGATGCAGCATGCAAACAACACGATATAGCCTACTCTAAGAATGCCGAAGATGTCGCCGCTAGACATATAGCAGATCAACATCTCGAACAATCTGCTTGGGACATTGTGAAATCTGAAGACAGTGGGGTAGGCGAGAGGGCTGCAGCTTGGTTAGTCACCAACATAATGAAAGGAAAGCGACGTTTCGGAATGGGGTGTAGTGGACAATTCGCGGATGAACCAAAAGTGAAAACTAAATGTCGCAAGAAAACCATGCAGTATGCGAAGAAGAAGAAGAAGACGATGAAAAATAAGATTGCTTTTGGATCGGGCGTAGTTCACAAAGTTCGTGATACGCTTCGCTCTCATCGATTTGAAGGTGTGGGCAAACAGGAGAAAAAAAATATTGATAAAGTGGTGAAAATTGCTTATCAAGCAGCTCGCAAATATGTCAAAGCGACCGGCGGAAAAAAAAAATTCGCACTCCACTTATTATACCTATACCCAAGATTGGCGGGATCCTACCATTAATACCGATATTTGCCGGTCTATCAGCACTTGGAAGTTTGGCAGGTGCAGCAGCTGGAATATCGAAGGCCGTACAGTCGGCGAGAGCGAGCAGAGAACAGTTGGCTGAAGCGAATCGTCACAATCGCCATATGGAGGCTATCGCTATTGGAAAAACCGGCAAAGGATTGTATTTGAAACCTTACCGAAAAGGGTTGGGTATTCACCTGAGACCGCAGCAGAATTCAAAAAACTCTTAGAGACCCTACCTCAAAGGCCACTTTCCAATATCGACCTGTTGCGGTGTGTCGAAAAGATGAGGGTTCCGCATTTTCGAGGAATTTTTATGCGAGACAATTTACCGCTCTCTGGACCGCACCGCAACGAATCAGCCATAATGAACTTGGATGGGATTCATGGTAGTGGTACACATTGGGTGGCGTACAAGAAACGCGGAGGTAGGGTTTATTACTTTGATAGTTTTGGCGATTTACCACCACCCAAAGAGTTGCTGCAATATCTAGCATGTAATTCGGGTGATCGGCCTGTTGAAATTCAGTATAACTACGACCGTCAGCAGCGATTCAACACAGTCTGGTGTTGGCATTTGTGCTTGAGATTTCTAACTACCGCAGATTCATAGTGAATTATACATAAAAGAAGAATAAGAAGAAGAAGGAGAGAAAATGGCAGAAAATCAAGAATTTACACGTGAAAGCATCAAACGAATGGGTCATTCATTGATTGCATATTCGAGATTGCGCAGTTTGGTGAAGATGAGCAGAAATCAGCTTGCCGATATGCCGAAGGAAGTGATTATTGGTTGCGCACCCCTAGAGATAGCCCTAGTGTGGGATAAGTTGCCGGAGCATTTACAAAACGACGAGGACATTGCTAAATATCGATTTTGCGAAGAACATGGTCCAGTTGAAGATGCAGCAGCGGCAGCAGCCGATATCGTCGTTAATGATGGACCGTGCCCTCGGAAAATATTTTGCTGCTATTGCCGTGTAAAAACGGCAAAAAAACGTTTCATTCACCTTTGTTGCCTGAACCAGTAAAGTACTCGATTCGATCATATCACGAACTTTCACATTATCCGGGGAAAAAAGTGTTTTGAGTGCTGATTTTTACCCACCCATCGAACTCGATACAAAAAACACCTACGGTTTGGGATTGCACGGCTTCTACTCGTACAATTCTATACTCAATATAGATGAGACGAACAACCGTTTGGATTTTTGGGTTGGATCGGGAGCTGTTGTGAGCCCTCGAGTAGCCTATATACCACCCGGTGTATATGAAATGGATGAAATCAATAAAGCTCCACAGAAAGCTATCACAAGAATAAAGCCGCTCGATGGGCGAAATATTGACGATGTATTTTTCCTCCATGCCAATAATAATACTCTGAAATGTGAGATGAAATGCTTGCATGATGTGGATTTCAGATACGGCAATTTTATAGCCAGTGTGCTGGGATTCGGAGAGAAAAATTACCCAGCCAACGTATTGCATGAATCCACACTACCTGTGAATATAATTAAAGTACGAATCATACGAGTTGATTGCAATATCACATCCGGAGCATACCTGAATGATGAGAAAGTGCACACTCTATTCGAATTCGATATCGACGTGGAGGCCGGCTACAAGATTTCCAAGGAACCTAAAAATATCATTTATATGACGATCAGTCCCGAAGGTCGTCAGTCTATTGAAAACATCACGATAAGCATCTTGGATGATAAGGGACGTTTGGTCGATTTCCGTGCAGAGACAATCATCGTTAAGTTGGAGTTGAAGATGCTCAACACTTGACACCCTATATCATTTTTTTTTTGTCTGTTTCGACGAGTGAGGAGGAAAATGAGCTTCTGTTTCAATCAGCGACGGCAACACAGAGCACACTTTGAAAAGGAGGGGCTGATTCACTATAAAAGGAAAGATGCACATGGAAATCGTGTCATTCGTCAAGGAGGTGTCAACCAGTTGAGAAGTAGGCTATCCAAAGCTGATCAAAAGTTCCTGAGATACATAGGATTGAGATTGCGTGACAGTAGATTTTAGAAAGTGAAGATGGCCGCTACAACTACCAGTGAAAAATTGGATGTGTTTGAAGAGCCTGTCATCGATGAATTGCTGATCAGCCTTCATGAACATACCTATAAACCATATGGGTCACCCTATTTCAATAATTCGGATGAGATACGCATTCCGATCAATTTCCAAGATCTGATATTGGATATTTCCGACAGCTACATCTATATCGAAGGTACATTTACACCCATGGATACGACGAAGACTTGCTACCTATCAAATAATGCTCTGGCATTCCTATTCGATGAAATCCGCTACGAAATGGGTGGTGAAGCCGTAGCTGTTATTCGAAAACCCGGTATAACAAGCACAATGAAAACGCTGATATCGTATGGAAAGTCGAATAAAGCCTCGCTAGAAACTATCGGGTGGGGTTTGGATAATGGTAATCAAGCCATTCTGGATCCAGATAGCCATGTATTCAGTGGAAAGTTGCCGCTAAAATATCTCACAGGATTCGCTGAAGACTACACCAAGGGCATTTTGAATGTGAAACAGAAACTTATACTCATTATCGCTCGCTCATTCAAGAACTCATACATTGGCGAAGTGGAGGCAGAATTGGAGATATCTAAAGTCGAATGGAAGATCAAACACATCGTTCCGGAGGATCGACAAAAATTAAAGCTATTGAATCGCATCAATAAAAGCAGCAATAATGCTAGAGTGAAGATTGCATATCGTATGTGGGATTTGTATGAATTACCCGCTCTACGTAAAACAGCCACCGATATATGGGCCGTTAAAACCACCAATAGCCTTGAAAGACCTCGATATATAATTATCGGATTCCAAAGTACCACCCAATCAGATAATATAAAGGAGAATGTGACAGAATTTACGCATGCTAATATCAACAATATTTGCCTGTACTTGAATTCCGAAGTCTATCCATATGAACGCTGGAATCTAGATTTTGGCAAGAAGTTGGATTCTGCAGCCTATTATGCCTATGAGAATTTCCAGAGAAGCTACTACTGCGACAGAGATATGAGCGAACCAATGATGAATATTGGAGAATTCAGAAAGAATCCATTATTCGTCATTAATTGCCAACACCAGCCGAGTGCCATGAAGTCGTCCACTGTTGATATCAAGTAGGAATTTGAGACGCGTAAAGCACAATTTCCCGACAACACCCAAGTTTATGCATTAGTTCTTCATGATGCGTATTTGACTTATAGCACGCTAGATGGCTCAATTCAAGCAGGATCATTTTGATGTGACCAAATATAATTATTTTGTATCTTGTATTATGTTTTGATTCGTATACTGAAATGAAATAAAATTATACATATATCCTTACACCGTCTCATTTTTATTTATACCTACACCCCAAAAATTCAATAATGATGAAAAAGTTGCAATAGAATAGATATGGTTCAGTATGGTTAAAATAGACTAGGAATTGTATGCGACACTCTGCGGTTGGGAAAGGGTCTGGCGACTACCTGCCATAGAGCTGGCGCATAAACCTTTCAAATGAATAAATTGATTTTCATCTACTTGGAATAAATTATTAAATTCATGAGATTACCCATTGGAAGGGTCAACGATAAAGCCCGCACTGGCGTTTTTTATTACCTGGGACATGCACGACCAAAACCATAAAATTTTTATTATTATGGTTAGAATAGTTTTGAACGAAAAAGATTTTATTAGGATGAAATTTATTTGAAAGGAGGTCCACTTCGACTGTCTTCTTCTTCTTCTGCTAGGCATTAGATGTCGTAGTTTATCGTTCATTGTTGCGTCACAATACCTCATAACTTTGGAATTTAATAGATGTAATAAATTTTATTTTATTTTAAACGTCTGCGTGAGAACATGGGCTCGGCAATTTCGGGCTTATACAGTCTTTGGCTCGAAGATTTCTTCAGGGTGACATTTTTTCTCGGAAGGACCCTCGTTCTTTTTGACATTAGATGTCTTAGCTTATCGTTCATTGTTGCGTCACAATACCTATTAACTTTGGAATTTAATAGATGTAATAAATTATAGTCTACCTACGCAAGAATGTGGCAGTTTTAGGTCTATGCATTCAAGTCCACCACCGCATTCACGTCCACCACCCGTCCAATTCCGTCACCGTCCGCCACCCGTCCACCACCCGTCCACCGTCCACCACCCGTCCACCACCCGTCCACCGTCCACATGCTCCGGCTCCTATCCTCTATACCTTCTACTATTAGCCATAAATTGGGCAATAAAAAGTGCCTGTCTCGATGTGAATTTGTCACGTCTGAGGAAGCAAGAAACATTTGCGATCTGCATTCACAGTGTGAATCGTTGCATGGACTACGAACAGACATAATTCGATGTTCTGCGTGGTATTTACCAGGAAAGTAGTTGTTTTCTGCTCGTAGTCTACCAGACATTCATTTCAAACTATGTTTGATATTTTTAATTGGACAGACTATTTTTCTCTTTCAAAAAATTTTTATTGTCCAATTTATGGCTAATCCATTTTTTCATTTACTAAGCTTAGTCGAGCTCTTAGCCACTTCCAAGTTTTGTGCCTTAGCTGTTCTTATAGCCTTGGCAACACCTTGGCAATGAAATGCCAGCGTCGATATCAAATCTTATATGCTTTTCTGCCTATTAGACCTTTTGTAAGTCTTTTATTTCAAAAGAATAAATATCTTATTGAAATATAGGTATGTATATAAATATTGAAATACTATATAGGAATGTATTCGAAAATAAAGTTTTATCATGAATAAATTGGCATTAGTCTAAAATATATAACAAATTATATTTTCATTTGTTGTATGCCAGAGTCTTTGAATCTCAACTAATTGATCTACAAACCAACACAGTTTTCGAGAAACATATAAAAGAGGAACGGTAATCTTAATCAAAGAGAGAATCGAAATTACTATGTCATTGGAAGCAGAGGCGGGATGAAAGTGTGATTGAACTGTATCAAATTTGAATAAATCGCACTTTATCACAAAATTGTAGGAAGGGATCCAAATTGAAAATCATCAGATACTGAAACAGAAGCTGTATCATGAAAACCGATTACTCGACGAGATTGATGGAATTCAAACAGCCAACAGAGGGTTAGAAAATATTGTTTGGTTTATTTTCACGTTTTATAATGTCTACAGTTCGAGCAGTACGAAGCGTGGTCATTTCTCTTGAATCCTCGAAATATTTCAACAACACATACCTCTAATCCACCTGCAACTTGTTTTTCTGTAGGTCCTATTGAACTATACTAATTATTATAATTCGAGGCAAAATAATGATCTATGATATTTGAGGAAGTGTTTCTATACTAATGACAAGCTTAAATTGAGCAGCATCCTAAATGAACAACAATTCGAGTAACATTATTTTCTCATCTCATTATACAGGTCAATAAATTAGGTATGAATTATTCACCTGTGTGCATAGGGTAGGTAAAATTCTTAGGATTTATAGGCATTTAACTCGAATGGAGAATGTTAGAACCATTAAAATAATTCAAGTGGATTATACAGACCATTATTCTGGAAACCGTCAATATTACAGGTCAATGGATTAGTGATACTTATCTGCAATCTGCCTTCAAACTGTGTTCTATATTCAAAATACAAGATTATTTTCCAAATCAATATATTGAAATCAAATTGATTGAATAATTAATTTTGATATCAGCGTTCGATATTATTTAAATTTATTTGGTCGACCATGTCTTTCAAATGATTTAGTTGATTTCGATTATCGCAGTTTATGAATTGAAAAACCTCAGCATGCTCCATTTCTATGAAGATATCTTAGATTCCTTTTCAATTCATAATAATAGACAAAATGCAAAACAAACGGTGAACATTGTAAATAAGTGCATTTTGTAACTAGGGCATAGAAGTATGATAAAGTAGGGGACCCATTCTGTCTGATGTCTACTCAAAATAGATATAATTCGTATAGTAAAACGTAGATTCTTAACGATAAGCATAAGTTTTATCATCAAAATTAGCTATTTGCAGAGCTCGAAAACGAACAGAGTTATCAAACTACGCCGTTTGCGTATAAATTAAGCTATTTTCATCATGCTCTTCAAGTACAGTGATGAAAACATAATTGTATCGTCTTTTCTGATGTCTTCAAGGAAATTTTAAAAAAACTCGACCTTGTGTACACAGTGCCCTCTGGAAGTGAAAATAAACTAGAATCATCAAAGTAGGCGTTATTCGAATGAGTGTGAGATCATATTTCAAACGAGCCTGAGTACAACAAGTTTGGATATATGACATGAAAGATGGATATTTGAAAGAGGTATTATTCAACATATTTCTTCATTCTGGTTATTGAAGATATATTGAGCTGCAGCAAAAAAATATAAATATTTTATTTCCGATATTGTAACAGAGTACCTCAATAATTTCCAATAACATTCGATTTTTCCTCTATAGCGGTCATTTTGATGACTTGAAAATATCTATCATCAACTTCTCTCGGCCTTTATTTGGTACCTACAAAATTTCGTATACGGTTGTAAATATGAGATAATATTATTCGGAAAAATCTAATGAAATATACGGATAAGGATTGCGGTAAGTTTATGGTGATTTCAATAAGAATTCAATTGTGAATAATATTTATGAAATCAATGGTTATGTATTGTAATGAGTGTTTCAGATAGCGTATATTTTTCTGAAGTGAAAGAAATGTATTCAAAATAAAATGATTATATAAAAATGATTCGACATTTCGATCTGACAGCAATGTCAATAGGAAATTCTAGAGAGTAGGGATTCATCAAAAACTTCGATAATATACAAGCATTTAATGAATGAAAACGAAGTGAAACATGATGAAACAAAGTACGAAATATCTAATATCCATATACGATATTAGATCATCATTCTCTATTGAAATAAACTACTTTCATCATTCATTAGTTAATGAATATTTGAGAAGAAACAAATACGTATTTCGACAACTAAGTTCTTATCTCCATTGAAAATACCGATGAAATTCATTAGGTTTCGCTCAATTATTTTGTGGTTTGTGGGTTATATTTCCATTTGTTGTATATTATTAAGCCACAGTCTCCAAATTTCTAATTTGGTTGATGCAATTGGACTTTTCACGAATCTTTAGTGCATGTGTATATAATTTCAATTATAAGGTGATTGTGGATAAAAGTCATTCACTTGAGAATCCTTGAAGTAAAATCGAAGCTTCATTATCCCCATGCACCTGAGCATCAACCAATCCCTTTAGCCAATCGGAATACCTACCTCACCTGTCATTGGGTCATTGGCACCCCCTTCCCAAGCCACGCCCCCATGACTGGGCAATATCAGACCATTATTACTTAAGTCGATCTTCATGGCAATCTTATTCAGTTTAATTCCGAACTTTGAGTGAGTTACCTGCAGTTTGTTAACGAGAATTGAAATTTTAGAGAATTTTTGAAATGATCGGACACGAGGATGAATCCAAATATTCCACCAAGTTGTTGAGTGGAAAAAGAGTGATGTGTAATTTGTACCGACAAATTCATCGAATAGAGGAATAGATTAGAAAATTGAAAAGAAAATGTTCAAAGATGTCCAGCCGGTGAGAAGAAAACGCATTTCTTTGATGGCTTATAGGAAGAGGTTCCCTAATATAAGGTGTAATGTTGATAAAAGTGAAAAAATTCATGCTGGAGAGAATAGAGCTGATTACGCATCTTATTCGAAGAGAATTCGTGATCCAGATGAGAATATTTCTTCTGGTCCTCCTCTGAAGGTGAGAATGTTATATCCGGAATTACGAACTTGGAAACTGGTTCCAATAAAGGATTTTTAGATAGCGGTAAGTAATTATATAATAAGCTGTTGGGGTAAGTATAGTATCATTTGCCTTTATTTTGTGTATGTATATAGATATTTTGTAAGTTGATTAAGAATATATAAATATATACTCATTAAATAAATATCCGACAAAGATTTTCAATTCCTCATGTGATGAATTATCAAATCGATAAAATTATTGAAATATTTTCTGTAGTTTTAGACATACTGCGAACTTGGAAACTGGTTCCAATAAAGGATTTCTGTTCACATTATAAAGCATCAGAGGATTTCACATCAGCTAGCGGTAAGTAATTATATAATAAGCTGTTGGGGTAAGTATAGTATCAATTGCCTTTATTTTGTGTATGTATATAGATATTTTATAAGTCGACTAAGATTATGTTAATATATACTCATTTAATAAATATCCGACAAAGATTTTCAATTCCTTATGTGAGGAATTATCAAATCGATGACATTATTGAAATATTTTCCGTAGTTTCAGATACACTGCGAACTTGGAAACTGGTTCCAATAAAGGATTTTTGTTCACATTACAAAGCATCAGGGGATTTCACATCAGATAGCGGTGAGTAATTATATAATAAGCTGTTGGGGTAAGTATAGTTTCATTTGACTTTATTTTGTGTATGTATATAGATATTTTGTAAGTTGATTAAGAATATATAAATATATACTCATTAAATAAATATCCGACAAAGATTTTCAATTCCTCATGTGATGAATTATCAAATCGATAAAATTATTGAAATATTTTCTGTAGTTTTAGACATACTGCGAACTTGGAAACTGGTTCCAATAAAGGATTTCTGTTCACATTATAAAGCATCAGAGGATTTCACTTCAGCTAGCGGTAAGTAATTATATAATAAGCTGTTGGGGTAAGTATAGTATCAATTGCCTTTATTTTGTGTATGTATATAGATATTTTATAAGTCGACTAAGATTATGTTAATATGTACTCATTTAATAAATATCCGACAAAGATTTTCAATTCCTTATGTGAGGAATTATCAAATCGATGACATTATTGAAATATTTTCCGTAGTTTCAGATACACTGCGAACTTGGAAACTGGTTCCAATAAAGGATTTTTGTTCACATTACAAAGCATCAGAGGATTTCACATCAGATAGCGGTGAGTAATTATATAATAAGCTGTTGGGGTAAGTATAGTTTCATTTGGCTTTATTTTGTGTATGTATATAGATATTTTGTAAGTTGACTAAGAATATATAAATATATACTCATTAAATAAATATCCGACAAAGATTTTCAATTCCTCATGTGATGAATTATCAAATCGATAAAATTATTGAAATATTTTCTGTAGTTTTAGACATACTGCGAACTTGGAAACTGGTTCCAATAAAGGATTTCTGTTCACATTATAAAGCATCAGAGGATTTCACATCAGCTAGCGGTAAGTAATTATATAATAAGCTGTTGGGGTAAGTATAGTATCATTTGCCTTTATTTTGTGTATGTATATAGATATTTTGTAAGTCGACTAAGATTATGTAAATATATACTCATTTAATAAATATCCGACAAAGATTTTCAATTCCTTATGTGAGGAATTATCAAATCGATGACATTATTGAAATATTTTCCGTAGTTTCAGATATACTGCGAACTTGGAAACTGGTTCCAATAAAGGATTTTTGTTCACATTATAAAGCGTCAGGGGATTTCACATCAAATAGCGGTAAGTAATTATATAATAAGCTGTTGGGGTAAGTATAGTATCATTTGCCTTTATTTTGTGTATGTATATAGATATTTTGTAAGTCGACTAAGATTATGTAAATATATACTCATTTAATAAATATCCGACAAAGATTTTCAATTCCTCATGTGAGGAATTATCAAATCGATGACATTATTGAAATATTTTCCGTAGTTTCCGTAATTTTTATTATTATGGTTAGAATAGTTTTGAACGAAAAAGATTTTATTAGGATGAAATTTATTTGAAAGGAGGTCCACTTCGACTGTCTTCTTCTTCTTCTGCTAGGCATTAGATGTCGTAGTTTATCGTTCATTGTTGCGTCACAATACCTCATAACTTTGGAATTTAATAGATGTAATAAATTTTATTTTATTTTAAACGTCTGCGTGAGAACATGGGCTCGGCAATTTCGGGCTTATACAGTCTTTGGCTCGAAGATTTCTTCAGGGTGACATTTTTTCTCGGAAGGACCCTCGTTCTTTTTGACATTAGATGTCTTAGCTTATCGTTCATTGTTGCGTCACAATACCTATTAACTTTGGAATTTAATAGATGTAATAAATTATAGTCTACCTACGCAAGAATGTGGCAGTTTTAGGTCTATGCATTCAAGTCCACCACCGCATTCACGTCCACCACCCGTCCAATTCCGTCACCGTCCGCCACCCGTCCACCACCCGTCCACCGTCCACCACCCGTCCACCACCCGTCC
Organism: Chrysomela aeneicollis; assembly: GCA_029955515.1. Classification (NCBI taxonomy): domain Eukaryota; kingdom Metazoa; phylum Arthropoda; class Insecta; order Coleoptera; family Chrysomelidae; genus Chrysomela; species Chrysomela aeneicollis. Next base: position 14,523,422 of record JARUHQ010000021.1, on the reverse strand, counting down.
ACCGTCCACATGCTCCGGCTCCTATCCTCTATACCTTCTACTATTAGCCATAAATTGGGCAATAAAAAGTGCCTGTCTCGATGTGAATTTGTCACGTCTGAGGAAGCAAGAAACATTTGCGATCTGCATTCACAGTGTGAATCGTTGCATGGACTACGAACAGACATAATTCGATGTTCTGCGTGGTATTTACCAGGAAAGTAGTTGTTTTCTGCTCGTAGTCTACCAGACATTCATTTCAAACTATGTTTGATATTTTTAATTGGACAGACTATTTTTCTCTTTCAAAAAATTTTTATTGTCCAATTTATGGCTAATCCATTTTTTCATTTACTAAGCTTAGTCGAGCTCTTAGCCACTTCCAAGTTTTGTGCCTTAGCTGTTCTTATAGCCTTGGCAACACCTTGGCAATGAAATACCAGCGTCGATATCAAATCTTATATGCTTTTCTGCCTATTAGACCTTTTGTAAGTCTTTTATTTCAAAAGAATAAATATCTTATTGAAATATAGGTATGTATATAAATATTGAAATACTATATAGGAATGTATTCGAAAAATAAAGTTTTATCATGAATAAATTGGCATTGGTCTAAAATATATAACAAATTATATTTTCATTTGTTGTATGCCAGAGTCTTTGAATCTCAACTAATTGATCTACAAACCAACACAGTTTTCGAGAAACATATAAAAGAGGAACGGTAATCTTAATCAAAGAGAGAATCGAAATTACTATGTCATTGGAAGCAGAGGCGGGATGAAAGTGTGATTGAACTGTATCAAATTTGAATAAATCGCACTTTATCACGAAATTGTAGGAAGGGATCCAAATTGAAAATCATCAGATACTGAAACAGAAGCTGTATCATGAAAACCGATTATTCGACGAGATTGATGGAATTCAAACAGCCAACAGAGGGTTAGAAAATATTGTTTGGTTTATTTTCACGTTTTATAATGTCTACAGTTCGAGCAGTACGAAGCGTGGTCATTTCTCTTGAATCCTCGAAATATTTCAACAACACATACCTCTAATCCACCTGCAACTTGTTTTTCTGTAGGTCCTATTGAACTATACTAATTATTATAATTCGAGGCAAAATAATGATCTATGATATTTGAGGAAGTGTTTCTATACTAATGACAAGCTTAAATTGAGCAGCATCCTAAATGAACAACAATTCGAGTAACATTATTTTCTCATCTCATTATACAGGTCAATAAATTAGGTATGAATTATTCACCTGTGTGCATAGGGTAGGTAAAATTCTTAGGATTTATAGGCATTTAACTCGAATGGAGAATGTTAGAACCATTAAAATAATTCAAGTGGATTATACAGACCATTATTCTGGAAACCGTCAATATTACAGGTCAATGGATTAGTGATACTTATCTGCAATCTGCCTTCAAACTGTGTTCTATTTTCAAAATACAAGATTATTTTCCAAATCAATATATTGAAATCAAATTGATTGAATAATTAATTTTGATATCAGCGTTCGATATTATTTAAATTTATTTGGTCGACCATGTCTTTCAAATGATTTAGTTGATTTCGATTATCGCAGTTTATGAGTTGAAAAACCTCAGCATGCTCCATTTCTATGAAGATATCTTAGATTCCTTTTCAATTCATAATAATAGACAAAATGCAAAACAAACGGTGAACATTGTAAATAAGTGCATTTTGTAACTAGGGCATAGAAGTATGATAAAGTAGGGGACCCATTCTGTCTGATGTCTACTCAAAATAGATATAATTCGTATAGTAAAACGTAGATTCTTAACGATAAGCATAAGTTTTATCATCAAAATTAGCTATTTGCAGAGCTCGAAAACGAACAGAGTTATCAAACTACGCCGTTTGCGTATAAATTAAGCTATTTTCATCATGCTCTTCAAGTACAGTGATGAAAACATAATTGTATCGTCTTTTCTGATGTCTTCAAGGAAATTTTAAAAAAACTCGACCTTGTGTACACAGTGCCCTCTGGAAGTGAAAATAAACTAGAATCATCAAAGTAGGCGTTATTCGAATGAGTGTGAGATCATATTTCAAACGAGCCTGAGTACAACAAGTTTGGATATATGACATGAAAGATGGATATTTGAAAGAGGTATTATTCAACAGATTTCTTCATTCTGGTTATTGAAGATATATTGAGCTGCAGCAAAAAAATATAAATATTTTATTTCCGATATTGTAACAGAGTACCTCAATAATTTCCAATAACATTCGATTTTTCCTCTATAGCGGTCATTTTGATGACTTGAAAATATCTATCATCAACTTCTCTCGGCCTTTATTTGGTACCTACAAAATTTCGTATACGGTTGTAAATATGAGATAATATTATTCGGAAAAATCTAATGAAATATACGGATAAGGATTGCGGTAAGTTTATGGTGATTTCAATAAGAATTCAATTGTGAATAATATTTATGAAATCAATGGTTATGTATTGTAATGAGTGTTTCAGATAGCGTATATTTTTCTGAAGTGAAAGAAATGTATTCAAAATAAAATGATTATATAAAAATGATTCGACATTTCGATCTGACAGCAATGTCAATAGGAAATTCTAGAGAGTAGGGATTCATCAAAAACTTCGATAATATACAAGCATTTAATGAATGAAAACGAAGTGAAACATGATGAAACAAAGTACGAAATATCTAATATCCATATACGATATTAGATCATCATTCTCTATTGAAATAAACTACTTTCATCATTCATTAGTTAATGAATATTTGAGAAGAAACAAATACGTCTTTCGACAACTAAGTTCTTATCTCCATTGAAAATACCGATGAAATTCATTAGGTTTCGCTCAATTATTTTGTGGTTTGTGGGTTATATTTCCATTTGTTGTATATTATTAAGCCACAGTCTCCAAATTTCTAATTTGGTTGATGCAATTGGACTTTTCACGAATCTTTAGTGCATGTGTATATAATTTCAATTATAAGGTGATTGTGGATAAAAATCATTCACTTGAGAATCCTTGAAGTAAAATCGAAGCTTCATTATCCCCATGCACCTGAGCATCAACCAATCCCTTTAGCCAATCGGAATACCTACCTCACCTGTCATTGGGTCATTGGCACCCCCTTCCCAAGCCACGCCCCCATGACTGGGCAATATCAGACCATTATTACTTAAGTCGATCTTCATGGCATTCTTATTCAGTTTAATTCCGAACTTTGAGTGAGTTACCTGCAGTTTGTTAACGAGAATTGAAATTTTAGAGAATTTTTGAAATGATCGGACACGAGGATGAATCCAAATATTCCACCAAGTTGTTGAGTGGAAAAAGAGTGATGTGTAATTTGTACCGACAAATTCATCGAATAGAGGAATAGATTAGAAAATTGAAAAGAAAATGTTCAAAGATGTCCAGCCGGTGAGAAGAAAACGCATTTCTTTGATGGCTTATAGGAAGAGGTTCCCTAATATAAGGTGTAATGTTGATAAAAGTGAAAAAATTCATGCTGGAGAGAATAGAGCTGATTACGCATCTTATTCGAAGAGAATTCGTGATCCAGATGAGAATATTTCTTCTGGTCCTCCTCTGAAGGTGAGAATGTTATATCCGGAATTACGAACTTGGAAACTGGTTCCAATAAAGGATTTTTAGATAGCGGTAAGTAATTATATAATAAGCTGTTGGGGTAAGTATAGTATCATTTGCCTTTATTTTGTGTATGTATATAGATATTTTGTATGTCGACTAAGATTATATAAATATATACTCATTAAATAAATTCAATAAATATCCGACAAAGATTTTCAATTCCTCATGTGAGGAATTATCAAATCGATGACATTATTGAAATATTTTCCGTAGTTTCAGATATACTGCGAACTTGGAAACTGGTTCCAATAAAGGACTTTTGTTCACATTATAAAGCATCAGAGGATTTCACATCAGCTAGCGGTAAGTAATTATATAATAAGCTGTTGGGGTAAGTATAGTATCATTTGCCTTTATTTTGTGTATGTATATAGATATTTTGTAAGTCGACTAAGATTATGTAAATATATACTCATTTAATAAATATCCGACAAAGATTTTCAATTCCTTATGTGAGGAATTATCAAATCGATGACATTATTGAAATATTTTCCGTAGTTTCAGATATACTGCGAACTTGGAAACTGGTTCCAATAAAGGATTTTTGTTCACATTATAAAGCGTCAGGGGATTTCACATCAAATAGCGGTAAGTAATTATATAATAAGCTGTTGGGGTAAGTATAGTATCATTTGCCTTTATTTTGTGTATGTATATAGATATTTTGTAAGTCGACTAAGATTATGTAAATATATACTCATTTAATAAATATCCGACAAAGATTTTCAATTCCTCATGCGAGGAATTATCAAATCGATGACATTATTGAAATATTTTCCGTAAATTCAGATAAACTGCGAACTTGGAAACTGGTTCCAATAAAGGATTTTTGTTCACATTATAAAGCGTCAGGGGATTTCACATCAAATAGCGGTAAGTAATTATATAATAAGCTGTTGGGGTAAGTATAGTATCATTTGCCTTTATTTTGTGTATGTATATAGATATTTTGTAAGTCGACTAAGATTATGTAAATATATACTCATTTAATAAATATCCGACAAAGATTTTCAATTCCTTATGTGAGGAATTATCAAATCGATGACATTATTGAAATATTTTCCGTAGTTTCAGATACACTGCGAACTTGGAAACTGGTTCCAATAAAGGATTTTTGTTCACATTACAAAGCATCAGGGGATTTCACATCAGATAGCGGTGAGTAATTATATAATAAGCTGTTGGGGTAAGTATAGTTTCATTTGACTTTATTTTGTGTATGTATATAGATATTTTGTAAGTTGATTAAGAATATATAAATATATACTCATTAAATAAATATCCGACAAAGATTTTCAATTCCTCATGTGATGAATTATCAAATCGATAAAATTATTGAAATATTTTCTGTAGTTTTAGACATACTGCGAACTTGGAAACTGGTTCCAATAAAGGATTTCTGTTCACATTATAAAGCATCAGAGGATTTCACATCAGCTAGCGGTAAGTAATCATATAATAAGCTGTTGGGGTAAGTATAGTATCAATTGCCTTTATTTTGTGTATGTATATAGATATTTTATAAGTCGACTAAGATTATGTTAATATATACTCATTTAATAAATATCCGACAAAGATTTTCAATTCCTTATGTGAGGAATTATCAAATCGATGACATTATTGAAATATTTTCCGTAGTTTCAGATACACTGCGAACTTGGAAACTGGTTCCAATAAAGGATTTTTGTTCACATTACAAAGCATCAGGGGATTTCACATCAGATAGCGGTGAGTAATTATATAATAAGCTGTTGGGGTAAGTATAGTTTCATTTGACTTTATTTTGTGTATGTATATAGATATTTTGTAAGTTGACTAAGAATATATAAATATATACTCATTAAATAAATATCCGACAAAGATTTTCAATTCCTCATGTGATGAATTATCAAATCGATAAAATTATTGAAATATTTTCTGTAGTTTTAGACATACTGCGAACTTGGAAACTGGTTCCAATAAAGGATTTCTGTTCACATTATAAAGCATCAGAGGATTTCACATCAGCTAGCGGTAAGTAATTATATAATGAGCTGTTGGGGTAAGTATAGTATCATTTGCCTTTATTTTGTGTATGTATATAGATATTTTGTAAGTCGACTAAGATTATGTAAATATATACTCATTTAATAAATATCCGACAAAGATTTTCAATTCCTTATGTGAGGAATTATCAAATCGATGACATTATTGAAATATTTTCCGTAGTTTCAGATATACTGCGAACTTGGAAACTGGTTCCAATAAAGGATTTTTGTTCACATTATAAAGCGTCAGGGGATTTCACATCAAATAGCGGTAAGTAATTATATAATAAGCTGTTGGGGTAAGTATAGTATCATTCGCCTTTATTTTGTGTATGTATATAGATATTTTGTAAGTCGACTAAGATTATGTAAATATATACTCATTTAATAAATATCCGACAAAGATTTTCAATTCCTCATGTGAGGAATTATCAAATCGATGACATTATTGAAATATTTTCCGTAATTTCCGTAATTTTTATTATTATGGTTAGAATAGTTTTGAACGAAAAAGATTTTATTAGGATGAAATTTATTTGAAAGGAGGTCCACTTCGACTGTCTTCTTCTTCTTCTGCTAGGCATTAGATGTCGTAGTTTATCGTTCATTGTTGCGTCACAATACCTCATAACTTTGGAATTTAATAGATGTAATAAATTTTATTTTATTTTAAACGTCTGCGTGAGAACATGGGCTCGGCAATTTCGGGCTTATACAGTCTTTGGCTCGAAGATTTCTTCAGGGTGACATTTTTTCTCGGAAGGACCCTCGTTCTTTTTGACATTAGATGTCTTAGCTTATCGTTCATTGTTGCGTCACAATACCTATTAACTTTGGAATTTAATAGATGTAATAAATTATAGTCTACCTACGCAAGAATGTGGCAGTTTTAGGTCTATGCATTCAAGTCCACCACCGCATTCACGTCCACCGTCCACCACCCGTCCAATTCCGTCACCGTCCGCCACCCGTCCACCACCCGTCCACCGTCCACCACCCGTCCACCGTCCACCACCCGTCCACCGTCACGTCTGAGAAAGCAAGAAACATTTGCGATCTGCATTCACAGTGTGAATCGTTGCATGGACTACGAACAGACATAATTCGATGTTCTGCGTGGTATTTACCAGGAAAGTAGTTGTTTTCTGCTCGTAGTCTACCAGACATTCATTTCAAACTATGTTTGATATTTTTAATTGGACAGACTATTTTTCTCTTTCAAAAAATTTTTATTGTCCAATTCATGGCTAATCCATTTTTTCATTTACTAAGCTTAGTCGAGCTCTTAGCCACTTCCAAGTTTTGTGCCTTAGCTGTTCTTATAGCCTTGGCAACACCTTGGCAATGAAATACCAGCGTCGATATCAAATCTTATATGCTTTTCTGCCTATTAGACCTTTTGTAAGTCTTTTATTTCAAAAGAATAAATATCTTATTGAAATATAGGTATGTATATAAATATTGAAATACTATATAGGAATGTATTCGAAAAATAAAGTTTTATCATGAATAAATTGGCATTGGTCTAAAATATATAACAAATTATATTTTCATTTGTTGTATGCCAGAGTCTTTGAATCTCAACTAATTGATCTACAAACCAACACAGTTTTCGAGAAACATATAAAAGAGGAACGGTAATCTTAATCAAAGAGAGAAACGAAATTACTATGTCATTGGAAGCAGAGGCGGGATGAAAGTGTGATTGAACTGTATCAAATTTGAATAAATCGCACTTTATCACGAAATTGTAGGAAGGGATCCAAATTGAAAATCATCAGATACTGAAACAGAAGCTGTATCATGAAAACCGATTACTCGACGAGATTGATGGAATTCAAACAGCCAACAGAGGGTTAGAAAATATTGTTTGGTTTATTTTCACGTTTTATAATGTCTACAGTTCGAGCAGTACGAAGCGTGGTCATTTCTCTTGAATCCTCGAAATATTTCAACAACACATACCTCTAATCCACCTGCAACTTGTTTTTCTGTAGGTCCTATTGAACTATACTAATTATTATAATTCGAGGCAAAATAATGATCTATGATATTTGAGGAAGTGTTTCTATACTAATGACAAGCTTAAATTGAGCAGCATCCTAAATGAACAACAATTCGAGTAACATTATTTTCTCATCTCATTATACAGGTCAATAAATTAGGTATGAATTATTCACCTGTGTGCATAGGGTAGGTAAAATTCTTAGGATTTCTTGGCATTTAACTCGAATGGAGAATGTTAGAACCATTAAAATAATTCAAGTGGATTATACAGACCATTACTCTGGAAACCGTCAATATTACAGGTCAATGGATTAGTGATACTTATCTGCAATCTGCCTTCAAACTGTGTTCTATATTCAAAATACAAGATTATTTTCCAAATCAATATATTGAAATCAAATTGATTGAATAATTAATTTTGATATCAGCGTTCGATATTATTTAAATTTATTTGGTCGACCATGTCTTTCAAATGATTTAGTTGATTTCGATTATCGCAGTTTATGAGTTGAAAAACCTCAGCATGCTCCATTTCTATGAAGATATCTTAGATTCCTTTTCAATTCATAATAATAGACAAAATGCAAAACAAACGGTGAACATTGTAAATAAGTGCATTTTGTAACTAGGGCATAGAAGTATGATAAAGTAGGGGACCCATTCTGTCTGATGTCTACTCAAAATAGATATAATTCGTATAGTAAAACGTAGATTCTTAACGATAAGCATAAGTTTTATCATCAAAATTAGCTATTTGCAGAGCTCGAAAACGAACAGAGTTATCAAACTACGCCGTTTGCGTATAAATTAAGCTATTTTCATCATGCTCTTCAAGTACAGTGATGAAAACATAATTGTATCGTCTTTTCTGATGTCTTCAAGGAAATTTTAAAAAAACTCGACCTTGTGTACACAGTGCCCTCTGGAAGTGAAAATAAACTAGAATCATCAAAGTAGGCGTTATTCGAATGAGTGCGAGATCATATTTCAAACGAGCCTGAGTACAACAAGTTTGGATATATGACATGAAAGATGGATATTTGAAAGAGGTATTATTCAACAGATTTCTTCATTCTGGTTATTGAAGATATATTGAGCTGCAGCAAAAAAATATAAATATTTTATTTCCGATATTGTTACAGAGTACCTCAATAATTTCCAATAACATTCGAATTTTCCACTATAGCGGTCATTTTGATGACTTGAAAATATCTATCATCAACTTCTCTCGGCCTTTATTTGGTACCTACAAAATTTCGTATACGGTTGTAAATATGAGATAATATTATTCGGAAAAATCTAATGAAATATTCGGATAAGGATTGCGGTAAGTTTATGGTGATTTCAATAAGAATTCAATTGTGAATAATATTTATGAAATCAATGGTTATGTATTGTAATGAGTGTTTCAGATAGCGTATATTTTTCTGAAGTGAAAGAAATGTATTCAAAATAAAATGATTATATAAAAATGATTCGACATTTCGATCTGACAGCAATGTCAATAGGAAATTCTAGAGAGTAGGGATTCATCAAAAACTTCGATAATATACAAGCATTTAATGAATGAAAACGAAGTGAAACATGATGAAACAAAGTACGAAATATCTAATATCCATATACGATATTAGATCATCATTCTCTATTGAAATAAACTACTTTCATCATTCATTAGTTAATGAATATTTGAGAAGAAACAAATACGTATTTCGACAACTAAGTTCTTATCTCCATTGAAAATACCGATGAAATTCATTAGGTTTCGCTCAATTATTTTGTGGTTTGTGGGTTATATTTCCATTTGTTGTATATTATTAAGCCACAGTCTCCAAATTTCTAATTTGGTTGATGCAATTGGACTTTTCACGAATCTTTAGTGCATGTGTATATAATTTCAATTATAAGGTGATTGTGGATAAAAATCATTCACTTGAGAATCCTTGAAGTAAAATCGAAGCTTCATTATCCCCATGCACCTGAGCATCAACCAATCCCTTTAGCCAATCGGAATACCTACCTCACCTGTCATTGGGTCATTGGCACCCCCTTCCCAAGCCACGCCCCCATGACTGGGCAATATCAGACCATTATTACTTAAGTCGATCTTCATGGCATTCTTATTCAGTTTAATTCCGAACTTTGAGTGAGTTACCTGCAGTTTGTTAACGAGAATTGAAATTTTAGAGAATTTTTGAAATGATCGGACACGAGGATGAATCCAAATATTCCACCAAGTTGTTGAGTGGAAAAAGAGTGATGTGTAATTTGTACCGACAAATTCATCGAATAGAGGAATAGATTAGAAAATTGAAAAGAAAATGTTCGAAGATGTCCAGCCGGTGAGAAGAAAACGCATTTCTTTGATGGCTTATAGGAAGAGGTTCCCCAATATAAGGTGTAATGTTGATAAAAGTGAAAAAATTCATGCTGGAGAGAATAGAGCTGATTACGCATCTTATTCGAAGAGAATTCGTGATCCAGATGAGAATATTTCTTCTGGTCCTCCTCTGAAGGTGAGAATGTTATATCCGGAATTACGAACTTGGAAACTGGTTCCAATAAAGGATTTTTAGATAGCGGTAAGTAATTATATAATAAGCTGTTGGGGTAAGTATAGTATCATTTGCCTTTATTTTGTGTATGTTTGTGTAAGTCGACTAAGATTATGTAAATATATACTCATTTAATAAATATCCGACAAAGATTTTCAATTCCTTATGTGAGGAATTATCAAATCGATGACATTATTGAAATATTTTCCGTAGTTTCAGATATACTGCGAACTTGGAAACTGGTTCCAATAAAGGATTTTTGTTCACATTATAAAGCGTCAGGGGATTTCACATCAAATAGCGGTAAGTAATTATATAATAAGCTGTTGGGGTAAGTATAGTACCATTTGCCTTTATTTTGTGTATGTATATAGATATTTTGTAAGTCGACTAAGATTATGTAAATATATACTCATTTAATAAATATCCGACAAAGATTTTCAATTCCTCATGTGAGGAATTATCAAATCGATGACATTATTGAAATATTTTCCGTAGTTTCAGATAAACTGCGAACTTGGAAACTGGTTCCAATAAAGGATTTTTGTTCACATTATAAAGCGTCAGGGGATTTCACATCAAATAGCGGTAAGAAATTATATAATAAGCTGTTGGGGTAAGTATAGTATCATTTGCCTTTATTTTGTGTATGTATATAGATATTTTGTAAGTCGACTAAGAATATATAAATGTGTACTCATCGAATAAATATCCGACAAAGATTTTCAATTCCTCATGTGAGGAATTATCAAATCGATGAAATTATTGAAATATTTTCCGTAGTTTCAGATATTCTGCGAACGTGGAAACTGGTTCCAATAAAGGATTTTTGTTCACATTATAAAGCGTCAGGGGATTTCACATCAAATAGCGGTAAGTAATTATATAATAAGCTGTTGGGGTAAGTATAGTATCATTTGCCTTTATTTTGTGTATGTATATAGATATTTTGTAAGTCGACTAAGATTATGTAAATATATACTCATTTAATAAATATCCGACAAAGATTTTCAATTCCTTATGTGAGGAATTATCAAATCGATGACATTATATAATAAGCTGTTGGGGTAAGTATAGTTTCATTTGACTTTATTTTGTGTATGTATATAGATATTTTGTAAGTTGACTAAGAATATATAAATATATACTCATTGAATAAATATCCGACAAAGATTTTCAATTCCTCATGTGATGAATTATCAAATCGATAAAATTATTGAAATATTTTCTGTAGTTTTAGACATACTGCGAACTTGGAAACTGGTTCCAATAAAGGATTTCTGTTCACATTATAAAGCATCAGAGGATTTCACATCAGCTAGCGGTAAGTAATTATATAATAAGCTGTTGGGGTAAGTATAGTATCAATTGCCTTTATTTTGTGTATGTATATAGATATTTTATAAGTCGACTAAAAATAAATGAATATATACTCATTAAATAAATATCCGCCAAAGATTTTCAATTCCTCATGTGAGGAATTATCAAATCGATGAAATTATTTAAATATTTTCCGTAGTTTCAGATATACTGCGAACTTGGAAACTGGTTCCAATAAAGGATTTTTGTTCACATTATATAGCATCAGGGGATTTCACATCAAATAGCGGTAAGTATTTATATAATAAGCTCTTGGGGTAAGTAAAGTATCATTTGCCTTTTTTTTGTGTATGTATATAGATATTTTGTAAGTCGACTAAGAATACATAAATATATAATCATTAAATACATATCCGCCAAAGATTTTCAATTCCTCATGTGAGGAATTATCAAATCGATGAAATTATTTAAATATTTTCCGTAGTTTCAGATATACTGCGAACTTGGAAACTGGTTCCAATAAAGGATTTTTGTTCACATTATATAGCATCAGGGGATTTCACATCAAATAGCGGTAAGTATTTATATAATAAGCTCTTGGGGTAAGTAAAGTATCATTTGCCTTTATTTTGTGTATGTATATAGATATTTTGTAAGTCGACTAAGAATACATAAATATATAATCATTAAATACATATCCGACAAACATTTTCAATTCCTCATGTTAGGAATTATCAAATCGATGAAATTATTGAAATATTTTCCGTAGTTTTGGATATACTTATTTGTTTTTTGTAGTATTTATGTAGTTTAGCTTAGGTTATCGTAGGTTAGATCCCGTGTGGGGTGATCAGTCCCCCATCGGACGCGTCTCCAGGTGGCGGATAGGGGAATGCCCCCTATTAATAGGGGGTACCGAGGAAATCACGTACTCGGTGCGGACCAAAACTGATGATTAGGTATAAATAATGTAAAGCCTGTGTGATATATTATCTTCATTTTCATGCAAAGTATAATTCAATAAATGGTACCATTGACAAGAATAATTGTTTAGCTTATTCAGTACATAATATGTTTAAGTAATTTGCAATAGCACAACGAGCTGCATGAACCTTTGTGATACCACTGACCTGTATAATAAATTTCTTCACAGTATCTTTCAACTATCATTGGTTAACTATAGATATTCAGGTTCTCAATATTATACTACACAACACTTCATACTACAGGTATGATACATGATACTCGTATAATATGTGGTAACTAAATTCAACTTCCCTAGAAAGATAATTGTGAATACAAATTTTCGCCAGAACCCTCCAAATATATCGAATACCACGTAAAAACTGATTTTGATCATCAAGATAGATAGATAGATGAATAGATTTATTCATCTTTTAGATGCAATCAGAAGAGTACAAATAAGATATGTCAAATTTAGGAAAATTTAGCAAATATGATAATATTTCGGTAGAGTAAAGTGGTTAAAAAAATACAATATGAAAACACATACAATTGAGATAAAAAATACATACATAAGCAATAGGAAGTTCATATATAAAAAAACGTTCAGTGTATAAGCAACAAGATCAATCTCATTGAAGTTTGTTTAACTACTACTTTCTTTTGTGTAACAGGTTGTCAAAAAAAACATCGAATTTGGCAATGTGGATCAGTATAAAATAATTAGTTATTTTTGTAGACAAGAGCATATACATGATTTTAGCCAAGAAGGAATACATCTCGGAATGTAAAATTGAAACATCTCTCGAAAAGTTCACCATTGAAATGCATTTAGATTGTGCTTCCTTTGTGTTCCGCGGTAAACATTGCATTATAAGTATATAAGACTTCGTAACTGTTTGTGGAGATATTAATATACATAAAAATAATGATTGTAAGAACTACAAAATCCTAAGCGATATATTCATGTCATTGAATCTCACCTCGCTGGTCAACTCCTCCACTAGAATTTTTACAAATGAGAATGGAACATCACAGTCGACTATAGACTATATAGTTACCAATGAACCAGATATATCATCCTACCATAATTTCAATCCAGGTCTATCTGACCATTTTCGCCAATTAATTTATCGCAACACGATGTGAGATCAACAAAATTTTGTAGTGGAAGAAGTGGTCGAGAGAAGGAGATTCAATGACGGATCGATAAAAGAATTCAAATACCTAATCAACAGATATCCCATAGAATTAAATCATAATGATATAGACCGCATTTTCGAAGTTTTCTTGCAACATTTTGATTAGTGTTTTCAAGCAGAACTCAAATGGATCAACTGGCTTGAAAATAGTTCATTCGACGTTGAGTTGACAGTTGAATACAAACAAAAGAAAAAATTGTTAGAAACTAAAATAAAAAATGAAAAAATCAAACACTATACAATCATCAACAAATCTTCGAACAATATGAAATCAACATGGAATTTAATCAATAAACTGAAAAGTAATCAACAAAATAATAAGAGAGAAATACCCGCTCTTCATTACGATGAAAAAATGATCGAGAGCCAGAAGAAAAAAACAAATTCTTTTGGAAATTTTTTATCGAATGTAGTAGAGAAGTTGAAACATCATTTTGGACTCGATATATCGAATGAATGCACACGTTCTCCCATTTTAAATAAATCCTTTTTTTTATCCAGCTCTGGCTGAAGAAATTGATAAGGTCATACAATCATCACCTAATAAAAAATCTTCTGGACTGGATGAAGTTCCAGTGATTCTATTAAAAAAATGTAGTTCTGATCTAGCTCCTTTGATCGCGCACATGATCAACTAATAAGTTATAGAGGTCATCTTTCCGAAAGTCTTCAAACAAGCACTTATTGTTCCAATCTTCAAAAAAGGTGAACTTGACAATATCTAGAACTATCGGCCAATCAGTTTACTCAGTATGTATTATTGTGATGAATGAATTCAGTAACTGGTGTCGAAAAAATCGGTCGATCATAAATATCGAAAAGACAGTCTTCATGGATTTCCCGAAACGCAGAGAAATAAACAAATGGACTTTATCATATTAATTTTTCGGAAGAAACATCCTTTCTCGGAGTTGTAATCGTTCGAAACATTACCTGGTCCAGTCATATCGATTTAGTAGCGAAAAAATTAAATCGAAGTTATTATGTTATAAAATCTGTGAAAAATCATCTAGATATAAAAACATTACGCATTTGTCTACTCTGCTATTTCATATAATATAGTAGTATGAGGTCAAGCAACTGAAGCAACGAGAGAAACTCTTATGCTACATTCACAAAAATAAAAACATTCTCTCTCATAATCGCGATCATCATGATTACCCAACCAGGTCTAAAGACTTGATTAGCTTGAAAAAACGTTATCACGAATTTTATAATAAAGCATCAATCAATGCAGGTTGTAGAATATATAATTACTTGAATGTTGAAATGAAAATGCTTGTCTATAATCAATTCAAAATTGGACTCAAAGGTATGTTATTGAGAATTGCTCCTTACAGTAGTGAAGAATTCATCGAATCGCTCACATGATAAAATGTGTTCTCCTGATCCATTCATAAATTGTTGTCAATACTAGTTTGTATAGGTAAATCATTAATGCATATTATATGTGAAGAAATTTTGTTGAGTGTTTTATACAAACAATTTTATTCTCATATATATATATATTTGTATGTAGATGTAGGTGCCGTGTGCATATATGACTTAACTCATCTTTACCCTGTAAAGCTAAGAGTGAATAAAGTGTTTTGTATTTGTATGCAAATAAAGCAATTAAACAACAAATTTCTGCGTTTTTCTGTACCATATTAAAACATAATATATTACAGCCTGTACTGTTGGGCAGATTTCGATGTTTGTTCAGGATATAAAAAAAATTGAGGCAACATTCTTTTAGAAATTATAATTCTGTCGAAATCAAAATCTGCTATTTTTAACCAACGTAGGTGATCCATTTCTTACAGTGGAGGTAGAAGTTATAGGACAACGGGATTAACTTACAGTCATACTCCACCAAAGTGTTTAATATGTAGTCATAGACTTACATTAGGGACATGGACATGTTTCGAAGGATTAATCCTTCATCATCAGCAATAGTACAAAGAACATCTATTAAGAGAAAAAACTATGTTAAAAATCTTGACACATCAAAAAAGAAGTACCTAAAAACTTACCAATGGTGACAGTGAAAATTTAAACATGAAAAATAAAATTAAACAAAGGGGGTCGCACTAAGTGCGAACTCCCAATGTTAAGGAATCTTCAGAAATCTCATAATCAACTAATTAATCAAAAATTTTTTATATAGAGGTGAATGTTAAGGAACCATGTCTTCTTAATCGAAAGAATGACTTACAAGTGAAGTGAAATGACATGTGAAACAAATCATATCAAGCACAGAAAATATGACAAATAATGAATTGACAAATGATTGAATCAAGTGTCTACATTATCCATAGATTCAATCATTTGTCAATTCATTATTTGTCATATTTTCTGTGCTTGATATGATTTGTTTCACATGTCATTTCACTTCACTTGTAAGTCATTCTTTCGATTAAGAAGACATGGTTCCTTAACATTCACCTCTATATAAAAAATTTTTGATTAATTAGTTGATTATGAGATTTCTGAAGATTCCTTAACATTGGGAGTTCGCACTTAGTGCGACCCCCTTTGTTTAATTTTATTTTTCATGTTTAAATTTTCACTGTCACCATTGGTAAGTTTTTAGGTACTTCTTTTTTGATGTGTCAAGATTTTTAACATAGTTTTTTCTCTTAATAGATGTTCTTTGTACTATTGCTGATGATGAAGGATTAATCCTTCGAAACATGTCCATGTCCCTAATGTAAGTCTATGACTACATATTAAACACTTTGGTGGAGTATGACTGTAAGTTAATCCCCTTCTGCTATTTTTGTTCGTTTTCGAATTATACAAAAATCGAGTAAATAAAAAAATAAGAATCATTCTCTGTTGTGGACTGGATATGTATTTTTTCAAATGGGAATAATACTTGGCTATGGTTTTGATTCAAACGATTTTTTTTCGATTTTATTCAGGCATCAAGTAACATCTCGAAAAATGATATGTTAGAAAACTTCGTTCATCGTAATAACTATACTGGTGATTTCGCTTCTGAAATATATAATTTGGTAGCTATCCAGAAAGGAGAGATCCTAATACACAGCTACCATCAAGAGCTTAAGAAGGGGTTAACCTCTACAAACATGTCAGAGTATATTTGCGGTGTAAAGGGGGAAGTAAAAATCCCAAGGGAAAGGGGCGGAGAACAATGTCGAACAAAAAACGCTAAGCGCTGTTGGCGTCTCACTCCAACTCAGTGTCGCGTAAAATTCGTAGTAAATTTAGTCTTGCCTGGTCGCTCGGAATCTGTGGCTCGGGTCTGCGGCCGTCGGCAAAGTTTACAATTCTCAGAATAGGCCTCCGGCTTTTCATCATTATATTTTGTACTTACTGAATTACCTAAAAATGTCTATAAGGATAATTTGATATGATATGGAAAATATAAAAAAATCTTGTCGAAACAGATGAAACCCTTTCGAATATCAAAAATAGTAACACAAAAACATCTACACAATCTAAATTGAAACTCATAAATATGCAAATTAGAAAATGTCTTTCGGTCGTGGGAGAAATGGGATTTTCGATTGGACAAAATAGAAAATTTCATGCATAAATTGGTGAGCTAAAACGGGTTAGATTTCTCATTACAAAAATAAATCGGGGGCAGGTAGGTTCAGGATTGAGACCCTCTGTTCGGTGGCTGGATGTAGAATCAATTTTCAACTCGAGAATTCAGACAGGGCTCGTTATCAATTTGAATCACAAATAAATTGAATGCTTTCTTATTGTTGCATCGTATGATGAATATGGACACAGAAAAAACGCTGTAAAAATGCTGTTCATGGAGAAACTATATTGAACATTTTTATGCACAACAAAATATATCGAAATATTCTTCTTCGATAGGTATGAATGAATGACATTTCTCAAGATATTCAGTATCGTTAATGAACTTGAAAACTCGAAAACGCACAACTATTTGTATCTTATATTTTGCCCCTCACCTACAGCTTCAACTATACGAGGTGGAAAAAACACTGGATATAATAGTTGAATTAGGGTTTCATCGGTACTATATTTTATCACTTCCAAAACGAACAAATGCGAATCACTTTTTTTTTTAAAATGGAACACCCCCTAGGTATATTTATAGTCAGAAGTCCACTTGTTTGTTTTATCGTCTGGTTTCCATGGTATATTGTATCCATACACCGATCAAATCAAAATTTCCTTTGGTAATTTTCATTCAATATTGAAATTGAAATAAGTGAAAAGCGGCTTGAGAAAAAAAAAAGTATTTCATTATTATTGAAAAAAAGCTGCATTTGTGTGTTTACAAATTATATATACATTTTTTTTCCACCTCGGATATAGTTGAGCCCGTAGGTAGTATCTCATCCATCTCTCATTTCCATATTCCTCTCGTATCTACTGTCAACTATTTCAGGCAGTAAATATTTCATGTAAAAATCTACTAACTTTGATTCCATCTTATCTTGCCATAATATATCATTACGATAATTTTCTTCAATTTTTATTCCTTAATATGTCCATACGGCAAAATAACCTGCATATGATGAATGATAAATTGCAGTTTCGAAATTTCGAAAAAAGAAATTAAAATAAAAAACGTTGATGGCGACCCATGAATATATTACTAGTGATAGAGCATAAAATACAGTTTCAAGAAAATGGTCTGCTTTTTTCGTATCTATTAAAATAAAGCCAATGAAAAACTAAAATCTAAAATTTTTGTTTTTTTTTATTATTCAAAAACCAAAAGAAATTTCAACTATTTCTTTGCGGCTTATTGTTGCGCATATGAATACATAACTTTTTCCCAATTCAACCGATCCTGTATCTCTAACCGTTATCGAATTCCCAATTTAGGGCCGCGAATTTGGGATACCCTGTACATCGATTCCAATTATTTCTTAGGAAAAAATTTAAAAATATTTGAATATATACAATCTCAATATCTTTTTTTTCACTGACAGTTTTCTCACAGAAAGTCTATTACGATGTTTATCGCCAGTTCGATAATTTGAACTCGACATGTTTGATCACAATAATATCACTAGTTCACAAACTAACAATAGTTTCACCATCTGAATGCAATCGCAAACTGAGTACTGACTAGCTTTCTGTCTGCAGTATGATACATGCATATCTGGCCGGCCCTTTGATGTGCACATAGCGCCTGCAGCCGCCGTTCGCAAAAAATGTTTACGTTTTCTAATCACCTAATTAATCTTATTCGAGAATGCAATGAATCTCTTTCGCAACTTCCATTGATATCATCACATGTGCTAAAATTATTGGAATAACTTCAGGGCTATTTTTGATTTTTATGAATGAAAATACGATTCATTCAACAATTCATAGTATCCATGTAAAAGTGCTTATTTGGTGCGAGGGCGCTCGAATCAGTCATGAAAAATGCTCCGCAATTAAGTATGCAGGGGTTAAGCAAAAATCATTTTTGACCTAGTAATTATTGACGGATCACGATAATTTTTTTCTTCAATAAAGACAATTGTATGATTGAGGCATCTCTCTGAGTACTTTTTCGAAATACGATATATCTTGTGAGATGAAAAATATTGAATATGGGCAAAATTTTGCAATTTTTTCACTAGTTTTGTTTCAAAAAATCAAAAAAGTACTGCGAGAGATGCCTAGATCCAACCTTTCTCAAGCAGAAAGTGAAAAAAAAATCGATTTTTTTCAGCGAGTTCCGAGTAATATGATTTTTGCCATTCCTTGTTTCACAAAGTTTTACCATCAATGAAAGCTAAAAATATATGTTTCGCCTACAAATATATTTGGAGCTTGTTGTTATCCATGTTAATATTAAGCTGAGTCAAGGGAACACTTTCAACACAACAAAGGAAACGGAATTTATTTTGAACAAAGAAAGAACAGAAAGAAAAATGGCGTCCCGTCCTTGAAAACCCGTGTAGCCTCAAGGACAGGTAGGATGGAAATGAGATGTAAAATAAAGTAAGAAGAAAGAATCGATGCACTCGTCGCTCGACTGACATTGACAGCTCGTATCTCAGGGCGCTGCTGTCACGGCTGGTGGTTCTGTCACAGGTTCTGTGGTACGGGTCGTTTCGCGCCTCTGGATGAGGACTTGCTTCCTGCGGTTGTCCCGAAGTGGCAGTAGTTGTGTAGTTGTCGGCTGCTTTTGACCACCACATATATAGGTATAGCAAATTTATTCTACGATCACCGGTTTCAACGCTAATGATTTTTTGTATGAAAAACACAGTAACGATGTGAATGAACTAATAATTATTGGAAGAAGCCTAGGAAGCGTCACTTGAAATTGGAAAGTCTTTTTTTCTTGCCTTCCAAGTTATGAGTCAGTATTTTAGATGAAAATTATCAGTCGATATAAGTTTTGATGATATTTCACCGCAGTCTACATATTATGTGGTAAAGACAATATACATATGAATTAACTTGAATGATGAAATTTCTTTTCATATCAAGTATGAGTGAATCAGTATCAACACTTGTTTTTTGATAACCTCAAAATTCAAGGGTGAATATATATAGGAACTACTTTCTGATTTTTACCCTTGGAGTTTTTCTCAATTATTCAATGAAATACAACAAAAAAGACACACCTGCAGCTTGTCACTTTCTTTCAGGACCAATAATTGAACCATAATACTTATATTCCATCATGGATCAAAGGAGGTGAACGAATTGAAATAATTTATTGTTATTGTAAAATCATTTCTCAGGTCACTGGATTAGGTATACTGGCTAGGTGGAGTTGATACCTGAAAACGTAATTTAATAACAATGTGGACACTAATAGAAAGTATCATAGCATTTTGCGTTTTATGAAGTTATATTTCATAATATGTGTCGATAATTTGATTGAAAAATATAGCTACGGAAATGAGAGCTTCATATCCATCATATATCTTCTTGATTTCCGATGAATTTTATTATTATTTTTTATATATTTTCAACGATGTCTTCGACGATTTCTGATAGTATCCCTTGTTTTTTTTTCGTTACTCTCCGAAGTAGGCATTGAACGAGAGAGATTGAGTAATTCTGAAATACAAATACGATTTCCATTAGAAATTGGCAATATACTTCAATCAATGGTGTGAACACAGTCTCTAGCTCATCTGGACATTTGGAAATGTCATTTGAAAATCATGAATTGAGAATTATCAAAGCAAAACTTAAAGTCAGCAGAAATAATTTGAGTTATGATGTTCATGATTTCATTACTAATTTCAGGTTTTTTAACCTCAAGTTTTCGAATAAAACATTGAAATACTTGCCAACAATTTGCCTAATTAGTTAAATTCAAAGTTCCTATCGAATTTGCTGACCAATTTTATGTTCAACATATTTTATTGTAAACTTGCGATTATAGCTTGAATCTATTCTATGAAACCGGGATGTGCACGAACGGTGGCTCCCTCCTATCACTTTTTTGTTTTCGGATATACGGGAGTGAAATTTGGAGGATCCGTTAAATGCATGAAACTGCATATTTTGTCAAGTAACTTCATGCAAATAACGGATTCACTGAAAGTGACATAACCTTTCGATTTCTGAATGAAACACCTGGTTTATTTTTTTTTTCCTTTTTTCTCTCTATATGACATTGAGAATATATATCAAATAGTTTTGTTTCGTATCGAGGAAAACAAACTTTTTAAGCTTTCCATCATGTTCGTTCCTGACTCTAAAACTTTCGTTCCAGATCCTCAATTGAACTGTCAAATTTAGTTTGTGGGACTTAATTGTTGGTGTTATTTTCAAAGCACTCTTCGCAAAAACATTTTTTTCTCAATTTTATTATGTAATATTCAATCATATCGTGTGATACATTATTATATTCAAAACAGACTTCTAAAACATGTATATTATGTTCAGATTCCTTGTAAAAAAATGCCTGGAGAGCGTCCTACTTAAAAACCTTGTTTATCCTATTAAAATCGAATTTAATGGATGGTGAAACGCTATGAAATGTGTAAGAGACGATTTGAAAGTGGTGACCACAACACCTCATTTCACTGGTTTCACAGGTTTCACAGGTTTCACAGTATCATTCGTTGTATGAATATTATTCACCCAACCTCATATGTAAAACGATATTTGGTAATTTGAAAATATTCTCGGGTTTCTCCGAGATGAAAAATTCATGGATATATGTTAAAATATGATCAGAAAAAAGGATATTGAAAGAGACGCAACAGTTTGCTCGCATCAATTTACTACGACTGATAAAATGGTTGGCCCGAGTGGTGAGAAAATGCTCAGAGTAGTAGATGAGCCTATATTTAGTGGAATTCAAAATTAATAAATTCGATGTTATATTTCTAAATTTCGACTCTTTGAAACTTTGAATCACCAGAAAATCAATTATATAGTTTGACACTCAATTAACTCCATTATCATTCGGGTAATAGATCAAAGATGTATATTTTCAGATTACTTTGATATCACATTGTTTTCATTAAGTCTTAGGAAAATGGATACGATAATTTTGTTAGTAGGTCAGTTTATTCAAATTCAGACCCTCCCAAGATAGCAATACACTGGTGCTGGGGGAATCTTTTATAGCTATCTTGTTTTCGAATGAGGTAACCCTAGTAACTGATTCAAATGTTGGTCTGAATAAACTACTATGGTAAGGATTGAGCGTTATTCATCTAGTCTATGCTCATAGCCACTTTTCAGCAAAATATTTATAGAACCGTTGTCTTATTAGATAAAAATAACATTACATTCATATTTTATTGTTTCATTTCGTTGATATTCAACGTTTGAACAATTCATAGTTTATTACTCTGATCAACTATTAAAATAACGTGAAGTAGCTCATGAAATAGTCAATAATAGTGAGATATTCGATTGACGATTCTAACGTTTCAATTTGGAGAAAAAAAAATTTTATATACGGCAAAGAAGCAGATTTCAATGCCTTAGCTGTTCTTATAGCCTTGGTAACACCTTGGCAATGAAATACCAGCCTCGATATCAAATCTTATATGCGTTTCTGCCTATTAGACCTTTTGTAAGTCTCTTATTACAAAAGAATAAATATCTTATTGAAATATAGGTATGTATATAAATATTGAAATATTATATAGGAATGTATTCGAAAAATAAAGTTTTATCATGAAAAATTTGGCATTAGTCTAAAATATATAACAAATTATATTTTCATTTGTTGTATGCCACAGTCTTTGAATCTCAACTTATTGATCTACAAACCAACACAGTTTTCGAAAAACATATGGGAGAGCAACGGTAATCAGGAGCAGAGGCAGGATGAAAGTGTGATTGAACTGTATCAAATTTGAATATATCGCACTTTATCACAAAATTGTAGGAAGGGATCCAAAAATATTGAAAATCATCAGATACTGAAACAGAAGCTGTGTCATGGAAACCGATTACTCTGCGAGATTGATGGAATTCAAACAGCCAACAGAGGGTTAGAAAGGATTGTTTGGTTTATTTTCACGTTTTATAATGTCTACAGTTCGAGCAGTACGAAGCGTGTTCATTTCTCTTAAATCCTTCGAAATATTTCAACAACATATACCTAATCCACCTGCAACTTGTTTTTTTGTAGGTCCTATTGAACCATACTAATTATTATAATTCGAGGCAAAATAATAATCTATGATATTTGAGGAAGTGTGTCTATACTAATGACAAGCTCAAATTGAGCAGCTACCTAAAAGAACAACAATTCGAATAACATTATTTTCTCATCTCATTATACAGGTCAATAAGTTAGGTATGAATTATTCACCTGTGTGCATAGGGTAGGTAAAATTCTTAGGATTTCTTGGCAATAAACTCGAATGGAGAATGTTAGAACCATTTAAATAATTCAAGTGGATTATACAGACCATTATTCTGGAAACCGTCAATATTACAGGTCAATGGATTAGTGATACTAATCTGCAGTTTGAACACGAGCCTTCAAACTGTGTTCTATATTTAAAATACAAGATTATTTTCCAAATCAATATATTAAAATCATATTGATTGAATAATTAATTTTGATATCAGCGTTCGATATTATTTAAATTTATTTGGTCGACCATGTATTTGAAATGATTTAGTTGATTTCGATTATCGCAGTTTATGAGTTGAAAAACCTCAGCATGCACCATTTCTATGAAGATATCTTTGATTCCTTTTCAATTCATAATAATAGACAAAATGCAAAACAAACGGTAAACATTGTAAATAAGTGCATTTTGTAACTAGGGCATAGAAGTATGATAAAGTAGGGGGCCCATTCTCGATGTCTACTCAAAATAGATATAATTCGTATAGTAAAACGTAGATTCTTAACGATAAGCATGAGTTTTATCATTAAAATTAGCTATTCGCAGAGCTCAAAAACGAACAGAGTTATCAAACTACGCGGTTTGCGTATAAATTAAGCTATTTTCATCATGCTCTTCAAGTACAGTGATGAAAACATAATTGTATCGTCTTTTCTGATGTCTTCAAGGAAATTTTAAAAAAACTCGACCTTGTGTACAGAGCGCCCTCTGGAAGTGAAAATAAACTAGAATCATCAAATTAGGAGTTATTCGAATGAGTGTGAGATCATATTTCAAACGAGCCTGAGTACAACAAGTTTGGATATATGACATGAAAGATGGATATTTGAAATAGGTATTATTCAACAGATCCCTTCATTCTGGTTATTGAAGATATACTGAGCTGCAGCAAAAAATATAAATATTTTATTTCCGATATTGTAACAGAGTACCTCAATATTTTCCAATAACATTCGATTTTTCCTCTTTCGATGACTTGAAAATATCTATCATCAACTTCTCTCGGCCTTTATTTGGTACCTACAAAATTTTGTATAAGGTTGTAAATATAAGATAATATTATGCGGAAAAATCTAGTGAAATATTCGGATGAGGATTGCGGTAAATTTATGGTGATTTCAATAAGAATTCAATTGTGAATAATATTTATGAAATCAACGGTTATGTATAGTAATGAGTGTTTCAGATAGCGTATATTTTTCTGAAGCGAAAGAAATGTATTCAAAATACGCATTCAATACAACGTTTTACTCACAATCACATCCATTTAGAATCAGAATCGCAGACATCTTCTTTCAGAAAAAGATTCGACATATCGATCTGACAGCAATTTCAAGAGGAAATTCTAGAGAGTAGAGATTCATCAGAAACTTCGATAATATACAAGCTTTTAATGAATGAAAACGAAGTGAAACATTATGAAACAAAGTACGAAATATCTAATATTCATATACGATATTAGACAGATATTTCATCATTCTCTAGTGAAATAAACTAGTTAATGAATATTTGAGAAGAAACAAATCCGTATTTCGACAACTAAGTTCTTATCTCCATTGAAAATACCGATGAAATTCATTAGGTTTCGCTCATTTATTTTGTGGTTTGTGGGTTATATTTCCATTTGTTGTATATTATTAAGCCACACTCTCCAAATTTCCAATTTGGTTGATGCAATTGGACTTTACACAAATCTTTAGTGCATGTGTATATAATTTCAATTATAAGGTGATTGTGGATAAAAATCCTTGAAGTAAAATGAAAGCTTCATTATCCCCATGCACCTGAGCATCAACCAATCCCTTTAGCCAATCGGAATACCTACCTTACCTGTCATTGGGTCATTGGCACTCCCTCCTACGCCCCCATGACTGGGCATTCTCAGGCCATTACTACTTAAGTCGATCTTTATGGCATTCTTATTCAGTTTCATTCCGAACTTTGAGTGAGTTACCTGCAGTTTGTTAACGAGAATTGAAATTTTAGAGAATATTTGAAATGATCGGACACGAGGATGAATCCAAATTGTTGAGTGGAAAAAGAGTGATGTGTAATTTGGACTGACAAATTCATCGAATAGAGGATGAGATCAGGGAAATTGAAATGAAAATGTTAAAAGAAGTCCAGCCGGTGAGAAGGAAACGCATTTCTTTGATGGCTTATAGGAAGAGGTTCCCTAATATAAGGTGTAATGTTGATAAAAGTGAAAAAATTCATGCTGGAGAGAATAGAGCTGATTACGCATCTTATTCGAAGAGAATTTGTGATCAAGATGAGAATAATTTTTCTGGTCCTCCTCTAAAGGTAAGAATGTTATATCTGGAATAACGAACTTAGAAACTGGTTCCGATAAAGGATTTTTGTTCACATTATAAAGCATCAGGGGATTTCACATCAGATAGCGGTAAGTAATTATATAATAAGCTGTTGGGGTAAGTATAGTATCATTTGCCTTTATTTTGTGTATGTATGTAGATATTTTGTAAGTCGACTAAGAATATATAAATATATAATCATTAAATAAATACCCGACAAAGATTTTCAATTCCTCATGTGAGGAATTAACAAATCGATGAAATTCTCGAAATATTTTCCGTAGTTTTAGATATAATGCGAACTTTGAAACTGGTTCCAATAAAGGATTTTTGTTCACATTATGAAGCATCAGGGTATTTCACATCAGATAGCGGTAAGTAATTATATAATAAGCTGTTGGGGTAAGTATAGTATCATTTGCCTTTATTTTGTGTATGTATAAAGATATTTTGCAAGTCGACTAAGAATATATGAATATATAATCATTAAATAAATATCCGACAAAGATTTTCAATTCCACATGTGAGGAATTATCAAATCGATGAAATTATTGAAATATTTTTCGTAGTTTTGATTATACTGCGAACTTGGAAACTGGTTCCAATAAAGGATTTTTGTTCACATTATAAAGCATCAGGGGATTTCACATCAGATAGTGGTGAGTAATTATATAATGAGCTGTTGGGGTAAGTATAGTATCATTTGCCTTTATTTTGTGTATGTATATAGATATTTTGTAAGTCGACTAAGAATATATAAATATATAATCATTAAATAAATATCCGACAAAGATTTTCAATTCCTCATGTGAGGAATTATCAAATCGATGAAATTATCGAAATATTTTCCGTAGTTTTAGATATAATGCGAACTTGGAAACTGTTTCCGATAAAGCATTTTTGTTCACATTATAAAGCATCAGGGGATTTCACATCAGATAGCGGTGAGTAATTATATAATAAGCTGTTGGGGTAAGTATAGTATCATTTGCCTTTATTTTGTGTATGTATATAGATATTTTGTAAGTCGACTGAAAATATATAAATATATACTCATTAAATAAATATCCGCCAAAGATTTTCAATTCCTCATGTGAGGAATTATCAAATCGATGAAATTATCGAAATATTTTCCGTAGTTTTAGATATAATGCGACCTTGGAAACTGGTTCCAATAAAGGATTTTTGTTCATATTATAAAGCATCAGGGGATTTCACATCAGATAGCGGTAAGTTATTATATAATAAGCTGTTGGGGTAAGTAAAGTTTCATTTGCCTTTATTTTGTGTATGTATATAGATATTTCGTGAGTCGACTAAAAATATATAAATATATACTCATTAAATAAATATCCGCCAAAAATTTTCTATTCCACATGTGAGGAATTATCGAATCGATAAAATTATTGAAATATTTTCCGTAGTTTTAGATATACTGCGAACTTGGAAACTGTTTCCGATAAAGCATTTTTGTTCACATTATAAAGCATCAGGGGATTTCACATCAGATAGCGGTGAGTAATTATATAATGAGCTGTTGGGGTAAGTATAGTTTCATTTGACTTTATTTTGTGTATGTATGTAGATATTTTGTAAGTCGACTAAGAATATATAAATATATAATCATTAAATAAATACCCGACAAAGATTTTCTCATGTGAGGAATTAACAAATCGATGAAATTCTCGAAATATTTTCCGTAGTTTTAGATATAATGCGAACTTTGAAACTGGTTCCAATAAAGGATTTTTG
The DNA here is from genome assembly GCA_029955515.1 of Chrysomela aeneicollis. Lineage (NCBI taxonomy): Eukaryota > Metazoa > Arthropoda > Insecta > Coleoptera > Chrysomelidae > Chrysomela > Chrysomela aeneicollis. Next base: position 14,495,859 of record JARUHQ010000021.1, on the reverse strand, counting down.
TTCACATTATAAAGCATCAGTCGACTGAAAATATATAAATATATACTCATTAAATAAATATCCGCCAAAGATTTTCAATTCCTCATGTGAGGAATTATCAAATCGATGAAATTATCGAAATATTTTCCGTAGTTTTAGATATAATGCGAACTTGGAAACTGGTTCCAATAAAGGATTTTTGTTCACATTATAAAGCATCAGGGGATTTCACATCAGATAGCGGTAAGTTATTATATAATAAGCTGTTGGGGTAAGTAAAGTTTCATTTGCCTTTATTTTGTGTATGTATATAGATATTTCGTGAGTCGACTAAAAATATATAAATATATACTCATTAAATAAATATCCGCCAAAAATTTTCTATTCCACATGTGAGGAATTATCGAATCGATAAAATAATTGAAATATTTTCCGTAGTTTTAGATATACTGCGAACTTGGAAACTGTTTCCGATAAAGCATTTTTGTTCACATTATAAAGCATCAGGGGATTTCACATCAGATAGCGGTGAGTAATTATATAATGAGCTGTTGGGGTAAGTATAGTTTCATTTGACTTTATTTTGTGTATGTATATAAATATTTTGTAAGTCGACTAAGAATATATAAATATATACTCATTAAATAAATATCCGACTAAGATTTTCAATCCCTCATGTGATGAATTATCAAATCGATAAAATTATTGAAATATTTTCCGTAGTTTTAGATATACTGCGAACTTTGAAACTGGTTCCAATAAAGGATTTTTGTTCACATTATAAAGCATCAGGGGATTTCACATCAGATAGCGGTAAGTAATTATATAATAAGCTGTTGGAATAAGTATAGTATCATTTGCCTTTATTTCGTGTATGTATATAGATATTTTGTAAGTCGACTATGAATATATAAATATATAATCATTAAATAAATATCCGACAAAGATTTTCAATTCCTCATGTGAGGAATTATCAAATCGATGAAATTATCGAAATATTTTCCGTAGTTTTAGATATAATGCGTACTTGGAAACTGTTTCCGATAAAGCATTTTTGTTCACATTATAAGGCATCAAGGGATTTCACATCAGATAGCGGTGAGTAATTATATAATGAGCTGTTGGGGTAAGTATAGTATCATTTGCATTTATTTTGTGTATGTATATAGATATTTTGTAAGTCACATTATAAAGCATCAGGGGATTTCACATCAGATAGCGTTGAGTAATTATATAATAAGCTGTTGGGGTAAGTATAGAATCATTTGCCTTTATTTTGTGTATGTATATAGATATTTTGTGAGTCGACTAAGAATATATAAATATATATTCATTAAATAAATATCCGCCACTGATTTTCTATTCCACATGTGAGGAATTATCAAATCGATAAAATTATCGAAATATTTCCGTAGTTTTAGATATACTGCGAACTTGGAAACTGGTTCCAATGAAGGATTTCTGTTCACATTATAAAGCATCAGGGGATTTCACATCAGATTGCGGTAAGTAATTATATAATAAGCTGTTGGGGTAAGTATAGTATCATTTGCCTTTATTTTGTGTATGTATACAGATATTTTGTGAGTCGACTAAGAATATATAAATATATACTCATTAAATTAATATCTGACAAAGATTTTCAATTCCTCATGTGAGGAATTATCAAATCGATGAAAATATTGAAATATTTTCCGTAGTTTTAGATATACTGCGAACTTGGAAACTGGATCCAATGGATTTTTGTTCACATTATAAAGCATCAGGGGATTTCACATCAGAGAGCGGTAAGTAATTATATAATAAGCTGTTGGGGTAAGTATAGTATCATTTGCCTTTATTTTGTGTATGTATGTAGATATTTTGTAAGTCGACCAAGAATATATAAATATATAATCATTAAATAAATACCCGACAAAGATTTTCAATTCCTCATGTGAGGAATTAACAAATCGATGAAATTCTCGAAATATTTTCCGTAGTTTTAGATATAATGCGAACTTGGAAACTGGTTCCAATAAAGGATTTTTGTTCACATTATAAAGCATCAGGGGATTTCACATCAGATAGCGTTGAGTAATTATATAATAAGCTGTTGGGGTAAGTATAGAATCATTTGCCTTTATTTTGTGTATGTATGTAGATATTTTGTAAGTCGACCAAGAATATATAAATATATACTCATTAAATAAATATCCGCCAAAAATTTTCTATTCCACATGTGAGGAATTATCGAATCGATAAAATTATTGAAATATTTTCCGTAGTTTTAGATATACTGCGAACTTGGAAACTGTTTCCGATAAAGCATTTTTGTTCACATTATAAAGCATCAGGGGATTTCACATCAGATAGCGGTGAGTAATTATATAATGAGCTGTTGGGGTAAGTATAGTTTCATTTGACTTTATTTTGTGTATGTATGTAGATATTTTGTAAGTCGACTAAGAATATATAAATATATAATCATTAAATAAATACCCGACAAAGATTTTCTCATGTGAGGAATTAACAAATCGATGAAATTCTCGAAATATTTTCCGTAGTTTTAGATATAATGCGAACTTTGAAACTGGTTCCAATAAAGGATTTTTGTTCACATTATAAAGCATCAGTCGACTGAAAATATATAAATATATACTCATTAAATAAATATCCGCCAAAGATTTTCAATTCCTCATGTGAGGAATTATCAAATCGATGAAATTATCGAAATATTTTCCGTAGTTTTAGATATAATGCGAACTTGGAAACTGGTTCCAATAAAGGATTTTTGTTCACATTATAAAGCATCAGGGGATTTCACATCAGATAGCGGTAAGTTATTATATAATAAGCTGTTGGGGTAAGTAAAGTTTCATTTGCCTTTATTTTGTGTATGTATATAGATATTTCGTGAGTCGACTAAAAATATATAAATATATACTCATTAAATAAATATCCGCCAAAAATTTTCTATTCCACATGTGAGGAATTATCGAATCGATAAAATAATTGAAATATTTTCCGTAGTTTTAGATATACTGCGAACTTGGAAACTGTTTCCGATAAAGCATTTTTGTTCACATTATAAAGCATCAGGGGATTTCACATCAGATAGCGGTGAGTAATTATATAATGAGCTGTTGGGGTAAGTATAGTTTCATTTGACTTTATTTTGTGTATGTATATAAATATTTTGTAAGTCGACTAAGAATATATAAATATATACTCATTAAATAAATATCCGACTAAGATTTTCAATCCCTCATGTGATGAATTATCAAATCGATAAAATTATTGAAATATTTTCCGTAGTTTTAGATATACTGCGAACTTTGAAACTGGTTCCAATAAAGGATTTTTGTTCACATTATAAAGCATCAGGGGATTTCACATCAGATAGCGGTAAGTAATTATATAATAAGCTGTTGGAATAAGTATAGTATCATTTGCCTTTATTTCGTGTATGTATATAGATATTTTGTAAGTCGACTAAGAATATATAAATATATAATCATTAAATAAATATCCGACAAAGATTTTCAATTCCTCATGTGAGGAATTATCAAATCGATGAAATTATCGAAATATTTTCCGTAGTTTTAGATATAATGCGTACTTGGAAACTGTTTCCGATAAAGCATTTTTGTTCACATTATAAGGCATCAAGGGATTTCACATCAGATAGCGGTGAGTAATTATATAATGAGCTGTTGGGGTAAGTATAGTATCATTTGCATTTATTTTGTGTATGTATATAGATATTTTGTAAGTCACATTATAAAGCATCAGGGGATTTCACATCAGATAGCGGTAAGTAATTATATAATAAGCTGTTGGGGTAAGTATAGTATCATTTGCCTTTATTTTGTGTATGTATATAGATATTTTGTAAGTCGACTGAAAATATATAAATATATACTCATTAAATAAATATCCGCCAAAAATTTTCAATTCCTCATGTGAGGAATTATCAAATCGATGAAATTATCGAAATATTTTCCGTAGTTTTAGATATAATGCGAACTTGGAAACTGGTTCCAATGAAGGATTTTTGTTCACATTATAAAGCATCAGGGGATTTCACATCAGATAGCGGTAAGTAATTATATAATTAGCTGTTGGGGTAAGTATAGAATCATTTGCCTTTATTTTGTGTATGTATACAGATATTTTGTGAGTCGACTAAGAATATATAAATATATACTCATTAAATTAATATCTGACAAAGATTTTCAATTCCTCATGTGAGGAATTATCAAATCGATGAAAATATTGAAATATTTTCCGTAGTTTTAGATATACTGCGAACTTGGAAACTGGATCCAATGGATTTTTGTTCACATTATAAAGCATCAGGGGATTTCACATCAGAGAGCGGTAAGTAATTATATAATAAGCTGTTGGGGTAAGTATAGTATCATTTGCCTTTATATTGTGTATGTATGTAGATATTTTGTAAGTCGACCAAGAATATATAAATATATAATCATTAAATAAATACCCGACAAAGATTTTCAATTCCTCATGTGAGGAATTAACAAATCGATGAAATTCTCGAAATATTTGCCGTAGTTTTAGATATAATGCGAACTTGGAAACTGGTTCCAATAAAGGATTTTTGTTCACATTATAAAGCATCAGGGGATTTCACATCAGATAGCGTTGAGTAATTATATAATAAGCTGTTGGGGTAAGTATAGAATCATTTGCCTTTATTTTGTGTATGTATATAGATATTTTGTGAGTCGACTAAGAATATATAAATATATATTCATTAAATAAATATCCGCCACTGATTTTCTATTCCACATGTGAGGAATTATCAAATCGATAAAATTATCGAAATATTTCTGTAGTTTTAGATATACTGCGAACTTGGAAACTGGTTCCAATGAAGGATTTCTGTTCACATTATAAAGCATCAGGGGATTTCACATCAGATTGCGGTAAGTAATTATATAATAAGCTGTTGGGGTAAGTATAGTATCATTTGCCTTTATTTTGTGTATGTATACAGATATTTTGTGAGTCGACTAAGAATATATGAATATATACTCATTAAATTAATATCTGACAAAGATTTTCAATTCCTCATGTGAGGAATTATCAAATCGATGAAAATATTGAAATATTTTCCGTAGTTTTAGATATACTGCGAACTTGGAAACTGGATCCAATGGATTTTTGTTCACATTATAAAGCATCAGGGGATTTCACATCAGAGAGCGGTAAGTAATTATATAATAAGCTGTTGGGGTAAGTATAGTATCATTTGCCTTTATTTTGTGTATGTATGTAGATATTTTGTAAGTCGACCAAGAATATATAAATATATAATCATTAAATAAATACCCGACAAAGATTTTCAATTCCTCATGTGAGGAATTAACAAATCGATGAAATTCTCGAAATATTTTCCGTAGTTTTAGATATAATGCGAACTTGGAAACTGGTTCCAATAAAGGATTTTTGTTCACATTATAAAGCATCAGGGGATTTCACATCAGATAGCGTTGAGTAATTATATAATAAGCTGTTGGGGTAAGTATAGAATCATTTGCCTTTATTTTGTGTATGTATATAGATATTTTGTGAGTCGACTAAGAATATATAAATATATATTCATTAAATAAATATCCGCCACTGATTTTCTATTCCACATGTGAGGAATTATCAAATCGATAAAATTATCGAAATATTTCCGTAGTTTTAGATATACTGCGAACTTGGAAACTGGTTCCAATGAAGGATTTCTGTTCACATTATAAAGCATCAGGGGATTTCACATCAGATTGCGGTAAGTAATTATATAATAAGCTGTTGGGGTAAGTATAGTATCATTTGCCTTTATTTTGTGTATGTATATAGATATTTTGTAAGTCGACTAAAAATATATAAATATATACTCATTAAATGAATATCTGCTAAAGATTTTCTATTCCACATGTGAGGAATTATCAAATCGATAAAATTATTGAAATATTTTCCGTAGTTTTAGATATACTGCGAACTTGGAAACTGGTTCCAATGAAGGATTTTTGTTCACATTATAAAGCATCAGGGGATTTCACATCAGATAGCGGTAAGTAATTATATAATGAGCTGTTGGGGTAAGTATAGTATCATTTGCCTTTATTTTGTGTATGTATATAGATATTTTGTGAGTCGACTAAGAATATATAAATATATAATCATTAAATAAATATCCGACAAAGATTTTCAATTCCTCATGTGAGGGATTATCAAATCGATGAAATCATCGAAATATTCTCCGTAGTTTCAGATATAATGCGAACTTGGAAACTGTTTCCAATAAAGGATTTTTGTTCACATTATAAAGCATCAGGGGATTTCACATCAGATAACGGTAAGTAATTATATAATAAGCTGTTGGGGTAAGAATAGTATCATTTGCCTTTATTTTGTGTATGTATATAGATATTTTGTAAGTCGACTAAGAATATATAAATATATACTCATTAAATAAATATCTGCAAAAGATTTTCTATTCCACATGTGAGGAATTATCAAATCGATAAAATTATTGAAATATTTTCCGTAGTTTTAGATATACTGCGAACTTGGAAACTGGTTCCAATGAAGGATTTTTGTTCACATTATAAAGCATCAGGGGATTTCACATCAGATAGCGGTAAGTAATTATATAATGAGCTGTTGGGGTAAGTATAGTATCATTTGACTATATTTTGTGTATGTTTATAGATATTTTGTAAGTCGACTAAGAATATATAAATATGTACTAATTAAATAAATATCCGACAAAGATTTTCAATTCCTCATGTGAGGAATTATCAAATCGATGAAATTAATGGAATATTTTCCGTAGTTTTAGATGTACTGCGAACTTGGAAATTGGTTCCAATAAAGAATTTTTGTTCACATTATAAAGCATCAGGGGATTTCACATCAGATAGCGGTAAGTAATTATATAATGAGCTGTTGGGGTAAGTATAGTATCATTTGACTATATTTTGTGTATGTATATAGATATTTTGTGAGTCGACTAAGAATATATAAATATATAATCATTAAATAAATATCCGACAAAGATTTTCAATTCCTCATGTGAGGGATTATCAAATCGATGAAATCATCGAAATATTCTCCGTAGTTTCAGATATAATGCGAACTTGGAAACTGTTTCCAATAAAGGATTTTTGTTCACATTATAAAGCATCAGGGGATTTCACATCAGATAACGGTAAGTAATTATATAATAAGCTGTTGGGGTAAGAATAGTATCATTTGCCTTTATTTTGTGTATGTATATAGATATTTTGTAAGTCGACTAAGAATATATAAATATATACTCATTAAATAAATATCTGCAAAAGATTTTCTATTCCACATGTGAGGAATTATCAAATCGATAAAATTATTGAAATATTTTCCGTAGTTTTAGATATACTGCGAACTTGGAAACTGGTTCCAATGAAGGATTTTTGTTCACATTATAAAGCATCAGGGGATTTCACATCAGATAGCGGTAAGTAATTATATAATGAGCTGTTGGGGTAAGTATAGTATCATTTGACTATATTTTGTGTATGTTTATAGATATTTTGTAAGTCGACTAAGAATATATAAATATGTACTAATTAAATAAATATCCGACAAAGATTTTCAATTCCTCATGTGAGGAATTATCAAATCGATGAAATTAATGGAATATTTTCCGTAGTTTTAGATGTACTGCGAACTTGGAAATTGGTTCCAATAAAGAATTTTTGTTCACATTATAAAGCATCAGGGGATTTCACATCAGATAGCGGTAAGTAATTATATATTGAGCGGTTGGGGTAAGTATAGTATCATTTGCCTTTATTTTGTGTATGTATGTAGATATTTTGTAAGTCGACTAAGAATATATAAATATATAATCATTAAATAAATACCCGACGAAGATTTTCAATTCCTCATGTGAGGAATTAACAAATCGATGAAATTCTCGAAATATTTTCCGTAGTTTTAGATATAATGCGAACTTGGAAACTGGTTCCAATAAAGGATTTTTGTTCACATTATAAAGCATCAGGGGATTTCACATCAGATAGCGGTAAGTTATTATATAATAAGCTGTTGGGGTAAGTATAGTATCATTTGCCTTTATTTTGTGTATGTATATAGATATTTTGTAAGTCGACTTAGAATATATAAATATATAATCATTAAATAAATATCCGACAAAGATTTTCTATTCCACATGTGAGGAATTATCGAATCGATAAAATTATTGAAATATTTTCCGTAGTTTTAGATATACTGCGAACTTGGAAACTGGTTCCAATGAAGGATTTTTGTTCACATTATAAAGCATCAGGGGATTTCACATCAGATAGCGGTTAGTAATTATATAATGAGCTGTTGGGGTAAGTATAGAATCATTTGCCTTTATTTTGTGTATGTATATAGATATTTTGTAAGTCGACTTAGAATATATGAATGTATAATCATTAAATAAATATCCGACAAAGATTTTCTATTCCACATGTGAGGAATTATCGAATCGATAAAATTATTGAAATATTTTCCGTAGTTTTAGATATACTGCGAACTTGGAAACTGGTTCCAATGAAGGATTTTTGTTCACATTATAAAGCATCAGGGGATTTCACATCAGATAGCGGTAAGTAATTATATAATGAGCTGTTGGGGTAAGTATAGAATCATTTGCCTTTATTTTGTGTATGTATATAGATATTTTGTGAGTCGACTAAGAATATATAAATATATATTCATTAAATAAATATCCGCCACTGATTTTCTATTCCACATGTGAGGAATTATCAAATCGATAAAATTATTGAAATATTTTCTTTAGTTTCAGATATACTGCGAACTTGGAAACTGGTTCCAATGAAGGATTTCTGTTCACATTATAAAGCATCAGGGGATTTCACATCAGATTGCGGTAAGTAATTATATAATAAGCTGTTGGGGTAAGTATAGTATCATTTGCCTTTATTTTGTGTATGTATATAGATATTTTGTAAGTCGACTAAAAATTTATAAATATATACTCATTAAATAAATATCTGCTAAAGATTTTCTATTCCACATGTGAGGAATTATCAAATCGATAAAATTATTGAAATATTTTCCGTAGTTTTGGATATACTGCGAACTTGAAAACTGGTTCCAATGAAGGATTTTTGTTCACATTATAAAGCATCAGGGGATTTCACATCAGATAGCGGTAAGTAATTATATATTGAGCAGTTGGGGTAAGTATAGTATCATTTGCCTTTATTTCGTGTATGTATATAGATATTTTGTTAACCGACTAAGAATATATAAATATATAATCATTAAATAAATATCCGACGAAGATTTTCAATTCCTCATGTGAGGAATTATCAAATCGATAAAATTATCGAAATATTTTCCGTAGTTTTAGATATAATGCGAACTTGGAAACTGTTTCCAATGAAGGATTTTTGTTCAGATCATAAAGCATCAGGGGATTTCACATCAGATAACGGTAAGTAATTATATAATAAGCTGTTGGGGTAAGTATAGTATCATTTGCCTTTATTTTGTGTATGTATATAGATATTTTGTAAGTCGACTAAAAATATATAATTATATAATCATTAAATAAATATCCGACAAAGATTTTCAATTCCTCATGTGAGGAATTATCAAATCGATGAAATTATCGAAATATTTTCCGTAGTTTTAGATATAATGCGAACTTGGAAACTGTTTCCAATAAAGCATTTTTGTTCACATTATAAAGCATCAGGGGATTTCACCTCAGATAGCGGTGAGTAATTATATAATGAGCTGTTGGGGTAAGTATAGTATCATTTGCCTTTATTTTGTGTATGTATATAGATATTTTGTAAGTCGACTAGGAATATATAAATATATACTCATTAAATTAATATACGACAAAGATTTTCAATACCTCATGTGAGGAATTATCAAATCGATGAAATTATTGAAATATTTTCCGTAGTTTTAGATATACTGCGAACTTGGAAACTGGTTCCAATGAAGGATTTTTGTTCACATTATAAAGCATCAGGGGATTTCACATCAGATAGCGGTAAGTAATTATATAATAAGCTGTTGGGGTAAGTATAGTATCATTTGCCTTTATTTTGTGTATGTATGTAGATATTTTGTAAGTCGACTAAGAATATATAAATATATAATCATTAAATAAATACCCGACAAAGATTTTCAATTCCTCATGTGAGGAATTAACAAATCGATGAAATTCTCGAAATATTTTCCGTAGTTTTAGATATAATGCGAACTTGAAAACTGGTTCCAATAAAGGATTTTTGTTCACATTATAAAGCATCAGGGGATTTCACATCAGATAGCGGTAAGTAATTATATAATAAGTATATAATAAGCTGTTGGGGTAAGTATAGTATCATTTGACTTTATTTTGTGTATGTATATAAATATTTTGTAAGTCGACTAAGAATATATAAATATATACTCATTAAATAAATATCCGCCACTGATTTTCTATTCCACATGTGAGGAATTATCAAATCGATAAAATTATTGAAATATTTTCCGTAGTTTTAGATATACTGCGAACTTGGAAACTGGTTCCAATGAAGGATTTCTGTTCACATTATAAAGCATCAGGAGATTTCACATCAGATAGCGGTAAGTAATTATATAATAAGCTGTTGGGGTAAGTATAGTATCATTTGCCTTTATTTTGTGTATGTATATAGATATTTTGTAAGTCGACTGAAAATATATAAATATATACTCATTAAATAAATATCCGCCAAAGATTTTCAATTCCTCATGTGAGGAATTATCAAATCGATGAAATTATCGAAATATTTTCCGTAATTTTAGATATAATGCGAACTTGGAAACTGGTTCCAATAAAGGATTTTTGTTCACATTATAAAGCATCAGGGTATTTCACATCAGATAGCGGTAAGTTAAGCTTTTGGGGTAAGTAAAGTTTCATTTGCCTTTATTTTGTGTATGTATATAGATATTTTGTAAGTCGACTAAGAATATATAAATATATAATCATTCAATAAATATCCGACAAAGATTTTCAATTCCTCATGTGAGGAATCATCAAATCGATAAGATTATTGAAATGTTTTCCGTAGTTTTAGATATACTGCGAACTTGGAAACTGGTTCCAATGAAGGATTTTTGTTCACATTATAAAGCATCAAGGGATTTCACATCAGATAGCGGTAAGTAATTATATAATAAGCTGTTTGGGTAAGTATAATATCATTTGCCTTTATTTTGTGTTTGTATATAGATATTTTGTGAGTCGACTAAGAATATATAACTCATTGAATATATATCCGACAATGATTTTCAATTCCTCATGTGAGGAATTTTCAAATCGATGAAATTATTGAAACATTTTCCATAGTTTAAGATATACTGCGAACTTGGAAACTGGTTCCAATAAAGGATTTTTGTTCACATCATAAAGCATCAGGGGATTTCACATCAGATAGCGGTAAGTAATTATATAATGGGTTGTTTGGGTAAGTATAGTATCATTTGCCTTTATTTTGTGTTTGTATATAGATATTTTGTAAGTCGACTAAGAATATATATATATATACTCATTAAATAAATATCCGACAAAGATTTTAAATTCCTCATGTGAGGAATTATCAAATCGATAAAATAATTGAAATGTTTTCCGTAGTTTTAGATATATTGCAAACTTGGAAACTGGTGCCAATAAAGGATTTTTGTTGACATTATAAAGCATCAGGGGATTTCACATCAAATAGCGGTAAGTAATTATATAATGAGTTGTTTGAGTAAGTATAGTATCATTTGCCTTTATTTTGTTTATATATATAGATATTTTGTAAGTCGACTAAGAATATATAAATATATACTCATTAAATAAATATCCGACGAAGATTTCAATTCCTCATGTGAGGAATTATCAAATCAATAAAATTATTGGAATATTTTCCGTAGTTTCAGATATACTGCGAACTTGGAAACTGGTTCCAATAAAGGATTTTTGTTCACATTATAAAGCATCAAGGGATTTCACATCAGATAGCGGTAAGTAATTATATAATAAGTTGTTTGGGTAAGTATAGTATCATTAGCCTCTATTTTGTGTATGTATATAGATATTTTGTATGTTGACTAAGAATATATGAATATATACTCATTAAATAAATATCCGACAAAGATTTTCAATTCCTCATGTGAGGAATTATGAAATCGATGAAATTATTGAAATATTTTCCGTAGTTTTAGATATACTGCGAACTTGGAAACTGGTTCCAATGAAGGATTTTTTTTCACATAATAAAGCATCAGGGGATTTCACATCAGATAGCGGTGAGTAATTATATAATAAGTTGTTTGGGTAAGTGAAGTATCATTTGCCTTCATTTTGTGTATGTATATAGATATTTTGTAAGTCGACTAAGAATATATAATCATTAAATAAATATCCGACAAAGATTTTCAATTCCTCATGTGAGGAATTTTCAAATCGATGTAATTATTGAAATATTTTCCGTAGTTTAAGAAATACTGCGAACTTGGAAACTGGTTCCAATAAAGGATTTTTGTTCACATTATGAAAAATCAGGGGATTTCACATCAGATAGCGGTAAGTAATTATTTAATAAGTTGTTTGGGTAAGTAAAATATCATTTGCCTTTATTTTGTTTATATATATAGATATTTTGTAAGTCGACTAAGAATATATAAATATATATTCATTAAATAAATATCCGACAAAGATTTTCAATTCCTCATGTGAGGAATTATCAAATCGATAAAATTATTGGAATATTTTCCGTAGTTTTAGATATACTGCGAACTTGGAAACTGGTTCCAATGAAGGATTTTTGTTCACATTATAAAGCATCAAGGGATTTCACATCAGATAGCGGTAAGTAATCATATAATAAGCTGTTTGAGTAAGTATGGTATCATTTGCCTTTATTTTGTGTTTGTTTATAGATATGTTGTGAGTCGACTAAGAATATATATATATATACTCATTAAATAAATATCCGACTAAGATTTTCAATTCCTCATGTGAGGAATTATCAAATCGATAAAATGATTGGAATATTTTCCGTAGTTTTAGATATACTGCGAACTTAGAAACTGGTTCCAATAAAGGATTTTTGTTCAAATTATAAAGCATCAGGGGATTTCACATCAGATAGCGGTAAGTAATTATATAATAAGCTGTTGGGATGAGCATTGTATTATTTGCCTTTATTTTTTGTATGTATATAGATATTTTGTAAGTCGACTAAGAATATATTAATATATACTCATTAAATAAATATCCGACAAAGATTTTCAATTCCTTATGTGAGGAATTATCAAATCGATAAAATTATTGAAATATTTTTCGTAGTTTTAGATATACTGCGAACTTGGAAACTTGTTCCAATAAAGGATTTTTGTTCACATTATAAAGCATCAGGGGATTTCACATCAGATAGCAGTAAGTAATTATATAATGAGCTGTTGGGGTAAGTACAGTATCATTTGCCTTTATTTTCTGTATGTAAGTCGATTAAGAATATATAAATATATACTCATTGAATAAATATCCGACAAAAATTTTCAATTCTGAGAAATTATCAAATCGATGAAATTATTGAAATGTTTTCCGTAGTTTTAGATATACTGCAATCTTGGAAACTGGTTCCAATAAAGGATTTTTGTTCACATTATAAAGCATCAGGAGATTTCACATCAGATAGCGGTAAGTAATTATAAAATAAGTTGTTTGGGTAAGTATAGTATCATTTGCCTTTATTTTGTGTATGTATATAGATATTTTGTAAGTCGACTAAGAGTATATATATATACTCATTAAATAAATGTCCGACAAAGATGTTCAATTCCTCATGTGAGGAATTATCAAATCGATAAAATTATTGAAATGTTTTCCGTAGTTTTAGATATACTGCGAACATGGAAACTGGTTCCAATGAAGGATTTTTGTTCACATTATAAAGCATCAGGAGATTTCACATCAGATAGCGGTAAGTAATTATAAAATAAGTTGTTTGGGTAAGTATAGTATAATTTGACTTTATTTTGTGTATGTATATAGATATTTTGTAGGTCGACTAAGAATATATAAATGTGTACCCATTAAATAAATATCCGACAAAGATTTTCAATTCCTCATGTGAGGAATTATCAAATCGATGAAATTTTCGAAATATTTTCCGTAGTTTTAGATATAATGCGAACTTGGAAACTGGTTCCAATAAAGGATTTTTGTTCACATTATAAAGCATCAGTGGATTTCACATCAGATAGCGGTAAGTAATTATATAATAAGCTGTTGGGGTAAGTATAGTATCATTTGCCTTTATTTTGTGTATGTATATAGATATTTTGTAAGTCGACTGAGAATATATGATTATATACTCATCAAATAAATATCTGACAAAGATTTTCAATTCCTCATGTGAGGAATTATCAAATCGATGAAATTATCGAAAAATTTTTCGTAGTTTTAGATATACTGCGAACTTGGAAACTGGTTCCAATAAAGGATTTTTGTTCACATTATAAAGCATCAGGGGATTTCACATCAGATAGCGGTAAGTAATTATATAATAAGCTGTTGGGGTAAGTATAGTATCATTTGCCTTTATTTTGTGTATGTATATAGATATTTTGTAAGTCGACTAAGAATATATAAATATATAATCATTAAATAAAATAAATATCCGACAAAGATTTTCAATTCCTTATGTGATGAATTATCGAATCGATAAAGTTATTGAAATATTTTCCGTAGTTTCAGATATAATGCGAACTTGGAAATTGGTTCCAATAAAGGATTTTTGTTCACATTATGGAGCATCAGGGGATTTCACATCAGATAGCGGTAAGTAATTATATTATAAGCTATTGGGGTAAGTATAGTATCATTTGCCTTTATTTTGTGTATGTATATAGATATTTTGTAGGTCGACTAAGAATATATAAATGTGTACTCATTAAATAAATATCCGACAAAGATTTTCAATTCCTTATGTGGGGAATTATCAAATCGATGAGATTATTGAAATATTTTCCGTAGTTCTAGATATACTGCGAACTTGGAAACTTGTTCCAATAAAGGATTTTTGTTCACATTATAAAGCATCAGGAGATTTCACATCAGATAGCGGTAAGTTATTATATAATAAGCTGTTGGGGTAAGTATAGTATCATTTGCCTTCATTTTGTGTATGTAAACTACGCAACACTAATTACGTCGCACCCCGAAATTTTGCCCTTGTTTAAATTTGAATAACTTTTTTCTTTTTTGAACAATTTGAATTCTGTTCGCACTGTTCGCTAGCTCAGTCCTTCAGCTATAATCTCGTACTTTTCAGACACATGATGTTATCTTCATAAAATCGCTAAATGATGTTTCTTGGGACTGTGCAAAATTTCTAAATTTTCAAAAGGATCTCAAATGAAGAAAATCAGTTTTTTTTTTCAACTTTAACAGCAGAGGCATGAAGATTATCTCATTACCTATGGCCGTTTCCAAAATTGTCTTCTTATCACTTTTATTCACAGAGTGATCTCATAAAATCAATTTTTTGGTTTTGCAGTCATGACTTTTTTCCTCTTCAACCGATTTTCGAAATCTCAGGCTCATTTTGAAGCTGAAACCTCATATGAAAAGATTTAGAGATCAGAATTTCCTATTCAATATACTTTTATTTTATCCGGAAGCCCAATTTCATGGGATTCAAAAAAACAACGCACAGTCGCCCTCTCCTCTACTGAAGCAGAATATATGGGGATGACTGAAGCTGCAAAAGAAGCGATATATCTGCGAAATTTCATGAGAAATTTGGAACTTGAAGAGCTGACAGATGCATTAATTTACAATGATAATCTCAGCGCACTCAAACTAGCAGAAAATGTGACATTTCACACATCGATATGAGATATCATTTCATCAGAGATTCGATTAGAAATGGAGAATACACAGTGGAACATGTGTCAACTGAAAACATGACAGCTGACATTTTCACAAAAAGTTTACCGAAAACAAAACATGAAGCTGTGTGAAGATGCTCGGATTGGGTCCTGTTTTTTTTTACTCAAGAAACCGCAGCATTGCCTCTAGGGGAAGTGTTGAAATAAATTCAAAATAAATGCGAGTCACGCTGTTCTCATAGAGATGTCCAAAAACATTAAATGTCAGTTGGAGTTGTCAATAATTGTTCTCAAGAATTATATTATATATTCACAAAAAAATACGTTTAGAATCACGTTGATTGGAATCTTTGGCATAAGTTGTTTTCCACAACAAAGTTCTGCTCAACAGTTTCACCATCTGAATGCATATTTGGCCGGCCCTTTGATATGCACATAGCGCCTGCCGCCGCCGTTCGCAAAAAATGTTTACGTTTTCTAATCACCTAATTAGTCTTATTCGAGAATGCAATGAATCCTTTTCGCAACTTCCATTGATATCATCACATGTGCCAAAATTATTGGAATAACTTCAGTGCTATTTTTGATTTTTATGAATGAAAATACGATTCATTCAACAATTCATAGTATCCATGTAAAAGTGCTTATTTGGTGCGAGGGCGCTCGAATCAGTCATGAAAAATGCTCCGCAATTGAGTCTGCAGGGGTTCAGCAGAAATCATTTTTTACCTAGTAATTATTGATGGATCACGATAATTTTTTTTCAATAAAGACAATTGTATGATTGAGGCATCTCTCGGAGTACTTTTTCGAAGTACGATATATCTTGTGAGATAAAAAATAGTGAATATGGGCAAAATTTTGCAATTTTTTCACTAGTTTTTTTTCAAAAAATCAAAAAAGTACTGCGAGAGATGCCTAGATCCAACCTTCTTCAAGCAGAAGGTGACAAAAAATCGATTTAGTACTTATATATGATATATGATACATGTGCTAAAATTATTGGAATAACTTCAGTGCTATTTTTGATTTTTATGAATGAAAATACGATTCATTCAACAATTCATAGTATCCATGTAAAAGTGCTAATTTGGTGCGAGGGCGCTCGAATCAGTCATGAAAAATGCATTGAGTCTGCAGGGGTTCAGCAAAAATCATTTTTGACCTAGTAATTATTGATGGATCACGATAATTTTTTTTCAATAAAGACAATTATATGATTGAGGCATCTCTCGGAGTACTTTTTCGAAATACGATATATCTTGTGAGATAAAAAATAGTGAATATGGGAAAAAAATTGCAATTTTTTCACTAGTTTTGTTTCAAAAAATCAAAAAAGTACTGTGAGAGATGCCTAGATCCAACCTTCCTCGAGCAGAAAGTAAAAAAAAAATCGATTTTTTTCAGCGAGGTCCGAGTAATATGATTTTTGCCATTCCTTGTTTCATAAAGTTTTACCATCAATCCCAAATGAGGTGAAACCCCTCTATAAGTTGCCGCCACGATCACCAGACTTGACGCCACTGATTTTTTTTTTTTTTTTGGGGACTATTGAAGACAAATTGTACAAGAATATAATCTATGAGCTTTTTTCAGCAAGAAACATCAACAGGTGACATTTTTGAGTTTCTCATCAGGATTGAAAATCATGAAAGCTAAAAATATATGTTTCGCCTCCAAATATATTTGGAGCTTGTTGTTATCCATGTTAATATTAAGGTGGGTCGAGGGAACACTTTTAACTCAACAAACGGAACGGAATTTATTTTGAACAAAGAAAGAACAGAAAGTAAAATGGCGTCCCATCCTTGAAAACCCGTGTAGCCTCAAGGACGGGTAGAATGGAAATGAGATGTAAGAATAAAGTAAGAAGAAAGAATCGATGCACTTTATACCGTCGCTCGACTGACATTGACAGATGATATTTGAATACTTCTCCGGCAATTCCTCATCATGTGAGTTACTGATTGATTGAGTTAGTGTAGTTTGGACAAATTTTATTGATATTGACACCAGCGTACATAAACAACCTTGACACCATTCGCCTGCTAGCGCCAGTAATCACGCATCCAGGAATACAGAACTATAGAAGTATGTAGTTCGCAAGCGCGTACGAGTTATTCGAGTTAGTGCGTTCTTGACTCTTTGCAAACATCTGTGATACCAAAAAATCTTCTCGTTGGTGATACTGTGATGTGTAGCAAACTGATGCAAGCAGCAAGCCGCGCATAAAACTCTAGCCGTACTCTTTTGAATGATCTTACCCTCTGACATCAACATCGAAATAGTTCCAGCAAAGAGTATAGGTTCCAGTTTTAAAGTGAATTCAGAGGTTATGTATAATAGATAAAGGGTTCTCGGTATAATTGTGTTTTTGGTGTTTTTTTTTGAAAGAGAAAAATAGTCTATCCAATCAAAAATATCAAACATAGTTTGAAATGAGTGTCTGGTAGACTACGAGCAGAAAAAAACTACTTTCCTGGTAAATACCACGCAGGACATTGAATTATATCTGTTCGTAGTCCATGCAACGATTCACACTGTTAATGCAGATCGCAAATGTTTCTTGCTTCCTAAGACGTGACAAATTCACATCGAGACAGGCACGCCTAACAACCTACAGACCGGTTTCGGGCTTATTGGCCCTCATCAGTGCAGGGTAGTTATCCGAGTAGAGACCGTTAGATCTCCACTCGAAGCGTTGCCTGTCCCAATTCATTTTCGTCGCGTCTATTTGACCGCAACGAGCCGCGTTTCAACAGACAATTGGAAGTGGCGACATCATGCGGCAGAAGGAAGAAACACTCCAGAAACGAATCTCCCAAGTTTTACAAAACTTGAAAGTGGCTAAGAGCTCGACTGAGCTTAATAAATAAAAAAAATGGATTAGCAGTAGAAGGTATAGAGGATAGGAGCCGGAGCATGTGGACGGTGGACGGGTGGTGGACGGTGGACGGGTGGTGGACGGGTGGTGGACGGTGGACGGGTGGTGGACGGTGGACGGGTGGTGGACGGGTGGTGGACGGTGGACGGGTGGTGGACGGGTGGCGGACGGTGGCGGAGGTGGACGGGTGGTGGACGGTGGACGTGAATGCGGTGGTGGACTTGAATGCATAGACCTAAAACTGCCACATTCTTGCCTAGGTAGACTATAATTTATTACATCTATCAAATTCCAAAGTTATGAGGTATTGTGACGCAACAATGAACGATAAACTACGACATCTAATGCCTAGAAGAAGAAGACAGTCGAAATGGACCTCCTTTCAAAAGAATTCCATCCAAATAAAATCTCTGTTCAAAACTATTCTCACCATAATAATAAAAATTTGATGGTTTTGGTCGTGCATGTCCCAGGTAATAAAAAACGCCAGTGCGGGCTTTATCGTTGACACTCCCAATGGGTAATCCTATGAATTTCATAATTTATTTCAAGCAGATGGAAAACAATTTATTCATTTGAAAGGTATATGCGCCGGCTCTATGGCAGGTAGTCGCCAGACCCTTCCCCAACCGCAGGGTGCTGCATAAAATTTAACCAGATAAAAACAGCCCTATTAATTTCGAAGTTTGACGTTCCGTTTCCATAGAAATATGTACTGATGTATTTTTATGTTGAATTCTATATTTTATTAGTCGTAAATGAGAGGCAGCTGTGTCCGCAGGCTGAACTCTACCCACATCTCGAGCTATAAATAGGCCCGCATTTGTTGAAATGATCACAGTTCAGTCTTGTGTGTTCAGCTGAAACGTTACTTTCTCTTCTCTTCGAACAACTCATCCCGATATAGCCAAGATGTTCACCTGCGAAAAGTGCGGAAAAGTTTTCTCACGGAAAGAAAATTTGCGTAGGCATCAAAGAGGATCTTGCGGCACTTCCGGTACGGGCAAAATGTTTAGCTGTGCTAAATGCGGTATTACCTTTTCAAGAATAGATAGTTTACGTAGGCATGAAAAGGGTTCTTGTAAGGTAACTGCTGGTGCATCTGCCCAACCTGCCAAGCGTGCTAGGATGGATTCGCCGGGCCCATCGACCTCAACAAATCACCCAATTGATAGTTCTCTAGAAGCTGAAGAAGGATGTGCGATTGAACCTGATAGAGAAGTGATTCGAAAATGTGGAAAATGCGATAATAAGTTTACACGGATGAATAATTTGCGAAGACGAAAAACGTTCGTGCCATGCGGGTGCTGAACCGTCGGATACTATGATGGATTGTATTGCATGCAATAAGACAATCCCGAACGATATGATGAATGCCCATAGGAGATCTATGGAACATAGGAATAATTCTACAATTTATCATTCAGTCAATATTCGAAGGGTAAATAGCTCTTTGAAATGCCGAATAGCTAGCTACAGAGTCGAGTGTGGAAGTCAAGAAGCACCCGACTTCAATGCATTCTTCCTACACTCCAAGCCAGATATCATTTCACTCTTGGAAGGTGCGTTGGCTGAGCATAATTCGGTTAAAGTCAATAAGGAGGCAGTTGGCAGGTATTACTTGCAAACGCAGGAAATTCATGACAACAAGTCCTTTGGCACACCGAATCATATTGCCAATGCCAGTTTCTTTTTTCTCATTACTCGAATTGTTAGCATAACATCATGCATGGCATTATTTCAAAGTTCATTCAAACATTTGTCCGAGCTCTGCACATTCGATGCTAATTTAATTAGGAAAAAATGACTTCAATTCATGGTTTAATTCACGCATTGACTTTTTCTTTTTTTTTTTGTTTTAGGTTGGGCCCTAGAGAAAGTTTTATTCTTGGAAATCAACATCAACCAGTATAGTCCACTGCGAGGATATTCATTTATGGAATTACCGGAATTCATCAAGAGGAAAAATGCCGTGGTTAATGTTCGTAATGAGAATCAACACTGCTTCGCCTGGGCCATTATGGCTGCACTGTATCCGGTCACAGTTCGAGCCGATGAAGTGTCCTCCCACCCGCATTTTTCCACAGTCTTGGAAGTGGCAGGTATGGATTTCCCAGTCAAATTACGAGATATTTCAAAATTCGAGGACATGAATTGTTCAATCAATGTTTATGGGCTAGATACTATTTACGAAGATCGCAAGATGAAGTACGAAATAGTAGGTCCGCAGTATTTTTCCCAGAAAAATATGGTAGACATATTAATTTGCTGCTCATCACTGACGACGATTCTGGCAATAGTCATTATTGCTGGATAAAGGATCTATCGAAATTAGTATCTAGCCAAATATCCAAAAGACATGGAAAAAAATATTTATGTAACGGTTGTTTGACATACTTTGCTGAAGAGAGCAAACTAGACAGTCACAGATTACATGATTGCAACCATCTATATACAACAACTCCATCTACAAAGCCGAAAATTGATAAATTTGGTAAAGAAGTACCTGAAAATATATTAAAATTTGAAAATTTTGAAAGACAGATCAGGGTTCCATTTACTGTTTATGCCGATTTCGAATAAATGTTAAAACCGATTGCCACAAGTGAACCTAATCCCGAGCATTCATTTACAAACAAGACTTTCGCATATCTCATCAAGTGTTCATTTGATGATTCCAAATCGAAATTTGTATTATATCGTAGTGAAGACGTCTCTCAAATATTTGTCACCAAATTGGACGATGATTGCAGGAATATTCATAATTCATTTTTGAAACGCGTTGTCCCGATGAAAAAATTATCCGCTCAAGAGGAAGTGGAATTTGATACTGCGACTGAATGTGGTATCTGTGGTAAACCTTTCGATAGCAGTGATGTCAAAGTACGAGACCACTGCCACTCAACGGGTGATACAAGATTTGGGGCAGCGCATTCAGTCTGTAATTTGAATTATAAGATCCCTAATTTCATCCCAATCATATTCCATAATATGAGTAACTATGACTGTCACCTATTCATCAAACAATTATTTTCCGAAGACGATGATAGCGAGAGAGTTGACGTTATTCCTCAGACCAAAGAGAAATATATTTCCTTCACCAAACATATTCTAGTCGACAAATATACGAATAAGCGGGGTGGAGAGAGTTCCGTTTTTCTGAAATTGCGATTCATCGACAGTTTCAGATTTATGGCCACCTCTTTGGACAATTTGGGAAAAACGTTAACCCCCGCACAACTCGCCAATACAAAAAGACATTTTTCAGACCCCAAAAAATTTGAATTGGTGATGCAAAAAGGCGTTTTCCCCTTGCGACGTCCTTTTTTTTTAGTTATGTAACTTAAATCAAGAGTAGGTGCTGAAGAGAGAACGTGCAAGAGAACAAATAATAATAATATGATGAGTACACAGCCACCAATCGGAGAGTTGGGCGTGAATAGGTATTAATTTGATAAATTTGGGCGCCACTAGCTTAAGGCAATTTAAGATAGAAAATTCCCAGATATTTTGGGACCCACCCTGTATAAGTCACAATTCGAATTCACAAAGAAAGGTATTTCAACGATTACCAAATAAAAGAACGACCTATAAATTTTAGCAACCAGTTTACTTAATAATGCAGAAATATACATGTATTATAGTGTACTATATCTGGATAATGGAAAGTGGGGTCTCCATGTATAGGTATGTATAGTTTCAAAACTAAAAGGATATTCAACCTTTCGAAAATAATAGTATATAGCTATGCGAACTCACGGCCAGTAAATTTCCATATATATCATATAAAAAAATAATAATAATCCTAGTCAGGTATACCAGACATGCGCATGTGAGGTTCACATTTGAAACCAGTAAGGAAATATAGTGTTTTAACACTTTTAACCCAACATATAATATGAATAACCTTAAATTAAGAAAGATCCATCACTGAAATAAATCAGCAAAACTACCTATATATGGATGTTCAAATATTTAAGGAGAAATATAACGTTCCCTTTTTGAGACGTAAAATTCAGTAGGTCGTTGGTAAATTAAATAAAAAAAAATAGAATCAAATAACAAGTTATCGTATATGGCTTATCTGTATATCTTGGGGCTCTACCCAAGACTTAAGAAAAATCCAACGAAGAGCGAAAGACTCTCGGAACTGCTCGGTATTTTGGTCACTCAGTGTATAGGTCCAACAGCTGCTCAAAATTTATGGTTTTCCCATCAGCCAAACCGTAGAGGTGATTTGTATTGATCAGCGCCGCACTCAGTATAAAATATATCAACAGCCAACCTTAGAAGCGGACACCCTGTGTATTGACATACAGATATTCCGACTCAGTGACAAAGACGGATGAAAGAACCCTAAAAAGTTAAAGAATAGCATAAGAAAATACCAAGGCATTGGATCTTAAAAAAAAACACTGATAACAAATTATTGATACGAGAAATAATAGAAATCCTACCTTTTGATAAGGGTTCACTTATCTAAGATTGGTGTTTTCGTTCATCAATGGTCGTTTGTCATACGATTTCCCGGTTGGTTGAAAACAAATCCTTCCCAAGAAGTTGTTCCTTTTTTTCGTAGCAATCAAAATTACATACACACAAAAAAAAAAGAGAACAGAGTAATCAGTTCCGACGAAATTATCCCACCATATGTGGCTGAAAATTCACTTTCCAGAAAATTTATCTCGTAACTGTTCAACCAACGAAATCACAATCGCCAATCGACTCAAAATGATCTTTTCGATCAAGGATTCGTGACAGAAAAACCAATATCAATAAAAAGGATCGCAAAACATCGGTAGCTAAATAACCATCAATTTATTTTTCAAAAGTGCATACCTACGCCATCTAGGCCCCGCGGCTCCCAAGCCACTGTACAAGAACTGTAAAAATGATAAGAAAACACCCACACCAGAACAGACCGATATCGGTTATCAATTTATCCAATAGGATGATCTCTCGGCAATATATTATTTGAACATTACTTTGTTCTTATAATAATATAAAATAACACATACGGCATAGTGTTGTAACGAGAAACTAGATCGTTACAAATTCCACCCATACCTCTTTGAAATTTTCGTGGAAAATTTCACATAAAAAAATGAGATGAGAAGGAATAGGTGAATACCTACATATTATTTAACCAGATACAATTCTAGCACTCTAGTACATTAAACCACTTACAATTATTGGAACTAACTTGAACGATGGTAACTCCACTTAGTCTGGACAAGGCTTCAAGTCTTTGGCATGCCAACTTCCACGAAACCTTCCATCCATGTCCTTGAGCTCGTACATCCATGGCGAAATCTTTTTCAAAACCACAAATGGACCAACAAACTTATTTGCCAATTTTGAAGAGTAATATTGAGCCGCATCAGATTGGACAAAATTGTTGCGATAAACCTTGTCACCAATCTCGTATCGTACATCTCGATGTCGAAGATCATAATACCTTTTATTCTTCTCTGCAGCTTTTTGTAACCTGCTTTTGACAACTTGATAAAGCGATTGCAAAGATGCACTTCGATCACGTACCAATGCTTCTTGGTTGATTTCAACATTACCAGAATAATCCTCATTATCGATTTCTAAATTCATAGGAAATTCTCTACCAAAAACGATGAAATATGGGGTGTGTCCGACAGTCTCATGTACTTGAGTTCTAATAGCACAGGCAATTTTAGATAGCGACTTATCCCACTCTCTATGATTATCATTCACATAGCATCTAATCATAGTCTCTAAAGTTTTATTAACCCGTTCTGTAGGATTCGCTTGTGCGTGATAATTCGCAGTGAAAATCTGCTTGACACCATAAGAGGCAAGTAAACTCCTGAACTCTTTACTACGCAATTGACTACCATTATCCGAGATCAGAGACTGAGGTGGGCCAAACATCAGAAATAAGTTGTCTTCCACAGCTTTACAAACTAACTTAGATGTAGAGTTTCTAAGAGGAATCACCAAGGAAAATTTACTAAAATTATCGACCATAATTAATATAAACCTAAATCCTCGAGTTGACCTAGGAAGAGGTCCAATCAAATCACAGCACACTACCTGAAAGGGTCTGTCAACCACTTTATGAGGTACTAATAAACCAGCAGGCTTTCTCTGCTCAGGCTTATTTTCACAACATGTTTTACACTTTTTGACATATAAAGAAATATCCGACTTCATCTTAGGCCAATAAAAATGTTGAGGCACACGTTTGAAAGTTTTGAATACTCCTGGGTGTCCAGAACAAGGATCATCATAACACTTTTGTGAAACTTCTTTTCGCTTATTCTTAGGAACCAGTATTTTCCAATCATCATAGAAATCCAAACCAGGAATTTTCTTAAATTGAACATATTTATAAAGCTTACCATTGGTTATTCGCCAGGAAGGAAATTTCAATGGGTTATCCTGAACATTCTTAATCATTTTAGAATACCAGCGATCATCAACTTCCAAATCACCATCCATAGCCTCAACTTCAACGGCATCAACAACGGGGACCAAACGAGATAGCATATCCGGTACATAATGCTCTTTACCTTTACGATGTACAAGGTCAAAAGAATATTGCTGTAACTTCAAACTCCATCTACCAAGTCGACCTGTGGGATCTTTCAAATTATTTAACCAACACAGTGACCAATGATCGATAATTACCGTGAAGTGTGTCCCTTCCACATAAGGACGAAGTTTCTCAATACTCCAGAGGACAGCAAGGCATTCTCGCTCTGTAGTAGAGAATTTTTTCTCCTGCTTCGTTAAAGACCGCGACAAATAGCACACAACTCGTTCACCAACATCAGGATGATTCTGGGTCAATACTGCTCCAATACCATGAGCACTAGCATCAGTTTGGATGACAAATGGGAGGTCAAAATTTGGGCAGGATATAACAGGAGCGGAAATAAGATATTCTTTCACTCGTTTGAAAGCTTCCTCTTGACGACAAGTCCAAACAAATTTCGCATTCTTCCTCAGTAATTCTGTGAGTGGTTGGATCAGAGACGAGAAATTAGGAATAAATCTCCTATACCAACTAGCAGTACCAATCAAACTACGAACCTCGGAAATCTTAGTTGGTGTGGGGATCTGAAGAATAGCCTCTACTTTACTGGGATCCACGTGAAGACCATTTTCGTCAACGACATACCCTAGAAAAGTCAACTCCTTATGACAGAATCTGCATTTCTCCCTGCTGAGTGTGAGCCCTGTTGCAATAAGACGTTCAAAAACCTTCGATAAAATATCAATGTGCTGTTCAAATGTTTGTGTCGTGATCACAATGTCATCAAGATACTTGAAACAAAAGGGTTCCAGATCGACACCTAATACTCTATCTATTAATCTCTGCCAGGTTGCTGGAGCTGTCGTTAAACCAAATGGAAGCCGCTTAAACTGGAACAGGCCGCGACCAGGGACCGTGAATGCAGTGATAGGACGGGAACTTGGCTCTACAGCAATTTGCCAATAGGCTGATTTCACGTCCAGGCTTGACAAAAATTTCGCATCCCTCAACTTATCTAGGATGTTGGAAATATAGGGTTATGGGTAGGCATCGTGTTTTGTGACCTTATTCACCTTACGGTAATCAACACAAAATCTCCAAGAATTATCCTTCTTCCTGACCATCACAATGGGACTACTCCAAGGGCTGGAAGAAGGTTCGATAACATCTTTTTGAAGCATGTCCTGCAACTCTACATCGATATTTTTCATCAAGGCAGGTGAAACGGGATAAAACCGTTGTTTGATTGGCTCAACATTTTCTAGTAGCTCGATTTTGTGTTCAACTACATTTGTACACCCCAAACAATCACCCATTCGAACAAAACATTTATCAACTAATTCATCCAGGATCGATAATTGATTGCAAGTCAACGAATCTCGATGATGTAACGCCTCGACCGCATCGATCGATGGATAATCATCACATCCTTGAGTAAATTTCCACTCTCCAGAACGAAGATCGGGAACTATACCCATACGGATCCAAAAATCTATACCCAAAATAAGTGTATGATTAAGGTCAGGAACAACCAAAATATCTATGATCTTCTCAGTATCTTTCAACTTAACAGGAACACGTAAAACACCTAGACACTCACATTTATCGCCATTAGCAACCGTAACACTTGAAAAATCTATTTTGTCAAGTTTAATCAAACCTATATCTTTTAGGATTTTCCAACCTCTCTTACCTATGATAGTGCAACTAGCACCAGAATCTAATAAACCTGAAAGTTTTTTTCCGAAAATAGAGACGGTAACATAAGGTCTCTCATCTCCATTTGCGTGGGAGAGAACAAAATCTAAAATGCACTTAACTGACCCAACATTAGTTAAATCTGTTTCACGGGACGTTAGTTGGTCATTCACTGACGTCCCCCCTGTCCGTTTCCCTGTCTTTGTCTATTACATTTAGGACAATTTCGCTTGGTTACATCTGGGTGCCCACATGAATAACAGAATCTCTTCTGAGGTTCTTTACATGTCGTAGAAAGGTGACCATCCCTACCACAATTCCAACATCGCCGGTTCAATTTATGTCTACTAGATTCATGCACTTCATTAATCTCTCGACTGCTACTTGAAAGTGAGGTACTTGAAGAATAAACATATGCCAAATCTGGTTCCATCAGATTATTTTTGTTTTTAGGAGGTAGGTTATATGAATCTATTGAAATTTTACGAGCCTCTATTTTTCTACATAATTCTAACAATTTATCTATAGAATTAACTTCTATCAAACTCAACTGACATTGGTAGAAAGGCGTGATATTCTGAAGTAAAATTTTCAATCTAGTACTTTTACTAACATTAACTGTGAGACGGTTAAACATATTATTCATGATAGCAATGTATATCCCTATCGACTCATTTGGACCTTGAGTCCGACAACGAATTTCTTCGAATAATTTGTCATTAAAATTGACCGGTTGAAATTGTAGTCTCAACTCATCTACAAGTTCAGTCCATGAATTCAATTTCAATCTGATTGATCTGAACCATAGTAATGCCTGTCCAGTGAAAATATCGGAAGCAGACGCGAATAATTGTTGTTTACTAACACCTCTAGACATGCAAAGTTCCTCGACATTCTCTAAAAAGGCACTCAATGACATCTTTCCATCACCACTAAATTTATTCAAGCCCCACTTAGCAACGGGTATACTTTTGAACGAATCTGACATAATATGAGGTCTCGGAAAAATTCTATCGTGTGTTGATAACTCATCTTCATCAGAACTGCTACTTGCTGAACCTGCATGGCTTGATGAGTGACCTATGATACCTAATTGCGAAGGAAATTGTGAATTTTGGGAATCTCGTTTGAACCTTTTCGCCTTAGACAAAATTTCTGATTTCAATTCGAGTAATTTTAGCAAAAATTTTGACCTTTTGGAGTGCTCCTCGTCTGTGGTTGATACAGATCTCTCAGCTCTTCCGAAAACATGTAACAACTTCGAGGTTATCTTAAGAAACACAGGACTGGTTTCAAAATCTGAAAAATCTGCAATTGAAGTTTCAATTTCTCCTATTTTATCCTCTATATAAACACTATCCACGGCAAAAGTGAAAGGATACAATGGAAAAGTTAAACTAGTACCAGCTTTCTCTAATTTCAAAAAGTTTCTTAAAGATTTTCTCATTTTCTCTACTGTAAGCAAATCCGTAATGCCTCTTATTTTGAGTTCATATGAAAGTTCATCTTTTTCCAAACGATTAACTTCGAATTTTCCCTCCATTGTTATGAATAAAAATGATTCAAATGAACTAGCAATTTTCCTATTATTCGCAAGAGTCTATCAATCAAACGAGCAGTTATTCGCTATTAAACAGCAATTCGAATTCTACCATCAACAATAAGGAGTTGAGATTTTCAAAAATTCCGAAAATAATCACGAATTGACCTGAATATCAATAAACAACTACTTCTAAAGTCTCGCAAGGGTTGAAATATGGCTGAAAATAACAAAATCACAATAACGACGCTCGGCGTCGGCAGGCGTCGGTGTTGAAATTCGGCTCAAAATGTGGAAATATCATAAATCAGGATACGATACATGAAATACCAATTATTTCCATATACCCGGTGAGGCGATGACGTCACTAGATCATTTTATGCTACTCTAACCTTGAAAAAAACAGTGTACGGTAGCTAATGATGAAGAAACACCTACAAATAATAACAAACACGATATTTCACAATCAATTTAGATATCAATATATTGATATTAGATCAATACCAAAGTGTCGCTTGCGTCCAGGCGCTATTGATAAATAACAATATCTCTCTAGACATGAATTCAATTTAAACCTATCACTGAGTACCAAGGCAAGTTATCTTATTACAAAAAAAACAAAAAAAAAATATATGAATTTGCAAAACGACGTTAGGCGTCGCGATGCATCAAAACGGGAAAAAAAATGGCAACGTTTAACTCATTTAGCCCCACGTTGGGCGCCAAATTTGCGACGTCCTTTTTTTTTTTTAGTTATGTAACTTAAATCAAGAGTAGGTGCTGAAGAGAGAACGTGCAAGAGAACAAATAATAATAATATGATGAGTACACAGCCACCAATCGGAGAGTTGGGCGTGAATAGGTATTAATTTGATAAATTTGGGCGCCACTAGCTTAAGGCAATTTAAGATAGAAAATTCCCAGATATTTTGGGACCCACCCTGTATAAGTCACAATTCGGATTCACAAAGAAAGGTATTTCAACGATTACCAAATAAAAGAACGACCTATAAATTTTAGCAACCAGTTTACTTAATAATGCAGAAATATACATGTATTATAGTGTACTATATCTGGATAATGGAAAGTGGGGTCTCCATGTATAGGTATGTATAGTTTCAAAACTAAAAGGATATTCAACCTTTCGAAAATAATAGTATATAGCTATGCGAACTCACGGCCAGTAAATTTCCATATATATCATATAAAAAAATAATAATAATCCTAGTCAGGTATACCAGACATGCGCATGTGAGGTTCACATTTGAAACCAGTAAGGAAATATAGTGTTTTAACACTTTTAACCCAACATATAATATGAATAACCTTAAATTAAGAAAGATCCATCACTGAAATAAATCAGCAAAACTACCTATATATGGATGTTCAAATATTTAAGGAGAAATATAACGTTCCCTTTTTGAGACGTAAAATTCAGTAGGTCGTTGGTAAATTAAATAAAAAAAAATAGAATCAAATAACAAGTTATCGTATATGGCTTATCTGTATATCTTGGGGCTCTACCCAAGACTTAAGAAAAATCCAACGTAGAGCGAAAGACTCTCGGAACTGCTCGGTATTTTGGTCACTCAGTGTATAGGTCCAACAGCTGCTCAAAATTTATGGTTTTCCCATCAGCCAAACCGTAGAGGTGATTTGTATTGATCAGCGCCGCACTCAGTATAAAATATATCAACAGCCAACCTTAGAAGCGGACACCCTGTGTATTGACATACAGATATTCCGACTCAGAGACAAAGACGGATGAAAGAACCCTAAAAAGTTAAAGAATAGCATAAGAAAATACCAAGGCATTGGATCTTAAAAAAAAACACTGATAACAAATTATTGATACGAGAAATAATAGAAATCCTACCTTTTGATAAGGGTTCACTTATCTAAGATTGGTGTTTTCGTTCATCAATGGTCGTTTGTCATACGATTTCCCGGTTGGTTGAAAACAAATCCTTCCCAAGAAGTTGTTCCTTTTTTTCGTAGCAATCAAAATTACATACACACAAAAAAAAAAGAGAACAGAGTAATCAGTTCCGACGAAATTATCCCACCATATGTGGCTGAAAATTCACTTTCCAGAAAATTTATCTCGTAACTGTTCAACCAACGAAATCACAATCGCCAATCGACTCAAAATGATCTTTTCGATCAAGGATTCGTGACAGAAAAACCAATATCAATAAAAAGGATCGCAAAACATCGGTAGCTAAATAACCATCAATTTATTTTTCAAAAGTGCATACCTACGCCATCTAGGCCCCGCGGCTCCCAAGCCACTGTACAAGAACTGTAAAAATGATAAGAAAACACCCACACCAGAACAGACCGATATCGGTTATCAATTTATCCAATAGGATGATCTCTCGGCAATATATTATTTGAACATTACTTTGTTCTTATAATAATATAAAATAACACATACGGCATAGTGTTGTAACGAGAAACTAGATCGTTACACCCTATAGTTTCGTAAGTTCATTGAAAAAATTGGATTACACTGCCTTACCAACAAAAGAGAAATTTTACAATGACTTGCGGAATGAGCAACCGTTACCCACATCAGGTTTCTCTTGGTTATCACCCCAAGAAATTAAATCATTAGATTATATATCTGTTCCTGATGATGGTGATTTAGGGTTTGTCCTCGAGGTCGATGTCAGCTACCCTCAAGAACTTCATGACGCGCATTCAGATTACCCCTTTTTAGTAGAATCGATCATACCACCAGGCTCCAAATCTAAGATTCCTAAACTCATTCCAAATTTGAATGATAAGAAAAAGTATGTTGTCCACTACAGGAGCCTAAAACAGGCCGTCAACAATGGTTTGTTAGTAACTCGAATCCATAAGGTGTTGAAATTCAATCAGTCACGATGGTTGAAGAAATACATTGATTTGAATACGATCATGCGTAATAATAGTAAAAATAAATTTGAAGGTAATCAGATTAAAACGATGACCAACTCAATATATGGAAAAACTATGGAGAATGTGGACAAGAGGTGCGATATCAAACTAGTTACTCGATGGGAGAGTAAGGGTAGAAGTATGGGCGCTTCAGCTTTGATATCGCGTCCTAATTTCGAGAACTGCTCCATATTCACCGAGAACTTTCTCGCTATCCAAATGGGTAGAGTGAAAGTTAATTACAATAAACCATTGTATTTAGGTTTCTGCATATCAGACATGTCCAAAACGGTCATGTACGACTTTTACTATCAATTTATCAAGTCTAATTTCGGCGATAAAGCATCCCTCTCATACACAGACACTGATTCTTTGATATTGAAAGTCGAAACTGATAATTTCTATAATTTCATGAAGGAGAATATAGAAAGGTTTGACACGTCTGATCATAAGTGTGACAACAGCTTTGACATGCCAGTTACAAGGTCAATTCTGGGAAATATGAAAGATGAATTCCCTAATGACCCCATAATGAGCTTTTATGGCACAGGAGCGAAAGCTTACTATGTCCAGTCAGTAGGTACTGAACTGAAGAAAGCCAAGGAAGTTGCTCAATCAGTCGTTAAACAGCAATTGACCTTGGACGACTATAGGAATATACTGGAGCGTGGTGGGTTAATTTTCAGAAAAATTTTATGCTTCCGTAGTTATATGCATGACATGTTTACGGAAATGAAAAACAAGGTAGCTCTCTCACACCACGATGACAAGCGATTTATAATTCCCAATACCACTAAAACATTACCATGGGGTCATGGTAATATTGAGTTTTATAAAATTGACCCTGAAGAAGAAATGAGGCGACAGCAGAGATTAGATTTACTAATCAGATTATTGGAAGAAGAAATGCAATAATTATTCATGTTCTCATTGTTTTGAAATATCGCATAATTTGGCTGTGAAATCCATACAAAAAGCTTGTTGATATTGATTTATAATTTATTTGTATTATAGTTAAGAGTATTTTTCTATAAATTATTGTATATATTTTGTAAATATATTCATTTTAATTAATGTTATGTTGCCAAATATCATTGTAATAACTTGTACATATTGTTGAAATTATCTCTTGTGTCGAGCATCAGTGTAGCATATTTTGTGCAAATACAATTGAATCGTAATTATTTTGAGGGAAAATAGAAATTGCTTTTCAATCAGTTATAAAGATTGAATAATTGTGTTTATTAATGTATTGTGTATTGTCGAAATTATTGTAGCTAAAAATATGAATTGAATGCTCTCCAATTAGTTATAAAGGTTTGAATAATTGTGTTTATTTATGTATTTTATATTGTTGAAATTATCTCTTTCCAATGACAGTCTACTCCGACTTTTTGATTATGTCATGATATGAATGGTTCTGAACAATTACATGGTGAAATATATAATATATATAAAGAACAGCTATTTACTTTATGTATGAGCATTTATTTGGGGTAGGTATATAGCAAGAACTCTAATGATAATATTGCTCAGTATAAATTGATCATTCGTCGGGTGATGATGACTAAAACCATCGATAAGTTTGGTCGCAGAAGAAATAAATCCGAAACTTTCCCTACGTGGTCCACCAGGCGTAGGTTTCAAAGTGGACAAAGATGGCAATTTCGATTTACAAGGCAAAAGATTGACTAATGTTGGCGAACCAATTTCTGATAAGGATTGTGTGGAATTGGATTACCTCAAGAGGGAAATTGATGATGTAAAGAATGTTACATTATCGGCAGTAAAGGCTGCAGTATCCTCAGTCGTCAGAGATAGTAGTAGTAGTAGTATAAGTGGGGAGGCTGGTGCCAGGCAAGTAGGCCCACATGGGCCCTTTTTGCCACAGTCGTCAGAGATGCTATAATAATCTTTAATAAACAGCAATCTGAGATGAGGTTTTTGATGAGCAAGAAGCAAGCCCTCCTGGATGATGAAATAAAAGCGATAAGAAATGAATTGGACATATTGAGGAAATATTTGGCTAGTGAAATGAATTGATTCTTCCACAAAGTATCACCTCCCCTAGCAGTTGCAACGACTACATCAAGAAATATATACGATATGTTTGATTTCAATGAAGAATTTTGTGTAGTTTTTCAATTCAATAAAACAATCTTTTGAAAATGACCTTATTGTTTTTTTTTGTCAAGGTGTAAATGTAGAAAAAATGAAACGCACATATCAATTGAAGTGATATATTCATTAGTTTTACCTAACAAGTATAATAACAACATCATTGGGTTCAAACAATTGCCGATTTATCAATCCAAGAATTGTGCTTGTCTGAGAATCCTAGCCATCTTACAAACACTCTGTCGCCTTTCTTCTTCTCCTTCGGAACTTTCTCCATCAAATATATATCAGGATTCGTCGTTTTCAGTAATTCAACTTCATAAAAACACCCTTTGATTGGTCTCCCTTCAATATCCTCCAACAAGTATGTGACTGGATTCGTGATGTTTATTTTGATAATCTTGAATAGTTCAGTGGAGAAATTCGCCAGGTATCCTTTCTCGAAGACACCTTTGTATTTACTGATTCGCACCATATCACCGACAGCATATTTCGGCTTCAACGCCAATTTAGGATGACTGAAAGCGTCTAGTTCCATTTCAGCTGTAACGTCTGCGGGTTTTATTCCAATAGTTCGATGTATACGGTTATTATATTTATTAGTAAGTTCAGGTAAAATATCGAGCCATATATATTTTCCTCTTGCTGAAAACTCCTTATACAGCAAATTCTTCAGGGTCCTTATGACTCGTTCGACGATTGCAGCCTTCATCGTGCTATATGTGGAATAATGATTTATTTTGTATTCGACCATCAATTTGCTAAAGTATCGATTGTAAAATTCACTCCCCAAATCACTTTGCATGTTTTTCGGCGAATATCCCGCCTTCTTCAACACATTTCTCATAGCTTCAGTAACTTCAACACCAGTCTTATTTTTGATTGACCCAGTCCACACATATTTGGAATAACAATCGATAACAAATAGAATATATCTAAATTTCTTATTGTCCTCTGCATATGGCTGCATTTCGGCCAAATCAGCTCGCCATAAATCACCGAATCCCTTGACCATAGTTCCCCTTCTGACGAAATTTCGTCGAGCTAGCTTATGTAGTTCGTCAACAATTTGACGTTTTGCATCACTTATCCTCTCCATTTCTACAAAATGTGAGCAACATGCGAGAGCTACTTCGAACGACTAATGGCATGAATTATTCTGCTCGGTATGTATTTGTTCATAGACGCCTTCAGTATATGATGCCTTCTTCACGCAACTCCTCTATAATCGATAATATTTCATTGTCATGTCCGATATGCCCCACAGATTTCGAGCTCCATAAGAATCTCAATCGACCCACCAATTCTTTTGGTTTATTCCAATAGATATATTCCTTCCCCGTGTTGTTATTGACAATTTTTTGAGTGGGTAATCCGCTTCCATCCTTATATTTTGTCTCTCTCATTTTATATGGTGTTCTTGTCATATCAGATCGTGATATTTTCCAGTCTCATCTGAATTCAATCCTCGTCTGATATCGTATCCCTTGTATGCTGCTCTTGTGTTTTCCAGTATGGCTGCATATAAACTCCTAACACTAGATCTCGTTCTTTCCGGTACATGTTTGAGAAAAATCAGGTTATACAGTTCCGAACTAGCTGGATATATTTTCGGTTTTTTATCACTGTCGCCCCACAATTCGATTTTCCCATTTGAGAAACGAATTTTGCTTTTACCCATTCTCAACTGATGAGTTTTTGGGTCTATGCGTACACCATATACTGTATCATAGTTATCGCTATCTCCAGATCTCAACTTTTCTATGTGTTCCTCGACATTGTTTTGTAACTCTTCAACTACTGTTTCTTCTCCATCATCGTCATCACTCATCACAGTATTTGAATGTGAACCATGAGATGATGGTGGTGGTGTATCCATCAAAGTGTTGATATTATCATCATTAGCGGCAAAATTGTCTGAGTGGGGAGTGGGGTGAGATAACAACTTTCTCGACGTCTGGACTGGTGTGTCATAAATCGATGCTGCTGTCGATGAAGATGATATTGGTGTAGAGTGATGTGTAGGATCCAATATCGTAACAGATTTGTCACTTTTTGATTTCAAATTCTTGGACTGACCATTTTGGTGGTGGTGGTTGATTGTAGCTGCGGAAATGGCATTCAAAGGCTTTGTAATGGGTTCATAAATCTTATCGAGTGCCACTTTATTCTCATAACTGTCGCTCCTGAGACTTTTGAACTTTTTTCGCACAGCATCAGTCGCCTCGATGAGTTATCGTTTCAGGTTCATTACATCGTCTCCATTTGCAGAGGAATCCATCATGGAAATCGGATGTGTACCCACTATACTGCACCACGGTCGATGAATGAATGGATATTTTTCTGTTTGATCATCAGGGATATATGAAACTATCGAATCCCTTTCTGTATCTACCCTCCAGCATTTCTCTATCCTTATCGATCACCAGGAATCCGTATTTATTGGTCTAACATTACGAACACATCTCTTGAAATTGCTTGAAATCCATATCGAGTGATACATGATCGGAGAAAATGTGTCGCATATTCATTTCATCTTGTTTGAACATGACTATGAAGTTACTATTGTCACGAATCAATTGCTTGGGCACTCTAGAATATGTCTGGGCCAGATAGAAACAGTCGATATTTTTATGACGGCCCATACTGAAGTATGATCTGAATACATCCTGTTTCTCGCACATTACATCATCGAAAATGAAGACGGAATCGGGCTCGGCATCTGATGGCTCCACTATTTCCTCATTATTATCGAATGCGTAGAATCCTAATCCATTTATCGGTTTGACTACTTCACGTAGGTACTCATATTTCGGTTGGTATATCGACGTAGGCCATTTGCATTCGTTAGTAAAGATATCATAACATTTGTCTTTCCACAATTTGAAGGGCCCACTATGAGACCGCGAATTGTTGATGAAAACAGCTTTCCATGACGATGATTTCGTACACCACCACCACCACCACCACCACTGTCCAATCCATAGCCGATGACTTTCTCATCTAAATTATCAATGTCGAACTTTTCTTTCTGCTGTACAATGCGCATCGTGTGACAGTTGGATTAGATATAAGTGAATTTCACCCGAACAATCGTCATTTATACGATGGCCGTTGAGCGAGACACACGTAAAAAAATGACTAGTATCAAGAAAACCGGTAGTGGCATCGTCAACTCTGTAAAAAATGAACTACCATTTGAATTGCATATCCCTGGAGGGTATCAATATTGTGTATCGGGAACAAAGTTGCAGAAAAGGTTGACTCGTGGAGATCGTGGAATCAATCGATTGGATGCAGCATGCAAACAACACGATATAGCCTACTCTAAGAATGCCGAAGATGTCGCCGCTAGACATATAGCAGATCAACATCTCGAACAATCTGCTTGGGACATTGCGAAATCTGAAGACAGTGGGGTAGGCGAGAGGGCTGCAGCTTGGTTAGTCACCAACATAATGAAAGGAAAGCGACGTTTCGGAATGGGGTGTAGTGGACAATTCGCGGATGAACCAAAAGTGAAAACTAAATGTCGCAAGAAAACCATGCAGTATGCGAAGAAGAAGAAGAAGACGATGAAAAATAAGATTGCTTTTGGATCGGGCGTAGTTCACAAAGTTCGTGATACGCTTCGCTCTCATCGAACTGAAGGTGTGGGCAAACAGGAGAAAAAAAATATTGATAAAGTGGTGAAAATTGCTTATCAAGCAGCTCGCAAATATGTCAAAGCAGCCGGCGGAAACAAAAAAATTCGCACTCCACTTATTATACCTATACCCAAGATAGGCGGGATCCTACCATTAATACCGATATTTGCCGGTCTATCAGCACTTGGAAGTTTGGCAGGTGCAGCAGCTGGAATATCGAAGGCCGTACAGTCGGCGAGAGCGAGCAGAGAACAGTTGGCTGAAGCGAATCGTCACAATCGCCATATGGAGGCTATCGCTATTGGAAAAACCGGCAAAGGATTGTATTTGAAACCTTACCGAAAAGGGTTGGGTATTCACCTGAGACCGCAGCAGAATTCAAAAAACTCTTAGAGACCCTACCTCAAAGGCCACTTTCCAATATCGATCTGTTGCGGTGTGTCGAAAAGATGAGGGTTCCGCATTTTCGAGGAATTTTTATGCGAGACAATTTACCGCTCTCTGGACCGCACCGCAACGAATCAGCCATAATGAACTTGGATGGGATTCATGGTAGTGGTACACATTGGGTGGCGTACAAGAAACGCGGAGGTAGGGTTTATTACTTTGATAGTTTTGGCGATTTACCACCACCCAAAGAGTTGCTGCAATATCTAGCATGTAATTCGGGTGATCGGCCTGTTGAAATTCAGTATAACTACGACCGTCAGCAGCGATTCAACACAGTCTGGTGTTGGCATTTGTGCTTGAGATTTCTAACTACCGCAGATTCATAGTGAATTATACATAAAAGAAGAATAAGAAGAAGAAGGAGAGAAAATGGCAGAAAATCAAGAATTTACACGTGAAAGCATCAAACGAATGGGTCATTCATTGATTGCATATTCGAGATTGCGCAGTTTGGTGAAGATGAGCAGAAATCAGCTTGCCGATATGCCGAAGGAAGTGATTATTGGTTGCGCACCCCTAGAGATAGCCCTAGTGTGGGATAAGTTGCCGGAGCATTTACAAAACGACGAGGACATTGCTAAATATCGATTTTGCGAAGAACATGGTCCAGTTGAAGATGCAGCAGCGGCAGCAGCCGATATCGTCGTTAATGATGGACCGTGCCCTCGGAAAATATTTTGCTGCTATTGCCGTGTAAAAACGGCAAAAAAACGTTTCATTCACCTTTGTTGCCTGAACCAGTAAAGTACTCGATTCGATCATATCACGAACTTTCACATTATCCGGGGAAAAAAGTGTTTTGAGTGCTGATTTTTACCCACCCATCGAACTCGATACAAAAAACACCTACGGTTTGGGATTGCACGGCTTCTACTCGTACAATTCTATACTCAATATAGATGAGACGAACAACCGTTTGGATTTTTGGGTTGGATCGGGAGCTGTTGTGAGCCCTCGAGTAGCCTATATACCACCCGGTGTATATGAAATGGATGAAATCAATAAAGCTCCACAGAAAGCTATCACAAGAATAAAGCCGCTCGATGGGCGAAATATTGACGATGTATTTTTCCTCCATGTCAATAATAATACTCTGAAATGTGAGATGAAATGCTTGCATGATGTGGATTTCAGATACGGCAATTTTATAGCCAGTGTGCTGGGATTCGAGGAGAAAAATTACCCAGCCAACGTATTGCATGAATCCACACTACCTGTGAATATAATTAAAGTACGAATCATACGAGTTGATTGCAATATCACATCCGGAGCATACCTGAATGATGAGAAAGTGCACACTCTATTCGAATTCGATATCGACGTGGAGGCCGGCTACAAGATTTCCAAGGAACCTAAAAATATCATTTATATGACGATCAGTCCCAAAGGTCGTCAGTCTATTGAAAACATCACGATAAGCATCTTGGATGATAAGGGACGTTTGGTCGATTTCCGTGCAGAGACAATCATCGTTAAGTTGGAGTTGAAGAAGCTCAACACTTGACACCCTATATCATTTTTTTTGTCTGTTTCGACGAGTGAGGAGGAAAATGAGCTTCTGTTTCAATCAGCGACGGCAACACCGAGCACACTTTGAAAAGGAGGGGCTGATTCACTATAAAAGGAAAGATGCACATGGAAATCGTGTCATTCGTCAAGGAGGTGTCAACCAGTTGAGAAGTAGGCTATCCAAAGCTGATCAAAAGTTCCTGAGATACATAGGATTGAGATTGCGTGACAGTAGATTTTAGAAAGTGAAGATGGCCGCTACAACTACCAGTGAAAAATTGGATGTGTTTGAAGAGCCTGTCATCGATGAATTGCTGATCAGCCTTCATGAACATACTGTGGCCTATTTTACACAATTTGATTTTTAAAAGTATTTAAGATTTAAAAAAAAAAAAGGCTCACAAGGCACGGCAGCTTTTCGTCAGGCAAGCAATGGTGGTGAATCCTCTGTATTTATTTGTTGAGTGTCATAAGGGCGCCACTCAGTTTAATATAGAACTAACTAAGAAAAGTGCAATATATGACAACTATTTCCTGAAAGAGAAATTTCAAGTGAAACACTGTGTGAACTCAACAGATTTAATTTGGAAAAATTATCCAACTAGATGATGAGTGGTAGGTGCTCATTCATTAGTTTATGTGTATTTCATTATAGACAAATATCTAATAACTTGGTACTAAAATGGTAACTCTATCCTATGAGTCCCCAAAGTAATATTCATAAGTAAAAAAATATAATCCCTTTTTTCCTAAATTCCCGATACGGTACCATACTGGGCTAACAGGGTAACTAAATAAAGTAGTATTGGATAACACTACCAAAATGTGTACCTGAAGTTATGCTACCAAGCTAGATAATCAATTTAACAGATAGAAAAATAATAATTTCACTGATGGGAAATATAATAACAGAAGTTGACAAAAAAAACCGAAAAAATGTGACCTGGAGACTTTCTTACTCCTCCACCTTCTTCTATAGTACTCGAAAAAACTATGGACTTAGATATCGACTATCCACAAAATGAACGATCAAGATCTTACCCCAATCAGGAAAGGACTCACTTCTATGGCACAACTCAAAAAGACTCAATCTTCTCCACTCTCTCATCATGCTGGTTACAGCTCAACAAGAAGGAAATGACGTAAAATGACGAAAAGCGTCTTGGAGGGATATTTCCTGCGCCTTTTCTGGAATATTACTTATCGAAACTATTAAAAAAAAACTCTTTTCTCCTGCGCATCCGGAGATGACAAATTGACACTAGAAATTCATCACGTGACCCATTTACTGCCAGCTGATTGGTCCATCCTATAAACGGCAGCTAAATTTACGACACCACCCGAATAATCGGCAGCGGATAATTAGCAACTAACCACCGGGCAATGACATGGAACCCAAAGACTATGTCCGGTTGGTATAAGACAGCGGGCTACGGACGGCCACTACATCTGAACATTTCCAAGACTTTTCAAAGAAAAAAGAAGAACAAACCTAACCTGGTACTATCGTTAATCTATACTTGTCAAAATTTATGAAATTGTAAAACAATAACAAGCAGATTAATGATGAACAACAATACAGGCTAGAAGCAAATTTCCTACAAAATAACCAGTTTCAATGACCGAAAACAAACGACCAGACTACTCGTTTTTGAACACAATCCCTACTGTGAAGAAGTTCTATGCAGATACAGGTAAGTTCCTTTTTATTTATTATTATATTCAATACTTATGTTGAGTTTCTTTTCAGATGTTAGTTCTCTGTGTTGATGAATTCATCCCAAGATACTATAACTGATACACTGTCATGCACATTTCAATTCCGAATAAATGAATCCACATACAGAGCGAGTGTCTCAATTACCTCCATTATCAATGAATATAAAAATGGAACTTGAAAATTCGAGAAAGGCAATTTTCACGTTACACACACCCCCCTACTGAATAAAAGAAAAATTTTGCGTTTACAAAATTTTTCGTCCGAGCACTACACTAAGTTGAAGTTTTACTCATTGAATTTGTTAAGTTCGGTTTTCAATAATTTTTTTCCTAAACTAGGCGCGCCTTAAACTACCTTACTCCTAATGCTTAACGTTTCCTACCCTACTTGACTACTCCTAGTGACTACTATTCACAATTCAATTCACTTCAGATCTGCTTTAAGCTATATATCATATGAAATTTGGACAAATTAATTGACTGATGCTTCAGATCCCGAATCTTCTACCATAGAGAGATCGGACATAGACCCATTATAGGGCTTCAAGTCTTGAATGTGCCAAACTCCGGCATCAGTGCCGTTTTCGTTTCTCAAAACGTACACTAATTTTGATTTTTTCTTTGCCACTGTGCAAAGTACATAACGTGGAGCTAACTTCTGAGCAAAATTGTTGCCAGCATTGGACAGAACATAATTTTTCTTCCAAACTTTGTCTCCAACAAAAAATTCTTTATCACGTCTACGTAAATTATAATACCTAGCATTTTTCTGATGCGCAGCATGAATTTTATCCTGAACATCTTTATAAATATCTGACATTTTACCCAAATTTTGAATCCAGTAATCACGGTTAACTAAATCAATATCAACTTTTTCTTTACCGTAATATTGACCACTACCTGGTACTTCTCTACCAAAATTTAAAAAAGCTGGGCTATACCCCGTAACTTCATGAACACTAGTTCTTATTGCATAACCGATTTTTGATAATTCTTTATCCCAAAGTTTATGATTGTTGTTTATGTAACTTCGAACCGCAGTACAAATCGTTCTATTTGTTCTCTCCACGTAATTTGCCTGAGGATGGTAGTAAGCTGTATACATAATATTTGAGTCATAATTTTTAACCAGATCTTTAATGGATTTACTGATTAGCTGCCTACCATTATCGCAAATTATATGCTGTGGAACACCATAGACGAGAAATATATCGTTTTCCAAAAATTTAATTATACTAGCTGAAGTAGCTTTTCGAAGTGGACAAAAAACAGGAAATTTGGTCAACCAATCACTTACGACAAGAATATATTGGTATCCACTGGAAGTTCGTGGTAGAGGACCCATGAGATCAAGTGCTATCACTTGCCAAGGAAACCGAACCTTTTTCTCTGCTCCCATTAAACCAAACTTAGCGTAATTTGGAGATTTTTAAGCCGAACAAACTTTACAAGCCTTTATATATCGAAAAATGTCATTTCTCATCTTTGGCCAATAATAGGTTAAACCTATTCTGGAGACAGTTTTATAATAACCCATGTGTGAAGCAGTGGGGACATCATGACATGATTTAATAATTTGAATTCTTTGGCATTTAGGTACTAATAACTTCCAATCTGATATATTACTATTTACTGGACATTTTGATGGTACTAATTTGTATACAAAATTGTTTTTTACTAACCACTGGGGATAGTTTCCAGGGTTCTTCAAAATTTTCTCTCTTAAAGTTTCATAAAAAGAATCTAATTTTTCCAAACTAATTTTTAAGTTAATGCAGTCAACACTTTCTGCTATCACACAACATTGGTCACTATACTCTTCCGCTGGCTCTACAGGACTCCGAGACAATGCATCAGGTACTATGTTTAAACGTCCTGCTTTATGCTCTATTGTAAAATCGAACTGACTTAATCTGACACTCCATCTAGCTATTCTCCCGATCGGTTCCTTGATTTTGAACATCCATTTTAACGAAGCGTGGTCTGTGACTAAAGTAAAATGCACCCCCTCAATATAACCCCTAAATTTTTCACAGGCAAATATACATGCTAAACACTCCTTTTCAGTTACTGTGTAATTACGTTCATTTTTTGACAAACTACGTGAAGCAAATGCTATCACTCTCTCTTGATTATCTTGTATCTGAGTTAAAACGCAACCTAGTCCTGAATCAGAGGCATCGCACTGTATAGTAAAGGGAATAAAAAAATTTGGACTCGATAAAATTGGTGCAGAGACCAGCGCTTGTTTAATATCTTTGAAAGCCTGATCAGCTTTACTTGTCCAAGTGACCTTTTGACCTTTCTTCTTGCTTTTAAGTAAATCGTTAATTGGTGTCATAAGAGTAGAAAAGTGGGGTATAAAACGTCGATACCAACTGCACATTCCGGTGAAACGTTTGATTTCGGTGGTATTTCGAGGCTGTGGAAATTCAACCATCGCCTTCACCTTGTTAGGGTCAGTTCTCAAGCCAAACTTATCGATAATAAATCCTAAATATTTTAGTGATTCACGAAAAAACTCACATTTCTCAAAATTAACAGTTAGCTTGGCATCGCTAAGACGCTTCGCTACTTCGCTCAGTAGTTTCATATGTTCTTCAAAAGTTGAACTCACTATAATTAGGTCATCTAAGTAAACAAAAATATTGGGCTCTAGCTCTGGTCCAAAAATGGCGTCCAT
Source organism: Chrysomela aeneicollis (assembly GCA_029955515.1). NCBI lineage: Eukaryota > Metazoa > Arthropoda > Insecta > Coleoptera > Chrysomelidae > Chrysomela > Chrysomela aeneicollis. Next base: position 14,452,278 of record JARUHQ010000021.1, on the reverse strand, counting down.
TAAACGCTGCTGAAATTGCGCGGCATTTGCCAAGCCAAAAGGCATCACCTCGAATTGGAATAAACCACGGGAAGGAATTGAAAAAGCCGTTTTTTCCTTTGAACTCTCATCAAGAGGAATTTGCCAAAATGCGCTACGTAAATCCACCGAGGACATATATCTAGAGTGACCCAACATAGATAAAATTCGATCTACTACCGGTAGCGGATAACTATCTTTTTTTGTTACGGAGTTTAACTTTCTCCCATCAAAGCAAAATCTAAAATTTCCGTCTGACTTCTTAACTAGGAGCACCGGTGACGACCAATCACTCCTTGAAGGCTTAACTACACCCAAGGCTAACATTTTGTCCAGCTCTTTATTTAAATGTCCTTGCATATAGGGAGACATAACGTACTGACGCTGCTTAATTGCTGAGGCATCCCCTGTATCAATATGATAGATCATCTTATCTGTTCTACCCAAAGCCTTATCTTTACCAAGGTCACGAAATACCGAAATAATTTTTTCAGCCGCGGTTGCCTCATTTTCTGATAGACTGCTCAAAGAAAATATCAATGATTCTGACGTTTCAGTTACCTCCAGCGCAGACAAACAAGTGACATTACTGATAGATTCTGAACTAATCTCCCAGTTATTTTCCTTAAAATTGATTTTCAATTCAAAATTTTTACAAAAGTCACTTCCCAAGATGAAACTATAGTTCAAGGAAGGTACTATGAGGAACTGAATAATTTTACAAGTTTTATTAATACAAATGGGCAGATCTACTGAACCCACCACCTTTTGTCTAACACCATCAGCGGTGCACACAAAATTAATTGACTTACATATTTTTAGTCCAAATGACTCAATCAGGTGTATTCCTTTACTGCCTACTATGGAATTATTAGCACCTGAATCTAAAAGAGCAGTAATCTCGTGGTCAAATAGATTTACTGAAATAAATGGCCTATTATCCCGTTCTTTTTCAACAAAAACTGGGGCCGTAGATCTTTCAGAATTTAATTCAGACAAAAACTTCTTTATAAATTTAATCCCCTCAGCTTGTTCTGGAGAAGGATATGGTTTCCGAAAATTGGCCGGTTCTAACGGAGGTGAATGTCGGCCTAAAAAAAAATATTCTACCTCCCGGATACGTTTCCCGAACATCTTTCACATTTACTCTTAATTTTTCCGGGCTCACCGCAACCATGACAAAATACCTTGCGTTTTAAAGTACAATTGTAAAAGGTGTGGTTCGCTAGTCCGCAATTCCAACATATCACTTGATTTCTAGCATCATTACTACTGTTAACATTATTCGAGGTTCTTGGTTCAAATCTATTTCCTTGATTTTCTGAACGAGAAACTGTATTCACTGAACGAGAATTATTTGATTGGACTCTTGATCGGTTAGAGTTTCTAAAATTCCTTGGCCTATGATTTTTGTATTGATTAGGACTATTAGTACTACTGGTACCACTACAAGTTCCCGCACCATCACTCATAGCCAATTCATAATCAATTGAACTGATGTGAGATTTTTTATAAAAAGACTTATCCTTGTTTTCCCTCAGAACTTCCTCTAAAATCTTAACATCCTTTATTAAATCATCAACTGTTTCGTAACTATTCAGTGCTAGCCGATCTACATATTCAGGTTTTAAATTCTTTTTGACCCATTTTATTCTCGTCACTACTGCGGGTGGAGAACTGAGGCGATTAAAAAGCTGTTCCATCACAGCAACAAAAATTACTATGGATTCATCCTCATTTTGCTTCCTATGTTTTATTGAATCCCACAGTTCTTCGTCATAGTCTTTGTTAAGAAAATCTTGCTCTAATTTACTGGTTAATGTATCCCAATCTCTAGCACTACCTGAATCTTTGACATGTCTAAGCCATAACAATGCTTTCCCTGAAAAAAGGTCGACAGCTGATTCAAACAATTGGTCTTTACTTACATGTCTAGCCTCTGCTAGTTCATGGACCCTCTCTAAAAATGCTTTAACACTATAAGTTTTTTTAGTCCCATCAAACTTGACATCCCATTTATAAAGTGAAACTGGCTTGAGTGATGGAGTTGAAACTTGAGCCATACCAATAGGGTTCATAAAGGATTGAGATAAATCTACCTGTGATACAGGAGGTGCCCCATCAACTACAACTTTCTCCTCCAGTTCGGATTCCAGTAAAATACAAGTAGCATAGGATTCTTGTTTAAAAGTTACTTCCTCTCGAATGCCAGTAGCAACATCCATGCGTTGGATACGAGCACTGACATGATTTAAGCGAGAACGAACTCTCTGATATATTGAATCGCTAGTTGAGCCTTCAAAATCAGTAATTAGTGTCCTAATGCTATCCAGCGATGACTGAATTTCCACGGTCTCAGTTTGAAAGGAATAGTTGGGATCAGTTAAAACAACAGGAGTGGGGTTGCGCTTAGACATTGCTTTAGCAAGAATTTTCCTTTTATCATTCATGTCGCGATCAGTTACGATTCCTCGAATTCTCAGTTCATAATTTAATTCATTAATTAACAAGTGCTTGGCCTTGAATGAATCCATTTTGAAAAAATTTAAATTTCAATATTTATTAAATTCAATTGAATGCGAAAAAAATTGAAATTGGCTTGACCAACTCTCAAGTATTTCAGTACAATTTTTTTTATATTATTCGTGCCACCCTGTATAATTGAAAATTCACAATTGGAGATACACTCACCCTGTATGCATACTCACACCGAAACCAAAATGCACCCGACAAAATATCAGATAGGTAATTCAAAATTAAATAACAAGGAGTCCACCCTGTACTTGAAAATGTCAGAAAAAATAAACAAATGCTGTTCTTTTCCTGTACCAGAAAAGCTTTTGGTATATTAAATCAAATCTATATATAAGTCCCAATTGCACTCACAATCAAAGGACAAAAAACTAAATAAATTGGTCACTCAAATTATTGTGCCACCACAAAATTCAACCAAATATTTCAACTTTCAACCTTGTTCAGGTTTCAAGTGAAAAATGAAAAACTAAAATATTCACCCTGTAATCCCTATATCAGAGCCTAACATCTTTGAGTAAGAAAGTATCCTATCAGTTTATTAGTGAAATTATTATGGTCCATTTGTGAAAAAAAACCATGAAAAATGTCAGAGTTCACAAAGTGTCACTAATGCAATAATATTAATTTATTTTATTTCACTCAACAAAACTTCGGGCCCCACACGTTGAGGCGTCAATTTCTTGTGGCCTATTTTACACAATTTGATTTTTAAAAGTATTTAAGATTTAAAAAAAAAAAAAGGCTCACAAGGCACGGCAGCTTTTCGTCAGGCAAGCAATGGTGGTGAATCCTCTGTATTTATTTGTTGAGTGTCATAAGGGCGCCACTCAGTTTAATATAGAACTAACTAAGAAAAGTGCAATATATGACAACTATTTCCTGAAAGAGAAATTTCAAGTGAAACACTGTGTGAACTCAACAGATTTAATTTGGAAAAATTATCCAACTAGATGAGGAGTGGTAGGTGCTCATTCATTAGTTTATGTGTATTTCATTATAGACAAATATCTAATAACTTGGTACTAAAATGGTAACTCTATCCTATGAGTCCCCAAAGTAATATTCATAAGTAAAAAAATATAATCCCTTTTTTCCTAAATTCCCGATACGGTACCATACTGGGCTAACAGGGTAACTAAATAAAGTAGTATTGGATAACACTACCAAAATGTGTACCTGAAGTTATGCTACCAAGCTAGATAATCAATTTAACAGATAGAAAAATAATAATTTCGATGATGGGAAATATAATAACAGAAGTTGACAAAAAAAACCGAAAAAATGTGACCTGGAGACTTTCTTACTCCTCCACCTTCTTCTAGTTAGGCCTTCTCATAGGGCCTCTCTGTATCTGCTACCATAAGGGCCGACATCCAGCTACTAGGCAGCTTCCCTGACAACATGTTTAGCAGGATAGGATTCTGGTGTGAACTCAGCTGTTCCAATATCCCCACGCTACTAGGTTGCTCTACGTCGTAAACGATGCGTAGTGTTGAAAAACTCCCAGGTGGCTTGGTAGGGCTCCGGTGCTCGCCGGCGTCTATCTCATAGAGGGCAGAGGTCCAAAAAGCACTGATCAAATCCGTGAAACCAAATGAAGAAGCGGACGTCAGGGCGGCACAATCCATTAATCTCAAAATGGTGGCCTCTGGTTGGCTTTCACCAGGGTCGAAAGCAAAGACGTAGGAGGCCCACAGATCTATACATAAAACAGATTCTGTAGTACTCGAAAAAACTATGGACTTAGATATCGACTATCCACAAAATGAACGATCAAGATCTTACCCCAATCAGGAAAGGACTCACTTCTATGGCACAACTCAAAAAGACTCAATCTTCTCCACTCTCTCATCATGCTGGTTACAGCTCAACAAGAAGGAAATGACGTAAAATGACGAAAAGCGTCTTGGAGGGATATTTCCTGCGCCTTTTCTGGAATATTACTTATCGAAACTATTAAAAAAAAACTCTTTTCTCCTGCGCATCCGGAGATGACAAATTGACACTAGAAATTCATCACGTGACCCATTTACTGCCAGCTGATTGGTCCATCCTATAAACGGCAGCTAAATTTACGACACCACCCGAATAATCGGCAGCGGATAATTAGCAACTAACCACCGGGCAATGACATGGAACCCAAAGACTATGTCCGGTTGGTATAAGACAGCGGGCTACGGACGGCCACTACATCTGAACATTTCCAAGACTTTTCAAAGAAAAAAGAAGAACAAACCTAACCTGGTACTATCGTTAATCTATACTTGTCAAAATTTATGAAATTGTAAAACAATAACAAGCAGATTAATGATGAACAACAATACAGGCTAGAAGCAAATTTCCTACAAAATAACCAGTTTCAATGACCGAAAACAAACGACCAGACTACTCGTTTTTGAACACAATCCCTACTGTGAAGAAGTTCTATGCAGATACAGGTAAGTTCCTTTTTATTTATTATTATATTCAATACTTATGTTGAGTTTCTTTTCAGATGTTAGTTCTCTGTGTTGATGAATTCATCCCAAGATACTATAACTGATACACTGTCATGCACATTTCAATTCCGAATAAATGAATCCACATACAGAGCGAGTGTCTCAATTACCTCCATTATCAATGAATATAAAAATGGAACTTGAAAATTCGAGAAAGGCAATTTTCACGTTACAATACCTATAAACCATATGGGTCACCCTATTTCAATAATTCGGATGAGATACGCATTCCGATCAATTTCCAAGATCTGATATTGGATATTTCCGACAGCTACATCTATATCGAAGGTACATTTACACCCATGGATACGACGAAGACTTGCTACCTATCAAATAATGCTCTGGCATTCCTATTCGATGAAATCCGCTACGAAATGGGTGGTGAAGCCGTAGCTGTTATTCGAAAACCCGGTATAACAAGCACAATGAAAACGCTGATATCGTATGGAAAGTCGAATAAAGCCTCGCTAGAAACTATCGGGTGGGGTTTGGATAATGGTAATCAAGCCATTCTGGATCCAGATAGCCATGTATTCAGTGGAAAGTTGCCGCTAAAATATCTCACAGGATTCGCTGAAGACTACACCAAGGGCATTTCGAATGTGAAACAGAAACTTATACTCATTATCAAATGCAAATGATTCAAATGAACTAGCAATTTTCCTATTATTCGCAAGAGTCTATCAATCAAACGAGCAGTTATTCGCTATTAAACAGCAATTCGAATTCTACCATCAACAATAAGGAGTTGAGATTTTCAAAAATTCCGAAAATAATCACGAATTGACCTGAATATCAATAAACAACTACTTCTAAAGTCTCGCAAGGGTTGAAATATGGCTGAAAATAACAAAATCACAATAACGACGCTCGGCGTCGGCAGGCGTCGGTGTTGAAATTCGGCTCAAAATGTGGAAATATCATAAATCAGGATACGATACATGAAATACCAATTATTTCCATATACCCGGTGAGGCGATGACGTCACTAGATCATTTTATGCTACTCTAACCTTAAAAAAAACAGTGTACGGTAGCTAATGATGAAGAAACACCTACAAATAATAACAAACACGATATTTCACAATCAATTTAGATATCAATATATTGATATTAGATCAATACCAAAGTGTCGCTTGCGTCCAGGCGCTGTTGATAAATAACAATATCTCTCTAGACATGAATTCAATTTAAACCTATCACTGAGTACCAAGGCAAGTTATCTTATTACAAAAAAAAACAAAAAAAAAATATATGAATTTGCAAAACGACGTTAGGCGTCGCGATGCATCAAAACGGGAAAAAAAATGGCAACGTTTAACTCATTTAGCCCCACGTTGGGCGCCAAATTTGCGACGTCCTTTTTTTTTTTAGTTATGTAACTTAAATCAAGAGTAGGTGCTGAAGAGAGAACGTGCAAGAGAACAAATAATAATATGATGAGTACACAGCCACCAATCGGAGAGTTGGGCGTGAATAGGTATTAATTTGATAAATTTGGGCGCCACTAGCTTAAGGCAATTTAAGATATAAAATTCCCAGATATTTTGGGACCCACCCTGTATAAGTCACAATTCGAATTCACAAAGAAAGGTATTACCAAATAAAAGAACGACCTATAAATTTTAGCAACCAGTTTACTTAATAATGCAGAAATATACATGTATTATAGTGTACTATATCTGGATAATGGAAAGTGGGGTCTCCATGTATAGGTATGTATAGTTTCAAAACTAAAAGGATATTCAACCTTTCGAAAATAATAGTATATAGCTATGCGAACTCACGGCCAGTAAATTTCCATATATATCATATAAAAAAATAATAATAATCCTAGTCAGGTATACCAGACATGCGCATGTGAGGTTCACATTTGAAACCAGTAAGGAAATATAGTGTTTTAACACTTTTAACCCAACATATAATATGAATAACCTTAAATTAAGAAAGATCCATCACTGAAATAAATCAGCAAAACTACCTATATATGGATGTTCAAATATTTAAGGAGAAATATAACGTTCCCTTTTTGAGACGTAAAATTCAGTAGGTCGTTGGTAAATTAAATAAAAAAAAATAGAATCAAATAACAAGTTATCGTATATGGCTTATCTGTATATCTTGGGGCTCTACCCAAGACTTAAGAAAAATCCAACGTAGAGCGAAAGACTCTCGGAACTGCTCGGTATTTTGGTCACTCAGTGTATAGGTCCAACAGCTGCTCAAAATTTATGGTTTTCCCATCAGCCAAACCGTAGAGGTGATTTGTATTGATCAGCGCCGCACTCAGTATAAAATATATCAACAGCCAACCTTAGAAGCGGACACCCTGTGTATTGACATACAGATATTCCGACTCAGAGACAAAGACGGATGAAAGAACCCTAAAAAGTTAAAGAATAGCATAAGAAAATACCAAGGCATTGGATCTTAGAAAAAAAACACTGATAACAAATTATTGATACGAGAAATAATAGAAATCCTACCTTTTGATAAGGGTTCACTTATCTAAGATTGGTGTTTTCGTTCATCAATGGTCGTTTGTCATACGATTTCCCGGTTGGTTGAAAACAAATCCTTCCCAAGAAGTTGTTCCTTTTTTTCGTAGCAATCAAAATTACATACACACAAAAAAAAAAGAGAACAGAGTAATCAGTTCCGACGAAATTATCCCACCATATGTGGCTGAAAATTCACTTTCCAGAAAATTTATCTCGTAACTGTTCAACCAACGAAATCACAATCGCCAATCGACTCAAAATGATCTTTTCGATCAAGGATTCGTGACAGAAAAACCAATATCAATAAAAAGGATCGCAAAACATCGGTAGCTAAATAACCATCAATTTATTTTTCAAAAGTGCATACCTACGCCATCTAGGCCCCGCGGCTCCCAAGCCACTGTACAAGAACTGTAAAAATGATAAGAAAACACCCACACCAGAACAGACCGATATCGGTTATCAATTTATCCAATAGGATGATCTCTCGGCAATATATTATTTGAACATTACTTTGTTCTTATAATAATATAAAATAACACATACGGCATAGTGTTGTAACGAGAAACTAGATCGTTACACCCTATAGTTTCGTAAGTTCATTGGAAAAATTGGATTACACTGCCTTACCAACAAAAGAGAAATTTTACAATGACTTGCGGAATGAGCAACCGTTACCCACATCAGGTTTCTCTTGGTTATCACCCCAAGAAATTGAATCATTAGATTATATATCTGTTCCTGATGATGGTGATTTAGGGTTTGTCCTCGAGGTCGATGTCAGCTACCCTCAAGAACTTCATGACGCGCATTCAGATTACCCCTTTTTAGTAGAATCGATCATACCACCAGGCTCCAAATCTAAGATTCCTAAACTCATTCCAAATTTGAATGATAAGAAAAAGTATGTTGTCCACTACAGGAGCCTAAAACAGGCCGTCAACAATGGTTTGTTAGTAACTCGAATCCATAAGGTGTTGAAATTCAATCAGTCCAGATGGTTGAAGAAATACATTGATTTGAATACGATCATGCGTAATAATAGTAAAAATAAATTTGAAGGTAATCAGATTAAAACGATGACCAACTCAATATATGGAAAAACTATGGAGAATGTGGACAAGAGGTGCGATATCAAACTAGTTACTCGATGGGAGAGTAAGGGTAGAAGTATGGGCGCTTCAGCTTTGATATCGCGTCCTAATTTCGAGAACTGCTCCATATTCACCGAGAACTTTCTCGCTATCCAAATGGGTAGAGTGAAAGTTAATTACAATAAACCATTGTATTTAGGTTTCTGCATATCAGACATGTCCAAAACGGTCATGTACGACTTTTACTATCAATTTATCAAGTCTAATTTCGGCGATAAAGCATCCCTCTCATACACAGACACTGATTCTTTGATATTGAAAGTCGAAACTGATAATTTCTATAATTTCATGAAGGAGAATATAGAAAGGTTTGACACGTCTGATCATAAGTGTGACAACAGCTTTGACATGCCAGTTACAAGGTCAATTCTGGGAAATATGAAAGATGAATTCCCTAATGACCCCATAATGAGCTTTTATGGCACAGGAGCGAAAGCTTACTATGTCCAGTCAGTAGGTACTGAACTGAAGAAAGCCAAGGAAGTTGCTCAATCAGTCGTTAAACAGCAATTGACCTTGGACGACTATAGGAATATACTGGAGCGTGGTGGGTTAATTTTCAGAAAAATTTTATGCTTCCGTAGTTATATGCATGACATGTTTACGGAAATGAAAAACAAGGTAGCTCTCTCACACCACGATGACAAGCGATTTATAATTCCCAATACCACTAAAACATTACCATGGGGTCATGGTAATATTGAGTTTTATAAAATTGACCCTGAAGAAGAAATGAGGCGACAGCAGAGATTAGATTTACTAATCAGATTATTGGAAGAAGAAATGCAATAATTATTCATGTTCTCATTGTTTTGAAATATCGCATAATTTGGCTGTGAAATCCATACAAAAAGCTTGTTGATATTGATTTATAATTTATTTGTATTATAATTAAGAGTATTTTTCTATAAATTATTGTATATATTTTGTAAATATATTTATTTTAATTAATGTTATGTTGCCAAATATCATTGTAATAACTTGTACATATTGTTGAAATTATCTCTTGTGTCGAGCATCAGTGTAGCATATTTTGTGCAAATACAATTGAATCGTAATTATTTTGAGGGAAAATAGAAATTGCTTTTCAATCAGTTATAAAGATTGAATAATTGTGTTTATTAATGTATTGTGTATTGTCGAAATTATTGTAGCTAAAAATATGAATTGAATGCTCTCCAATTAGTTATAAAGGTTTGAATAATTGTGTTTATTTATGTATTTTATATTGTTGAAATTATCTCTTTCCAATGACAGTCTACTCCGACTTTTTGATTATGTCATGATATGAATGGTTCTGAACAATTACATGGTGAAATATATAATATATATAAAGAACAGCTATTTACTTTATGTATGAGCATTTATTTGGGGTAGGTATATAGCAAGAACTCTAATGATAATATTGCTCAGTATAAATTGATCATTCGTCGGGTGATGATGACTTAAACCATCGATAAGTTTGGTCGCAGAAGAAATAAATCCGAAACTTTCCCTACGTGGTCCACCAGGCGTAGGTTTCAAAGTGGACAAAGATGGCAATTTCGATTTACAAGGCAAAAGATTGACTAATGTTGGCGAACCAATTTCTGATAAGGATTGTGTGGAATTGGATTACCTCAAGAGGGAAATTGATGATGTAAAGAATGTTACATTATCGGCAGTAAAGGCTGCAGTATCCTCAGTCGTCAGAGATAGTAGTAGTAGTAGTATAAGTGGGGAGGCTGGTGCCAGGCAAGTAGGCCCACATGGGCCCTTTTTGCCACAGTCGTCAGAGATGCTATAATAATCTTTAATAAACAGCAATCTGAGATGAGGTTTTTGATGAGCTAGAAGCAAGCCCTCCTGGATGATGAAATAAAAGCGATAAGAAATGAATTGGACATATTGAGGAAATATTTGGCTAGTGAAATGAATTGATTCTTCCACAAAGTATCACCTCCCCTAGCAGTTGCAACGACTACATCAAGAAATATATACGATATGTTTGATTTCAATGAAGAATTTTGTGTAGTTTTTCAATTCAATAAAACAATCTTTTGAAAATGACCTTATTGTTTTTTTTTGTCAAGGTGTAAATGTAGAAAAAATGAAACGCACATATCAATTGAAGTGATATATTCATTAGTTTTACCTAACAAGTATAATAACAACATCATTGGGTTCAAACAATTGCCGATTTATCAATCCAAGAATTGTGCTTGTCTGAGAATCCTAGCCATCTTACAAACACTCTGTCGCCTTTCTTCTTCTCCTTCGGAACTTTCTCCACCAAATATATATCAGGATTCGTCGTTTTCAGTAATTCAACTTCATAAAAACACCCTTTGATTGGTCTCCCTTCAATATCCTCCAACAAGTATGTGACTGGATTCGTGATGTTTATTTTGATAATCTTGAATAGTTCAGTGGAGAAATTCGCCAGGTATCCTTTCTCGAAGACACCTTTGTATTTACTGATTCGCACCATATCACCGACAGCATATTTCGGCTTCAACGCCAATTTAGGATGACTGAAAGCGTCTAGTTCCATTTCAGCTGTAACGTCTGCGGGTTTTATTCCAATAGTTCGATGTATACGGTTATTATATATATTAGTAAGTTCAGGTAAAATATCGAGCCATATATATTTTCCTCTTGCTGAAAACTCCTTATACAGCAAATTCTTCAGGGTCCTTATGACTTGTTCGACGATTGCAGCCTTCATCGTGCTATATGTGGAATAATGATTTATTTTGTATTCGACCATCAATTTGCTAAAGTATCGATTGTAAAATTCACTCCCCAAATCACTTTGCATGTTTTTCGGCGAATATCCCGCCTTCTTCAACACATTTCTCATAGCTTCAGTAACTTCAACACCAGTCTTATTTTTGATTGACCCAGTCCACACATATTTGGAATAACAATCGATAACAAATAGAATATATCTAAATTTCTTATTGTCCTCTGCATATGGCTGCATTTCGGCCAAATCAGCTCGCCATAAATCACCGAATCCCTTGACCATAGTTCCCCTTCTGACGAAATTTCGTCGAGCTAGCTTATGTAGTTCGTCAACAATTTGACGTTTTGCATCACTTATCCTCTCCATTTCTACAAAATGTGAGCAACATGCGAGAGCTACTTCGAACGACTAATGGCATGAATTATTCTGCTCGGTATGTATTTATTCATAGACGCCTTCAGTATATGATGCCTTCTTCACGCAACTCCTCTATAATCGATAATATTTCATTGTCATGTCCGATATGCCCCACAGATTTCGAGCTCCATAAGAATCTCAATCGACCCACCAATTCTTTTGGTTTATTCCAATAGATATATTCCTTCCCCGTGTTGTTATTGACAATTTTTTGAGTGGGTAATCCGCTTCCATCCTTATATTTTGTCTCTCTCATTTTATATGGTGTTCTTGTCATATCAGATCGTGATATTTTCCAGTCTCATCTGAATTCAATCCTCGTCTGATATCGTATCCCTTGTATGCTGCTCTTGTGTTTTCCAGTATGGCTGCATATAAACTCCTAACACTAGAACTCGTTCTTTCCGGTACATGTTTGAGAAAAATCAGGTTATACAGTTCCGAACTAGCTGGATATATTTTCGGTTTTTTATCACTGTCGCCCCACAATTCGATTTTCCCATTTGAGAAACGAATTTTGCTTTTACCCATTCTCAACTGATGAGTTTTTGGGTCTATGCGTACACCATATACTGTATCATAGTTATCGCTATCTCCAGATCTCAACTTTTCTATGTGTTCCTCGACATTGTTTTGTAACTCTTCAACTACTGTTTCTTCTCCATCATCGTCATCACTCATCACAGTATTTGAATGTGAACCATGAGATGATGGTGGTGGTGTATCCATCAAAGTGTTGATATTATCATCATTAGCGGCAAAATTGTCTGAGTGGGGAGTGGGGTGAGATAACAACTTTCTCGACGTCTGGACTGGTGTGTCATAAATCGATGCTGCTGCTGCTGTCGATGAAGATGATATTGGTGTAGAGTGATGTGTAGGATCCAATATCGTAACAGATTTGTCACTTTTTGATTTCAAATTCTTGGACTGACCATTTTGGTGGTGGTGGTTGATTGTAGCTGCGGAAATGGCATTCAAAGGCTTTGTAATGGGTTCATAAATCTTATCGAGTGCCACTTTATTCTCATAACTGTCGCTCCTGAGACTTTTGAACTTTTTTCGCACAGCATCAGTCGCCTCGATGAGTTATCGTTTCAGGTTCATTACATCGTCTCCATTTGCAGAGGAATCCATCATGGAAATCGGATGTGTACCCACTATACTGCACCACGGTCGATGAATGAATGGATATTTTTCTGTTTGATCATCAGGGATATATGAAACTATCGAATCCCTTTCTGTATCTACCCTCCAGCATTTCTCTATCCTTATCGATCACCAGGAATCCGTATTTATTGGTCTAACATTACGAACACATCTCTTGAAATTGCTTGAAATCCATATCGAGTGATACATGATCGGAGAAAATGTGTCGCATATTCATTTCATCTTGTTTGAACATGACTATGAAGTTACTATTGTCACGAATCAATTGCTTGGGCACTCTAGAATATGTCTGGGCCAGATAGAAACAGTCGATATTTTTATGACGGCCCATACTGAAGTATGATCTGAATACATCCTGTTTCTCGCACATTACATCATCGAAAATGAAGACGGAATCGGGCTCGGCATCTGATGGCTCCACTATTTCCTCATTATTATCGAATGCGTAAAATCCTAATCCATTTATCGGTTTGACTACTTCACGTAGGTACTCATATTTCGGTTGGTATATCGACGTAGGCCATTTGCATTCGTTAGTAAAGATATCATAACATTTGTCTTTCCACAATTTGAAGGGCCCACTATGAGACCGCGAATTGTTGATGAAAACAGCTTTCCATGACGATGATTTCGTACACCACCACCACCACCACCACCACTGTCCAATCCATAGCCGATGACTTTCTCATCTAAATTATCAATGTCGAACTTTTCTTTCTGCTGTACAATGCGCATCGTGTGACAGTTGGATTAGATATAAGTGAATTTCACCCGAACAATCGTCATTTATACGATGGCCGTTGAGCGAGACACACGTAAAAAAATGACTAGTATCAAGAAAACCGGTAGTGGCATCGTCAACTCTGTAAAAAATGAACTACCATTTGAATTGCATATCCCTGGAGGGTATCAATATTGTGTATCGGGAACAAAGTTGCAGAAAAGGTTGACTCGTGGAGATCGTGGAATCAATCGATTGGATGCAGCATGCAAACAACACGATATAGCCTACTCTAAGAATGCCGAAGATGTCGCCGCTAGACATATAGCAGATCAACATCTCGAACAATCTGCTTGGGACATTGTGAAATCTGAAGACAGTGGGGTAGGCGAGAGGGCTGCAGCTTGGTTAGTCACCAACATAATGAAAGGAAAGCGACGTTTCGGAATGGGGTGTAGTGGACAATTCGCGGATGAACCAAAAGTGAAAACTAAATGTCGCAAGAAAACCATGCAGTATGCGAAAAAGAAGAAGAAGACGATGAAAAATAAGATTGCTTTTGGATCGGGCGTAGTTCACAAAGTTCGTGATACGCTTCGCTCTCATCGAACTGAAGGTGTGGGCAAACAGGAGAAAAAAAATATTGATAAAGTGGTGAAAATTGCTTATCAAGCAGCTCGCAAATATGTCAAAGCAGCCGGCGGAAACAAAAAAATTCGCACTCCACTTATTATACCTATACCCAAGATAGGCGGGATCCTACCATTAATACCGATATTTGCCGGTCTATCAGCACTTGGAAGTTTGGCAGGTGCAGCAGCTGGAATATCGAAGGCCGTACAGTCGGCGAGAGCGAGCAGAGAACAGTTGGCTGAAGCGAATCGTCACAATCGCCATATGGAGGCTATCGCTATTGGAAAAACCGGCAAAGGATTGTATTTGAAACCTTACCGAAAAGGATTGGGTATTCACCTGAGACCGCAGCAGAATTCAAAAAACTCTTAGAGACCCTACCTCAAAGGCCACTTTCCAATATCGATCTGTTGCGGTGTGTCGAAAAGATGAGGGTTCCGCATTTTCGAGGAATTTTTATGCGAGACAATTTACCGCTCTCTGGACCGCACCGCAACGAATCAGCCATAATGAACTTGGATGGGATTCATGGTAGTGGTACACATTGGGTGGCGTACAAGAAACGCGGAGGTAGGGTTTATTACTTTGATAGTTTTGGCGATTTACCACCACCCAAAGAGTTGCTGCAATATCTAGCATGTAATTCGGGTGATCGGCCTGTTGAAATTCAGTATAACTACGACCGTCAGCAGCGATTCAACACAGTCTGGTGTTGGCATTTGTGCTTGAGATTTCTAACTACCGCAGATTCATAGTGAATTATACATAAAAGAAGAATAAGAAGAAGAAGGAGAGAAAATGGCAGAAAATCAAGAATTTACACGTGAAAGCATCAAACGAATGGGTCATTCATTGATTGCATATTCGAGATTGCGCAGTTTGGTGAAGATGAGCAGAAATCAGCTTGCCGATATGCCGAAGGAAGTGATTATTGGTTGCGCACCCCTAGAGATAGCCCTAGTGTGGGATAAGTTGCCGGAGCATTTACAAAACGACGAGGACATTGCTAAATATCGATTTTGCGAAGAACATGGTCCAGTTGAAGATGCAGCAGCGGCAGCAGCCGATATCGTCGTTAATGATGGACCGTGCCCTCGGAAAATATTTTGCTGCTATTGCCGTGTAAAAACGGCAAAAAAACGTTTCATTCACCTTTGTTGCCTGAACCAGTAAAGTACTCGATTCGATCATATCACGAACTTTCACATTATCCGGGGAAAAAAGTGTTTTGAGTGCTGATTTTTACCCACCCATCGAACTCGATACAAAAAACACCTACGGTTTGGGATTGCACGGCTTCTACTCGTACAATTCTATACTCAATATAGATGAGACGAACAACCGTTTGGATTTTTGGGTTGGATCGGGAGCTGTTGTGAGCCCTCGAGTAGCCTATATACCACCCGGTGTATATGAAATGGATGAAATCAATAAAGCTCCACAGAAAGCTATCACAAGAATAAAGCCGCTCGATGGGCGAAATATTGACGATGTATTTTTCCTCCATGCCAATAATAATACTCTGAAATGTGAGATGAAATGCTTGCATGATGTGGATTTCAGATACGGCAATTTTATAGCCAGTGTGCTGGGATTCGAGGAGAAAAATTACCCAGCCAACGTATTGCATGAATCCACACTACCTGTGAATATAATTAAAGTACGAATCATACGAGTTGATTGCAATATCACATCCGGAGCATACCTGAATGATGAGAAAGTGCACACTCTATTCGAATTCGATATCGACGTGGAGGCCGGCTACAAGATTTCCAAGGAACCTAAAAATATCATTTATATGACGATCAGTCCCGAAGGTCGTCAGTCTATTGAAAACATCACGATAAGCATCTTGGATGATAAGGGACGTTTGGTCGATTTCCGTGCAGAGACAATCATCGTTAAGTTGGAGTTGAAGAAGCTCAACACTTGACACCCTATATAATTTTTTTTGTCTGTTTCGACGAGTGAGGAGGAAAATGAGCTTCTGTTTCAATCAGCGACGGCAACACCGAGCACACTTTGAAAAGGAGGGGCTGATTCACTATAAAAGGAAAGATGCACATGGAAATCGTGTCATTCGTCAAGGAGGTGTCAACCAGTTGAGAAGTAGGCTATCCAAAGCTGATCAAAAGTTCCTGAGATACATAGGATTGAGATTGCGTGACAGTAGATTTTAGAAAGTGAAGATGGCCGCTACAACTACCAGTGAAAAATTGGATGTGTTTGAAGAGCCTGTCATCGATGAATTGCTGATCAGCCTTCATGAACATACCTATAAACCATATGGGTCACCCTATTTCAATAATTCGGATGAGATACGCATTCCGATCAATTTCCAAGATCTGATATTGGATATTTCCGACAGCTACATCTATATCGAAGGTACATTTACACCCATGGATACGACGAAGACTTGCTACCTATCAAATAATGCTCTGGCATTCCTATTCGATGAAATCCGCTACGAAATGGGTGGTGAAGCCGTAGCTGTTATTCGAAAACCCGGTATAACAAGCACAATGAAAACGCTGATATCGTATGGAAAGTCGAATAAAGCCTCGCTAGAAACTATCGGGTGGGGTTTGGATAATGGTAATCAAGCCATTCTGGATCAGAATAGCCATGTATTCAGTGGAAAGTTGCCGCTAAAATATCTCACAGGATTCGCTGAAGACTACACCAAGGGCATTTTGAATGTGAAACAGAAACTTATACTCATTATCGCTCGCTCATTCAAGAACTCATACATTGGCGAAGTGGAGGCAGAATTGGAGATATCTAAAGTCGAATGGAAGATCAAACACATCGTTCCGGAGGATCGACAAAAATTAAAGCTATTGAATCGCATCAATAAAAGCAGCAATAATGCTAGAGTGAAGATTGCATATCGTATGTGGGATTTGTATGAATTACCCGCTCTACGTAAAACAGCCACCGATATATGGGCCGTTAAAACCACCAATAGCCTTGAAAGACCGCGATATATAATTATCGGATTCCAAAGTACCACCCAATCAGATAATATAAAGGAGAATGTGACAGAATTTACGCATGCTAATATCAACAATATTTGCCTGTACTTGAATTCCGAAGTCTATCCATATGAACGCTGGAATCTAGATTTTGGCAAGAAGTTGGATTCTGCAGCCTATTATGCCTATGAGAATTTCCAGAGAAGCTACTACTGCGACAGAGATATGAGCGAACCAATGATGAATATTGGAGAATTCAGAAAGAATCCATTATTCGTCATTAATTGCCAACACCAGCCGAGTGCCATGAAGTCGTCCACTGTTGATATCAAGTAGGAATTTGAGACGCGTAAAGCACAATTTCCCGACAACACCCGAGTTTATGCATTAGTTCTTCATGATGCGTATTTGACTTATAGCACGCTAGATGGCTCAATTCAAGCAGGATCATTTTGATGTGACCAAATATAATTATTTTGTATCTTGTATTATGTTTTGATTCGTATACTGAAATGAAATAAAATTATACATATATCCTTACACCGTCTCATTTTTATTTATACCTACACCCCAAAAATTCAATAATGATGAAAAAGTTGCAATAGAATAGATATGGTTCAGTATGGTTAAAATAGACTAGGAATTGTATGCGACACTCTGCGGTTGGGAAAGGGTCTGGCGACTACCTGCCATAGAGCTGGCGCTTTAACCTTTCAAATGAATAAATTGATTTTCATCTACTTGGAATAAATTATTAAATTCATGAGATTACCCATTGGAAGGGTCAACGATAAAGCCCGCACTGGCGTTTTTTATTACCTGGGACATGCACGACCAAAACCATAAAATTTTTATTATTATGGTTAGAATAGTTTTGAACGAAAAAGATTTTATTAGGATGAAATTTATTTGAAAGGAGGTCCACTTCGACTGTCTTCTTCTTCTTCTGCTAGGCATTAGATGTCGTAGTTTATCGTTCATTGTTGCGTCACAATACCTCATAACTTTGGAATTTAATAGATGTAATAAATTTTATTTTATTTTAAACGTCTGCGTGAGAACATGGGCTCGGCAATTTCGGGCTTATACAGTCTTTGGCTCGAAGATTTCTTCAGGGTGACATTTTTTCTCGGAAGGACCCTCGTTCTTTTTGACATTGGATGTCTTAGCTTATCGTTCATTGTTGCGTCACAATACCTATTAACTTTGGAATTTAATAGATGTAATAAATTATAGTCTACCTACGCAAGAATGTGGCAGTTTTAGGTCTATGCATTCAAGTCCACCACCGCATTCACGTCCACCGTCCACCACCCGTCCAATTCCGTCACCGTCCGTCACCCGTCCACCACCCGTCCACCGTCCACCACCCGTCCACCGTCCACCACCCGTCCACCGTCCACATGCTCCGGCTCCTATCCTCTATACCTTCTACTATTAGCCATAAATTGGGCAATAAAAAGTGCCTGTCCCGATGTGAATTTGTCACGTCTGAGGAAGCAAGAAACATTTGCGATCTGCATTCACAGTGTGAATCGTTGCATGGACTACGAACAGACATAATTCGATGTTCTGCGTGGTATTTACCAGGAAAGTAGTTGTTTTCTGCTCGTAGTCTACCAGACATTCATTTCAAACTATGTTTGATATTTTTAATTGGACAGACTATTTTTCTCTTTAAAAAAATTTTTATTGTCCAATTTATGGCTAATCCATTTTTTCATTTACTAAGCTTAGTCGAGCTCTTAGCCACTTCCAAGTTTTGTGCCTTAGCTGTTCTTATAGCCTTGGCAACACCTTGGCAATGAAATACCAGCGTCGATATCAAATCTTATATGCTTTTCTGCCTATTAGACCTTTTGTAAGTCTTTTATTTCAAAAGAATAAATATCTTATTGAAATATAGGTATGTATATAAATATTGAAATACTATATAGGAATGTATTCGAAAAATAAAGTTTTATCATGAATAAATTGGCATTAGTCTAAAATATATAACAAATTATATTTTCATTTGTTGTATGCCAGAGTCTTTGAATCTCAACTAATTGATCTACAAACCAACACAGTTTTCGAGAAACATATAAAAGAGGAACGGTAATCTTAATCAAAGAGAGAATCGAAATTACTATGTCATTGGAAGCAGAGGCGGGATGAAAGTGTGATTGAACTGTATCAAATTTGAATAAATCGCACTTTATCACAAAATTGTAGGAAGGGATCCAAAAATATTGAAAATCATCAGATACTGAAACAGAAGCTGTATCATGAAAACCGATTACTCGACGAGATTGATGGAATTCAAACAGCCAACAGAGGGTTAGAAAATATTGTTTGGTTTATTTTCACGTTTTATAATGTCTACAGTTCGAGCAGTACGAAGCGTGGTCATTTCTCTTGAATCCTCGAAATATTTCAACAACACATACCTCTAATCCACCTGCAACTTGTTTTTCTGTAGGTCCTATTGAACTATACTAATTATTATAATTCGAGGCAAAATAATGATCTATGATATTTGAGGAAGTGTTTCTATACTAATGACAAGCTTAAATCGAGCAGCATCCTAAATGAACAACAATTCTAGTAACATTATTTCTCATCTCATTATACAGGTCAATAAATTAGGTATGAATTATTCACCTGTGTGCATAGGGTAGGTAAAATTCTTAGGATTTCTTGGCATTAAACTCGAATGGAGAATGTTAGAACCATTAAAAAAATTCAAGTGGATTATACAGACCATTATTCTGGAAACCGTCAATATTACAGGTCAATGGATTAGTGATACTTATCTGCAATCTGCCTTCAAACTGTGTTCTATATTCATAATACAAGATTATTTTCCAAATCAATATATTGAAATCAAATTGATTGAATAATTAATTTTGATATCAGCGTTCGATATTATTTAAATTTATTTGGTCGACCATGTCTTTCAAATGATTTAGTTGATTTCGATTATCGCAATTTATGAGTTGAAAAACCTCAGCATGCTCCATTTCTATGAAGATATCTTAGATTCCTTTTCAATTCATAATAATAGACAAAATGCAAAACAAACAGTGAACATTGTAAATAAGTGCATTTTGTAACTAGGGCATAGAAGTATGATAAAGTAGGGGACCCATTCTGTCTGATGTCTACTCAAAATAGATATAATTCGTATAGTAAAACGTAGATTCTTAACGATAAGCATAAGTTTTATCATCAAAATTAGCTATTTGCAGAGCTCGAAAACGAACAGAGTTATCAAACTACGCCGTTTGCGTATAAATTAAGCTATTTTCATCATGCTCTTCAAGTACAGTGATGAAAACATAATTGTATCGTCTTTTCTGATGTCTTCAAGGAAATTTAAAAAAAAACTCGACCTTGTGTACACAGTGCCCTCTGGAAGTGAAAATAAACTAGAATCATCAAAGTAGGCGTTATTCGAATGAGTGTGAGATCATATTTCAAACGAGCCTGAGTACAACAAGTTTGGATATATGACATGAATGATGGATATTTGAAAGAGGTATTATTCAACAGATTTCTTCATTCTGGTTATTGAAGATATATTGAGCTGCAGCAAAAAAATATAAATATTTTATTTCCGATATTGTAACAGAGTACCTCAATAATTTCCAATAACATTCGATTTTTCCTCTATAGCGGTCATTTTGATGACTTGAAAATATCTATCATCAACTTCTCTCGGCCTTTATTTGGTACCTACAAAATTTCGTATACGGTTGTAAATATGAGATAATATTATTCGGAAAAATCTAATGAAATATTCGGATAAGGATTGCGGTAAGTTTATGGTGATTTCAATAAGAATTCAATTGTGAATAATATTTATGAAATCAATGGTTATGTATTGTAATGAGTGTTTCAGATAGCGTATATTTTTCTGAAGTGAAAGAAATGTATTCAAAATAAAATGATTATATAAAAATGATTCGACATTTCGATCTGACAGCAATGTCAATAGGAAATTCTAGAGAGTAGGGATTCATCAAAAACTTCGATAATATACAAGCATTTAATTAATGAAAACGAAGTGAAACATGATGAAACAAAGTACGAAATATCTAATATCCATATACGATATTAGATCATCATTCTCTAGTGAAATAAACTACTTTCATCATTCATTAGTTAATGAATATTTGAGAAGAAACAAATACGTATTTCGACAACTAAGTTCTTATCTCCATTGAAAATACCGATGAAATTCATTAGGTTTCGCTCAATTATTTTGTGGTTTGTGGGTTATATTTCCATTTGTTGTATATTATTAAGCCACAGTCTCCAAATTTCTAATTTGGTTGATGCAATTGGACTTTTCACGAATCTTTAGTGCATGTGTATATAATTTCAATTATAAGGTGATTGTGGATAAAAATCATTCACTTGAGAATCCTTGAAGTAAAATCGAAGCTTCATTATCCCCATGCACCTGAGCATCAACCAATCCCTTTAGCCAATCGGAATACCTACCTCACCTGTCATTGGGTCATTGGCACCCCCTTCCCAAGCCACGCCCCCATGACTGGGCAATATCAGACCATTATTACTTAAGTCGATTTTCATGGCATTCTTATTCAGTTTAATTCCGAACTTTGAGTGAGTTACCTGCAGTTTGTTAACGAGAATTGAAATTTTAGAGAATTTTTGAAATGATCGGACACGAGGAAGAATCCAAATATTCCACCAAGTTGTTGAGTGGAAAAAGAGTGATGTGTAATTTGTACCGACAAATTCATCGAATAGAGGAATAGATTAGAAAATTGGAAAGAAAATGTTCAAAGATGTCCAGCCGGTGAGAAGAAAACGCATTTCTTTGATGGCTTATAGCAAGAGGTTCCCTAATATAAGGTGTAATGTTGATAAAAGTGAAAAAATTCATGCTGGAGAGAATAGAGCTGATTACGCATCTTATTCGAAGAGAATTCGTGATCCAGATGAGAATATTTCTTCTGGTCCTCCTCTGAAGGTGAGAATGTTATATCCGGAATTACGAACTTGGAAACTGGTTCCAATAAAGGATTTTTAGATAGCGGTAAGTAATTATATAATAAGCTGTTGGGGTAAGTATAGTATCATTTGCCTTTATTTTGTGTATGTTTGTGTAAGTCGACTAAGATTATGTAAATATATACTCATTTAATAAATATCCGACAAAGATTTTCAATTCCTTATGTGAGGAATTATCAAATCGATGACATTATTGAAATATTTTCCGTAGTTTCAGATATACTGCGAACTTGGAAACTGGTTCCAATAAAGGATTTTTGTTCACATTATAAAGCGTCAGGGGATTTCACATCAAATAGCGGTAAGTAATTATATAATAAGCTGTTGGGGTAAGTATAGTACCATTTGCCTTTATTTTGTGTATGTATATAGATATTTTGTAAGTCGACTAAGATTATGTAAATATATACTCATTTAATAAATATCCGACAAAGATTTTCAATTCCTCATGTGAGGAATTATCAAATCGATGACATTATTGAAATATTTTCCGTAGTTTCAGATAAACTGCGAACTTGGAAACTGGTTCCAATAAAGGATTTTTGTTCACATTATAAAGCGTCAGGGGATTTCACATCAAATAGCGGTAAGAAATTATATAATAAGCTGTTGGGGTAAGTATAGTATCATTTGCCTTTATTTTGTGTATGTATATAGATATTTTGTAAGTCGACTAAGAATATATAAATGTGTACTCATTGAATAAATATCCGACAAAGATTTTCAATTCCTCATGTGAGGAATTATCAAATCGATGAAATTATTGAAATATTTTCCGTAGTTTCAGATATTCTGCGAACGTGGAAACTGGTTCCAATAAAGGATTTTTGTTCACATTATAAAGCGTCAGGGGATTTCACATCAAATAGCGGTAAGTAATTATATAATAAGCTGTTGGGGTAAGTATAGTATCATTTGCCTTTATTTTGTGTATGTATATAGATATTTTGTAAGTCGACTAAGATTATGTAAATATATACTCATTTAATAAATATCCGACAAAGATTTTCAATTCCTTATGTGAGGAATTATCAAATCGATGACATTATTGAAATATTTTCCGTAGTTTCAGATACACTGCGAACTTGGAAACTGGTTCCAATAAAGGATTTTTGTTCACATTACAAAGCATCAGGGGATTTCACATCAGATAGCGGTGAGTAATTATATAATAAGCTGTTGGGGTAAGTATAGTTTCATTTGACCTTATTTTGTGTATGTATATAGATATTTTGTAAGTTGACTAAGAATATATAAATATATACTCATTGAATAAATATCCGACAAAGATTTTCAATTCCTCATGTGATGAATTATCAAATCGATAAAATTATTGAAATATTTTCTGTAGTTTTAGACATACTGCGAACTTGGAAACTGGTTCCAATAAAGGATTTCTGTTCACATTATAAAGCATCAGAGGATTTCACATCAGCTAGCGGTAAGTAATTATATAATAAGCTGTTGGGGTAAGTATAGTATCAATTGCCTTTATTTTGTGTATGTATATAGATATTTTATAAGTCGACTAAAAATAAATGAATATATACTCATTAAATAAATATCCGCCAAAGATTTTCAATTCCTCATGTGAGGAATTATCAAATCGATGAAATTATTTAAATATTTTCCGTAGTTTCAGATATACTGCGAACTTGGAAACTGGTTCCAATAAAGGATTTTTGTTCACATTATATAGCATCAGGGGATTTCACATCAAATAGCGGTAAGTATTTATATAATAAGCTCTTGGGGTAAGTAAAGTATCATTTGCCTTTTTTTTGTGTATGTATATAGATATTTTGTAAGTCGACTAAGAATACATAAATATATAATCATTAAATACATATCCGCCAAAGATTTTCAATTCCTCATGTGAGGAATTATCAAATCGATGAAATTATTTAAATATTTTCCGTAGTTTCAGATATACTGCGAACTTGGAAACTGGTTCCAATAAAGGATTTTTGTTCACATTATATAGCATCAGGGGATTTCACATCAAATAGCGGTAAGTATTTATATAATAAGCTCTTGGGGTAAGTAAAGTATCATTTGCCTTTATTTTGTGTATGTATATAGATATTTTGTAAGTCGACTAAGAATACATAAATATATAATCATTAAATACATATCCGACAAACATTTTCAATTCCTCCTGTTAGGAATTATCAAATCGATGAAATTATTGAAATATTTTCCGTAGTTTTGGATATACTTATTTGTTTTTTGTAGTATTTATGTAGTTTAGCTTAGGTTATCGTAGGTTAGATCCCGTGTGGGGTGATCAGTCCCCCATCGGACGCGTCTCCAGGTGGCGGATAGGGGAATGCCCCCTATTAATAGGGGGTACCGAGGAAATCACGTACTCGGTGCGGACCAAAACTGATGATTAGGTATAAATAATATAAAGCCTGTGTGATATATTATCTTCATTTTCATGCAAAGTATAATTCAATAAATGGTACCATTGACAAGAATAATTGTTTAGCTTATTCAGTACATAATATGTTTAAGTAATTTGCAATAGCACAACGAGCTGCATGAACCTTTGTGATACCACTGACCTGTATAATAAATTTCTTCACAGTATCTTTCAACTATCATTGGTTAACTATAGATATTCAGGTTCTCAATATTATACTACACAACACTTCATACTACAGGTATGATACATGATACTCGTATAATATGTGGTAACTAAATTCAACTTCCCTAGAAAGATAATTGTGAATACAAATTTTCGCCAGAACCCTCCAAATATATCGAATACCACGTAAAAACTGATTTTGATCATCAAGATAGATAGATAGATGAATAGATTTATTCATCTTTTAGATGCAATCAGAAGAGTACAAATAAGATATGTCAAATTTAGGAAAATTTAGCAAATATGATAATATTTCGGTAGAGTAAAGTGGTTAAAAAAATACAATATGAAAACACATACAATTGAGATAAAAAATACATACATAAGCAATAGGAAGTTCATATATAAAAAAACGTTCAGTGTATAAGCAACAAGATCAATCTCATTGAAGTTTGTTTAACTACTACTTTCTTTTGTGTAACAGGTTGTCAAAAAAAACATCGAATTTGGCAATGTGGATCAGTATAAAATAATTTGTTATTTTTGTAGACAAGAGCATATACATGATTTTAGCCAAGAAGGAATACATCTCGGAATGTAAAATTGAAACATCTCTCGAAAAGTTCACCATTGAAATGCATTTAGATTGTGCTTCCTTTGTGTTCCGCGGTAAACATTGCATTATAAGTATATAAGACTTCGTAACTGTTTGTGGAGATATTAATATACATAAAAATAATGATTGTAAGAACTACAAAATCCTAAGCGATATATTCATGTCATTGAATCTCACCTCGCTGGTCAACTCCTCCACTAGAATTTTTACAAATGAGAATGGAACATCACAGTCGACTATAGACTATATAGTTACCAATGAACCAGATATATCATCCTACCATAATTTCAATCCAGGTCTATCTGACCATTTTCGCCAATTAATTTATCGCAACACGATGTGAGATCAACAAAATTTTGTAGTGGAAGAAGTGGTCGAGAGAAGGAGATTCAATGACGGATCGATAAAAGAATTCAAATACCTAATCAACAGATATCCCATAGAATTAAATCATAATGATATAGACCGCATTTTCGAAGTTTTCTTGCAACATTTTGATTAGTGTTTTCAAGCAGAACTCAAATGGATCAACTGGCTTGAAAATAGTTCATTCGACGTTGAGTTGACAGTTGAATACAAACAAAAGAAAAAATTGTTAGAAACTAAAATAAAAAATGAAAAAATCAAACACTATACAATCATCAACAAATCTTCGAACAATATGAAATCAACATGGAATTTAATCAATAAACTGAAAAGTAATCAACAAAATAATAAGAGAGAAATACCCGCTCTTCATTACGATGAAAAAATGATCGAGAGCCAGAAGAAAAAAACAAATTCTTTTGGAAATTTTTTATCGAATGTAGTAGAGAAGTTGAAACATCATTTTGGACTCGATATATCGAATGAATGCACACGTTCTCCCATTTTAAATAAATCCTTTTTTTTATCCAGCTCTGGCTGAAGAAATTGATAAGGTCATACAATCATCACCTAATAAAAAATCTTCTGGACTGGATGAAGTTCCAGTGATTCTATTAAAAAAATGTAGTTCTGATCTAGCTCCTTTGATCGCGCACATGATCAACTAATAAGTTATAGAGGTCATCTTTCCGAAAGTCTTCAAACAAGCACTTATTGTTCCAATCTTCAAAAAAGGTGAACTTGACAATATCTAGAACTATCGGCCAATCAGTTTACTCAGTATGTATTATTGTGATGAATGAATTCAGTAACTGGTGTCGAGAAAATCGGTCGATCATAAATATCGAAAAGACAGTCTTCATGGATTTCCCGAAACGCAGAGAAATAAACAAATGGACTTTATCATATTAATTTTTCGGAAGAAACATCCTTTCTCGGAGTTGTAATCGTTCGAAACATTACCTGGTCCAGTCATATCGATTTAGTAGCGAAAAAATTAAATCGAAGTTATTATGTTATAAAATCTGTGAAAAATCATCTAGATATAAAAACATTACGCATTTGTCTACTCTGCTATTTCATATAATATAGTAGTATGAGGTCAAGCAACTGAAGCAACGAGAGAAACTCTTATGCTACATTCACAAAAATAAAAACATTCTCTCTCATAATCGCGATCATCATGATTAGCCAACCAGGTCTAAAGACTTGATTAGCTTGAAAAAACGTTATCACGAATTTTATAATAAAGCATCAATCAATGCAGGTTGTAGAATATATAATTACTTGAATGTTGAAATGAAAATGCTTGTCTATAATCAATTCAAAATTGGACTCAAAGGTATGTTATTGAGAATTGCTCCTTACAGTAGTGAAGAATTCATCGAATCGCTCACATGATAAAATGTGTTCTCCTGATCCATTCATAAATTGTTGTCAATACTAGTTTGTATAGGTAAATCATTAATGCATATTATATGTGAAGAAATTTTGTTGAGTGTTTTATACAAACAATTTTATTCTCATATATATATATATATATATATATATATATATATATATATATATATATATTTGTATGTAGATGTAGGTGCCGTGTGCATATATGACTTAACTCATCTTTACCCTGTAAAGCTAAGAGTGAATAAAGTGTTTTGTATTTGTATGCAAATAAAGCAATTAAACAACAAATTTCTGCGTTTTTCTGTACCACATTAAAACATAATATATTACAGCCTGTACTGTTGGGCAGATTTCGATGTTTGTTCAGGATATAAAAAAAATTGAGGCAACATTCTTTTAGAAATTATAATTCTGTCGAAATCAAAATCTGCTATTTTTGTTCGTTTTCGAATTATACAAAAATCGAGTAAATAAAAAAGTAAGAATCATTCTCTGTTGTGGACTGGATATGTATTTTTTCAAATGGGAATAATACTTGGCTATGGTTTTGATTCAAACGATTTTTTTTTCGATTTTATTCAGGCATCAAGTAACATCTCGAAAAATGATATGTTAGAAAACTTCATTCATCGTAATAACTATACTGGTGATTTCGCTTCTGAAATATATAATTTGGTAGCTATCCAGAAAGGAGAGATCCTAATACACAGCTACCATCAAGAGCTTAAGAAGGGGTTAACCTCTACAAACATGTCAGAGTATATTTGCGGTGTAAAGGGGGAAGTAAAAATCCCGAGGGAAAGGGGCGGAGAACAATGTCGAACAAAAAACGCTAAGCGCTATTGGCGTCTCACTCCAACTCAGTGTCGCGTAAAATTCGTAGTAAATTTAGTCTTGCCTGGTCGCTCGGAATCTGTGGCTCGGGTCTGCGGCCGTCGGCAAAGTTTACAATTCTCAGAATAGGCCTACGGCTTTTCATCATTATATTTTGTACTTACTGAATTACCTAAAAATGTCTATAAGGATAATTTGATATGATATGGAAAATATATAAAAATCTTGTCGAAACAGATGAAACCCTTTCGAATATCAAAAATAGTAACACAAAAACATCTACACAATCTAAATTTAAACTCATAAATATACAAATTAGAAAATGTCTTTCGGTCGTGGGAGAAATGGGATTTTCGATTGGACAAAATAGAAAATTTCATGCATAAATTGGTGAGCTAAAACGGGTTAGATTTCTCATTACAAAAATAAATCGGGGGCAGGTAGGTTCAGGATTGAGACCCTCTGTTCGGTGGCTGGATGTAGAATCAATTTTCAACTCGAGAATTCAGACAGGGCTCGTTATCAATTTGAATCACAAATAAATTGAATGCTTTCTTATTGTTGCATCGTATGATGAATATGGACACAGAAAAAACGCTGCAAAAATGCTGTTCATGGAGAAACTATATTGAACATTTTTATGCACAACAAAATATATCGAAATATTCTTCTTCGATAGGTATGAATGAATGACATTTCTCAAGATATTCAGTATCGTTAATGAACTTGAAAACTCGAAAACGCACAACTATTTGTATCTTATATTTTGCCCCTCACCTACAGCTTCAACTATACGAGGTGGAAAAAACACTGGATATAATAGTTGAATTAGGGTTTCATCGGTACTATATTTTATCACTTCCAAAACGAACAAATGCGAATCACTTTTTTTTTTAAATGGAACACCCCCTAGGTATATTTATAGTCAGAAGTCCACTTGTTTGTTTTATCGTCTGGTTTCCATGGTATATTGTATCCATACACCGATCAAATCAAAATTTCCTTTGGTAATTTTCATTCAATATTGAAATTGAAATAAGTGAAAAGCGGCTTGAGGAAAAAAAAAGTATTTCATTATAATTGAAAAAAAGCTGCATTTGTGTGTTTAGGATTTGCCAGAAGATAGTACCGATGAAACACTACAAATTATATATACATTTTTTTTCCACCTCGGATATAGTTGAGCCCGTAGGTAGTATCTCATCCATCTCTCATTTCCATATTCCTCTCGTATCTACCGTAAACTATTTCAGGCAGTAAATATTTCATGTAAAAATCTACTAACTTTGATTCCATCTTATCTTGCCATAATATATCATTACGATAATTTTCTTCAATTTTTATTCCTTAATATGTCCATACGGCAAAATAACCTGCATATGATGAATGATAAATTGCAGTTTCGAAATTTCGAAAAAAGAAATTAAAATAAAAAACGTTGATGGCGACCCATGAATATATTACTAGTGATAGAGCATAAAATACAGTTTCAAGAAAATGGTCTGCTTTTTTCGTATCTATTGAAATAAAGCCAATGAAAAACTAAAATCTAAAATTTTTGTTTTTTTTTTTATTATTCAAAAACCAAAAGAAATTTCAACTATTTCTTTGCGGCTTATTGTTGCGCATATGAATACATAACTTTTTCCCAATTCAACCGATCCTGTATCTCTAACCGTTATCGAATTCCCAATTTAGGGCCGCGAATTTGGGATACCCTGTACATCGATTCCAATTATTTCTTAGGAAAAAATTTAAAAATATTTGAATATATACAATCTCAATATCTTTTTTTTCACTGACAATTTTCTCACAGAAAGTCTATTACGATGTTTATCGCCAGTTCGATAATTTGAACTCGACATGTTTGATCACAATAATATCACTAGTTCACAAACTAACAATAGTTTCACCATCTGAATGCAATCGCAAACTGAGTACTGACTAGCTTTCTGTCTGCAGTATGATACATGCATATCTGGCCGGCCCTTTGATGTGCACATAGCGCCTGCAGCCGCCGTTCGCAAAAAATGTTTACGTTTTCTAATCACCTAATTAATCTTATTCGAGAATGCAATGAATCTCTTTCGCAACTTCCATTGATATCATCACATGTGCTAAAATTATTGGAATAACTTCAGGGCTATTTTTGATTTTTATGAATGAAAATACGATTCATTCAACAATTCATAGTATCCATGTAAAAGTGCTTATTTGGTGCGAGGGCGCTCGAATCAGTCATGAAAAATGCTCCGCAATTAAGTATGCAGGGGTTAAGCAAAAATCATTTTTGACCTAGTAATTATTGACGGATCACGATAATTTTTTTCTTCAATAAAGACAATTGTATGATTGAGGCATCTCTCTGAGTACTTTTTCGAAATACGATATATCTTGTGAGATGAAAAATATTGAATATGGGCAAAATTTTGCAATTTTTTCACTAGTTTTGTTTCAAAAAATCAAAAAAGTACTGCGAGAGATGCCTAGATCCAACCTTTCTCAAGCAGAAAGTGAAAAAAAAATCGATTTTTTTCAGCGAGTTCCGAGTAATATGATTTTTGTCATTCCTTGTTTCACAAAGTTTTACCATTAATCCCAAATTGTATAAGAATATAATCTATAAGCTTTTTTCAGCAAGAAACATCAACAGGTGACATTTTTGAGTTTGTCATCAGGATTGAAAATCATGAAAGCTAAAAATATATGTTTCGCCTACAAATATATTTGGAGCTTGTTGTTATCCATGTTAATATTAAGCTGAGTCAAGGGAACACTTTCAACACAACAAAGGAAACGGAATTTATTTTGAACAAAGAAAGAACAGAAAGAAAAATGGCGTCCCGTCCTTGAAAACTCGTGTAGCCTCAAGGACAGGTAGGATGGAAATGAGATGTAAGAATAAAGTAAGAAGAAAGAATCGATGCACTCGTCGCTCGACTGACATTGACAGCTCGTACTCAGGGCGCTGCTGTCACGGCTGGTGGTTCTGTCACAGGTTCTGTGGTACGGGTCGTTTCGCGCCTCTGGATGAGGACTTGCTTCCTGCGGTTGTCCCGAAGTGGCAGTAGTTGTGTAGTTGTCGGCTGCTCTTGACCACCACATATATAGGTATAGCAAATTTATTCTACGATCACCGGTTTCAACGCTAATGATTTTTTGTATGAAAAACACAGTAACGATGTGAATGAACTAATAATTATTGGAAGAAGCCTAGGAAGCGTCACTTGAAATTGGAAAGTCTTTTTTTCTTGCCTTCCAAGTTATGAGTCAGTATTTTAGATGAAAATTATCAGTCGATATAAGTTTTGATGATATTTCACCGCAGTCTACATATTATGTGGTAAAGACAATATACATATGAATTAACTTAAATGATGAAATTTCTTTTCATATCAAGTATGAGTGAATCAGTATCAACACTTGTTTTTTGATAACCTCAAAATTCAAGGGTGAATATATATAGGAACTACTTTCTGATTTTTACCCTTGGAGTTTTTCTCAATTATTCAATGAAATACAACAAAAAAGACACACCTGCAGCTTGTCACTTTCTTTCAGGACCAATAATTGAACCATAATACTTATATTCCATCATGGATCAAAGGAGGTGAACGAATTGAAATAATTTATTGTTATTGTAAAATCATTTCTCAGGTCACTGGATTAGGTATACTGGCTAGGTGGAGTTGATACCTGAAAACGTAATTTAATAACAATGTGGACACTAATAGAAAGTATCATAGCATTTTGCGTTTTATGAAGTTATATTTCATAATATGTGTCGATAATTTGATTGAAAAATATAGCTACGGAAATGAGAGCTTCATATCCATCATATATCTTCTTGATTTACGATGAATTTTATTATTATTTTTTATATATTTTCAACGATGTCTTCGACGATTTCTGATAGTATCCCTTGTTTTTTTTTTCGTTACTCTCCGAAGTAGGCATTGAACGAGAGAGATTGAGTAATTCTGAAATACAAATACGATTTCCATTAGAAATTGGCAATATACTTCAATCAATGGTGTGAACACAGTCTCTAGCTCATCTGGACATTTGGAAATGTCATTTGAAAATCATGAATTGAGAATTATCAAAGCAAAACTTAAAGTCAGCAGAAATAATTTGAGTTATGATGTTCATGATTTCATTACTAATTTCAAGTTTTTTAACCTCAAGTTTTCGAATAAAACATTGAAATACTTGCCAAAAATTTGCCTAATTAGTAAATTCAAAGTTCCTATCGAATTTGCTGACCAATTTTATGTTCAACATATTTTATTGTAAACTTGCGATTATAGCTTGAATCTATTCTATGAAACCGGGATGTGCACGAACGGTGGCTCCCTCCTATCACTTTTTTGTTTTCGGATATACGGGAGTGAAATTTGGAGGATCCGTTAAATGCATGAAACTGCATATTTTGTCAAGTAACTTCATGCAAATAACGGATTCACTGAAAGTGACATAACCTTTCGATTTCTGAATGAAACACCTGGTTTATTTTTTTTTTCCTTTTTTCTCTCTATATGACATTGAGAATATATATCAAATAGTTTTGTTTCGTATCGAGGAAAACAAACTTTTTAAGCTTTCCATCATGTTCGTTCCTGACTCTGAAACTTTCGTTTCAGATCCTCAATTGAACTGTCTAATTCAGTTTGTGGGACTTAATTGTTGGTGTTATTTTCAAAGCACTCTTCGCAAAAACATTTTTTTCTCAATTTTATTATGTAATATTCAATCATATCGTGTGATACATTATTATATTCAAAACAGACTTCTAAAACATGTATATTATGTGTTTTATCATTGATATCAAAAATGCCTTGGAAATACGATGACATATTCAGATTCCTTGTAAAAAAATGCCTGGAGAGCGTCCTACTTGAAAACCTTGTTTATCCTATTAAAATCGAATTTAATGGATGGTGAAACGCTATGAAATGTGTAAGAGACGATTTGAAAGTGGTGACCACAACACCTCATTTCACTGGTTTCACAGGTTTCACAGGTTTCACAGTATCATTCGTTGTATGAATATTATTCACCCAACCTCATATGCAAAACGATATTTGGTAATTTGAAAATATTCTCGGGTTTCTCCGAGATGAAAAAGTCATGGATATATGTAAAAATATGATCAGAAAAAAGGATATTGAAAGAGACGCAACAGTTTGCTCGCATCAATTTACTACGACTGATAAAATGGTTGGCCCGAGTGGTGAGAAAATGCTCAGAGTAGTAGATGAGCCTATATTTAGTGGAATTCAAAATTAATAAATTCGATGTTATATTTCTAAATTTCGACTCTTTGAAACTTTGAATCACCAGAAAATCAATTATATAGTTTGACACTCAATTAACTCCATTATCATTCGGGTAATAGATCAAAGATGTATATTTTCAGATTACTTTGATATCACATTGTTTTCATTAAGTCTTAGGAAAATGGATACGATAATTTTGTTAGTAGGTCAGTTTATTCAAATTCAGACCCTCCCAAGATAGCAATACACTGGTGCTGGGGGAATCTTTTATAGCTATCTTGTTTTCGAATGAGGTAACCCTAGTAACTGATTCAAATGTCGGTCTGAATAAACTACTATGGTAAGGATTGAGCGTTATTCATCTAGTCTATGCTCATAGCCACTTTTCAGCAAAATATTTATAGAACCGTTGTCTTATTAGATAAAAATAACATTACATTCATATTTTATTGTTTCATTTCGTTGATATTCAACGTTTGAACAATTCATAGTTTATTACTCTGATCAACTATTAAAATAACGTGAAGTAGCTCATGAAATAGTCAATAATAGTGAGATATTCGATTGACGATTCTAACGTTTCAATTTGGAGAAAAAAAAAATTTTATGTACGGCAAAGAAGCAGATTTCAATGCCTTAGCTGTTCTTATAGCCTTGGTAACACCTTGGCAATGAAATACCAGCCTCGATATCAAATCTTATATGCGTTTCTGCCTATTAGACCTTTTGTAAGTCTCTTATTACAAAAGAATAAATATCTTATTGAAATATAGGTATGTATATAAATATTGAAATATTATATAGGAATGTATTCGAAAAATAAAGTTTTATCATGAAAAATTTGGCATTAGTCTAAAATATATAACAAATTATATTTTCATTTGTTGTATGCCACAGTCTTTGAATCTCAACTTATTGATCTACAAACCAACACAGTTTTCGAAAAACATATGAGAGAGCAACGGTAATCTTAATCAAAGAGAGAATCTAAATTACTATGTCATTGGAAGCAGAGGCAGGATGAAAGTGTGATTGAACTGTATCAAATTTGAATATATCGCACTTTATCACAAAATTGTAGGAAGGGATCCAAAAATATTGAAAATCATCAGATACTGAAACAGAAGCTGTGTCATGGAATCCGATTACTCTGCGAGATTGATGGAATTCAAACAGCCAACAGAGGGTTAGAAAGGATTGTTTGGTTTATTTTCACGTTTTATAATGTCTACAGTTCGAGCAGTACGAAGCGTGTTCATTTCTCTTAAATCCTTCGAAATATTTCAACAACATATACCTAATCCACCTGCAACTTGTTTTTCTGTAGGTCCTATTGAACCATACTAATTATTATAATTCGAGGCAAAATAATAATCTATGATATTTGAGGAAGTGTGTCTATACTAATGACAAGCTCAAATTGAGCAGCTACCTAAAAGAACAACAATTCGAATAACATTATTTTCTCATCTCATTATACAGGTCAATAAGTTAGGTATGAATTATTCACCTGTGTGCATAGGGTAGGTAAAATTCTTAGGATTTCTTGGCAATAAACTCGAATGGAGAATGTTAGAACCATTTAAATAATTCAAGTGGATTATACAGACCATTATTCTGGAAACCGTCAATATTACAGGTCAATGGATTAGTGATACTAATCTGCAGTTTGAACACGAGCCTTCAAACTGTGTTCTATATTTAAAATACAAGATTATTTTCCAAATCAATATATTAAAATCATATTGATTGAATAATTAATTTTGATATCAGCGTTCGATATTATTTAAATTTATTTGGTCGACCATGTATTTGAAATGATTTAGTTGATTTCGATTATCGCAGTTTATGAGTTGAAAAACCTCAGCATGCACCATTTCTATGAAGATATCTTTGATTCCTTTTCAATTCATAATAATAGACAAAATGCAAAACAAACGGTAAACACTGTAAATAAGTGCATTTTGTAACTAGGGCATAGAAGTATGATAAAGTAGGGGGCCCATTCTCGATGTCTACTCAAAATAGATATAATTCGTATAGTAAAACGTAGATTCTTAACGATAAGCATGAGTTTTATCATTAAAATTAGCTATTCGCAGAGCTCAAAAACGAACAGAGTTATCAAACTACGCGGTTTGCGTATAAATTAAGCTATTTTCATCATGCTCTTCAAGTACAGTGATGAAAACATAATTGTATCGTCTTTTCTGATGTCTTCAAGGAAATTTTAA
This sequence comes from Chrysomela aeneicollis, assembly GCA_029955515.1. Lineage (NCBI taxonomy): Eukaryota > Metazoa > Arthropoda > Insecta > Coleoptera > Chrysomelidae > Chrysomela > Chrysomela aeneicollis. Next base: position 14,416,581 of record JARUHQ010000021.1, on the reverse strand, counting down.
AAAAACTCGACCTTGTGTACAGAGCGCCCTCTGGAAGTGAAAATAAACTAGAATCATCAAATTAGGAGTTATTCGAATGAGTGTGAGATCATATTTCAAACGAGCCTGAGTACAACAAGTTTGGATATATGACATGAAAGATGGATATTTGAAATAGGTATTATTCAACAGATCCCTTCATTCTGGTTATTGAAGATATACTGAGCTGCAGCAAAAAATATAAATATTTTATTTCCGATATTGTAACAGAGTACCTCAATATTTTCCAATAACATTCGATTTTTCCTCTTTCGATGACTTGAAAATATCTATCATCAACTTCTCTCGGCCTTTATTTGGTACCTACAAAATTTCGTATAAGGTTGTAAATATAAGATAATATTATGCGGAAAAATCTAGTGAAATATTCGGATGAGGATTGCGGTAAATTTATGGTGATTTCAATAAGAATTCAATTGTGAATAATATTTATGAAATCAATGGTTATGTATAGTAATGAGTGTTTCAGATAGCGTATATTTTTCTGAAGCGAAATAAATGTATTCAAAATACGCATTCAATACAACGTTTTACTCACAATCACATCCATTTAGAATCAGAATCGCAGACATCTTCTTTCAGAAAAAGATTCGACATATCGATCTGACAGCAATTTCAAGAGGAAATTCTAGAGAGTAGAGATTCATCAGAAACTTCGATAATATACAAGCTTTTAATGAATGAAAACGAAGTGAAACATTATGAAACAAAGTACGAAATATCTAATATTCATATACGATATTAGACAGATATTTCATCATTCTCTAGTGAAATAAACTAGTTAATGAATATTTGAGAAGAAACGAATCCGTATTTCGACAACTAAGTTCTTATCTCCATTGAAAATACCGATGAAATTCATTAGGTTTCGCTCATTTATTTTGTGGTTTGTGGGTTATATTTCCATTTGTTGTATATTATTAAGCCACACTCTCCAAATTTCCAATTTGGTTGATGCAATTGGACTTTACACAAATCTTTAGTGCATGTGTATATAATTTCAATTATAAGGTGATTGTGGATAAAAATCCTTGAAGTAAAATGAAAGCTTCATTATCCCCATGCACCTGAGCATCAACCAATCCCTTTAGCCAATCGGAATACCTACCTTACCTGTCATTGGGTCATTGGCACTCCCTTCTACGCCCCCATGACTGGGCATTCTCAGGCCATTACTACTTAAGTCGATCTTTATGGCATTCTTATTCAGTTTCATTCCGAACTTTGAGTGAGTTACCTGCAGTTTGTTAACGAGAATTGAAATTTTAGAGAATTTTTGAAATGATCGGACACGAGGATGAATCCAAATTGTTGAGTGGAAAAAGAGTGATGTGTAATTTGGACTGACAAATCTCATCGAATAGAGGATGAGATCAGGGAAATTGAAATGAAAATGTTAAAAGAAGTCCAGCCGGTGAGAAGGAAAAGCATTTCTTTGATGGCTTATAGGAAGAGGTTCCCTAATATAAGGTGTAATAATGATAAAAGTGAAAAAATTCATGCTGGAGAGAATAGAGCTGATTACGCATCTTATTCGAAGAGAATTCGTGATCAAGATGAGAATAATTTTTCTGGTCCTCCTCTAAAGGTAAGAATGTTATATTTGGAATAACGAACTTAGAAACTGGTTCCAATAAAGGATTTTTGTTCACATTATAAAGCATCAGGGGATTTCACATCAGATAGCGGTAAGTAATTTTATAATAAGCTGTTGGGGTAAGTATAGTATCATTTGCCTTTATTTTGTGTATGTATGTAGATATTTTGTAAGTCGACTAAGAATATATAAATATATAATCATTAAATAAGTACCCGACAAAGATTTTCAATTCCTCATGTGAGGAATTAACAAATCGATGAAATTCTCGAAATATTTTCCGTAGTTTTAGATATAATGCGAACTTTGAAACTGGTTCCAATAAAGGATTTTTGTTCACATTATAAAGCATCAGGGTATTTCACATCAGATAGCGGTAAGTAATTATATAATAAGCTGTTGGGGTAAGTATAGTATCATTTGCCTTTATTTTGTGTATGTATATAGATATTTTGCAAGTCGACTAAGAATATATGAATATATAATAATTAAATAAATATCCGACAAAGATTTTCAATTCCACATGTGAGGAATTATCAAATCGATGGAATTATCGAAATATTTTCCTTAGTTTTAGATATAATGCGAACTTGGGAACTGGTGCCAATAAAGGATTTTCGTTCACATTATAAAGCTTCAGGCGATTTCACATCAGATAGCGGTAAGTAATTATATAATAAGCTGTTGGGGTAAGTATAGTATCATTTGCCTTTATTTTGTGTATGAATATAGATATTTTGTAAGTCGACTAAGAATATATAAATATATACTCATTAAATTAATATCCGACAAAGATTTTCAATTCCTCATGTGAGGAATTATCAAATCGAAGAAATTATCGAATTATTTTCCGTAGTGTTAGTTATTCTGCGAACTTGGAAACTGGTTCCAATAAAGGATTTTTGTTCACATTATAAAGCATCAGGGGATTTCACATCAGATAGCGGTAAGTAATTATATAATGAGCTGTTGGGGTAAGTATAGTATCGTTTGCCTTCATTTTGTGTATGTATATAGATATTTTGTAAGTCGACTGAGAATATATAAATATATAATCATTAAATAAATATCCGACAAAGATTTTCAACTCCTCATGTGAGGAATTATCAAATCGATGAAATTATCGAAATATTTTCCGTACTTTCAGATATAATGCGAACATGGAAACTCCAATAAAATATTTTTGTTCACATTATAAAGCATCAGGGGATTTCACATCAGATTGCGGTAAGTAATTATATATTGAGCGGTTGGGGTAAGTATAGTATCATTTGCCTTTATTTTGTGTACGTATATAGATATTTTGTAAGTCGACTAAGAATATATAAATATATACAAATTAAATAAATATCTGTCAAAGATTTTCTATTCCACATGTGAGGAATTATCAAATCGATAAAATTATTGAAATATTTTCCGTAGTTTTAGATATACTGCGAACTTGGAAACTGGTTCCAATGAAGGATTTTTGTTCACATTATAAAGAATCAGGGGATTTCACATCAGATAGCGGTAAGTAATTATATAATGAGCTGTTGGGGTAAGTATAGTATCATTTGCCTTTATTTTGTGTATGTATATAGATATTTTGTAAGTCGACTAAGAATATATAAATATATACTCATTAAATAAATATCCGACAAAGATTTTCAATTCCTCATGTGAGGAATTATCGCATCGATGAAATTATCGAAATATTTTCCGTAGTTTTAGATATACTGCGAACTTGGAAACTGGTTCCAATAAAGGATTTTTGTTCACATTATAAAGCAACAGGGGATTTCACATCAAATAGCGGTAAGTAATTATATATTGAGCGGTTGGGGTAAGTATAGTATCATTTGCCTTTATTTTGTGTATGTATATAGATATTTTGTTAACCGACTAAGAATATATAAATATATAATCATTAAATAAATAACCGACAAAGATTTTCAATTCCTCATGTGAGGAATTATCAAATCGATGAAATTATTGAAATATTTTCCGTAGTTTTAGATATACTGCGAACTTGGAAACTGGTTCCAATGAAGGATTTTTGTTCACATTATAAAGCATCAGGGGATTTCACATCAGATAGCGGTAAGTAATTATATAATATGCTGTTGGGGTAAGTATAGTATCATTTGCCTTTATTTTGTGTATGTATATAGATATTTTGTAAGTCGACTAAGAATATATAAATATATACTCATTAAATAAATATCCGACAAAGATTTTCAATTCCTCATGTGAGGAATTATCAAATCGATGAAATTATTGAAATATTTTCCGTAGTTTCAGATATACTGCGAACTTGGAAACTGGTTCCAATAAAGGATTTTTGTTCACATTATATAGCATCAGGGGATTTCACATCAGATAGCGGTAAGTAATTATATAATAAGCTGTTGGGGTAAGTATAGTATCATTTGCCTTTATTTTGTGTATGAATATAGATATTTTGTAAGTCGACTAAGAATATATAAATATATACTCATTACATTAATATCCGACAAAGATTTTCAATTCCTCATGTGAGGAATTATCAAATCGATGAAATTATTGAAATATTTTCCGTAGTTTCAGATATACTGCGAACTTGGAAACTGGTTCCAATGAAGGATTTTTGTTCACATTATAAAGCATCAGGTGATTTCACATCAGATAGCGGTAAGTAATTATATAATAAGCTGTTGGGGTAAGTATAGTATCATTTGCCTTTATTTTGTGTATGTATATAGATATTTTGTAAGTCGACTAAGAATATATAAATATATACTCATTAAATAAATATCCGACAAAGATTTTCAATTCCTCATGTGAGGAATTATCAAATCGATGAAATTATTGAAATATTTTCCGTAGTTTCAGATATACTGCGAACTTGGAAACTGGTTCCAATAATGAATTTTTGTTCACATAATAAAGCATCAGGGGATTTCACATCAGATAGCGGTAAGTAATTATATAATAAGCTGTTGGGGTAAGTATAGTATCATTTGCCTTCATTTTGTGTATGTATATAGATATTTTGTAAGTCGACTGAGAATATATAAACATATAATCATTAAATAAATATCCGACAAAGATTTTCAATTCTCCATGTGAGGAATTTTCAAATCGATGAAATCATCGAAATATTTTCCGTAGTTCTAGATATAATGCGAACTTGGAAACTGTTTCCAATAAAGGATTTTTGTTCACATTATGAAGCATCAGGGGATTTCACATCAAATAGCGGTAAGTAATAATATAATAAGCTGTTGGGGTAAGGATAGTATCATTTTCCTTTATTTTGTGTATGTATCTAGATATTTGGTAAGTCGACTAAGAATATATAATCATTAAATAAATATCCGACAAAGATTTTCAATTCCTCATGTGAGGAATTATTAAATCGATGAAATTATCGAAATATTTTCCGTAGTTTTAGATATAATGCGAACTTGGAAACTGGTTCCAATAAAGGATTTTTGTTCACATTATAAAGCATCAGGGGATTTCACATCAGATAGCAGTAAGTAATTATATAATAAGCTGTTGGGGTGAGTACAAAGACAAAGACAAAGAAATTTATTAGTACTTCCAACTGGAGCCATCTTACGATGGATGTACACGTCACAAAGTAGCAATACAATATAAATCACAAGATAATAAAATATATAAATAACTTCGATAAAAGGATGTAAATACAATTCTGCAACTCATAAAACATTGAAAAATTCACATAATATCCTTCACTTTGCGATTACACAATTATGTTGTCAGAGATAAATTCTTCAACGGAGTAATAGCAATTTTCTACCAATATTTTTTTTACTGTTATTTTGAATTGTCTAGGTCTCATATTCCGTACATTTTCTGGTAGTTTGTTAAAGATTTTGATGCCTGCAAATCTAGGAGATTTTTCGTACAAACTCAGGTTGTGTTTTAGTACTGACAAGGAGTCAGCGTTTCTAGTTGGGTATTTATGATGATCTGAATTTTTCATGAATTCACTTATATTACTTTTAACGTAGATCAAGGTTTTGTATATATAAATACATGGCAAAGTTAATAATTTGTTCTGTGAAAATAAAGGTTTACAGCTGTCTCTGTAATTTATACCAAATATCAGCCTCATCACTCGTTTCTGTTGAATAAATATTTTCCTGGAGTACACCGAGTCGCCCCAAAGAACAACATTATAAGTGAGGTGAGAGTATATCAGTGAGTAGTACACATCTAGAAGGATGCTTCTCTCAAGTGTTTTTTTCAGTTGTAAGATTGCATAGTAAGCTGAATTTATTTTTTTTGATACATGTTCAATATGGTTTTCCCAAGAAAGATAATGATCTAAGTGAACTCCCAAGAATTTTGTATGAGCTTTGTGTTCTATATCATCTATATAGATGGTCGGACTGTTTTGCCTACATTTAAAGTTCATGTAAATACTCTTATCAAGATTCAAAATAAGATCATTTTTTGTGCACCAATTTTTGAACGTTCGTATTATTTCCGAGGATACGACTTGCAGTTCCTCAGGGGACCGTGCTGAGAGCACTACTGAAGAGTCATCGGCGAACATTATCATAGAACAATTTTTAAGGTGTTCAGGTAAGTCATTAATAAAGATTATGAATAATAATGGTCCCAACACGGACCCTTGTGGAACACCAACCTCACAATCGAAAGTCTCTGATTTATGTTTTCCAATTTGTACATAATTCCTTCTCATAGAGAGATAGGATTTCAATACCTCGAATATTTTTCCTCTTATTCCATAGGAATTAAGTTTTTCCAAGATAAAATTGATCTGCAGACTGTCAAATGCACGTGACAGATCAAAGAACAGTCCCGAAACGTATTTTCCCGAATCTAGATATTTGTAGATGTGGTCGAAAAATTCATAAGCTGCTCCTTCTGTTGATCTCCCCGATCGAAAACCGAATTGTTCCGGACATAGGACAGCATTATGATCAAGAAAGTCAATAATTTTGTTATAAAAAACTCTTTCGAATATTTTTGAAATTACATTCAATATAGTTATTTGCCTATAGTTTTGAGCGTTATCGCGATTTAACTTTTTATGGATTGGGATTATTTTTCCTATTTTTAATTCCTCAGGAAATTTGCCTTTTTCCACTGTCAAATTTATCAAGTAAGCTAATGGTTTTGCAATAATTTCCTTTACAGTTTTGACGATTTTTATACTAATTTGATCCTCACCTACACTTTTTTTATTTTTCATATTAGAAATGATATCTAGTATTTCACATTCTGTAACCTGATTGAAGTAGATACTTTGACATATATCACGATTGGATCTTGTACATTCATTCACCTCACTTCCTGATATTTTCGCCTTTGTTTTACATAGATTTTTGAAATTAGTTGCGAAACAATTTGCTACTTCTTTTGGCTCAGATATTTTTTCATCATTCAAGGTGAGTTCAATATTTGGCTTACATTGGTTTCTTCCTAGGTTATGATTAACAATGCTCCAGATTGTTTTCTGTTTATTTTCACTTTTTTTTATTATTTTGGAATAGTATTCTTTTTTAGTTTCAGTGAGCTGTTTATTGTATTTATGTTTTTGTTTCTTGTATGAACACCAGTTTTCAGAATCTCTGTCGTTTTTTAATCTGCAGAACATATTTTTCAGCTTGTTACTTTCTTCAATAATGCTTTCATTAACCCAGTTCCCTTTCCTATTGTATTCAATCTTTTTCGATTTTATGGGACAATTTGAGTTTAGAGCAAAATTTAGTGTCGACATAAATGCATCATATGCTTCATCAACGTTCAGGTTTCTGTTATACATTTCTGCGAATCCTAGGTTCACGAGATGTTGTTTCATCATATCTAAATGAAATTCTGATGTACATCTAAATTGGGTGAAATGATTTTCTATTTCCTGAATGAATGATTTGAATTCAATAATATGCACAACTGCTAAGTGATCTCCTAGATTTGGTTGGACAACATACGATTTATTATCTAACTGAGAGTTTGTTGCAATGTAATCAATTTTGGTTTTTGATAGATTATTCCCTTTGCCCATAGCAATACGAGTGGGTTCATTAGGAACGCTAGTCTTCAGTTCAAAGCAAGTAAAAAGGGTCACTAGCAATTTTTTTTCTGGGGACTGTTTCATATAGTCAATATTCAGATCACCACATAGATATATGTTTTTGTACTTATCAGAGAAGGTTGCTAGCATTTCAAAGCTTCTTGTGATGAATATGTCAGGGTTGGCATTCGGAACTCTGTAGACACTTGCTACAACAAATTTTATGTTTTTCACATTCACTTTCACTGCACTGCACTCAAGAATCAACTCTTCTGTGAAGTTACTGCAATCAACAGCTGCTGCCACGAAGTTTCTTTTGGATTTGACATAAATCAAGCTCCCTCCGTGATCCTTTTTTGATCTACAGTAACTCGATATCAACTCGTAGCCGGGAAGTTGCATGTAGTTTATATTTGTTTGGTTGCACCAATGTTCCTGAATGCATAAGATTTCAGGTTGTTCATTTTTCGAAAATACTTCTAGGTTATGTAGTTTATTTGTCAGGCATTGTACATTCACTGTGATTATCTTGAAGTGAACTTCATTACCGTCAGCTTCTGAGAGTTTTATAGCTGGCGCTATCACTTGGTTCTGTATTATGTCTGGTTGAGGTTTGCTAGGCTGTTCCTCTGAAAATTCGTTTTTTTGAATTTAAATCGCTGAATTGCAGCTCCATTTGGCCAAATATTGGGGTCATAGGCTTTTTGGACATGTTCCATTGGAAAAGAAACTTTAAACGATACATATTTGTCATTCTTATTCCATTCTTCACAATGAAATGGAATTTCAGGTGCTGTTTCCTTTAAAAACTTTTCCATTTCTTCCGCCTTCGTATTTGGATTAATCCTCCAGACATGTAGGTGTCCTTGTCTTGGGATTGTTATCACTTGGGAACTTGTACTGTTATTTCCTATCACAATATTGGAGTATTTGTTTATTTTTTGATAGGTCATTGCCCTTTCTATAGCTGCACTTGCTTGGGACTCGCTTATGTATGGTTTTTGTGCTGCCTGTTGTTTTTTATCTACCTCACCATTTCTTTCTTGAATTTTTTGTGAACGCATACGATGGTCGATTTTTAATTCTTTATTGATTGTTTGACCGATTTGATTTGGGTTCTCCTCGGAAGATGTCCCTGATGGTTTCTCGAAATCATTGAATTTGCTAATTCTCTTCAATATCATGATTAGATCTTCTTGGTCTTTTGTGCGTTTTTCAAGATGATATGTAAGTTTTTGCAGACTACTTACTTCATCTTGTAGCTTCTGTATTTGCGGTATTGTACCAGCACTTTTTGAGGTTAGTATGTTCGCCTCAACATCATGAAAAGTTTCACATTCACAAGTATTCCTGTTCCAGTTCGCTAGGAATTTTGTCAAAACTTCACTATTAACTGTTCCTGGAAGATTTCTCGTTATCAGTATATCTATCAGATCACTTTTTTTCAATTTGTTCAGCTCGGCTGTGATTAATGCCACATCATTCGACGCCATCTTTACTTTATTACTTTATTTAGTATAGTTTCATTTGCATTTATTTTGTGTATGTATATAGATATTTTGTAAGTCGACTAGGAATATATAAATATATACTCATTAAATAAATATCCGACAAAAAATTTCAATTCCTCATCATGTGATGAATTATCAAATCGATAAAATTATTGAAATATTATCCGTAGTTTTAGATATTCTGCGAACTTGGGAACTGGTTCCAATGAAGGATTTTTGTTCACATTATAAAGCATCAGGGGATTTCACATCAGATAGCGGTAAGTAATTATATAATAAGCTGTTGGAGTAAGTATAGTATCATTTGCATTCATTTTGTGTATGTATATAGATATTTTGTAAGTCGACTAGGAATATATGAATATATACTCATTAAATAAATATCCGACAAAGAATTTCAATTCCTCATGTGATGAATTATCAAATCGATGAAATTATTGAATTATTATCCGTAGTTTTAGATATTCTGCGAACTTGGAAACTGGTTCCAATAAAGGATTTTTGTTCACATTATAAAGCATCAGGGGATTTCACATCAGATAGCGGTAAGTAATTATATAATGAGCTGTTGGGGTAAGTATAGTATCATTTGCCTTTATTTTGTGTATGTATGTAGATATTTTGTAAGTCGACTAAGAATATATAAATATATAATCATTAAATAAGTACCCGACAAAGATTTTCAATTCCTCATGTGAGGAATTAACAAATCGATGAAATTCTCGAAATATTTTCCGTAGTTTTAGATATAATGCGAACTTTGAAACTGGTTCCAATAAAGGATTTTTGTTCACATTATAAAGCATCAGGGTATTTCACATCAGATAGCGGTAAGTAATTATATAATAAGCTGTTGGGGTAAGTATAGTATCATTTGCCTTTATTTTGTGTATGTATATAGATATTTTGCAAGTCGACTAAGAATATATGAATATATAATAATTAAATAAATATCCGACAAAGATTTTCAATTCCACATGTGAGGAATTATCAAATCGATGGAATTATCGAAATATTTTCCTTAGTTTTAGATATAATGCGAACTTGGGAACTGGTGCCAATAAAGGATTTTCGTTCACATTATAAAGCTTCAGGCGATTTCACATCAGATAGCGGTAAGTAATTATATAATAAGCTGTTGGGGTAAGTATAGTATCATTTGCCTTTATTTTGTGTATGAATATAGATATTTTGTAAGTCGACTAAGAATATATAAATATATACTCATTAAATTAATATCCGACAAAGATTTTCAATTCCTCATGTGAGGAATTATCAAATCGATGAAATTATCGAATTATTTTCCGTAGTGTTAGTTATTCTGCGAACTTGGAAACTGGTTCCAATAAAGGATTTTTGTTCACATTATAAAGCATCAGGGGATTTCACATCAGATAGCAGTAAGTAATTATATAATGAGCTGTTGGGGTAAGTATAGTATCATTTGCCTTTATTTTGTGTATGTATATAGATATTTTGTAAGTCGACTAAGAATAAATGAATATATACTCATTAAATAAATATTCGACAAAGATTTTCAATTCCTCATGTGAGGAATTATCAAATCGATAAAATTATTGAAATATTTTCCGTAGTTTTAGATATACTGCGAACTTGGAAACTGGTTCCAATGAAGGATTTTTGTTCACATTATAAAGAATCAGGGGATTTCACATCAGATAGCGGTAAGTAATTATATAATGAGCTGTTGGGGTAAGTATAGTATCATTTGCCTTTATTTTGTGTATGTATATAGATATTTTGTAAGTCGACTAAGAATATATAAATATATACTCATTAAATAAATATCCGACAAAGATTTTCAATTCCTCATGTGAGGAATTATCACATCGATGAAATTATCGAAATATTTTCCGTAGTTTTAGATATACTGCGAACTTGGAAACTGGTTCCAATGAAGGATTTTTGTTCACATTATAAAGCAACAAGGGATTTCACATCAGATAGCGGTTAGTAATTATATATTAAGCGGTTGGGGTAAGTATAGTATCATTTGCCTTTATTTTGTGTATGTATATAGATATTTTGTTAACCGACTAAGAATATATAAATATATAATCATTAAATAAATAACCGACAAAGATTTTCAATTCCTCATGTGAGGAATTATCAAATCGATGAAATTATTGAAATATTTTCCGTAGTTTTAGATATACTGCGAACTTGGAAACTGGTTCCAATAAAGGATTTTTGTTCACATTATAAAGCATCAGGGGATTTCACATCAGATAGCGGTAAGTAATTATATAATATGCTGTTGGGGTAAGTATAGTATCATTTGCCTTTATTTTGTGTATGTATATAGATATTTTGTAAGTCGACTAAGAATATATAAATATATACTCATTAAATAAATATCCGACAAAGATTTTCAATTCCTCATGTGAGGAATTATCAAATCGATAAAATTATTGAAATATTTTCCGTAGTTTCAGATATACTGCGAACTTGGAAACTGGTTCCAATAAAGGATTTTTGTTCACATTATATAGCATCAGGGGATTTCACATCAGATAGCGGTAAGTAATTATATAATAAGCTGTTGGGGTAAGTATAGTATCATTTGCCTTTATTTTGTGTATGAATATAGATATTTTGTAAGTCGACTTAGAATATATAAATATATACTCATTACATTAATATCCGACAAAGATTTTCAATTCCTCATGTGAGGAATTATCAAATCGACGAAATTATTGAAATATTTTCCGTAGTTTCAGATATACTGCGAACTTGGAAACTGGTTCCAATGAAGGATTTTTGTTCACATTATAAAGCATCAGGTGATTTCACATCAGATAGCGGTAAGTAATTATATATTAAGCTGTTGGGGTAAGTATAGTATCATTTGCCTTTATTTTGTGTATGTATATAGATATTTTGTAAGTCGACTAAGAATATATAAATATATACTCATTAAATATCTGACAAAGATTTTCAATTCCTCATGTGAGGAATTATCAAATCGATGAAATTATTGAAATATTTTCCGTAGTTTCAGATATACTGCGAACTTGGAAACTGGTTCCAATAAAGAATTTTTGTTCACATAATAAAGCATCAGGGGATTTCACATCAGATAGCGGTAAGTAATTATATAATTAGCTGTTGGGGTAAGTATAGTATCATTTGCCTTTATTTTGTGTATGTATATAGATATTTTGTAAGTCGACTAAGAATATATAAACATATAATCATTAAATAAATATCCGACAAAGATTTTCAATTCCTCATGTGAGGAATTTTCAAATCGATGAAATCATCGAAATATTTTTCGTAGTTCTAGATATAATGCGAACTTGGAAACTCTTTCCAATAAAGGATTTTTGTTCACATTATGAAGCATCAGGGGATTTCACATCAAATAGCGGTAAGTAATAATATAATAAGCTGTTGGGGTAAGGATAGTATCATTTGCCTTTATTTTGTGTATGTATCTAGATATTTGGTAAGTCGACTAAGAATATATAATCATTAAATAAATATCCGACAAAGATTTTCAATTCCTCATGTGATGAATTATCAAATCGATGAAATTATTGAATTATTATCCGTAGTTTTAGATATTCTGCGAACTTGGAAACTGGTTCCAATAAAGGATTTTTGTTCACATTATAAAGCATCAGGGGATTTCACATCAGATAGCGGTAAGTAATTATATAATGAGCTGTTGGGGTAAGTATAGTATCGTTTGCCTTTATTTTGTGTATGTATATAGATATTTTGTAAGTCGACTGAGAATATATAAATATATAATCATCAAATAAATATCCGACAAAGATTTTCAACTCCTCATGTGAGGAATTATCAAATCGATGAAATTATCGAAATATTTTCCGTACTTTCAGATATAATGCGAACATGGAAACTCCAATAAAATATTTTTGTTCACATTATAAAGCATCAGGGGATTTCACATCAGATTGCGGTAAGTAATTATATATTGAGCGGTTGGGGTAAGTATAGTATCATTTGCCTTTATTTTGTGTACGTATATAGATATTTTGTAAGTCGACTAAGAATATATAAATATATACAAATTAAATAAATATCTGTCAAAGATTTTCTATTCCACATGTGAGGAATTATCAAATCGATAAAATTATTGAAATATTTTCCGTAGTTTTAGATATACTGCGAACTTGGAAACTGGTTCCAATGAAGGATTTTTGTTCACATTATAAAGAATCAGGGGATTTCACATCAGATAGCGGTAAGTAATTATATAATGAGCTGTTGGGGTAAGTATAGTATCATTTGCCTTTATTTTGTGTATATATATAGATATTTTGTAAGTCGACTAAGAATATATAAATATATACTCATTAAATAAATATCCGACAAAGATTTTCAATTCCTCATGTGAGGAATTATCGCATCGATGAAATTATCGAAATATTTTCCGTAGTTTTAGATATACTGCGAACTTGGAAACTGGTTCCAATAAAGGATTTTTGTTCACATTATAAAGCAACAGGGGATTTCACATCAAATAGCGGTAAGTAATTATATATTGAGCGGTTGGGGTAAGTATAGTATCATTTGCCTTTATTTTGTGTATGTATATAGATATTTTGTTAACCGACTAAGAATATATAAATATATAATCATTAAATAAATAACCGACAAAGATTTTCAATTCCTCATGTGAGGAATTATCAAATCGATGAAATTATTGAAATATTTTCCGTAGTTTTAGATATACTGCGAACTTGGAAACTGGTTCCAATGAAGGATTTTTGTTCACATTATAAAGCATCAGGGGATTTCACATCAGATAGCGGTAAGTAATTATATAATATGCTGTTGGGGTAAGTATAGTATCATTTGCCTTTATTTTGTGTATGTATATAGATATTTTGTAAGTCGACTAAGAATATATAAATATATACTCATTAAATAAATATCCGACAAAGATTTTCAATTCCTCATGTGAGGAATTATCAAATCGATGAAATTATTGAAATATTTTCCGTAGTTTCAGATATACTGCGAACTTGGAAACTGGTTCCAATAAAGGATTTTTGTTCACATTATATAGCATCAGGGGATTTCACATCAGATAGCGGTAAGTAATTATATAATAAGCTGTTGGGGTAAGTATAGTATCATTTGCCTTTATTTTGTGTATGAATATAGATATTTTGTAAGTCGACTAAGAATATATAAATATATACTCATTACATTAATATCCGACAAAGATTTTCAATTCCTCATGTGAGGAATTATCAAATCGATGAAATTATTGAAATATTTTCCGTAGTTTCAGATATACTGCGAACTTGGAAACTGGTTCCAATGAAGGATTTTTGTTCACATTATAAAGCATCAGGTGATTTCACATCAGATAGCGGTAAGTAATTATATAATAAGCTGTTGGGGTAAGTATAGTATCATTTGCCTTTATTTTGTGTATGTATATAGATATTTTGTAAGTCGACTAAGAATATATAAATATATACTCATTAAATAAATATCCGACAAAGATTTTCAATTCCTCATGTAAGGAATTATCAAATCGATGAAATTATTGAAATATTTTCCGTAGTTTCAGATATACTGCGAACTTGGAAACTGGTTCCAATAATGAATTTTTGTTCACATAATAAAGCATCAGGGGATTTCACATCAGATAGCGGTAAGTAATTATATAATAAGCTGTTGGGGTAAGTATAGTATCATTTGCCTTCATTTTGTGTATGTATATAGATATTTTGTAAGTCGACTGAGAATATATAAACATATAATCATTAAATAAATATCCGACAAAGATTTTCAATTCTCCATGTGAGGAATTTTCAAATCGATGAAATCATCGAAATATTTTCCGTAGTTCTAGATATAATGCGAACTTGGAAACTGTTTCCAATAAAGGATTTTTGTTCACATTATGAAGCATCAGGGGATTTCACATCAAATAGCGGTAAGTAATAATATAATAAGCTGTTGGGGTAAGGATAGTATCATTTTCCTTTATTTTGTGTATGTATCTAGATATTTGGTAAGTCGACTAAGAATATATAATCATTAAATGAATATCCGACAAAGATTTTCAATTCCTCATGTGAGGAATTATTAAATCGATGAAATTATCGAAATATTTTCCGTAGTTTTAGATATAATGCGAACTTGGAAACTGGTTCCAATAAAGGATTTTTGTTCACATTATAAAGCATCAGGGGATTTCACATCAGATAGCAGTAAGTAATTATATAATAAGCTGTTGGGGTGAGTATAGTTTCATTTGCATTTATTTTGTGTATGTATATAGATATTTTGTAAGTCGACTAGGAATATATAAATATATACTCATTAAATAAATATCCGACAAAAAATTTCAATTCCTCATCATGTGATGAATTATCAAATCGATAAAATTATTGAAATATTATCCGTAGTTTTAGATATTCTGCGAACTTGGGAACTGGTTCCAATGAAGGATTTTTGTTCACATTATAAAGCATCAGGGGATTTCACATCAGATAGCGGTAAGTAATTATATAATAAGCTGTTGGAGTAAGTATAGTATCATTTGCATTCATTTTGTGTATGTATATAGATATTTTGTAAGTCGACTAGGAATATATGAATATATACTCATTAAATAAATATCCGACAAAGAATTTCAATTCCTCATGTGATGAATTATCAAATCGATGAAATTATTGAATTATTATCCGTAGTTTTAGATATTCTGCGAACTTGGAAACTGGTTCCAATAAAGGATTTTTGTTCACATTATAAAGCATCAGGGGATTTCACATCAGATAGCGGTAAGTAATTATATAATGAGCTGTTGGGGTAAGTATAGTATCGTTTGCCTTTATTTTGTGTATGTATGTAGATATTTTGTAAGTCGACTAAGAATATATAAATATATAATCATTAAATAAATACCCGACAAAGATTTTCAATTCCTCATGTGAGGAATTAACAAATCGATGAAATTCTCGAAATATTTTCCGTAGTTTTAGATATAATGCGAACTTGGAAACTGGTTCCAATAAAGGATTTTTGTTCACATTATAAAGCATCAGGGGATTTCACATCAGATAGCGTTAAGTAATTATATAATAAGCTGTTGGGGTAAGTATAGAATCATTTGCCTTTATTTTGTGTATGTATATAGATATTTTGTGAGTCGACTAAGAATATATAAATATATATTCATTAAATAAATATCTGCCACTGATTTTCTATTCCACATGTGAGGAATTATCAAATCGATAAAATTATTGAAATATTTTTCGTAGTTTTAGATATACTGCGAACTTGGAAACTGGTTCCAATGAAGGATTTCTGTTCACATTATAAAGCATCAGGGGATTTCACATCAGATTGCGGTATGTAATTATATAATAAGCTGTTGGGGTAAGTATAGTATCATTTGCCTTTATTTCGTGTATGTATATAGATATTTTGTAAGTCGACTAAAAATATATAAATATATACTCATTAAATAAATATCTGCTAAGGATTTTCTATTCCACATGTGAGGAATTATCAAATCGATAAAATTATTGAAATATTTTCCGTAGTTTTAGATATACTGCGAACTTAGAAACTGGTTCCAATGAAGGATTTTTGTTCACATTAAAAAGCATCAGGGGATTTCACATCAGATAGCGGTAAGTAATTATATAATGAGCTGTTGGGGTAAGTATAGAATCATTTGCCTTTATTTTGTGTATGTACATAGATATTTTGTGAGTCGACTAAGAATATATAAATTTATATTCATAAAATAAATATCCGCCACTGATTTTCTATTCCACATGTGAGGAATTATCAAATCGATAAAATTATTGAAATATTTTCCGTAGTTTTAGATATACTGCGAACTTGGAAACTGCTTCCAATGAAGGATTTCTGTTCACATTATGAAGCATCAGGGGATTTCACATCAGATTGCGGTAAGTAATTATATAATAAGCTGTTGGGGTAAGTATAGTATCATTTGCCTTTATTTTGTGTATGTATATAGATATTTTGTAAGTCGACTAAAAATATATAAATATATACTCATTAAATAAATATCTGCTGAAGATTTTCTATTCCACATGTGAGGAATTATCAAATCGATAAAATTATTGAAATATTTTTCGTAGTTTTAGATATACTGCGAACTTGGAAACTGGTTCCAATGAAGGATTATGGTTCACATTATAAAGCATCAGGGGATTTCACATCAGATAGCATTAAGTAATTATATAATGAGCTGTTGGGGTAAGTATAGAATCATTTGCCTTTATTTTGTGTATGTATATAGATATTTTGTGAGTCGACTAAGAATATATAAATATATATTCATTAAATAAATATCCGCCACTGATTTTCTATGCCACATGTGAGAAATTATCAAATCGATAAAATTATTGAAATATTTTCCGTAGTTTTAGATATTCTGCGAACTTGGAAACTGGTTCCAATAAAGGATTTTTGTTCACATTATAAAGCATCAGGGGATTTCACATCAGATAGCGGTAAGTAATTATATAATAAGCTGTTGGGATAAGTATAGTATCATTTGCCTTTATTTTGTGTATGTATATAGATATTTTGTAAGTCGACTGAGAATATATAAATATATAATCATCAAATAAATATCCGACAAAGATTTTCAACTCCTCATGTGAGGAATTATCAAATCGATGAAATTATCGAAATATTTTCCGTACTTTCAGATATAATGCGAACATGGAAACTCCAATAAAATATTTTTGTTCACATTATAAAGCATCAGGGGATTTCACATCAGATTGCGGTAAGTAATTATATATTGAGCGGTTGGGGTAAGTATAGTATCATTTGCCTTTATTTTGTGTATGTATATAGATATTTTGTTAACCGACTAAGAATATATAAATATATAATCATTAAATAAATAACCGACAAAGATTTTCAATTCCTCATGTGAGGAATTATCAAATCGATGAAATTATTGAAATATTTTCCGTAGTTTTAGATATACTGCGAACTTGGAAACTGGTTCCAATGAAGGATTTTTGTTCACATTATAAAGCATCAGGGGATTTCACATCAGATAGCGGTAAGTAATTATATAATATGCTGTTGGGGTAAGTATAGTATCATTTGCCTTTATTTTGTGTATGTATATAGATATTTTGTAAGTCGACTAAGAATATATAAATATATACTCATTAAATAAATATCCGACAAAGATTTTCAATTCCTCATGTGAGGAATTATCAAATCGATGAAATTATTGAAATATTTTCCGTAGTTTCAGATATACTGCGAACTTGGAAACTGGTTCCAATAAAGGATTTTTGTTCACATTATATAGCATCAGGGGATTTCACATCAGATAGCGGTAAGTAATTATATAATAAGCTGTTGGGGTAAGTATAGTATCATTTGCCTTTATTTTGTGTATGAATATAGATATTTTGTAAGTCGACTAAGAATATATAAATATATACTCATTACATTAATATCCGACAAAGATTTTCAATTCCTCATGTGAGGAATTATCAAATCGATGAAATTATTGAAATATTTTCCGTAGTTTCAGATATACTGCGAACTTGGAAACTGGTTCCAATGAAGGATTTTTGTTCACATTATAAAGCATCAGGTGATTTCACATCAGATAGCGGTAAGTAATTATATAATAAGCTGTTGGGGTAAGTATAGTATCATTTGCCTTTATTTTGTGTATGTATATAGATATTTTGTAAGTCGACTAAGAATATATAAATATATACTCATTAAATAAATATCCGACAAAGATTTTCAATTCCTCATGTGAGGAATTATCAAATCGATGAAATTATTGAAATATTTTCCGTAGTTTCAGATATACTGCGAACTTGGAAACTGGTTCCAATAATGAATTTTTGTTCACATAATAAAGCATCAGGGGATTTCACATCAGATAGCGGTAAGTAATTATATAATAAGCTGTTGGGGTAAGTATAGTATCATTTGCCTTCATTTTGTGTATGTATATAGATATTTTGTAAGTCGACTGAGAATATATAAACATATAATCATTAAATAAATATCCGACAAAGATTTTCAATTCTCCATGTGAGGAATTTTCAAATCGATGAAATCATCGAAATATTTTCCGTAGTTCTAGATATAATGCGAACTTGGAAACTGTTTCCAATAAAGGATTTTTGTTCACATTATGAAGCATCAGGGGATTTCACATCAAATAGCGGTAAGTAATAATATAATAAGCTGTTGGGGTAAGGATAGTATCATTTTCCTTTATTTTGTGTATGTATCTAGATATTTGGTAAGTCGACTAAGAATATATAATCATTAAATAAATATCCGACAAAGATTTTCAATTCCTCATGTGAGGAATTATTAAATCGATGAAATTATCGAAATATTTTCCGTAGTTTTAGATATAATGCGAACTTGGAAACTGGTTCCAATAAAGGATTTTTGTTCACATTATAAAGCATCAGGGGATTTCACATCAGATAGCAGTAAGTAATTATATAATAAGCTGTTGGGGTGAGTATAGTTTCATTTGCATTTATTTTGTGTATGTATATAGATATTTTGTAAGTCGACTAGGAATATATAAATATATACTCATTAAATAAATATCCGACAAGAAATTTCAATTCCTCATCATGTGATGAATTATCAAATCGATAAAATTATTGAAATATTATCCGTAGTTTTAGATATTCTGCGAACTTGGGAACTGGTTCCAATGAAGGATTTTTGTTCACATTATAAAGCATCAGGGGATTTCACATCAGATAGCGGTAAGTAATTATATAATAAGCTGTTGGAGTAAGTATAGTATCATTTGCATTCATTTTGTGTATGTATATAGATATTTTGTAAGTCGACTAGGAATATATGAATATATACTCATTAAATAAATATCCGACAAAGAATTTCAATTCCTCATGTGATGAATTATCAAATCGATGAAATTATTGAATTATTATCCGTAGTTTTAGATATTCTGCGAACTTGGAAACTGGTTCCAATAAAGGATTTTTGTTCACATTATAAAGCATCAGGGGATTTCACATCAGATAGCGGTAAGTAATTATATAATGAGCTGTTGGGGTAAGTATAGTATCGTTTGCCTTTATTTTGTGTATGTATGTAGATATTTTGTAAGTCGACTAAGAATATATAAATATATAATCATTAAATAAATACCCGACAAAGATTTTCAATTCCTCATGTGAGGAATTAACAAATCGATGAAATTCTCGAAATATTTTCCGTAGTTTTAGATATAATGCGAACTTGGAAACTGGTTCCAATAAAGGATTTTTGTTCACATTATAAAGCATCAGGGGATTTCACATCAGATAGCGTTAAGTAATTATATAATAAGCTTTTGGGGTAAGTATAGAATCATTTGCCTTTATTTTGTGTATGTATATAGATATTTTGTGAGTCGACTAAGAATATATAAATATATATTCATTAAATAAATATCTGCCACTGATTTTCTATTCCACATGTGAGGAATTATCAAATCGATAAAATTATTGAAATATTTTTCGTAGTTTTAGATATACTGCGAACTTGGAAACTGGTTCCAATGAAGGATTTCTGTTCACATTATAAAGCATCAGGGGATTTCACATCAGATTGCGGTATGTAATTATATAATAAGCTGTTGGGGTAAGTATAGTATCATTTGCCTTTATTTCGTGTATGTATATAGATATTTTGTAAGTCGACTAAAAATATATAAATATATACTCATTAAATAAATATCTGCTAAGGATTTTCTATTCCACATGTGAGGAATTATCAAATCGATAAAATTATTGAAATATTTTCCGTAGTTTTAGATATACTGCGAACTTAGAAACTGGTTCCAATGAAGGATTTTTGTTCACATTAAAAAGCATCAGGGGATTTCACATCAGATAGCGGTAAGTAATTATATAATGAGCTGTTGGGGTAAGTATAGAATCATTTGCCTTTATTTTGTGTATGTACATAGATATTTTGTGAGTCGACTAAGAATATATAAATTTATATTCATAAAATAAATATCCGCCACTGATTTTCTATTCCACATGTGAGGAATTATCAAATCGATAAAATTATTGAAATATTTTCCGTAGTTTTAGATATACTGCGAACTTGGAAACTGCTTCCAATGAAGGATTTCTGTTCACATTATGAAGCATCAGGGGATTTCACATCAGATTGCGGTAAGTAATTATATAATAAGCTGTTGGGGTAAGTATAGTATCATTTGCCTTTATTTTGTGTATGTATATAGATATTTTGTAAGTCGACTGAGAATATATAAATATATAATCATCAAATAAATATCCGACAAAGATTTTCAACTCCTCATGTGAGGAATTATCAAATCGATGAAATTATCGAAATATTTTCCGTACTTTCAGATATAATGCGAACATGGAAACTCCAATAAAATATTTTTGTTCACATTATAAAGCATCAGGGGATTTCACATCAGATTGCGGTAAGTAATTATATATTGAGCGGTTGGGGTAAGTATAGTATCATTTGCCTTTATTTTGTGTACGTATATAGATATTTTGTAAGTCGACTAAGAATATATAAATATATACAAATTAAATAAATATCTGTCAAAGATTTTCTATTCCACATGTGAGGAATTATCAAATCGATAAAATTATTGAAATATTTTCCGTAGTTTTAGATATACTGCGAACTTGGAAACTGGTTCCAATGAAGGATTTTTGTTCACATTATAAAGAATCAGGGGATTTCACATCAGATAGCGGTAAGTAATTATATAATGAGCTGTTGGGGTAAGTATAGTATCATTTGCCTTTATTTTGTGTATATATATAGATATTTTGTAAGTCGACTAAGAATATATAAATATATACTCATTAAATAAATATCCGACAAAGATTTTCAATTCCTCATGTGAGGAATTATCGCATCGATGAAATTATCGAAATATTTTCCGTAGTTTTAGATATACTGCGAACTTGGAAACTGGTTCCAATAAAGGATTTTTGTTCACATTATAAAGCAACAGGGGATTTCACATCAAATAGCGGTAAGTAATTATATATTGAGCGGTTGGGGTAAGTATAGTATCATTTGCCTTTATTTTGTGTATGTATATAGATATTTTGTTAACCGACTAAGAATATATAAATATATAATCATTAAATAAATAACCGACAAAGATTTTCAATTCCTCATGTGAGGAATTATCAAATCGATGAAATTATTGAAATATTTTCCGTAGTTTTAGATATACTGCGAACTTGGAAACTGGTTCCAATGAAGGATTTTTGTTCACATTATAAAGCATCAGGGGATTTCACATCAGATAGCGGTAAGTAATTATATAATATGCTGTTGGGGTAAGTATAGTATCATTTGCCTTTATTTTGTGTATGTATATAGATATTTTGTAAGTCGACTAAGAATATATAAATATATACTCATTAAATAAATATCCGACAAAGATTTTCAATTCCTCATGTGAGGAATTATCAAATCGATGAAATTATTGAAATATTTTCCGTAGTTTCAGATATACTGCGAACTTGGAAACTGGTTCCAATAAAGGATTTTTGTTCACATTATATAGCATCAGGGGATTTCACATCAGATAGCGGTAAGTAATTATATAATAAGCTGTTGGGGTAAGTATAGTATCATTTGCCTTTATTTTGTGTATGAATATAGATATTTTGTAAGTCGACTAAGAATATATAAATATATACTCATTACATTAATATCCGACAAAGATTTTCAATTCCTCATGTGAGGAATTATCAAATCGATGAAATTATTGAAATATTTTCCGTAGTTTCAGATATACTGCGAACTTGGAAACTGGTTCCAATGAAGGATTTTTGTTCACATTATAAAGCATCAGGTGATTTCACATCAGATAGCGGTAAGTAATTATATAATAAGCTGTTGGGGTAAGTATAGTATCATTTGCCTTTATTTTGTGTATGTATATAGATATTTTGTAAGTCGACTAAGAATATATAAATATATACTCATTAAATAAATATCCGACAAAGATTTTCAATTCCTCATGTGAGGAATTATCAAATCGATGAAATTATTGAAATATTTTCCGTAGTTTCAGATATACTGCGAACTTGGAAACTGGTTCCAATAATGAATTTTTGTTCACATAATAAAGCATCAGGGGATTTCACATCAGATAGCGGTAAGTAATTATATAATAAGCTGTTGGGGTAAGTATAGTATCATTTGCCTTCATTTTGTGTATGTATATAGATATTTTGTAAGTCGACTGAGAATATATAAACATATAATCATTAAATAAATATCCGACAAAGATTTTCAATTCTCCATGTGAGGAATTTTCAAATCGATGAAATCATCGAAATATTTTCCGTAGTTCTAGATATAATGCGAACTTGGAAACTGTTTCCAATAAAGGATTTTTGTTCACATTATGAAGCATCAGGGGATTTCACATCAAATAGCGGTAAGTAATAATATAATAAGCTGTTGGGGTAAGGATAGTATCATTTTCCTTTATTTTGTGTATGTATCTAGATATTTGGTAAGTCGACTAAGAATATATAATCATTAAATAAATATCCGACAAAGATTTTCAATTCCTCATGTGAGGAATTATTAAATCGATGAAATTATCGAAATATTTTCCGTAGTTTTAGATATAATGCGAACTTGGAAACTGGTTCCAATAAAGGATTTTTGTTCACATTATAAAGCATCAGGGGATTTCACATCAGATAGCAGTAAGTAATTATATAATAAGCTGTTGGGGTGAGTATAGTTTCATTTGCATTTATTTTGTGTATGTATATAGATATTTTGTAAGTCGACTAGGAATATATAAATATATACTCATTAAATAAATATCCGACAAAAAATTTCAATTCCTCATCATGTGATGAATTATCAAATCGATAAAATTATTGAAATATTATCCGTAGTTTTAGATATTCTGCGAACTTGGGAACTGGTTCCAATGAAGGATTTTTGTTCACATTATAAAGCATCAGGGGATTTCACATCAGATAGCGGTAAGTAATTATAAAATAAGCTGTTGGAGTAAGTATAGTATCATTTGCATTCATTTTGTGTATGTATATAGATATTTTGTAAGTCGACTAGGAATATATGAATATATACTCATTAAATAAATATCCGACAAAGAATTTCAATTCCTCATGTGATGAATTATCAAATCGATGAAATTATTGAATTATTATCCGTAGTTCTAGATATTCTGCGAACTTGGAAACTGGTTCCAATAAAGGATTTTTGTTCACATTATAAAGCATCAGGGGATTTCACATCAGATAGCGGTAAGTAATTATATAATGAGCTGTTGGGGTAAGTATAGTATCGTTTGCCTTTATTTTGTGTATGTATGTAGATATTTTGTAAGTCGACTAAGAATATATAAATATATAATCATTAAATAAATACCCGACAAAGATTTTCAATTCCTCATGTGAGGAATTAACAAATCGATGAAATTCTCGAAATATTTTCCGTAGTTTTAGATATAATGCGAACTTGGAAACTGGTTCCAATAAAGGATTTTTGTTCACATTATAAAGCATCAGGGGATTTCACATCAGATAGCGTTAAGTAATTATATAATAAGCTGTTGGGGTAAGTATAGAATCATTTGCCTTTATTTTGTGTATGTATATAGATATTTTGTGAGTCGACTAAGAATATATAAATATATATTCATTAAATAAATATCTGCCACTGATTTTCTATTCCACATGTGAGGAATTATCAAATCGATAAAATTATTGAAATATTTTTCGTAGTTTTAGATATACTGCGAACTTGGAAACTGGTTCCAATGAAGGATTTCTGTTCACATTATAAAGCATCAGGGGATTTCACATCAGATTGCGGTATGTAATTATATAATAAGCTGTTGGGGTAAGTATAGTATCATTTGCCTTTATTTCGTGTATGTATATAGATATTTTGTAAGTCGACTAAAAATATATAAATATATACTCATTAAATAAATATCTGCTAAGGATTTTCTATTCCACATGTGAGGAATTATCAAATCGATAAAATTATTGAAATATTTTCCGTAGTTTTAGATATACTGCGAACTTAGAAACTGGTTCCAATGAAGGATTTTTGTTCACATTAAAAAGCATCAGGGGATTTCACATCAGATAGCGGTAAGTAATTATATAATGAGCTGTTGGGGTAAGTATAGAATCATTTGCCTTTATTTTGTGTATGTACATAGATATTTTGTGAGTCGACTAAGAATATATAAATTTATATTCATAAAATAAATATCCGCCACTGATTTTCTATTCCACATGTGAGGAATTATCAAATCGATAAAATTATTGAAATATTTTCCGTAGTTTTAGATATACTGCGAACTTGGAAACTGCTTCCAATGAAGTATTTCTGTTCACATTATGAAGCATCAGGGGATTTCACATCAGATTGCGGTAAGTAATTATATAATAAGCTGTTGGGGTAAGTATAGTATCATTTGCCTTTATTTTGTGTATGTATATAGATATTTTGTAAGTCGACTAAAAATATATAAATATATACTCATTAAATAAATATCTGCTGAAGATTTTCTATTCCACATGTGAGGAATTATCAAATCGATAAAATTATTGAAATATTTTTCGTAGTTTTAGATATACTGCGAACTTGGAAACTGGTTCCAATGAAGGATTATGGTTCACATTATAAAGCATCAGGGGATTTCACATCAGATAGCATTAAGTAATTATATAATGAGCTGTTGGGGTAAGTATAGAATCATTTGCCTTTATTTTGTGTATGTATATAGATATTTTGTGAGTCGACTAAGAATATATAAATATATATTCATTAAATAAATATCCGCCACTGATTTTCTATGCCACATGTGAGAAATTATCAAATCGATAAAATTATTGAAATATTTTCCGTAGTTTTAGATATACTGCGAACTTGGAAACTGGTTCCAATGAAGGATTTCTGTTGACATTATAAAGCATCAGGGGATTTCACATCAGATTGCGGTAAGTAATTATATAATAAGCTGTTGGGATAAGTATAGTATCATTTGCCTTTATTTTGTGTATGTATATAGATATTTTGTAAGTCGACTAAGAATATATAAATATATACTCATTAAATAAATATCTGCTAAAGATTTTCTATTCCACATGTGAGGAATTATCAAATCGATAAAATTATTGAAATATTTTCCGTAGTTTTAGATATTCTGCGAACTTGGAAACTGGTTCCAATGAAGGATTTTTGTTCACATTATAAAGCATCAGGGGATTTCACATCAGATAGCGGTAAGTAATTATATAATGAGCTGTTGGGTTAAGTATAGTATCATTTGACTATATTTTGTGTATGTTTATAGATATTTTGTAAGTCGACTAAGAATATATAAATATGTACTAATTAAATAAATATCCGACAAAGATTTTCAATTGTAACAGAATCACCCTGTATTTGATTCTGTTAAGTTCATTTCGTCTATAGAGAAATGATTGTATCGAAAACTAAACGAAAGCGCAACGTGCTATCGGGGCTCATGTAACTTGATACGAATCATAACAGATTAAACGGATACATTAATCGTTGGGAAAACTAAATATTTGGCTCCGAGAAGAGACATTTTTATTATGCAACACTTGCGTCTGAGTCTTCGTTCTCGAAAACCATCAACTACAATGTATTTTGTTGAAGTCATCGAAAAAACTCTGGGAACCGCTTGCGAGCTCTAAAGAAGTGCAACATACAGAAAAAAATTGAGATGAATATTCGAGTTGGAGAGAGATAGTAAGTTTTCAGCATTCAGTTTGGGGCATTCAGTTCGGACAGTCAGTTGCGAGAGTTCGAGAAAGGCACCAGCGGGAACTGGTCGCCTCGGACGAGGGTTTCCTCCCCCTCGGGGATGGAACCCTGGTTTCGGGAGTGTTTGGACACGGGTCGAAAGGGGTCGCCATAATTTGAAATTTAAAGACATACCGTGCATTTGCTTTGGGGTAGTATATCGATGGGATAATTCAATCGAATCGGGAATAAGAGGGTTTGATTTTTGTGGGGAGTTTTGTGAACAATTCGATATTTTGAAACAACGCAGTCACAGGACTGGTCATTCTGTCTTAAGGGTAAGTCGATATTGCATTGAGGGTTTTCAGGATATATTGGCCAAATGTTAGATATTTTGCGTTTTTGCTCTAGGTCACGAGACAAGCGAGTTCCTTTCAAATTTCAAATGTTAGGTGGAAATGGTTTTTTTTTAAGGGTTTTATCATTGGGATTTGAAACAGAGTTAATTACAAGTTTATTAGGGCGTTATCTGGGATACTTCACAAACAAACTTTTGATATGATGATTCAGAGATCTATCATGGGTTTTCAATGATAAAAGTTCAGACAGTTTTTTTTTTACAAAGGACACAGAGTCCATATATAGTTACGCAGTTCCCAAAGTTTCAACAAATTGATTGGAAATACGAAGGGTCCGTATTTCTCGGTATTTGTTTTTATATTGAAATGATAATTTTGTTCTATTACTTTCTTTTTGGTTTTGGCATAATTTCTGATTTTGTTTTGTTGTTTTTCTTTATTTAATCGCAATACATTTTATACGTAAAAGTTGATTTGAGTTTTATTTTGTATCTACTAAATTGCACATTCCCTATACTGAAGACTACGCATTTGTGAAGCCGTAGCCGTTCTCACCGTCCCCGAGGATATATGGTGGTCTAGTTTAACCAGTAGCCTATTTGGAGTTTGGATAATCAACGTCAAAGAAATTCATATTTATAATTGAACAAAGGAAACATCTTATTATACAACTTGTTTGGTCAGTGCGAGTTGCAAATCAAAAATCTGACCTGGTGGCAGCGCTTCCATTCCATTCCTATTTTATTATTATAAAAATGATACCCCAAATCAATCATTTTTTTATTACAGTGGTGACAGCGGTGGGATTATTTAATTTTTTTTAGGGGATTTGCAATGAAAGTTGAAGGAAAACAATAATAAAGAGAGTTTTTTTTTTGAGTAAGTAAGGTGGGATTATTTAATTTTTTTAGGGGATTTGCAATGAAAGTTGAAGGAAAACAATAATAAATAGAGTTTTTTTTTTGAGTAAGTAAGGTGGGATAATTTGATTTTTTTTTGGGGATTTGTAATGAAGGTTGTGGAAAAACAATAATAAAAAGAGAATTTCTGTATTTTTTTTTTCAAAGAGTAAGGTGGGATTATTTAATTTTCATAGGGAGTGTGCAATGAAAGATTCAGAAAATCCGTAGAGGAAAGAGAATTTTAATTTTTGTAATTTTTTTTGGTTCGTTATGTTCAGTTTTCTTGATAAAATAAAGTGGAATGTTTATTTCATAGACGATTGCAATGATAATTAGGAGAGAAACGTTAGTAGAAAAATTATCTTTTTTGTCAGTTTGTTCGCTTGATGGATTTTATTGTTTTTCTTGATAATAAGGTAGAATCTGATCAGTTTAGTATGGGCTTGCTCGTTACGTAACGGCTTGCTTGGGTTGAAGGAAAACTAAAAATTATTTTTCAGCAAATGAGGTGTCGAAGAAAATGTAGAAAACTAAATTTTGTTCGTTTGCAATCACAGGGTTTAGGAAAAAGTAAAAGCAGATTTTGTCTATATCTCATTTTGTTTTTTTTTTCTGGAATATGAACGAAGGGATGAAATTTTCAAATTGGGGTTTAATGGTTGAAAAAAAAATTGTCGAGAAAAATGAATGTTGGATGATAAGAAAGAAAGATTGATTTTTTTTCTCGTAAATAAGGCTTGAAATAAAAACGTTAGTCGAAATCTGAGATGCTAATTTTTGTTTGTTTATGTTCTCAATCTGCTATATGAGAAAATTTCAGGGTTGAGAATTCAGATAGCTTTCTCAAAATTGTTGAAAAGTTCAAATTCATTTTTTTTTTGTGATTTGTTTCGGAATTTGAAGTAAAAAAAAAAACATATTTTGCACGGAAAGTTCAGATTTAAATTTTATTTTCAAGTTGAGTTGTTTTTTTTCTTCTAGAAAAGTTGGGTAGAAATTATTGCTCAATAGTATAGTTGAAATATCAGGTTCAAAAGTTGGGTTGAAATTTTGTTATCAAAGTTGAATTAATATTTTTACTAAAAACAGTTGGGCTATTTTAAAGAACATAATATTGAGTTGAGTGAAATTATTGAATGTGTTGAAAATTGGAAAGTTTGGTAGATATTTTTTCAAGTTGGATTTGCCAAAAGTCAAGGAGTTGATTTAAAAATTGTGGAGCTAAAGTTGGAGTTGTCAAAAACTAGAAAGTTGAATGAATATCAGTTGAGTTGATTTGAACCTTCCAAAAAAAAAAATGATCAAGAATAATTCAAACATTGTGGAGGTAAAGTTGAGTTTTTCAAATATAAGAAAATAAAAGTGAATATATATTTTTTTTTTGAGTCGAGTCGATTCAAGTGTTATGGAACTGAGTTGAGTTTTTCAAAAATTAGAAAGTTGAATACGATTTGAGTTTTTCTTGATTTGGTATAAAGATAGGGCTTTCGGGATAGGCCAGATAAATCAGAAGTCGCAAGGTAATTGTAAAAAAAAAATGAACGTATTGAATAACAATCAGTAATTTTTTTAAATTTATGAATATTTTCGAAATATGCTCATTGAATTCGTTGTACAAATGCAGTTTTTGATTTGATAGTTGTTTTGTTGGGGAAAAAGTTTTTTTTTGGGATTTTGCGGGACTGAAACGAACTTTTGGGAACTGAAGTGGACATAGGATAGATTCAAAGGGTTGGGTATTGAATTATCAAAATAAATATTTGCGGTTGAAAGAACATACAAGGTGTTTTTTTTGAGATACACAATGAAGAATGTAGGTTTTTTTTAAGGGTATTTTCAGGGTAGGAAAGGAACTCGGCTAAAGCAGATAGGTTTGTGCTTTTTGCTTATTTCATGTAAAAAAAAATTGGCCCATCGATACTACGAAGCAGGAGCGACGCTAGAACAGTGGCGGCCCGTCATGAAAACCTTATGGACAGGTTTGAGGAAATTGAGGCGTCCACAGAGCGACGCTGAAACAGTAGTGGCGCGTCAAGTTTGATGATGTATTAAGGCGTCGATAGTAGCTACGCTGAGTCAGTAGCGGCGTTTCAGGTTTGAGCAAGATATTTTAGGGTGTCGATAATAACGACGCTAAGGCAGTAGCGGCACGTCAAACTCAATGGGGGGTTTGAGGAATTTTAGGGCGTCGATAAAGTGACGTGAAGATGAGAGAAACCTTTGGAAGTTTGAGTATCGAATGAATGTAATGCAATGTTCGGCGGGGTGTGTGCCCGGAAAGTAGTTGTTTTTCGTTGGTATGAATTTCTTCCAGTGTAGAGGTTTGATAAGCTGAGATAGCATATCGACTGCGAGGACGCAGTTTGAGGGTCTCTTTGTGAAGGCGTCGGAGATGCAGATGAAGAGAATTTGTAGGACCACGCGACGACAGTGCAGTAGCGGCACGTTAATCGCGAGTTTTTCGAAAGTTTTTTTTTTTTTTGAGGTTTATAGGTGATGCTGTTGGAGTTGCATCAGTATGGTTAACGCGCGACGTTTTAGGGATAGTCTGGAGCCGCGAGGGAGTCGCAGGAGGCACAGTAGCGGCGTGCAAGAATATGCTCGTCCGGGTAGCAGCGAGGAATTCGCATCAGGATTTTATTAGGGACGCTGACAGTAGCGGCGTGCAAAAATATGCTCGTCCGGGTAGGCGTAGCATCGAGGAATCCGCATCAGGATTTCATTAGGGACGCTGACAGTAGCGGCGTGCAGGATTATTTTCAGGAGGAGATCCAAGGATATTGAATATGTTCGTCTGGGTAGGCGGAGCAGCGAGGCTATCGCATTAGGAGATCATTAGGGACGCCGGCAGCAGCGGCGTGCAGCAGTATTTTGTCGCAGGATGGCGCTGGGGTTGCTGACAGTGGCGGCACAGCAGCATATTTTGAGTATTTTTTTTTTCAGGGGATTTTACGATGCGAGATTTTGTAGGCTCTAGCAGTGAAGGCGTAGCAGCACATTTTAGGAGGATTTTTTTTTCAGGCGAGATTACGATACGTGGTTTCCGCGGAGGTTATATGTTACTTAGGCGCAGTAGCGTATCATAATATTTTCAGAGAGAGATTCACTTTCAATCAGGGATAAGACTAGATATCAAGAGGGGTGGATGATCTGAATATAAGAAAGGAAGTTTATTTTGGGATGAGATAACGATAAAATATACCAGGGCAATGAGAAATAAATATCAAAGATTAAATTGAAAATGGGGCTGTCAAATTCCACGATTATTGAATTTTTTCTTTTGTCATCTTTTGGGGATTTCAAATTTGGGACAGAATAATATGAAGTTAATTTTGGAAAAGTTTATGGATATACGGTCGAGCTGATTTCGAAAAAAAAAATTTTGAGCAATTTGATTGAATACTTGAAGTAAATCAGGACTTTGATTTTATTTGAAGGTTGATTATAACTTGAGAAGTTAAGTATTGATTTTTTTTGTTTGAAAAAATGAAACCATATTTAAGATGCGTATATGACCCAGACGCATTTTAAATATTTTATATGGGTATGGTATTTCTTTAGGCATAAGTTCAGTGTTTTGTTTATTGTTGATTTTATTTTCGATTTATCTTTATTTTTTTTATTTTTTTTTCATGTCATGAAGATTGCTTATACATTTTTGATTTTTGATTGAATAATTGTGTTGTAATTTTTGTTGTCGTTTTGTATTGAATGTTTGACAGCTACCTGGGACTCATTTGCCATCATAGTTCTTGGAAGTAGGAGAGCCACCGACTGAGATGCGGGGTATCATCAAATTACCCTGGTGGTACCTTTACCTTGGTGGTTGAACCGTCGTCGCGATAGACTTAAAAAAGAGAATATTCGGACAAAGTGATACAACGCGTCAAGACTTTATTACAACGGCGTGTGTGCGCGATTCAAAGACAATAGAAACAATAGCCTCCAGCTGTGCTGGGCCGGCAGAAGACTAGTTCAGTAGGAGAACCTTCCTGTCCGGTAAAAGTCCGGCAAAATGGATACGTATGGATCATCCCCTCAATCGCCACCAGCTGTGCTGGGCCGGCAGAAGACTAGTTCAGTAGGAGACCCTTCCTGTCCGGTAAAAGTCCGGCAAAATGGACACGTCGTCGAATCCCCTTATCATCTTCTAGCCATGCTGGGCTGGAAGAATAACCATCCAGTGTTCTGTTGGGTGAAAGACCACCCAAATGAATTTTGCCGCTTGTAGCTGTTGGAGCTAATTGAGATGTCCAGGATCAGGACGACTTGCACAAGCGGTGCGACATTGAGAGTTTATGGTCAGGAGACCATGAGAGGAAGCAGCTGAGAAAGCGGTTGGTCAAGAGACCATGGAATAATATTGAGCGTGCCATCGGGCAGGGACCGATAGAAGAGCGCTCACGGTCAAAAAAGGACCAATGTGATAAGGAGCTGAGCGAGCCATCGGTCAAGTAGGAGACCGAGAGTGAGAGCAGCTGAGAAGAAGCTGAGCGAGCTGAGCGGGCTGAGCTGAGGTCAGGAGACCATAAGAGAGTATTGAGCGTGCCATCGGTCAGGGGCCGAGAGAATAGCGCTTATGGGTCAAAAGGGGCCAATGAGAGAAAGCGGAGCGAAACATGGGTCGGAGAGCTCATGGCCAGGAGACCATGGGAGGGAGCAGCTGAGCGAGCCATGGGTTGAGGAGGCCATGAGAAGAAGACGAACGTGCCATCGTCTGAGAAACAGTGAGAAGCGTAGGTCCAGGAGCCTAGAGAGAGCAGTCCTCTTTAAAACCAGGATAGTTCTATGATGATTTTTGCTTATTGAAACATACATCGAGAGTTCCAGCGCATAGAACTCACCAAGGGCGACGATAGTTCGTTTCGACTCGAGAAATTAACGGGTCGCGCAGTGTAAAAGACTTTAAAGACTATAGACAAGTATACTTGTCGTTATGTATGACGGTACGCGAATTTGATCACCAAAGGTAAAACCACCACCAGAGTAATCCAGCACCAAGATCAGGTCTAGTGTTGTGAAAGGTGAAATTTCGTCGACATTTCGCCTCGAGAGTGACAAAAGGCAATTTCCAAACGATAATCGCGTCGGGATTAATAGTCCAGTGAATTTTTACTTATTTTTGCTTTACTTTTTTTAGTACGGTCAATAATGTACCTACTAATGATTTGCAAGCTTTGTTAGTTGTTTAGTTTAGAAAATAAAAAGTTATTCCAAGGAAGGATATTTGTTGAATTTTAGTTGGTAACAGGATTATGGTCGATTAATCAGTTTATTATTATTTATTTTTGATTTTCGTATAACCTTGGCATATCTTGACTTTGATTTGTTTTTTTTTTTGGGAAAAGTTGAAGCTATAGAGCATCAACTTTTTCAAAGGGGGGGAGTATTGTAACAGAATCACCCTGTATTTGATTCTGTTAAGTTCATTTCGTCTATAGAGAAATGATTGTATCGAAAACTAAACGAAAGCGCAACGTGCTATCGGGGCTCATGTAACTTGATACGAATCATAACAGATTAAACGGATACATTAATCGTTGGGAAAACTAAATATTTGGCTCCGAGAAGAGACATTTTTATTATGCAACACTTGCGTCTGAGTCTTATTCGTTCTCGAAAACCATCAACTACAATGTATTTTGTTGAAGTCATCGAAAAAACTCTGGGAACCGCTTGCGAGCTCTAAAGAAGTGCAACATACAGAAAAAAATTGAGATGAATATTCGAGTTGGAGAGAGATAGTAAGTTTTCAGCATTCAGTTTGGGGCATTCAGTTCGGACAGTCAGTTGCGAGAGTTCGGGAAAGGCACCAGCGGGAACTGGTCGCCTCGGACGAGGGTTTCCTCCCCCTCGGGGATGGAACCCTGGTTTCGGGAGTGTTTGGACACGGGTCGAAAGGGGTCGCCATAATTTGAAATTTAAAGACATACCGTGCATTTGCTTTGGGGTAGTATATCGATGGGATAATTCAATCGAATCGGGAATAAGAGGGTTTGATTTTTGTGGGGAGTTTTGTGAACAATTCGATATTTTGAAACAACGCAGTCACAGGACTGGTCATTCTGTCTTAAGGGTAAGTCGATATTGCATTGAGGGTTTTCAGGATATATTGGCCAAATGTTAGATATTTTGCGTTTTTGCTCTAGGTCACGAGACAAGCGAGTTCCTTTCAAATTTCAAATGTTAGGTGGAAATGGTTTTTTTTAAGGGTTTTATCATTGGGATTTGAAACAGAGTTAATTACAAGTTTATTAGGGCGTTATCTGGGATACTTCACAAACAAACTTTTGATATGATGATTCAGAGATCTATCATGGGTTTTCAATGATAAAAGTTCAGACAGTTTTTTTTTTACAAAGGACACAGAGTCCATATATAGTTACGCAGTTCCCAAAGTTTCAACAAATTGATTGGAAATACGAAGGGTCCGTATTTCTCGGTATTTGTTTTTATATTGAAATGATAATTTTGTTCTATTACTTTCTTTTTGGTTTTGGCATAATTTCTGATTTTGTTTTGTTGTTTTTCTTTATTTAATCGCAATACATTTTATACGTAAAAGTTGATTTGAGTTTTATTTTGTATCTACTAAATTGCACATTCCCTATACTGAAGACTACGCATTTGTGAAGCCGTAGCCGTTCTCACCGTCCCCGAGGATATATGGTGGTCTAGTTTAACCAGTAGCCTATTTGGAGTTTGGATAATCAACGTCAAAGAAATTCATATTTATAATTGAACAAAGGAAACATCTTATTATACAACTTGTTTGGTCAGTGCGAGTTGCAAATCAAAAATCTGACCTGGTGGCAGCGCTTCCATTCCATTCCTATTTTATTATTATAAAAATGATACCCCAAATCAATCATTTTTTTATTACACAATTCCTCATGTGAGGAATTATCAAATCGATGAAATTATTGAAATATTTTCCGTAGTTTTAGATATACTGCGAACTTGGAAATTGGTTCCAATAAAGAATTTTTGTTCACATTATAAAGCATCAGGGGATTTCACATCAGATAGCGGTAAGTAATTATATATTGAGCGGTTGGGGAAAGTATAGTATCATTTGCCTTTATTTTGTGTTTGTATATAGATATTTTGTTAACCGA
This sequence comes from Chrysomela aeneicollis, assembly GCA_029955515.1. Taxonomy (NCBI): domain Eukaryota; kingdom Metazoa; phylum Arthropoda; class Insecta; order Coleoptera; family Chrysomelidae; genus Chrysomela; species Chrysomela aeneicollis. The sequence continues at coordinate 14,381,213 of JARUHQ010000021.1, read as the reverse complement.
CTAAGAATATATAAATATATAATCATTAAATAAATATCCGACAAAGATTTTCAATACCTCATGTGAGGAATTGTCAAATCGATGAAATTTTTGAAATATTTTCCGTAGTTTTAGATATACTGCGAACTTGGAAACTGGTTCCAATAAAGGATTTCTGTTCACATTATAAAGCATCAGGGGATTTCACATCAGATAGCGGTAAGTAATTATATAATATGCTGTTGGGGTAAGTATAGTATCATTTGCCTTTATTTTGTGTATGTATATAGATATTTTATAAGTCGACTAAGAATATATAAATATATACTCATTAAATAAATATCCGACAAAGATTTTCAATTCCTTATGTGAGGAATTATCAAATCGATGAAATTATTGAAATATTTTCCGTAGTTTCAGATATACTGCGAACTTGGAAACTGATTCCAATGAAGGATTTTTGTTCACATTAAAAAGCATCAGGGGATTTCACATCAGATAGCGGTAAGTAATTATATAATGAGCTGTTGGGGTAAGTATAGAATCATTTGCCTTTATTTTGTGTATGTATATAGATATTTTGTGAGTCGACTAAAAATATATAAATATATATTCATTGAATAAATATCCGCCACTGATTTTCTATTCCACATGTGAGGAATTATCAAATCGATAAAATTATTGAAATATTTTCCGTAGTTTTAGATATACTGCGAACTTGGAAACTGGTTCCAATGAAGGATTTTTGTTCACATTATAAAGCATCAGGGGATTTCACATCAGATAGCGGTAAGTAATTATATAATGAGCTGTTGGGGTAAGTATAGTATCATTTGCCTTTATTTTGTGTATGTATATAGATATTTTGTAAGTCGACTAAAAATATATAAATATATACTCATTAAATAAATATCTGCTGAAGATTTTCTATTCCACATGTGAGGAATTATCAAATCGATGAAATTATTGAAATATTTTCCGTAGTTTTAGATATACTGCGAACTTGGAAACTGGTTCCAATGAAGGATTTTGGTTCACATTATAAAGTATCAGGGGATTTCACATCAGATAGCGGTAAGTAATTATATAATGAGCTGTTGGGGTAAGTATAGAATCATTTGCCTTTATTTTGTGTATGTATATAGATATTTTGTGAGTCGACTAAGAATATATAAATATATATTCATTAAATAAATATCCGCCACTGATTTTCTATTCCACATGTGAGGAATTATGAAATCGATAAAATTATTGAAATATTTTCCGTAGTTTTAGATATACTGCGAACTTGGAAACTGGTTCCAATGAAGGATTTCTGTTCACATTATAAAGCATCAGGGGATTTCACATCAGATAGCGGTAAGTAATTATATAATAAGCTGTTGGGGTAAGTATAGTATCATTTGCCTTTATTTTGTGTATGTATATAGATATTTTGTAAGTCGACTAAGAATATATAAATATATACTCATTAAATAAATATCTGCTAAAGATTTTCTATTCCACATGTGAGGAATTATCAAATCGATGATATTATTGAAATATTTTCCGTAGTTTTAGATATACTGCGAACTTGGAAATTGGTTCCAATAAAGAATTTTTGTTCACATTATAAAACATCAGGGGATTTCACATCAGATAGCGGTAAGTAATTATATATTGAGCGGTTGGGGTAAGTATAGTATCATTTGCCTTTATTTTGTGTATGTATATAGATATTTTGTTAACCGACTAAGAATATATAAATATATACTCATTAAATAAATATCTGCTAAAGATTTTCTATTCCACATGTGAGGAATTATCAAATCGATAAAATTATTGAAATATTTTCCGTAGTTTTAGATATACTGCGAACTTGGAAACTGGTTCCAATGAAGGATTTTTGTTCACATTATAAAGCATCAGGGGATTTCACATCAGATAGCGGTAAGTAATTATATAATGAGCTGTTGGAGTAAGTATAGTATCATTTGACTATATTTTGTGTATGTTTATAGATATTTTGTAAGTCGACTAAGAATATATGAATATGTACTAATTAAATAAATATCCGACAAAGATTTTCAATTCCTCATGTGAGGAATTATCAAATCGATGATATTATTGAAATATTTTCCGTAGTTTTAGATATACTGCGAACTTGGAAATTGGTTCCAATAAAGAATTTTTGTTCACATTATAAAACATCAGGGGATTTCACATCAGATAGCGGTAAGTAATTATATATTGAGCGGTTGGGGTAAGTATAGTATCATTTGCCTTTATTTTGTGTATGTATATAGATATTTTGTTAACCGACTAAGAATATATAAATATATAATCATTAAATAAATATCCGACAAAGATTTTCAATTCCTCATGTGAGGAATTATCAAATCGATGAAATTATTGAAATATTTTCCGTAGTTTCAGATATACTGCGAACTTGGAAACTGGTTCCAATAAAGGATTTTTGTTCACATCATAAAGCATCAGGGGATTTCACATCAGATAGCGGTGAGTAATTATATAATAAGCTGTTGGGGTAAGTATAGTATCATTTGCCTTTATTTTGTGTATGAATATAGATATTTTGTAAGTCGACTAAAAATATATAAATATATACTCAATAAATTAATATCCGACAAAGATTTTCAATTCCTCATGTGATGAATTATCAAATCGATAAAATTATTGAATTATTATCCGTAGTTTTAGATATTCTGCGAACTTGGAAACTGGTTCCAATAAAGGATTTTTGTTCACATTATAAAGCATCAGGGGATTTCACATCAGATAGCAGTAAGTAATTATATAATGAGCTGTTGGGGTAAGTATAGTATCATTTGCCTTTATTTTGTGTATGTATATAGATATTTTGTAAGTCGACTAAGAATATATAAATATATACTCATTAAATAAATATCCGACAAAGATTTTCAATTCCTCATGTGAGGAATTATCAAATCGATGAAATTATCGAAATATTTTCCGTAGTTTTAGATATAATGCGAACTTGGAAACCGGTTCCAATGAAGGATTTTTGTTCACATTATAAAGCATCAGGGGATTTCACATCAGATAGCGGTGAGTAATTATATAATGAGCTGTTGGGGTAAGTATAGAATCATTTGCCTTTATTTTGTGTATGTATATAGATATTTTGTGAGTCGACTAAGAATATATAAATATATATTCATTAAATAAATATCCGCCACTGATTTTCTATTCCACATGTGAGGAATTATCAAATCGATAAAATTATTGAAATATTTTCCGTAGTTTTAGATATACTGCGAACTTGGAAACTGGTTCCAATGAAGGATTTTTGTTCACATTATAAAGCATCAGGGGATTTCACATCAGATAGCGGTAAGTAATTATATAATGAGCTGTTGGGGTAAGTATAGTATCATTTGACTATATTTTGTGTATGTTTATAGATATTTTGTAAGTCGACTAAGAATATATAAATATGTACTAATTAAATAAATATCCGACAAAGATTTTTTATTCCTCATGTAAGGAATTATCAAATCGATGAAATTATTGAAATATTTTCCGTAGTTTTAGATATACTGCGAACTTGGAAATTGGTTCCAATAAAGAATTTTTGTTCACATTATAAAGCATCAGGGGATTTCACATCAGATAGCGGTAAGTAATTATATATTGAGCGGTTGGGGTAAGTATAGTATCATTTGCCTTTATTTTGTGTATGTATATAGATATTTTGTAAGTCGACTAAGAATAAATAAATATATACTCATTAAATAAATATTCGACAAAGATTTTCAATTCCTCATGTGAGGAATTATCAAATCGACAAAATTATTGAAATATTTTCCGTAGTTTCAGATATACTGCGAACTTGGAAACTGGTTCCAATGAAGAATTTCTGTTCACATTATAAAGCATCAGGGGATTTCACATCAGATTGCGGTAAGTAATTATATATTGAGCGGTTGGGGTAAGTATAGTATCATTTGCCTTTATTTTGTGTATGTATATAGATATTTTGTTAACCGACTAAGAATATATAAATATATACTCATTAAATAAATATCTGCCAAAGATTTTCTATTCCACATGTGAGGAATTATCAAATCGATAAAATTATTGAAATATTTTCCGTAGTTTTAGATATACTGCGAACTTGGAAACTGGTTCCAATGGAGGATTTTTGTTCACATTATAAAGCATCAGGGGATTTCACATCAGATAGCGGTAAGTAATTATATAATGAGCTGTTGGGGTAAGTATAGTATCATTTGACTATATTTTGTGTATGTTTATGGATATTTTGTAAGTCGACTAAGAATATATAAATATGTACTAATTAAATGAATATCCGACAAAGATCTTCAATTCCTCATGTGAGGAATTATCAAATCGATGAAATTATCGAAATATTTTCCGTAGTTTTAGATATAATGCGTACTTGGAAACTGTTTCCGATAAAGCATTTTTGTTCACATTATAAAGCATCAGGGGATTTCACATCAGATAGCGGTGAGTAATTATATAATGAGCTGTTGGGGTAAGTATAGTATCATTTGCATTTATTTTGTGTATGTATATAGATATTTTGTGAGTCACATTATAAAGCATCAGGGGATTTCACATCAGATAGCGGTAAGTAATTATATAATAAGCTGTTGGGGTAAGTATAGTATCATTTGCCTTTATTTTGTGTATGTATATAGATATTTTGTAAGTCGACTGAAAATATATAAATATATACTAATTAAATAAATATCCGCCAAAGATTTTCAATTCCTCATGTGAGGAATTATCAAATCGATGAAATTATCGAAATATTTTCCGTAGTTTTAGATATAATGCGAACTCGGAAACTGGTTCCAATGAAGGATTTTTGTTCACATTATAAAGCATCAGGGGATTTCACATCAGATAGCGGTAAGTAATTATATAATTAGCTGTTGGGGTAAGTATAGAATCATTTGCCTTTTTTTTGTGTATAAATATAGATATTTTGTGAGTCGACTAAGAATATATAAATATATACTCATTAAATTAATATCTGAAAAGATTTTCAATTCCTCATGTGAGGAATTATCAAATCGATGAAATTATTGAAATATTTTCCGTAGTTTCAGATATACTGCGAACTTGGAAACTGGTTCCAATGAAGAATTTCTGTTCACATTATAAAGCATCAGGGGATTTCACATCAGATTGCGGTAAGTAATTATATATTGAGCGGTTGGGGTAAGTATAGTATCATTTGCCTTTATTTTGTGTATGTATATAGATATTTTGTTAACCGACTAAGAATATATAAATATATACTCATTAAATAAATATCTGCCAAAGATTTTCTATTCCACATGTGAGGAATTATCAAATCGATAAAATTATTGAAATATTTTCCGTAGTTTTAGATATACTGCGAACTTGGAAACTGGTTCCAATGGAGGATTTTTGTTCACATTATAAAGCATCAGGGGATTTCACATCAGATAGCGGTAAGTAATTATATAATGAGCTGTTGGGGTAAGTATAGTATCATTTGACTATATTTTGTGTATGTTTATGGATATTTTGTAAGTCGATTAAGAATATATAAATATGTACTAATTAAATGAATATCCGACAAAGATCTTCAATTCCTCATGTGAGGAATTATCAAATCGATGAAATTATCGAAATATTTTCCGTAGTTTTAGATATAATGCGTACTTGGAAACTGTTTCCGATAAAGCATTTTTGTTCACATTATAAAGCATCAGGGGATTTCACATCAGATAGCGGTGAGTAATTATATAATGAGCTGTTGGGGTAAGTATAGTATCATTTGCATTTATTTTGTGTATGTATATAGATATTTTGTGAGTCACATTATAAAGCATCAGGGGATTTCACATCAGATAGCGGTAAGTAATTATATAATAAGCTGTTGGGGTAAGTATAGTATCATTTGCCTTTATTTTGTGTATGTATATAGATATTTTGTAAGTCGACTGAAAATATATAAATATATACTAATTAAATAAATATCCGCCAAAGATTTTCAATTCCTCATGTGAGGAATTATCAAATCGATGAAATTATCGAAATATTTTCCGTAGTTTTAGATATAATGCGAACTCGGAAACTGGTTCCAATGAAGGATTTTTGTTCACATTATAAAGCATCAGGGGATTTCACATCAGATAGCGGTAAGTAATTATATAATTAGCTGTTGGGGTAAGTATAGAATCATTTGCCTTTTTTTTGTGTATAAATATAGATATTTTGTGAGTCGACTAAGAATATATAAATATATACTCATTAAATTAATATCTGAAAAGATTTTCAATTCCTCATGTGAGGAATTATCAAATCGATGAAATTATTGAAATATTTTCCGTAGTTTCAGATATACTGCGAACTTGGAAACTGGTTCCGATAAAGCATTTTTGTTCACATTATAAAGCATCAGGGGATTTCACATCAGATAGCGGTGAGTAATTATATAATGAGCTGTTGGGGTAAGTATAGTATCATTTGCATTTATTTTGTGTATGTATATAGATATTTTGTAAGTCACATTATAAAGCATCAGGGGATTTCACATCAGATAGCGGTAAGTAATTATATAATAAGCTGTTGGGGTAAGTATAGTATCATTTGCCTTTATTTTGTGTATGTATATAGATATTTTGTAAGTCGACTGAAAATATATAAATATATACTAATTAAATAAATATCCGCCAAAGATTTTCAATTCCTCATGTGAGGAATTATCAAATCGATGAAATTATTGAAATATTTTCCGTAGTTTTAGATATACTGCGAACTTGGAAATTGGTTCCAATAAAGAATTTTTGTTCACATTATAAAGCATCAGGGGATTTCACATCAGATAGCGGTAAGTAATTATATATTGAGCGGTTGGGGTAAGTATATTATCATTTGCCTTTATTTTGTGTATGTATATAGATATTTTGTAAGTCGACTAAGAATAAATAAATATATACTCATTAAATAAATATTCGACAAAGATTTTCAATTCCTCATGTGAGGAATTATCAAATCGACAAAATTATTGAAATATTTTCCGTAGTTTCAGATATACTGCGAACTTGGAAACTGGTTCCAATGAAGTATTTCTGTTCACATTATAAAGCATCAGGGGATTTCACATCAGATTGCGGTAAGTAATTATATATTGAGCGGTTGGGGTAAGTATAGTATCATTTGCCTTTATTTTGTGTATGTATATAGATATTTTGTTAACCGACTAAGAATATATAAATATATACTCATTAAATAAATATCTGCCAAAGATTTTCTATTCCACATGTGAGGAATTATCAAATCGATAAAATTATTGAAATATTTTCCGTAGTTTTAGATATACTGCGAACTTGGAAACTGGTTCCAATGGAGGATTTTTGTTCACATTATAAAGCATCAGGGGATTTCACATCAGATAGCGGTAAGTAATTATATAATGAGCTGTTGGGGTAAGTATAGTATCATTTGACTATATTTTGTGTATGTTTATGGATATTTTGTAAGTCGACTAAGAATATATAAATATGTACTAATTAAATGAATATCCGACAAAGATCTTCAATTCCTCATGTGAGGAATTATCAAATCGATGAAATTATCGAAATATTTTCCGTAGTTTTAGATATAATGCGTACTTGGAAACTGTTTCCGATAAAGCATTTTTGTTCACATTATAAAGCATCAGGGGATTTCACATCAGATAGCGGTGAGTAATTATATAATGAGCTGTTGGGGTAAGTATAGTATCATTTGCATTTATTTTGTGTATGTATATAGATATTTTGTAAGTCACATTATAAAGCATCAGGGGATTTCACATCAGATAGCGGTAAGTAATTATATAATAAGCTGTTGGGGTAAGTATAGTATCATTTGCCTTTATTTTGTGTATGTATATAGATATTTTGTAAGTCGACTGAAAATATATAAATATATACTAATTAAATAAATATCCGCCAAAGATTTTCAATTCCTCATGTGAGGAATTATCAAATCGATGAAATTATCGAAATATTTTCCGTAGTTTTAGATATAATGCGAACTTGGAAACTGGTTCCAATGAAGGATTTTTGTTCACATTATAAAGCATCAGGGGATTTCACATCAGATAGCGGTAAGTAATTATATAATTAGCTGTTGGGGTAAGTATAGAATCATTTGCCTTTTTTTTGTGTATAAATATAGATATTTTGTGAGTCGACTAAGAATATATAAATATATACTCATTAAATTAATATCTGAAAAGATTTTCAATTCCTCATGTGAGGAATTATCAAATCGATGAAATTATTGAAATATTTTCCGTAGTTTCAGATATACTGCGAACTTGGAAACTGGTTCCAATAAAGGATTTTTGTTCACATTATAAAGCATCAGGGGATTTCACATCAGATAGCGGTAAGTAATTATATAATGAGCTGTTGGGGTAAGTATAGTATCATTTGACTATATTTTGTGTATGTTTATAGATATTTTGTTAGTCGACTAAGAATATATAAATATGTACTAATTAAATAAATATCCGACAAAGATTTTCAATTCCTCATGTAAGGAATTATCAAATCGATGAAATTATTGAAATATTTTCCGTAGTTTCAGATATACTGCGAACTTGGAAATTGGTTCCAATAAAGAATTTGTGTTCACATTATAAAGCATCAGGGGATTTCACATCAGATAGCGGTAAGTAATTATATATTGAGCGGTTGGGGTAAGTATAGTATCATTTGCCTTTATTTTGTGTATGTATATAGATATTTTGTTAACCGACTAAGAATATATAAATATATAATCATTAAATAAATATCCGACAAAGATTTTCAATTCCTCATGTGAGGAATTATCAAATCGATGAAATTATTGAAATATTTTCCGTAGTTTTAGATATTCTGCGAACTTGGAAACTGGTTCCAATAAAGGATTTTTGTTCACATTATAAAGCGACAGGGGATTTCACATCAGATAGCGGTAAGTAATTATATAATGAGCTGTTGGGGTAAGTATAGTATCATTTGACTATATTTTGTGTATGTTTATGGATATTTTGTAAGTCGACTAAGAATATATAAATATGTACTAATTAAATGAATATCCGACAAAGATCTTCAATTCCTCATGTGAGGAATTATCAAATCGATGAAATTATCGAAATATTTTCCGTAGTTTTAGATATAATGCGTACTTGGAAACTGTTTCCGATAAAGCATTTTTGTTCACATTATAAAGCATCAGGGGATTTCACATCAGATAGCGGTGAGTAATTATATAATGAGCTGTTGGGGTAAGTATAGTATCATTTGCATTTATTTTGTGTATGTATATAGATATTTTGTAAGTCACATTATAAAGCATCAGGGGATTTCACATCAGATAGCGGTAAGTAATTATATAATAAGCTGTTGGGGTAAGTATAGTATCATTTGCCTTTATTTTGTGTATGTATATAGATATTTTGTAAGTCGACTGAAAATATATAAATATATACTAATTAAATAAATATCCGCCAAAGATTTTCAATTCCTCATGTGAGGAATTATCAAATCGATGAAATTATCGAAATATTTTCCGTAGTTTTAGATATAATGCGAACTTGGAAACTGGTTCCAATGAAGGATTTTTGTTCACATTATAAAGCATCAGGGGATTTCACATCAGATAGCGGTAAGTAATTATATAATTAGCTGTTGGGGTAAGTATAGAATCATTTGCCTTTTTTTTGTGTATAAATATAGATATTTTGTGAGTCGACTAAGAATATATAAATATATACTCATTAAATTAATATCTGAAAAGATTTTCAATTCCTCATGTGAGGAATTATCAAATCGATGAAATTATTGAAATATTTTCCGTAGTTTCAGATATACTGCGAACTTGGAAACTGGTTCCAATAAAGGATTTTTGTTCACATTATAAAGCATCAGGGGATTTCACATCAGATAGCGGTAAGTAATTATATAATGAGCTGTTGGGGTAAGTATAGTATCATTTGACTATATTTTGTGTATGTTTATAGATATTTTGTTAGTCGACTAAGAATATATAAATATGTACTAATTAAATAAATATCCGACAAAGATTTTCAATTCCTCATGTAAGGAATTATCAAATCGATGAAATTATTGAAATATTTTCCGTAGTTTCAGATATACTGCGAACTTGGAAATTGGTTCCAATAAAGAATTTGTGTTCACATTATAAAGCATCAGGGGATTTCACATCAGATAGCGGTAAGTAATTATATATTGAGCGGTTGGGGTAAGTATAGTATCATTTGCCTTTATTTTGTGTATGTATATAGATATTTTGTTAACCGACTAAGAATATATAAATATATAATCATTAAATAAATATCCGACAAAGATTTTCAATTCCTCATGTGAGGAATTATCAAATCGATGAAATTATTGAAATATTTTCCGTAGTTTTAGATATTCTGCGAACTTGGAAACTGGTTCCAATAAAGGATTTTTGTTCACATTATAAAGCGACAGGGGATTTCACACCAGATAGCAGTAAGTAATTATATAATGAGCTGTTGGGGTGAGTATAGTATCATTTGCCTTTATTTTGTGTATGTATATAGATATTTTGTAAGTCGACTAAGAATATATAAATATATAATCATTAAATAAATATCCGACAAAGATTTTCAATTCCTCATGTGAGGAATTATCGAATCGATGAAATTATCGAAATATTTTCCGTAGTTTTAGATATAATACGAACTTGGAAACTGGTTCCAATGAAGGATTTCTGTTCACATTATAAAGCATCAGGAGATTTCACATCAGATAGCGGTAAGTAATTATATAATAAGCTGTTGGGGTAAGTATAGTATCATTTGCATTTATTTTGTGTATGTATATAGATATTTTGTAAGTCGACTAGGAATATATAAATATATACTCACTAAATAAATATCCGACAAAGAATTTCAATTCCCCATGTGATGAATTATCGAATCGATAAAATTATTGAATTATTATCCGTAGTTTTAGATATTTTGCGAACTTGGAAACTGGTTCCAATAAAGGATTTTTGTTTACATTATAAAGCATCAGGGGATTTCACATCAGATAGCAGTAAGTAATTATATAATTAGCTGTTGGGGTAAGTATAGTATCATTTGCCTTTATTTTGTGTATGTATATAGATATTTTGTAAGTCGACTAAGAATATATAAATATATACTCATTAAATAAATATCCGACAAAGATTTTCAATTCCTCATGTGAGGAATTATCAAATCGATGAAATTATCGAAATATTTTCCGTAGTTTTAGATATAATGCGAACTTGGAAACTCCAATAAAATATTTTTGTTCACATTATAAAGCATCAGGGGATTTCACATCAGATAGCGGTAAGAAATTATATAATGAGCTGTTGGGGTAAGTATAGTATCATTTGCCTTTATTTTGTGTATGTATATAGATATTTTGTAAGTCGACTAAGAATAAATAAATATATACTCATTAAATAAATATTCGACAAAGATTTTCAATTCCTCATGTGAGGAATTATCAAATCGATAAAATTATTGAAATATTTTCCGTAGTTTTAGATATACTGCGAACTTGGAAACTGGTTCCAATGAAGGATTTCTGTTCACATTATAAAGCATCAGGGGATTTCACATCAGATTGCGGTAAGTAATAATATATTGAGCGGTTGGGGTAAGTATAGTATCATTTGCCTTTATTTTGTGTATGTATATAGATATTTTGTATGTCGACTAAGAATATATAAATATATACTCATTAAATTAATATCCGACAAAGATTTTCAATTCCTCATGTGATGAATTATCAAATCGATAAAATTATTGAATTATTATCCGTAGTTTTAGATATTCTGCGAACTTGGAAACTGGTTCCAATAAAGGATTCTTGTTCACATTATAAAGCATCAGGAGATTTCACATCAGATAGCGGTAAGTAATTATATAATAAGCTGTTGGGGTAAGTATAGTATCATTTGCATTTATTTTGTGTATGTATATAGATATTTTGTAAGTCGACTAGGAATATATAAATATATACTCACTAAATAAATATCCGACAAAGAATTTCAATTCCTCATGTGATAAATTATCGAATCGATAAAATTATTGAATTATTATCCGTAGTTTTAGATATTTTGCGAACTTGGAAACTGGTTCCAATAAAGGATTTTTGTTTACATTATAAAGCATCAGGGGATTTCACATCAGATAGCAGTAAGTAATTATATAATGAGCTGTTGGGGTAAGTATAGTATCATTTGCCTTTATTTTGTGTATGTACATAGATATTTTGTAAGTCGACTAAGAATATATAAATATATACTCATTAAATAAATATCCGACAAAGATTTTCAATTCCTCATGTGAGGAATTATCAAATCGATGAAATTATCGAAATATTTTCCGTAGTTTTAGATATAATGCGAACTTGGAAACTCCAATAAAATATTTTTGTTCACATTATAAAGCATCAGGGGATTTCACATCAGATAGCGGTAAGAAATTATATAATGAGCTGTTGGGGTAAGTATAGTATCATTTGCCTTTATTTTGTGTATGTATATAGATATTTTGTAAGTCGACTAAGAATAAATAAATATATACTCATTAAATGAATATTCGACAAAGATTTTCAATTCCTCATGTGAGGAATTATCAAATCGATAAAATTATTGAAATATTTTCCGTAGTTTTAGATATACTGCGAACTTGGAAACTGGTTCCAATGAAGGATTTCTGTTCACATTATAAAGCATCAGGGGATTTCACATCAGATTGCGGTAAGTAATTATATATTGAGCGGTTGGGGTAAGTATAGTATCATTTGCCTTTATTTTGTGTATGTATATAGATATTTTGTAAGTCGACTAAGAATATATAAATATATACTCATTAAATTAATATCCGACAAAGATTTTCAATTCCTCATGTGATGAATTATCAAATCGATAAAATTATTGAATTATTATCCGTAGTTTTAGATATTCTGCGAACTTGGAAACTGGTTCCAATAAAGGATTTTTGTTCACATTATAAAGCATCAGGGGATTTCACATCAGATAGCAGTAAGTAATTATATAATGAGCTGTTGGGGTAAGTATAGTATCATTTGCCTTTATTTTGTGTATGTATATAGATATTTTGTAAGTCGACTGAGAATATATAAATATATACTCATTAAATAAATATCCGACATAGATTTTCAATTCCTCATGTGAGGAATTATCAAATCGATGAAATTATCGAAATATTTTCCGTAGTTTTAGATATAATGCGAACTTGGAAACCGGTTCCAATGAAGGTTTTTTGTTCACATTATAAAGCATCAGGGGATTTCACATCAGATAGCGGTGAGTAATTATATAATGAGCTGTTGGGGTAAGTATAGAATCATTTGCCTTTATTTTGTGTATGTATATAGATATTTTGTGAGTCGACTAAGAATATATAAATATATATTCATTAAATAAATATCCGCCACTGATTTTCTATTCCACATGTGAGGAATTATCAAATCGATAAAATTATTGAAATATTTTCCGTAGTTTTAGATATACTGCGAACTTGGAAACTGGTTCCAATGAAGGATTTTTGTTCACATTATAAAGCATCAGGGGATTTCACATCAGATAGCGGTAAGTAATTATATAATGAGCTGTTGGGGTAAGTATAGTATCATTTGACTATATTTTGTGTATGTTTATAGATATTTTGTAAGTCGACTAAGAATATATAAATATGTACTAATTAAATAAATATCCGACAAAGATTTTTTATTCCTCATGTAAGGAATTATCAAATCGATGAAATTATTGAAATATTTTCCGTAGTTTTAGATATACTGCGAACTTGGAAATTGGTTCCAATGAAGAATTTTTGTTCACATTATAAAGCATCAGGGGATTTCACATCAGATAGCGGTAAGTAATTATATATTGAGCGGTTGGGGTAAGTATAGTATCATTTGACTTTATTTTGTGTATGTATATAGATATTTTGTAAGTCGACTAAGAATAAATAAATATATACTCATTAAATAAATATTCGACAAAGATTTTCAATTCCTCATGTGAGGAATTATCAAATCGACAAAATTATTGAAATATTTTCCGTAGTTTTAGATATACTGCGAACTTGGAAACTGGTTCCAATGAAGAATTTCTGTTCACATTATAAAGCATCAAGGGATTTCACATCAGATTGCGGTAAGTAATTATATATTGAGCGGTTGGGGTAAGTATAGTATCATTTGCCTTTATTTTGTGTATGTATATAGATATTTTGTTAACCGACGAAGAATATATAAATATATACTCATTAAATGAATATCTGCCAAAGATTTTCTATTCCACATGTGAGGAATTATCAAATCGATAAAATTATTGAAATATTTTCCGTAGTTTTAGATATACTGCGAACTTGGAAACTGGTTCCAATGGAGGATTTTTGTTCACATTATAAAGCATCAGGGGATTTCACATCAGATAGCGGTAAGTAATTATATAATGAGCTGTTGGGGTAAGTATAGTATCATTTGACTATATTTTGTGTATGTTTATGGATATTTTGTAAGTCGACTGAGAATATATAAATATGTACTAATTAAATGAATATCCGACAAAGATTTTCAATTCCTCATGTGAGGAATTATCAAATCGATGAAATTATCGAAATATTTTCCGTAGTTTTAGATATAATGCGTACTTGGAAACTGTTTCCGATAAAGCATTTTTGTTCACATTATAAAGCATCAGGGGATTTCACATCAGATAGCGGTGAGTAATTATATAATGAGCTGTTGGGGTAAGTATAGTATCATTTGCATTTATTTTGTGTATGTATATAGATATTTTGTAAGTCACATTATAAAGCATCAGGGGATTTCACATCAGATAGCGGTAAGTAATTATATAATAAGCTGTTGGGGTAAGTATAGTATCATTTGCCTTTATTTTGTGTATGTATATAGATATTTTGTAAGTCGACTGAAAATATATAAATATATACTCATTAAATAAATATCCGCCAAAGATTTTCAATTCCTCATGTGAGGAATTATCAAATCGATGAAATTATCGAAATATTTTCCGTAGTTTTAGATATAATGCGAACTTGGAAACTGGTTCCAATGAAGGATTTTTGTTCACATTATAAAGCATCAGGGGATTTCACATCAGATAGCGGTAAGTAATTATATAATTAGCTGTTGGGGTAAGTATAGAATCATTTGCCTTTATTTTGTGTATAAATATAGATATTTTGTGAGTCGACTAAGAATATATAAATATATACTCATTAAATTAATATTTGACAAAGATTTTCAATTCCTCATGTGAGGAATTATCAAATCGATGAAATTATTGAAATATTTTCCGTAGTTTCAGATATACTGCGAACTTGGAAACTGGTTCCAATATAGGATTTTTGTTCACATTATAAAGCATCAGGTGATTTCACATCAGATAGCGGTAAGTAATTATATAATGAGCTGTTGGGGTAAGTATAGTATCATTTGACTATATTTTGTGTATGTTTATAGATATTTTGTAAGTCGACTAAGAATATATAAATATGTACTAATTAAATAAATATCCGACAAAGATTTTCAATTCCTCATGTAAGGAATTATCAAATCGATGAAATTATTGAAATATTTTCCGTAGTTTCAGATATACTGCGAACTTGGAAATTGGTTCCAATAAAAAATTTGTGTTCACATTATAAAGCATCAGGGGATTTCACATCAGATAGCGGTAAGTAATTATATATTGAGCGGTTGGGGTAAGTATAGTATCATTTGCCTTTATTTTGTGTATGTATATAGATATTTTGTTAACCGACTAAGAATATATAAATATATAATCATTAAATAAATATCCGACAAAGATTTTCAATTCCTCATGTGAGGAATTATCAAATCGATGAAATTATTGAAATATTTTCCGTAGTTTCAGATATTCTGCGAACTTGGAAACTGGTTCCAATAAAGGATTTTTGTTCACATTATAAAGCATCAGGGGATTTCACACCAGATAGCAGTAAGTAATTATATAATGAGCTGTTGGGGTGAGTATAGTATCATTTGCCTTTATTTTGTGTATGTATATAGATATTTTGTAAGTCGACTAAGAATATATAAATATATAATCATTAAATAGATATCCGACAAAGATTTTCAATTCCTCATGTGAGGAATTATCAAATCGATGAAATTATCGAAATATTTTCCGTAGTTTTAGATATAATACGAACTTGGAAACTGGTTCCAATGAAGGATTTTTGTTCACATTATAAAGCATCAGGAGATTTCACATCAGATAGCGGTAAGTAATTATATAATAAGCTGTTGGGGTAAGTATAGTATCATTTGCATTTATTTTGTGTATGTATATAGATATTTTGTAAGTCGACTAGGAATATATAAATATATACTCACTAAAAAAATATCCGACAAAGAATTTCAATTCCTCATGTGATGAATTATCGAATCGATAAAATTATTGAATTATTATTCGTAGTTTTAGATATTTTGCGAACTTGGAAACTGGTTCCAATAAAGGATTTTTGTTTACATTATAAAGCATCAGGGGATTTCACATCAGATAGCAGTAAGTAATTATATAATGAGCTGTTGGGGTAAGTATAGTATCATTTGCCTTTATTTTGTGTATGTATATAGATATTTTGTAAGTCGACTAAGAATATATAAATATATACTCATTAAATAAATATCCGACAAAGGTTTTCAATTCCTCATGTGAGGAATTATCAAATCGGTGAAATTATCGAAAAATTTTCCGTAGTTTTGGATATAATGCGAACTTGGAAACTCCAATAAAATATTTTTGTTCACATTATAAAGCATCAGGGGATTTCACATCAGATAGCGGTGAGAAATTATATAATGAGCTGTTGGGGTAAGTATAGTATCATTTGCCTTTATTTTGTGTATGTATATAGATATTTTGTAAGTCGACTAAGAATAAATAAATATATACTCATTAAATAGATATTCGACAAAGATTTTCAATTCCTCATGTGAGGAATTATCAAATCGATAAAATTATTGAAATATTTTCCGTAGTTTTAGATATACTGCGAACTTGGAAACTGGTTCCAATGAAGGATTTCTGTTCACATTATAAAGCATCAGGGGATTTCACATCAGATTGCGGTAAGTAATTATATATTGAGCGGTTGGGGTAAGTATAGTATCATTTGCCTTTATTTTGTGTATGTATATAGATATTTTGTTAACCTACTAAGAATATATAAATATATACTCATTAAATAAATATCTGCCAAAGATTTTCTATTCCACATGTGAGGAATTATCAAATCGATAAAATTATTGAAATATTTTCCGTAGTTTTAGATATACTGCGAACTTGGAAACTGGTTCCAATGAAGGATTTTTGTTCACATTATAAAGCATCAGGGGATTTCACATCAGATAGCGGTAAGCAATTATATAATGAGCTGTTGGGGTAAGTATAGTATCATTTGACTATATTTTGTGTATGTTTATAGATATTTTGTAAGTCGACTAAGAATATATAAATATGTACTAATTAAATGAATATCCGACAAAGATTTTCAATTCCTCATGTGAGGAATTATCACATCGATGAAATTATCGAAATATTTTCCGTAGTTTTAGATATACTGCGAACTTGAAAACTGGTTCCAATAAAGGATTTTTGTTCACATTATAAAGCAACAGGGGATTTCACATCAGATAGCGGTAAGTAATTATATATTGAGCGGTAAGTAATTATATATTGAGCATTTATTTTGTGTATGTATTTAGATATTTTGTAAGTCGACTAGGAATATATAAATATATACTCATTAAATAAATATCCGACAAAGAATTTCAATTCCTCATGTGATGAATTATCAAATCGATAAAATTATTGAATTATTATCCGTAGTTTTAGATATTCTGCGAACTTGGAAACTGGTTCCAATAAAGGATTTTTGTTCACATTATAAAGCATCAGGGGATTTCACATCAGATAGCAGTAAGTAATTATATAATGAGCTGTTGGGGTATGTATAGTATCATTTGCCTTTATTTTGTGTATGTATATAGATATTTTGTAAGTCGACTAAGAATATATAAATATATAATCATTAAATAAATAACCGACAAAGATTTTCAATTCCTCATGTGAGGAATTATCAAATCGATGAAATTATTGAAATATTTTCCGTAGTTTTAGATATACTGCGAACTTGGAAACTGGTTCCAATAAAGGATTTTTGTTCACATTATAAAGCATCAGGGGATTTCACATCAGATAGCGGTAAGTAATTATATAATATGCTGTTGGGGTAAGTATAGTATCATTTGCCTTTATGTTGTGTATGTATATAGATATTTTGTAAGTCGACTAAGAATATATAAATATATACTCATTAAATAAATATCCGACAAAGATTTTCAATTCCACATGTGAGGAATTATCAAATCGATAAAATTATTGAAATATTTTCCGTAGTTTCAGATATACTGCGAACTTGGAAACTGGTTCCAATAAAGGATTTTTGTTCACATTATAAAGCATCAGGGGATTTCACATCAGATAGCGGTAAGTAATTATATAATGAGCTGTTGGGGTAAGTATAGTATCATTTGACTATATTTTGTGTATGTTTATAGATATTTTGTAAGTCGACTAAGAATATATAACTCATTAAATATATATCCGACAAAGATTTTCAATTCCTCATGTGAGGAATTTTCAAATCGATGAAATTATTGAAACATTTTCCGTAATTTTAGATATACTGCGAACTTGGAAACTGGTTCCAATAAAGGATTTTTGTTCACATCATAAAGCATCAGGGGATTTCACATCAGATAGCGGTAAGTAATTATATAATGAGTTGTTTGAGTAAGTATAGTATCATTTGCCTTTATTTTGTTTATATATATAGATATTTTGTAAGTCGACTAAGAATATATAAATATATACTCATTAAATAAATATCCAACAAAGATTTTCAATTCCTCATGTGAGGAATTATCAAATCGATAAAATTATTGGAATATTTTCCGTAGTTTTAGATATACTGCGAACTTGGGAACTGGTTCCAATAAAAGATTTTTGTTCACATTATAATGCATCAGGGGATTTCACATCAGATAGCGGTAAGTAATTATATAATGAGTTGTTTGGGTAAGTATAGTATCATTTGCCTTTATTTTGTGTATGTATATAAATATTTTGTAAGTCGACTAAGAATATATAAATATATACTCATTAAATAAATATCCGACAAAGATTTTCAATTCCTCATGTGAGGAATTATCAAATCGATAAAATTATTGGAATATTTTCCGTAGTTTTAGATATACTGCGAACTTGGAAACTGGTCCCAATGAAGGATTTCTGTTCACATTATAAAGCATCAGGGGATTTCACATCAGATTGCGGTAAGTAATTATATATTGAGCGGTTGGGGTAAGTATAGTATCATTTGCCTTTATTTTGTGTATGTATATAGATATTTTGTTAACCGACTAAGAATATATAAATATATACTCATTAAATAAATATCTGCCAAAGATTTTCTATTCCACATGTGAGGAATTATCAAATCGATAAAATTATTGAAATATTTTCCGTAGTTTTAGATATACTGCTAACTTGGAAACTGGTTCCATTGAAGGATTTTTGTTCACATTATAAAGCATCAGGGGATTTCACATCAGATAGCGGTAAGTAATTATATAATGAGCTGTTGTGGTAAGTATAGTATCATTTGACTATATTTTGTGTATGTTTATAGATATTTTGTAAGTCGACTAAGAATATATAAATATGTACTAATTAAATGAATATCCGACAAAGATTTTCAATTCCTCATGTAAGGAATTATCAAATCGATGAAATTATTGAAATATTTTCCGTAGTTTTAGATATACTGCGAACTTGGAAATTGGTTCCAATAAAGAATTTTCGTTCACATTATAAAGCATCAGGGGATTTTACATCAGATAGCGGTAAGTAATTATATATTGAGCGGTTGGGGTAAGTATAGTATCATTTGCCTTTTTTTTGTGTATGTATATAGATATTTTGTTGACTGACTAAGAATATATAAATATATAATCATTTAATAAATATCCGACAAAGATCTTCAATTCCTCATGTGAGGAATTATCAAATCGATGAAATTATTGAAATATTTTCCGTAGTTTTAGATATACTGCGAACTTGGAAACTGGTTCCAATAAAGGATTTCTGTTCACATTATAAAGCATCAGGGGATTTCACATCAGATAGCGGTAAGTAATTATATAATATGCTGTTGGGGTAGGTATAGTATCATTTGCCTTTATTTTGTGTATGTATATAGATATTTTGTAAGTCGACTAAGAATATATAAATATATACTCATTAAATAAATATCCGACAAAGATTTTCAATTCCTTATGTGAGGAATTATCAAATCGATGAAATTATTGAAATATTTTCCGTAGTTTCAGATATACTGCGAACTTGGAAATTGGTTCCAATAAAAAATTTGTGTTCACATTATAAAGCATCAGGGGATTTCACATCAGATAGCGGTAAGTAATTATATATTGAGCGGTTGGGGTAAGTATAGTATCATTTGCCTTTATTTTGTGTATGTATATAGATATTTTGTTAACCGACTAAGAATATATAAATATATAATCATTAAATAAATATCCGACAAAGATTTTCAATTCCTCATGTGAGGAATTATCAAATCGATGAAATTATTGAAATATTTTCCGTAGTTTTAGATATTCTGCGAACTTGGAAACTGGTTCCAATAAAGGATTTTTGTTCACATTATAAAGCATCAGGGGATTTCACACCAGATAGCAGTAAGTAATTATATAATGAGCTGTTGGGGTGAGTATAGTATCATTTGCCTTTATTTTGTGTATGTATATAGATATTTTGTAAGTCGACTAAGAATATATAAATATATAATCATTAAATAGATATCCGACAAAGATTTTCAATTCCTCATGTGAGGAATTATCAAATCGATGAAATTATCGAAATATTTTCCGTAGTTTTAGATATAATACGAACTTGGAAACTGGTTCCAATGAAGGATTTTTGTTCACATTATAAAGCATCAGGAGATTTCACATCAGATAGCGGTAAGTAATTATATAATAAGCTGTTTGAGTAAGTATAGTATCATTTGCATTTATTTTGTGTATGTATATAGATATTTTGTAAGTCGACTAGGAATATATAAATATATACTCACTAAAAAAATATCCGACAAAGAATTTCAATTCCTCATGTGATGAATTATCGAATCGATAAAATTATTGAATTATTATTCGTAGTTTTAGATATTTTGCGAACTTGGAAACTGGTTCCAATAAAGGATTTTTGTTTACATTATAAAGCATCAGGGGATTTCACATCAGATAGCAGTAAGTAATTATATAATGAGCTGTTGGGGTAAGTATAGTATCATTTGCCTTTATTTAGTGTATGTATATAGATATTTTGTAAGTCGACTAAGAATATATAAATATATACTCATTAAATAAATATCCGACAAAGATTTTCAATTCCTCATGTGAGGAATTATCAAATCGGTGAAATTATCGAAAAATTTTCCGTAGTTTTGGATATAATGCGAACTTGGAAACTCCAATAAAATATTTTTGTTCACATTATAAAGCATCAGGGGATTTCACATCAGATAGCGGTGAGAAATTATATAATGAGCTGTTGGGGTAAGTATAGTATCATTTGCCTTTATTTTGTGTATGTATATAGATATTTTGTAAGTCGACTAAGAATAAATAAATATATACTCATTAAATAAATATTCGACAAAGATTTTCAATTCCTCATGTGAGGAATTATCAAATCGATAAAATTATTGAAATATTTTCCGTAGTTTTAGATATACTGCGAACTTGGAAACTGGTTCCAATGAAGGATTTCTGTTCACATTATAAAGCATCAGGGGATTTCACATCAGATTGCGGTAAGTAATTATATATTGAGCGGTTGGGGTAAGTATAGTATCATTTGCCTTTATTTTGTGTATGTATATAGATATTTTGTTAACCTACTAAGAATATATAAATATATACTCATTAAATAAATATCTGCCAAAGATTTTCTATTCCACATGTGAGGAATTATCAAATCGATAAAATTATTGAAATATTTTCCGTAGTTTTAGATATACTGCGAACTTGGAAACTGGTTCCAATGAAGGATTTTTGTTCACATTATAAAGCATCAGGGGATTTCACATCAGATAGCGGTAAGCAATTATATAATGAGCTGTTGGGGTAAGTATAGTATCATTTGACTATATTTTGTGTATGTTTATAGATATTTTGTAAGTCGACTAAGAATATATAAATATGTACTAATTAAATGAATATCCGACAAAGATTTTCAATTCCTCATGTGAGGAATTATCACATCGATGAAATTATCGAAATATTTTCCGTAGTTTTAGATAAACTGCGAACTTGGAAACTGGTTCCGATAAAGGATTTTTGTTCACATTATAAAGCAACAGGGGATTTCACATCAGATAGCGGTAAGTAATTATATATTGAGCTGTTGGGGTAAGTATAGTATCATTTGCATTTATTTTGTGTATGTATATAGATATTTTGTAAGTCGACTAGGAATATATAAATATATACTCATTAAATAAATATCCGACAAAGAATTTCAATTCCTCATGTGATGAATTATCAAATCGATAAAATTATTGAATTATTATCCGTAGTTTTAGATATTCTGCGAACTTGGAAACTGGTTCCAATAAAGGATTTTTGTTCACATTATAAAGCATCAGGGGATTTCACATCAGATAGCAGTAAGTAATTATATAATGAGCTGTTGGGGTATGTATAGTATCATTTGCCTTTATTTTGTGTATGTATATAGATATTTTGTAAGTCGACTAAGAATATATAAATATATAATCATTAAATAAATAACCGACAAAGATTTTCAATTCCTCATGTGAGGAATTATCAAATCGATGAAATTATTGAAATATTTTCCGTAGTTTTAGATATACTGCGAACTTGGAAACTGGTTCCAATAAAGGATTTTTGTTCACATTATAAAGCATCAGGGGATTTCACATCAGATAGCGGTAAGTAATTATATAATATGCTGTTGGGGTAAGTATAGTATCATTTGCCTTTATGTTGTGTATGTATATAGATATTTTGTAAGTCGACTAAGAATATATAAATATATACTCATTAAATAAATATCCGACAAAGATTTTCAATTCCACATGTGAGGAATTATCAAATCGATAAAATTATTGAAATATTTTCCGTAGTTTCAGATATACTGCGAACTTGGAAACTGGTTCCAATAAAGGATTTTTGTTCACATTATAAAGCATCAGGGGATTTCACATCAGATAGCGGTTAGTAATTATATAATGAGCTGTTGGGGTAAGTATAGTATCATTTGACTATATTTTGTGTATGTTTATAGATATTTTGTAAGTCGACTAAGAATATATAACTCATTAAATATATATCCGACAAAGATTTTCAATTCCTCATGTGAGGAATTTTCAAATCGATGAAATTATTGAAACATTTTCCGTAATTTTAGATATACTGCGAACTTGGAAACTGGTTCCAATAAAGGATTTTTGTTCACATCATAAAGCATCAGGGGATTTCACATCAGATAGCGGTAAGTAATTATATAATGAGTTGTTTGAGTAAGTATAGTATCATTTGCCTTTATTTTGTTTATATATATAGATATTTTGTAAGTCGACTAAGAATATATAAATATATACTCATTAAATAAATATCCAACAAAGATTTTCAATTCCTCATGTGAGGAATTATCAAATCGATAAAATTATTGGAATATTTTCCGTAGTTTTAGATATACTGCGAACTTGGGAACTGGTTCCAATAAAGGATTTTTGTTCACATTATAATGCATCAGGGGATTTCACATCAGATAGCGGTAAGTAATTATATAATGAGTTGTTTGGGTAAGTATAGTATCATTTGCCTTTATTTTGTGTATGTATATAAATATTTTGTAAGTCGACTAAGAATATATAAATATATACTCATTAAATAAATATCCGACAAAGATTTTCAATTCCTCATGTGAGGAATTATCAAATCGATAAAATTATTGGAATATTTTCCGTAGTTTTAGATAAACTGCGAACTTGGAAACTGGTTCCAATGAAGGATTTCTGTTCACATTATAAAGCATCAGGGGATTTCACATCAGATTGCGGTAAGTAATTATATATTGAGCGGTTGGGGTAAGTATAGTATCATTTGCCTTTATTTTGTGTATGTATATAGATATTTTGTTAACCGACTAAGAATATATAAATATATACTCATTAAATAAATATCTGCCAAAGATTTTCTATTCCACATGTGAGGAATTATCAAATCGATAAAATTATTGAAATATTTTCCGTAGTTTTAGATATACTGCTAACTTGGAAACTGGTTCCATTGAAGGATTTTTGTTCACATTATAAAGCATCAGGGGATTTCACATCAGATAGCGGTAAGTAATTATATAATGAGCTGTTGTGGTAAGTATAGTATCATTTGACTATATTTTGTGTATGTTTATAGATGTTTTGTAAGTCGACTAAGAATATATAAATATGTACTAATTAAATGAATATCCGACAAAGATTTTCAATTCCTCATGTAAGGAATTATCAAATCGATGAAATTATTGAAATATTTTCCGTAGTTTTAGATATACTGCGAACTTGGAAATTGGTTCCAATAAAGAATTTTCGTTCACATTATAAAGCATCAGGGGATTTTACATCAGATAGCGGTAAGTAATTATATATTGAGCGGTTGGGGTAAGTATAGTATCATTTGCCTTTTTTTTGTGTATGTATATAGATATTTTGTTGACTGACTAAGAATATATAAATATATAATCATTAAATAAATATCCGACAAAGATTTTCAATTCCTCATGTGAGGAATTATCAAATCGATGAAATTATTGAAATATTTTCCGTAGTTTTAGATATACTGCGAACTTGGAAACTGGTTCCAATAAAGGATTTCTGTTCACATTATAAAGCATCAGGGGATTTCACATCAGATAGCGGTAAGTAATTATATAATATGCTGTTGGGGTAGGTATAGTATCATTTGCCTTTATTTTGTGTATGTATATAGATATTTTGTAAGTCGACTAAGAATATATAAATATATACTCATTAAATAAATATCCGACAGAGATTTTCAATTCCTTATGTGAGGAATTATCAAATCGATGAAATTATTGAAATATTTTCCGTAGTTTCAGATATACTGCGAACTTGGAAACTGGTTCCAATAAAGGATTTTCGTTCACATCATAAAGCATCAGGGGATTTCACATCAGATAGCGGTAAGTAATTATATAATGAGCTTTTGGGGTGAGTATAGTATCATTTGCCTTTGATTTGTGTATGTATATAGGTATTTTGTAAGTCGACTAAAAATATATAAATATATAATCATTAAATAAATATCCGACAAAGATTTTCAATTCCTTATGTGAGGAATTATCAAATCGATGAAATTATCGAAATATTTTCCGTAATTTTAGATATAATACGAACTTGGAAACTGGTTCCAATGAAGGATTTTTGTTCGCATTATAAAGCATCAGGAGATTTCACATCAGATAGCGGTAAGTAATTTATAATAAGCTGTTGGGGTAAGTATAGTATCATTTGCCTTTATTTTGTGTATGTATATAGATATTTTGTAAGTCGACTCAGAATATATAAATATATACTCATTAAATAAATATCCGACAAAGATTTTCAATTCCTCATGTGAGGAATTATCAAATCGATGAAATTATCGAAATATTTTCCGTAGTTTTAGATATAATGCGAACTTGGAAACTCCAATAAAATATTTTTGTTCACATTATAAAGCATCAGGGGATTTCACATCAGATAGCGGTAAGCAATTATATAATGAGCTGTTGGGGTAAGTATAGTATCATTTGACTATATTTTGTGTATGTTTATAGATATTTTGTAAGTCGACTAAGAATATATAAATATATACTCATTAAATAAATATCTGCCAAAGATTTTCTATTCCACATGTGAGGAATTATCAAATCGATAAAATTATTGAAATATTTTCCGTAGTTTTAGATATACTGCGAACTTGGAAACTGGTTCCAATGAAGGATTTTTGTTCACATTATAAAGCATCAGGGGATTTCACATCAGATAGCAGTAAGTAATTATATAATGAGCTGTTGGGGTAAGTATAGTATCATTTGCCTTTATTTTGTGTATGTATATAGATATTTTGTAAGTCGACTCAGAATATATAAATATATACTCATTAAATAAATATCCGACAAAGATTTTCAATTCCTCATGTGAGGAATTATCAAATCGATGAAATTATCGAAATATTTTCCGTAGTTTTAGATATAATGCGAACTTGGAAACTCCAATAAAATATTTTTGTTCACATTATAAAGCATCAGGGGATTTCACATCAGATAGCGGTAAGTAATTATATAATGAGCTGTTGGGGTAAATATAGTATCATTTGCCTTTATTTTGTGTATGTATATAGATATTTTGTAAGTCGCCTAAGAATATATAAATATGTACTAATTAAATGAATATCCGACAAAGATTTTCAATTCCTCATGTGAGGAATTATCAAATCGATAAAATTATTGAAATATTTTCCGTAGTTTTAGATATACTGCGAACTTGGAAACTGGTTCCAATGAAGGATTTCTGTTCACATTATAAAGCATCAGGGGATTTCACATCAGATTGCGGTAAGTAATTATATATTGAGCGGTTGGGGTAAGTATAGTATCATTTGCCTTTATTTTGTGTAAGTATATAGATATTTTGTTAACCGACTAAGAATATATAAATATATACTCATTAAATAAATATCTGCCAAAGATTTTCTATTCCACATGTGAGGAATTATCAAATCGATAAAATTATTGAAATATTTTCCGTAGTTTTAGATATACTTACTGCGAACTTGGAAACTGGTTCCAATGAAGGATTTTTGTTCACATTATAAAGCATCAGGGGATTTCACATCAGATAGCGGTAAGCAATTATATAATGAGCTGTTGGGGTAAGTATAGTATCATTTGACTATATTTTGTGTATGTTTATAGATATTTTGTAAGTCGACTAAGAATATATAAATATGTACTAATTAAATGAATATCCGACAAAGATTTTCAATTCCTCATGTGAGGAATTATCACATCGATGAAATTATCGAAATATTTTCCGTAGTTTCAGATATACTGCGAACTTGGAAACTGGTTCCAATAAAGGATTTTTGTTCACATTATAAAGCAACAGGGGATTTCACATCAGATAGCGGTAAGTAATTATATATTGAGCGGTTGGGGTAAGTATAGTATCATTTGCCTTTATTTTGTGTATGTATATAGATATTTTGTTAACCGACTAAGAATATATAAATATATAATCATTAAATAAATATCCGACAAAGATTTTTAATTATCAAATCGATGAAATTATTGAAACATTTTCCGTAGTTTTAGATATACTGCGAACTTGGAAACTGGTTCCAATAAAGGATTTCTGTTCACATTATAAAGCATCAGGGGATTTCACATCAGATAGCGGTAAGTAATTATATAATATGCTGTTGGGGTAAGTATAGTATCATTTGCCTTTATTTTGTGTATGTATATAGATATTTTGTAAGTCGACTAAGAATATATAAATATATACTCATTAAATAAATATCCGACAAAGATTTTCAATTCCTCATGTGAGGAATTATCAAATCGATGAAATTATTGAAATATTTTTCGTAGTTTCAGATATACTGCGAACTTGGAAACTGGTTCCAATAAAGGATTTTTGTTCACATCATAAAGCATCAGGGGATTTCACATCAGATAGCGGTAAGTAATTATATAATAAGCTGTTGGGGTAAGTATAGTATCATTTGCCTTTATTTTGTGTATGAATATAGATATTTTGTAAGTCGACTAAGAATATATAAATATATACTCATTAAATTAATATCCGACAAAGATTTTCAATTCCTCATGTGAGGAATTATCAAATCGATGAAATTATCGAAATATTTTCCGTAGTTTTAGATATTCTGCGAACTTGGAAACTGGTTCCAATAAAGGATTTTTGTTCATATTATAAAGCATCAGGGGATTTCACATCAGATAGCAGTAAGTAATTATATAATGAGCTGTTGGGGTGAGTATAGTATCATTTGCCTTTATTTTGTTTATGTATATAGATATTTTGTAAGTCGACTAAGAATATATAAATATATAATCATTAAATAAATATCCGACAAAGATTTTCAATTCCTCATGTGATGAATTATCAAATCGATAAAATTATTGAATTATTATCCGTAGTTTTAGATATTCTGCGAACTTGGAAACTGGTTCCAATGAAGGATTTTTGTTCACATTATAAAGCATCAGGGGATTTCACATCAGATAGCAGTAAGTAATTATATAATGAGCTGTTGGGGTAAGTATAGTATCATTTGCCTTTATTTTGTGTATGTATATAGATATTTTGTAAGTCGACTAAGAATATATAAATATATACTCATTAAATAAATATCTGCCAAAGATTTTCTATTCCACATGTGAGGAATTATCAAATCGATAAAATTATTGAAATATTTTCCGTAGTTTTAGATATACTGCGAACTTGGAAACTGGTTCCAATGAAGGATTTTTGTTCACATTATAAAGAATAAGGGGATTTCACATCAGATAGCGGTAAGTAATTATATAATGAGCTGTTGGGGTAAGTATAGTATCATTTGCCTTTATTTTGTGTATGTATATAGATATTTTGTAAGTCGACTAAGAATATATAAATATATACTCTATAAATAAATATCCGACAAAGATTTTCAATTCCTCATGTGAGGAATTATCACATCGATGAAATTATCGAAATATTTTCCGTAGTTTTAGATATACTGCGAACTTGGAAACTGGTTCCAATAAAGGATTTTTGTTCACATTATAAAGCAACAGGGGATTTCACATCAGATAGCGGTAAGTAATTATATATTGAGCGGTTGGGGTAAGTATAGTATCATTTGCCTTTATTTTGTGTATGTATATAGATATTTTGTTAACCGACTAAGAATATATAAATATATAATCATTAAATAAATATCCGACAAAGATTTTTAATTATCAAATCGATGAAATTATTGAAATATTTTCCGTAGTTTTATATCTACTGCGAACTTGGAAACTGGTTCCAATAAAGGATTTCTGTTCACATTATAAAGCATCAGGGGATTTCACATCAGATAGCGGTAAGTAATTATATAATATGCTGTTGGGGTAAGTATAGTATCATTTGCCTTTATTTTGTGTATGTATATAGATATTTTGTAAGTCGACTAAGAATATATAAATATATACTCATTAATTAAATATTCGACAAAGATTTTCAATTCCTCATGTGAGGAATTATCAAATCGATGAAATTATTGAAATATTTTTCGTAGTTTCAGATATACTGCGAACTTGGAAACTGGTTCCAATAAAGGATTTTTGTTCACATCATAAAGCATCAGGGGATTTCACATCAGATAGCGGTAAGTAATTATATAATAAGCTGTTGGGGTAAGTATAGTATCATTTGCCTTTATTTTGTGTATGAATATAGATATTTTGTAAGTCGACTAAGAATATATAAATATATACTCATTAAATTAATATCCGACAAAGATTTTCAATTCCTCATGTGAGGAATTATCAAATCGATGAAATTATCGAAATATTTTCCGTAGTTTTAGATATTCTGCGAACTTGGAAACTGGTTCCAATAAAGGATTTTTGTTCATATTATAAAGCATCAGGGGATTTCACATCAGATAGCAGTAAGTAATTATATAATGAGCTGTTGGGGTGAGTATAGTGTCATTTGCCTTTATTTTGTGTATGTATATAGATATTTTGTAAGTCGACTAAGAATATATAAATATATAATCATTAAATAAATATCCGACAAAGATTTTCAATTCCTCATGTGATGAATTATCAAATCGATAAAATTATTGAATTATCATCCGTAGTTTTAGATATTCTGCGAACTTGGAAACTGGTTCCAATAAAGGATTTTTGTTCACATTATAAAGCATCAGGGGATTTCACATCAGATAGCAGTAAGTAATTATATAATGAGCTGTTGGGGTAAGTATAGTATCATTTGCCTTTATTTTGTGTATGTATATAGATATTTTGTAAGTCGACTAAGAATATATAAATATATACTCATTAAATAAATATCCGACAAAGATTTTCAATTCCTCATGTGAGGAATTATCAAATCGATGAAATTATTGAAATATTTTCCGTAGTTTTAGATATTCTGCGAACTTGGAAACTGGTTCCAATAAAGGATTTTTGTTCACATTATAAAGCATCAGGGGATTTCACACCAGATAGCAGTAAGTAATTATATAATGAGCTGTTGGGGTGAGTATAGTATCATTTGCCTTTATTTTGTGTATGTATATAGATATTTTGTAAGTCGACTAAGAATATATAAATATATAATCATTAAATAGATATCCGACAAAGATTTTCAATTCCTCATGTGAGGAATTATCAAATCGATGAAATTATCGAAATATTTTCCGTAGTTTTAGATATAATACGAACTTGGAAACTGGTTCCAATGAAGGATTTTTGTTCACATTATAAAGCATCAGGAGATTTCACATCAGATAGCGGTAAGTAATTATATAATAAGCTGTTGGGGTAAGTATAGTATCATTTGCATTTATTTTGTGTATGTATATAGATATTTTGTAAGTCGACTAGGAATATATAAATATATACTCACTAAAAAAATATCCGACAAAGAATTTCAATTCCTCATGTGATGAATTATCGAATCGATAAAATTATTGAATTATTATTCGTAGTTTTAGATATTTTGCGAACTTGGAAACTGGTTCCAATAAAGGATTTTTGTTTACATTATAAAGCATCAGGGGATTTCACATCAGATAGCAGTAAGTAATTATATAATGAGCTGTTGGGGTAAGTATAGTATCATTTGCCTTTATTTTGTGTATGTATATAGATATTTTGTAAGTCGACTAAGAATATATAAATATATACTCATTAAATAAATATCCGACAAAGATTTTCAATTCCTCATGTGAGGAATTATCAAATCGGTGAAATTATCGAAAAATTTTCCGTAGTTTTGGATATAATGCGAACTTGGAAACTCCAATAAAATATTTTTGTTCACATTATTAAGCATCAGGGGATTTCACATCAGATAGCGGTAAGAAATTATATAATGAGCTGTTGGGGTAAGTATAGTATCATTTGCCTTTATTTTGTGTATGTATATAGATATTTTGTAAGTCGACTAAGAATAAATAAATATATACTCATTAAATAAATATTCGACAAAGATTTTCAATTCTTCATGTGAGGAATTATCAAATCGATAAAATTATTGAAATATTTTCCGTAGTTTTAGATATACTGCGAACTTGGAAACTGGTTCCAATGAAGGATTTCTGTTCACATTGTAAAGCATCAGGGGATTTCACATCAGATTGCGGTAAGTAATTATATATTGAGCGGTTGGGGTAAGTATAGTATCATTTGCCTTTATTTTGTGTATGTATATAGATATTTTGTTAACCGACTAAGAATATATAAATATATACTCATTAAATAAATATCTGCCAAAGATTTTCTATTCCACATGTGAGGAATTATCAAATCGATAAAATTATTGAAATATTTTCCGTAGTTTTAGATATACTGCGAACTTGGAAACTGGTTCCAATGAAGGATTTTTGTTCACATTATAAAGCATCAGGGGATTTCACATCAGATAGCGGTAAGCAATTATATAATGAGCTGTTGGGGTAAGTATAGTATCATTTGACTATATTTTGTGTATGTTTATAGATATTTTGTAAGTCGACTAAGAATATATAAATATGTACTAATTAAATGAATATCCGACGAAGATTTTCAATTCCTCATGTGAGGAATTATCACATCGATGAAATTATCGAAATATTTTCCGTAGTTTTAGATATACTGCGAACTTGGAAACTGGTTCCAATAAAGGATTTTTGTTCACATTATAAAGCAACAGGGGATTTCACATCAGATAGCGGTAAGTAATTATATATTGAGCTGTTGGGGTAAGTATAGTATCATTTGCCTTTATTTTGTGTATGTATATAGATATTTTGTAAGTCGACTAAGAATATATAAATATATAATCATTAAATAAATAACCGACAAAGATTTTCAATTCCTCATGTGAGGAATTATCAAATCGATGAAATTATTGAAATATTTTCCGTAGTTTTAGATATACTGCGAACTTGGAAACTGGTTCCAATAAAGGATTTTTGTTCACATTATAAAGCATCAGGGGATTTCACATCAGATAGCGGTAAGTAATTATATAATGAGCTGTTGGGGTAAGTATAGTATCATTTGACTATATTTTGTGTATGTTTATAGATATTTTGTAAGTCGACTAAGAATATATAACTCATTAAATATATATCCGACAAAGATTTTCAATTCCTCATGTGAGGAATTTTCAAATCGATGAAATTATTGAAACATATTCCGTAATTTTAGATATACTGCGAACTTGGAAACTGGTTCCAATAAAGGATTTTTGTTCACATCATAAAGCATCAGGGGATTTCACATCAGATAGCGGTAAGTAATTATATAATGAGTTGTTTGAGTAAGTATAGTATCATTTGCCTTTATTTTGTTTATATATATAGATATTTTGTAAGTCGACTAAGAATATATAAATATATACTCATTAAATAAATATCCAACAAAGATTTTCAATTCCTCATGTGAGGAATTATCAAATCGATAAAATTATTGGAATATTTTCCGTAGTTTTAGATATACTGCGAACTTGGGAACTGGTTCCAATAAAGGATTTTTGTTCACATTATAATGCATCAGGGGATTTCACATCAGATAGCGGTAAGTAATTATATAATGAGTTGTTTGGGTAAGTATAGTATCATTTGCCTTTATTTTGTGTATGTATATAAATATTTTGTAAGTCGACTAAGAATATATAAATATATACTCATTAAATAAATATCCGACAAAGATTTTCAATTCCTCATGTGAGGAATTATCAAATCGATAAAATTATTGGAATATTTTCCGTAGTTTTAGATATACTGCGAACTTGGAAACTGGTTCCAATGAAGGATTTCTGTTCACATTATAAAGCATCAGGGGATTTCACATCAGATTGCGGTAAGTAATTATATATTGAGCGGTTGGGGTAAGTATAGTATCATTTGCCTTTATTTTGTATATGTATATAGATATTTTGTTAACCGACTAAGAATATATAAATATATACTCATTAAATAAATATCTGCCAAAGATTTTCTATTCCACATGTGAGGAATTATCAAATCGATAAAATTATTGAAATATTTTCCGTAGTTTCAGATATACTGCTAACTTGGAAACTGGTTCCATTGAAGGATTTTTGTTCACATTATAAAGCATCAGGGGATTTCACATCAGATAGCGGTAAGTAATTATATAATGAGCTGTTGTGGTAAGTATAGTATCATTTGACTATATTTTGTGTATGTTTATAGATATTTTGTAAGTCGACTAAGAATATATAAATATGTACTAATTAAATGAATATCCGACAAAGATTTTCAATTCCTCATGTAAGGAATTATCAAATCGATGAAATTATTGAAATATTTTCCGTAGTTTTAGATATACTGCGAACTTGGAAATTGGTTCCAATAAAGAATTTTCGTTCACATTATAAAGCATCAGGGGATTTTACATCAGATAGCGGTAAGTAATTATATATTGAGCGGTTGGGGTAAGTATAGTATCATTTGCCTTTTTTTTGTGTATGTATATAGATATTTTGTTGACTGACTAAGAATATATAAATATATAATCATTAAATAAATATCCGACAAAGATTTTCAATTCCTCATGTGAGGAATTATCAAATCGATGAAATTATTGAAATATTTTCCGTAGTTTTAGATATACTGCGAACTTGGAAACTGGTTCCAATAAAGGATTTCTGTTCACATTATAAAGCATCAGGGGATTTCACATCAGATAGCGGTAAGTAATTATATAATATGCTGTTGGGGTAGGTATAGTATCATTTGCCTTTATTTTGTGTATGTATATAGATATTTTGTAAGTCGACTAAGAATATATAAATATATACTCATTAAATAAATATCCGACAAAGATTTTCAATTCCTTATGTGAGGAATTATCAAATCGATGAAATTATTGAAATATTTTCCGTAGTTTCAGATATACTGCGAACTTGGAAACTGGTTCCAATAAAGGATTTTTGTTCACATCATAAAGCATCAGGGGATTTCACATCAGATAGCGGTAAGTAATTATATAATGAGCTTTTGGGGTGAGTATAGTATCATTTGCCTTTGATTTGTGTATGTATATAGGTATTTTGTAAGTCGACTAAGAATATATAAATATATAATCATTAAATAAATATCCGACAAAGATTTTCAATTCCTTATGTGAGGAATTATCAAATCGATGAAATTATCGAAATATTTTCCGTAATTTTAGATATAATACGAACTTGGAAACTGGTTCCAATGAAGGATTTTTGTTCGCATTATAAAGCATCAGGAGATTTCACATCAGATAGCGGTAAGTAATTTATAATAAGCTGTTGAAGTAAGTATAGTATCATTTGCATTTATTTTGTGTATGTATATAGATATTTTGTAAGTCGACTAGGAATATATAAATATATACTCATTAAATAAATATCCGACAAAGAATTTCAATTCCTCATGTGATGAATTATCAAATCGATAAAATTATTGAATTATTATCCGTAGTTTTAGATATTCTGCGAACTTGGAAACTGGTTCCAATAGAGGATTTTTGTTCACATTATAAAGCATCAGGGGATTTCACATCAGATAGCAGTAAGTAATTATATAATGAGCTGTTGGGGTAAGTATAGTATCATTTGCCTTTATTTTGTGTATGTATATAGATATTTTGTAATTCGACTCAGAATATATAAATATATACTCATTAAATAAATATCCGACAAAGATTTTCAATTCCTCATATGAGGAATTATCAAATCGATGAAATTATCGAAATATTTTCCGTAGTTTCAGATATAATGCGAACTTGGAAACTCCAATAAAATATATTTGTTCACATTATAAAGCATCAGGGGATTTCACATCAGATAGCGGTAAGTAATTATATAATGAGCTGTTGGGGTAAGTATAGTATCATTTGCCTTTATTATATAAATATTTTGTAAGTCGACTAAGAATATATAAATATATACTCATTAAATAAATATCCGACAAAGAATTTCAATTCCTCATGTGATGAATTATCAAATCGATAAAATTATTGAATTATTATCCGTAGTTTTAGATATTCTGCGAACTTGGAAACTGGTTCCAATAGAGGATTTTTGTTCACATTATAAAGCATCAGGGGATTTCACATCAGATAGCAGTAAGTAATTATATAATGAGCTGTTGGGGTAAGTATAGTATCATTTGCCTTTATTTTGTGTATGTATATAGATATTTTGTAATTCGACTCAGAATATATAAATATATACTCATTAAATAAATATCCGACAAAGATTTTCAATTCCTCATATGAGGAATTATCAAATCGATGAAATTATCGAAATATTTTCCGTAGTTTCAGATATAATGCGAACTTGGAAACTCCAATAAAATATATTTGTTCACATTATAAAGCATCAGGGGATTTCACATCAGATAGCGGTAAGTAATTATATAATGAGCTGTTGGGGTAAGTATAGTATCATTTGCCTTTATTATATAAATATTTTGTAAGTCGACTAAGAATATATAAATATGTACTAATTAAATGAATATCCGACAAAGATTTTCAATTCCTCATGTGAGGAATTATCAAATCGATAAAATTATTGAAATATTTTCCGTAGTTTTAGATATACTGCGAACTTGGAAACTGGTTCCAATGAAGGATTTCTGTTCACATTATAAAGCATCAGGGGATTTCACATCAGATTGCGGTAAGTAATTATATATTGAGCGGTTGGGGTAAGTATAGTATCATTTGCCTTTATTTTGTGTAAGTATATAGATATTTTGTTAACCGACTAAGAATATATAAATATATACTCATTAAATAAATATCTGCCAAAGATTTTCTATTCCACATGTGAGGAATTATCAAATCGATAAAATTATTGAAATATTTTCCGTAGTTTTAGATATACTGCGAACTTGGAAACTGGTTCCAATGAAGGATTTTTGTTCACATTATAAAGCATCAGGGGATTTCACATCAGATAGCAGTAAGTAATTATATAATGAGCTGTTGGGGTAAGTATAGTATCATTTGCCTTTATTTTGTGTATGTATATAGATATTTTGTAAGTCGACTCAGAATATATAAATATATACTCATTAAATAAATATCCGACAAAGATTTTCAATTCCTCATGTGAGGAATTATCAAATCGATGAAATTATCGAAATATTTTCCGTAGTTTTAGATATAATGCGAACTTGGAAACTCCAATAAAATATTTTTGTTCACATTATAAAGCATCAGGGGATTTCACATCAGATAGCGGTAAGTAATTATATAATGAGCTGTTGGAGTAAATATAGTATCATTTGCCTTTATTTTGTGTATGTATATAAATATTTTGTAAGTCGCCTAAGAATATATAAATATGTACTAATTAAATGAATATCCGACAAAGATTTTCAATTCCTCATGTGAGGAATTATCAAATCGATAAAATTATTGAAATATTTTCCGTAGTTTTAGATATACTGCGAACTTGGAAACTGGTTCCAATGAAGGATTTCTGTTCACATTATAAAGCATCAGGGGATTTCACATCAGATTGCGGTAAGTAATTATATATTGAGCGGTTGGGGTAAGTATAGTATCATTTGCCTTTATTTTGTGTAAGTATATAGATATTTTGTTAACCGACTAAGAATATATAAATATATACTCATTAAATAAATATCTGCCAAAGATTTTCTATTCCACATGTGAGGAATTATCAAATCGATAAAATTATTGAAATATTTTCCGTAGTTTTAGATATACTGCGAACTTGGAAACTGGTTCCAATGAAGGATTTTTGTTCACATTATAAAGCATCAGGGGATTTCACATCAGATAGCGGTAAGCAATTATATAATGAGCTGTTGGGGTAAGTATAGTATCATTTGACTATATTTTGTGTATGTTTATAGATATTTTGTAAGTCGACTAAGAATATATAAATATATACTCATTAAATAAATATCTGCCAAAGATTTTCTATTCCACATGTGAGGAATTATCAAATCGATAAAATTATTGAAATATTTTCCGTAGTTTTAGATATACTGCCAACTTGGAAACTGGTTCCAATGAAGGATTTTTGTTCACATTATAAAGCATCAGGGGATTTCACATCAGATAGCAGTAAGTAATTATATAATGAGCTGTCGGGGTAAGTATAGTATCATTTGCCTTTATTTTGTGTATGTATATAGATATTTTGTAAGTCGACTCAGAATATATAAATATATACTCATTAAATAAATATCCGACAAAGATTTTCAATTCCTCATGTGAGGAATTATCAAATCGATGAAATTATCGAAATATTTTCCGTAGTTTTAGATATAATGCGAACTTGGAAACTCCAATAAAATATTTTTGTTCACATTATAAAGCATCAGGGGATTTCACATCAGATAGCGGTAAGTAATTATATAATGAGCTGTTGGGGTAAATATAGTATCATTTGCCTTTATTTTGTGTATGTATATAAATATTTTGTAAGTCGCCTAAGAATATATAAATATGTACTAATTAAATGAATATCCGACAAAGATTTTCAATTCCTCATGTGAGGAATTATCAAATCGATAAAATTATTGAAATATTTTCCGTAGTTTTAGATATACTGCGAACTTGGAAACTGGTTCCAATGAAGGATTTCTGTTCACATTATAAAGCATCAGGGGATTTCACATCAGATTGCGGTAAGTAATTATATATTGAGCGGTTGGGGTAAGTATAGTATCATTTGCCTTTATTTTGTGTAAGTATATAGATATTTTGTTAACCGACTAAGAATATATAAATATATACTCATTAAATAAATATCTGCCAAAGATTTTCTATTCCACATGTGAGTAATTATCAAATCGATAAAATTATTGAAATATTTTCCGTAGTTTTAGATATACTGCGAACTTGGAAACTGGTTCCAATGAAGGATTTTTGTTCACATTATAAAGCATCAGGGGATTTCACATCAGATAGCGGTAAGCAATTATATAATGAGCTGTTGGGGTAAGTATAGTATCATTTGACTATATTTTGTGTATGTTTATAGATATTTTGTAAGTCGACTAAGAATATATAAATATGTACTAATTAAATGAATATCCGACAAAGATTTTCAATTCCTCATGTGAGGAATTATCACATCGATGAAATTATCGAAATATTTTCCGTAGTTTCAGATATACTGCGAACTTGGAAACTGGTTCCAATAAAGGATTTTTGTTCACATTATAAAGCAACAGGGGATTTCACATCAGATAGCGGTAAGTAATTATATATTGAGCGGTTGGGGTAAGTATAGTATCATTTGCCTTTATTTTGTGTATGTATATAGATATTTTGTTAACCGACTAAGAATATATAAATATATAATCATTAAATAAATATCCGACAAAGATTTTTAATTGTCAAATCGATGAAATTATTGAAACATTTTCCGTAGTTTTAGATATACTGCGAACTTGGAAACTGGTTCCAATAAAGGATTTCTGTTCACATTATAAAGCATCAGGGGATTTCACATCAGATAGCGGTAAGTAATATGCTGTTGGGGTAAGTATAGTATCATTTGCCTTCATTTTGTGTATGTATATAGATATTTTGTAAGTCGACTAAGAATATATAAATATATACTCATTAAATAAATATCCGACAAAGATTTTCAATTCCTCATGTGAGGAATTATCAAATCGATGAAATTATTGAAATATTTTTCGTAGTTTCAGATATACTGCGAACTTGGAAACTGGTTCCAATAAAGGATTTTTGTTCACATCATAAAGCATCAGGGGATTTCACATCAGATAGCGGTAAGTAATTATATAATAAGCTGTTGGGGTAAGTATAGTATCATTTGCCTTTATTTTGTGTATGAATATAGATATTTTGTAAGTCGACTAAGAATATATAAATATATACTCATTAAATTAATATCCGACAAAGATTTTCAATTCCTCATGTGAGGAATTATCAAATCGATGAAATTATCGAAATATTTTCCGTAGTTTTAGATATTCTGCGAACTTGGAAACTGGTTCCAATAAAGGATTTTTGTTCATATTATAAAGCATCAGGGGATTTCACATCAGATAGCAGTAAGTAATTATATAATGAGCTGTTGGGGTGAGTATAGTATCATTTGCCTTTATTTTGTTTATGTATATAGATATTTTGTAAGTCGACTAAGAATATATAAATATATAATCATTAAATAAATATCCGACAAAGATTTTCAATTCCTCATGTGATGAATTATCAAATCGATAAAATTATTGAATTATTATCCTTAGTTTTAGATATTCTGCGAACTTGGAAACTGGTTCCAATAAAGGATTTTTGTTCACATTATAAAGCATCAGGGGATTTCACATCAGATAGCAGTAAGTAATTATATAATGAGCTGTTGGGGTAAGTATAGTATAATTTGCCTTTATTTTGTGTATGTATATAGATATTTTGTAAGTCGACTAAGAATATATAAATATATACTCATTAAATAAATATCTGCCAAAGATTTTCTATTCCACATGTGAGGAATTATCAAATCGATAAAATTATTGAAATATTTTCCGTAGTTTTAGATATACTGCGAACTTGGAAACTGGTTCCAATGAAGGATTTTTGTTCACATTATAAAGAATAAGGGGATTTCACATCAGATAGCGGTAAGTAATTATATAATGAGCTGTTGGGGTAAGTATAGTATCATTTGCCTTTATTTTGTGTATGTATATAGATATTTTGTTAACCGACTAAGAATATATAAATATATAATCATTAAATAAATATCCGACAAAGATTTTTAATTATCAAATCGATGAAATTATTGAAATATTTTCCGTAGTTTTATATCTACTGCGAACTTGGAAACTGGTTCCAATAAAGGATTTCTGTTCACATTATAAAGCATCAGGGGATTTCACATCAGATAGCGGTAAGTAATTATATAATATGCTGTTGGGGTAAGTATAGTATCATTTGCCTTTATTTTGTGTATGTATATAGATATTTTGTAAGTCGACTAAGAATATATAAATATATACTCATTAATTAAATATCCGACAAAGATTTTCAATTCCTCATGTGAGGACTTATCAAATCGATGAAATTATCGAAATATTTTCCGTAGTTTTAGATATTCTGCGAACTTGGAAACTGGTTCCAATAAAGGATTTTTGTTCATATTATAAAGCATCAGGGGATTTCACATCAGATAGCAGTAAGTAATTATATAATGAGCTGTTGGGGTGAGTATAGTGTCATTTGCCTTTATTTTGTGTATGTATATAGATATTTTGTAAGTCGACTAAGAATATATAAATATATAATCATTAAATAAATATCCGACAAAGATTTTCAATTCCTCATGTGATGAATTATCAAATCGATAAAATTATTGAATTATTATCCGTAGTTTTAGATATTCTGCGAACTTGGAAACTGGTTCCAATAAAGGATTTTTGTTCACATTATAAAGCATCAGGGGATTTCACATCAGATAGCAGTAAGTAATTATATAATGAGCTGTTGGGGTAAGTATAGTATCATTTGCCTTTATTTTGTGTATGTATATAGATATTTTGTAAGTCGACTAAGAATATATAAATATATACTCATTAAATAAATATCCGACAAAGATTTTCAATTCCTCATGTGAGGAATTATCAAATCGATGAAATTATCGAAATATTTTCCGTAGTTTTAGATATAATGCGAACTTGGAAACTCCAATAAAATATTTTTGTTCACATTATAAAGCATCAGGGGATTTCACACCAGATAGCGGTAAGTAATTATATAATGAGCTGTTGGGGTAAGTATAGTATCATTTGCCTTTATTTTGTGTATGTATATAGATATTTTGTAAGTCGACTAAGAATAAATAAATATATACTCATTAAATAAATATTCGACAGAGATTTTCAATTCCTCATGTGAGGAATTAACAAATCGATAAAATTATTGAAATATTTTCCGTAGTTTTAGATATACTGCAAACTTGGAAACTGGTTTCAATGAAGGATTTCTGTTCACATTATAAAGCATCAGGGGATTTCACATCAGATTGCGGTAAGTAATTATATATTGAGCGGTTGGGGTAAGTATAGTATCATTTGCCTTTATTTTGTGTACGTATATAGATATTTTGTTAACCGACTAAGAATATATAAATATATACTCATTAAATAAATATCTGCCAAAGATTTTCTATTCCACATGTGAGGAATTATCAAATCGATAAAATTATTGAAATATTTTCCGTAGTTTTAGATATACTGCGAACTTGGAAACTGGTTCCAATGAAGGATTTTTGTTCACATTATAAAGAATAAGGGGATTTCACATCAGATAGCGGTAAGTAATTATATAATGAGCTGTTGGGGTAAGTATAGTATCATTTGCCTTTATTTTGTGTATGTATATAGATATTTTGTAAGTCGACTAAGAATATATAAATATATACTCATTAAATAAATATCCGACAAAGATTTTGAATTCCTCATGTGAGGAATTATCGCATCGATGAAATTATCGAAATATTTTCCATAGTTTTAGATATACTGCGAACTTGGAAACTGGTTCCAATAAAGGATTTTTGTTCACATTATAAAGCAACAGGGGATTTCAAATCAGATAGCGGTGAGTAATTATATATTGAGCGGTTGAGGTAAGTATAGTATCATTTGCCTTTATTTTGTGTATGTATATAGATATTTTGTTAACCGACTAAGAATATATAAATATATAATCATTAAATAAATATCCGACAAAGATTTTTAATTATCAAATCGATGAAATTATTGAAATATTTTCCGTAGTTTTAGATATACTGCGAACTTGGAAACTGGTTCCAATAAAGGATTTCTGTTCACATTATAAACCATCAGGGGATTTCACATCAGATAGCGGTAAGTAATTATATAATATGCTGTTGGGGTAAGTATAGTATCATTTGCCTTTATTTTGTGTATGTATATAGATATTTTGTAAGTCGACTAAGAATATATAAATACATACTCATTAATTAAATATCCGACAAAGATTTTCAATTCCTCATGTGAGGAATTATCAAATCGATGAAATTATTGAAATATTTTTCGTAGTTTCAGATATACTGCGAACTTTGAAACTGGTTCCAATAAAGGATTTTTGT
This sequence comes from Chrysomela aeneicollis, assembly GCA_029955515.1. NCBI lineage: Eukaryota > Metazoa > Arthropoda > Insecta > Coleoptera > Chrysomelidae > Chrysomela > Chrysomela aeneicollis. The sequence continues at coordinate 14,338,606 of JARUHQ010000021.1, read as the reverse complement.
TCACATCATAAAGCATCAGGGGATTTCACATCAGATAGCGGTAAGTAATTATATAATAAGCTGTTGGGGTAAGTATAGTATCATTTGCCTTTATTTTGTGTATGAATATAGATATTTTGTAAGTCGACTAAGAATATATAAATATATACTCATTAAATAAATATCCGACAAAGATTTTCAATTCCTCATGTGAGGAATTATCAAATCGATGAAATTATCGAAATATTTTCCGTAGTTTTAGATATTATGCGAACATGGAAACTCCAATAAAATATTTTTGTTCACATTATAAAGCATCAGGGGATTTCACATCAGATAGCGGTAAGTAATTATATAATGAGCTGTTGGGGTAAGTATAGTATCATTTGCCTTTATTTTGTGTATGTATATAGATATTTTGTAAGTCGACAAAGAATAAATGAATATATACTCATTAAATAAATATTCGACAAAGATTTTCAATTCCTCATGTGAGGAATTAACAAATCGATAAAATTATTGAAATATTTTCCGTAGTTTAAGATATACTGCGAACTTGGAAACTGGTTCCAATGAAGGATTTCTGTTCACATTATAAAGCATCAGGGGATTTCACATCAGATTGCGGTAAGTAATTATATATTGAGCGGTTGGGGTAAGTATAGTATCATTTGCCTTTATTTTGTGTACGTATATAGATATTTTGTTAACCGACTAAGAATATATAAATATATACTCTTTAAATAAATATCTGCCAAAGATTTTCTATTCCACATGTGAGGAATTATCAAATCGATAAAATTATTGAAATATTTTCCGTAGTTTTAGATATACTGCGAACTTGGAAACTGGTTCCAATGAAGGATTTTTGTTCACATTATAAAGAATCAGGGGATTTCACATCAGATAGCGGTAAGTAATTATATAATGAGCTGTTGGGGTAAGTATAGTATCATTTGCCTTTATTTTGTGTATGTATATAGATATTTTGTAAGTCGACTAAGAATATATAAATATATACTCATTAAATAAATATCCGACAAAGATTTTCAATTCCTCATGTGAGGAATTATCACATCAATGAAATTATCGAAATATTTTCCGTAGTTTTAGATATACTGCGAACTTGGAAACTGGTTCCAATGAAGGATTTTTGTTCACATTATAAAGCAACAGGGGATTTCACATCAGATAGCGGTAAGTAATTATATATTGAGCGGTTGGGGTAAGTATAGTATCATTTGCCTTTATTTTGTGTATGTATATAGATATTTTGTTAACCGACTAAGAATATATAAATATATATTCATTTAATAAATAACCGACAAAGATTTTCAATTCCTCATGTGAGGAATTATCAAATCGATGAAATTATAGAAATATTTTCCGTAGTTTTAGATATACTGCAAACTTGGAAACTGGTTCCAATAAAGGATTTTTGTTCACATTATAAAGCATCAGGGGATTTCACATCAGATAGCGGTAAGTAATTATATAATATGCTGTTGGGGTAAGTATAGTATCATTTGCCTTTATTTTGTGTATGTATATAGATATTTTGTAAGTCGACTAAGAATATATAAATATATACTCATTAAATAAATATCCGACAAAGATTTTCAATTCCTCATGTGAGGAATTATCAAATCGATGAAATTATTGAAATATTTTCCGTAGTTTCAGATATACTGCGAACTTGGAAACTGGTTCCAATAAAGGATTTTTGTTCACATTATATAGCATCAGGGGATTTCACATCAGATAGCGGTAAGTAATTATATAATAAGCTGTTGGGGTAAGTATAGTATCATTTGCCTTTATTTTGTGTATGAATATAGATATTTTGTAAGTCGACTAAGAATATATAAATATATACTCATTACATTAATATCCGACAAAGATTTTCAATTCCTCATGTGAGGAATTATCAAATCGATGAAATTATTGAAATATTTTCCGTAGTTTCAGATATACTGCGAACTTGGAAACTGGTTCCAATGAAGGATTTTTGTTCACATTATAAAGCATCAGGTGATTTCACATCAGATAGCGGTAAGTAATTATATAATAAGCTGTTGGGGTAAGTATAGTATCATTTGTCTTTATTTTGTGTATGTATATAGATATTTTGTAAGTCGACTAAGAATATATAAATATATACTCATTAAATAAATATCCGACAAAGATTTTCAATTCCTCATGTGAGGAATTATCAAATCGATGAAATTATTGAAATATTTTCCGTGGTTTCAGATATACTGCGAACTTGGAAACTGGTTCCAATAAAGAATTTTTGTTCACATAATAAAGCATCAGGGGATTTCACATCAGATAGCGGTAAGTAATTATATAATAAGCTGTTGGGGTAAGTATAGTATCATTTGCCTTTATTTTGTGTATGTATATAGATATTTTGTAAGTCGACCAAGAATATATAAACATATAATCATTAAATAAATATCCGACAAAGATTTTCAATTCCTCATGTGAGGAATTTTCAAATCGATGAAATCATCGAAATATTTTCCGTAGTTCTAGATATAATGCGAACTTGGAAACTGTTTCCAATAAAGGATTTTTGTTCACATTATGAAGCATCAGGGGATTTCACATCAAATAGCGGTAAGTAATAATATAATAAGCTGTTGGGGTAAGGATAGTATCATTTGCCTTTATTTTGTGTATGTATCTAGATATTTGGTAAGTCGACTAAGAATATATAATCATTAAATAAATATCCGACAAAGATTTTCAATTCCTCATGTGAGGAATTATCAAATCGATGAAATTATCGAAATATTTTCCGTAGTTTTAGATATAATGCGAACTTGGAAACTGGTTCCAATAAAGGATTTTTGTTCACATTAAAAAGCATCAGGGGATTTCACATCAGATAGCAGTAAGTAATTATATAATAAGCTGTTGGGGTAAGTATAGTTTCATTTGCATTTATTTTGTGTATGTATATAGATATTTTGTAAGTCGACTAGGAATATATAAATATATACTCATTAAATAAATATCCGACAAAGAATTTCAATTCCTCATCATGTGATGATTTATCAAATCGATAAAATTATTGAAATATTATCCGTAGTTTTAGATATTCTGCGAACTTGGGAACTGGTTCCAATGAAGGATTTTTGTTCACATTATAAAGCATCAGGGGATTTCACATCAGATAGCGGTAAGTAATTATATAATAAGCTGTTGGAGTAAGTATAGTATCATTTGCATTCATTTTGTGTATGTATATAGATATTTTGTAAGTCGACTAGGAATATATGAATATATACTCATTAAATAAATATCCGACAAAGAATTTCAATTCCTCATGTGATGAATTATCAAATCGATGAAATTATTGAATTATTATCCGTAGTTTTAGATATTCTGCGAACTTGGAAACTGGTTCCAATAAAGGATTTTTGTTCACATTATAAAGCATCAGGGGATTTCACATCAGATAGCGGTAAGTAATTATATAATGAGCTGTTGGGGTAAGTATAGTATCGTTTGCCTTTATTTTGTGTATGTATATAGATATTTTGTAAGTCGACTGAGAATATATAAATATATAATCATTAAATAAATATCCGACAAAGATTTTCAATTCCTCATGTGAGGAATTATCAAATCGATGAAATTATCGAAATATTTTCCGTAGTTTCAGATATAATGCGAACTTGGAAACTGGTTCCAATGAAGGATTTTTGTTCACATTATAAAGCATCAGGGGATTTCACATCAGATAGCGGTAAGAAATTATATAATAAGCTGTTGGGGTAAGTATAGTTTCATTTGCATTTATTTTGTGTATGTATATAGATATTTTGTAAGTCGACTAGGAATATATAAATATATACTCATTAAATAAATATCCGACAAAGATTTTCAATTCCTCATGTGAGGAATTATCAAATCGATGAAATTATTGAAATATTTTCCGTAGTTCCAGATATACTGCGAACTTGGAAACTGGTTCCAATGAAGGATTTTTGTTCACATTATAAAGCATCAGGGGATTTCACATCAGATAGCGGTAAGTAATTATATAATAAGCTGTTGGGGTAAGTATAGTTTCATTTGCATTTATTTTGTGTATGTATATAGATATTTTGTAAGTCGACTAGGAATATATAAATATATACTCATTAAATAAATATCCGACAAAGATTTTCAATTCCTTATGTGAGGAATTATCAAATCGATGAAATTATCGAAATATTTTCCGTAGTTTTAGATATAATGCGAACTTGGAAACTCCAATAAAATATTTTTGTTCACATTATAAAGCATCAGGGGATTTCACATCAGATAGCGGTAATTAATTATATATTGTGCGGTTGGGGTAAGTATAGTATCATTTGCCTTTATTTTGTGTATGTATATAGATATTTTGTTAACCGACTAAGAATATATAAATATATAATCATTAAATGAATATCCGACAAAGATTTTTAATTATCAAATCGATGAAATTATTGAAATATTTTCCATAGTTTTAGATATACTGCGAACTTGGAAACTGGTTCCAATAAAGGATTTCTGTTCACATTATAAAGCATCAGGGGATTTCACATCAGATAGCGGTAAGTAATTATATAATATGCTGTTGGGGTAAGTATAGTATCATTTGCCTTTATTTTGTGTATGTATATAGATATTTTGTAAGTCGACTAAGAATATATAAATATATACTCATTAATTAAATATCCGACAAAGATTTTCAATTCCTCATGTGAGGAATTATCAAATCGATGAAATTATTGAAATATTTTTCGTAGTTTCAGATATACTGCGAACTTGGAAACTGGTTCCAATAAAGGATTTTTGTTCACATCATAAAGCATCAGGGGATTTCACATCAGATAGCGGTAAGTAATTATATAATAAGCTGTTGGGGTAAGTATAGTATCATTTGCCTTTATTTTGTGTATGAATATAGATATTTTGTAAGTCGACTAAGAAAATATAAATATATACTCATTAAATTAATATCCGACAAAGATTTTCAATTCCTCATGTGATGAATTATCAAATCGATAAAATTATTGAATTATTATCCGTAGTTTTAGATATTCTGCGAACTTGGAAACTGGTTCCAATAAAATATTTTTGTTCACATTATAAAGCATCAGGGGATTTCACATCAGATAGCGGTAATTAATTATATATTGTGCGGTTGGGGTAAGTATAGTATCATTTGCCTTTATTTTGTGTATGTATATAGATATTTTGTTAACCGACTAAGAATATATAAATATATAATCATTAAATAAATATCCGACAAAGATTTTTAATTATCAAATCGATGAAATTATTGAAATATTTTCCATAGTTTTAGATATACTGCGAACTTGGAAACTGGTTCCAATAAAGGATTTCTGTTCACATTATAAAGCATCAGGGGATTTCACATCAGATAGCGGTAAGTAATTATATAATATGCTGTTGGGGTAAGTATAGTATCATTTGCCTTTATTTTGTGTATGTATATAGATATTTTGTAAGTCGACTAAGAATATATAAATATATACTCATTAATTAAATATCCGACAAAGATTTTCAATTCCTCATGTGAGGAATTATCAAATCGATGAAATTATTGAAATATTTTTCGTAGTTTCAGATATACTGCGAACTTGGAAACTGGTTCCAATAAAGGATTTTTGTTCACATCATAAAGCATCAGGGGATTTCACATCAGATAGCGGTAAGTAATTATATAATAAGCTGTTGGGGTAAGTATAGTATCATTTGCCTTTATTTTGTGTATGAATATAGATATTTTGTAAGTCGACTAAGAAAATATAAATGTATACTCATTAAATTAATATCCGACAAAGATTTTCAATTCCTCATGTGATGAATTATCAAATCGATAAAATTATTGAATTATCATCCGTAGTTTTAGATATTCTGCGAACTTGGAAACTGGTTCCAATAAAGGATTTTTGTTCACATTATAAAGCATCAGAAGATTTCACATCAGATAGCAGTAAGTAATTATATAATGAGCTGTTGGGGTAAGTATAGTATCATTTGCCTTTATTTTGTGTATGTATATAGATATTTTGTAAGTCGACTAAGAATATATAAATATATACTCATTAAATAAATATCCGACAAAGATTTTCAATTCCTCATGTGAGGAATTATCAAATCGATGAAATTATCGAAATATTTTCCGTAGTTTTAGATATAATGCGAACTTGGAAACTCCAATAAAATATTTTTGTTCACATTATAAAGCATCAGGGGATTTCACATCAGATAGCGGTAAGTAATTATATAATGAGCTGTTGGGGTAAGTATAGTATCATTTGCCTTTATTTTGTGTATGTATAAAGATATTTTGTAAGTCGACTACGAATAAATAAATATATACTCATTAAATAAATATTCGACAAAGATTTTCAATTCCTCATGTGAGGAATTAACAAATCGATAAAATTATTGAAATATTTTCCGTAGTTTCAGATATACTGCGAACTTGGAAACTGGTTCCAATGAAGGATTTCTGTTCACATTATAAAGCATCAGGGGATTTCACATCAGATTGCGGTAAGTAATTATATATTGAGCGGTTGGGGTAAGTATAGTATCATTTGCCTTTATTTTGTGTACGTATATAGATATTTTGTTAACCGACTAAGAATATATAAATATATACTCATTAAATAAATATCTGCCAAAGATTTTCTATTCCACATGTGAGGAATTATCAAATCGATAAAATTATTGAAATATTTTCCGTAGTTTTAGATATACTGCGAACTTGGAAACTGGTTCCAATGAAGGATTTTCGTTCACATTATAAAGAATCAGGGGATTTCACATCAGATAGCGGTAAGTAATTATATAATGAGCTGTTGGGGTAAGTATAGTATCATTTGCCTTTATTTTGTGTATGTATATAGATATTTTGTAAGTCGACTAAGAATATATAAATATATACTCATTAAATAAATATCCGACAAAGATTTTCAATTCCTCATGTGAGGAATTATCACATCGATGAAATTATCGAAATATTTTCCGTAGTTTTAGATATACTGCGAACTTGGAAACTGGTTCCAATAAAGGATTTTTGTTCACATTATAAAGCAACAGCGGATTTCACATCAGATAGCGGTAAGTAATTATATATTGAGCGGTTGGTGTAAGTATAGTATCATTTGCCTTTATTTTGTGTATGTATATAGATATTTTGTTAACCGACTAAGAATATATAAATATATAATCATTAAATAAATAACCGACAAAGATTTTCAATTCCTCATGTGAGGAATTATCAAATCGATGAAATTATTATTGAAATATTTTCCGTAGTTTTAGATATACTGCGAACTTGAAAACTGGTTCCAATAAAGGATTTTTGTTCACATTATAAAGCATCAGGGGATTTCACATCAGATAGCGGTAAGTAATTATATAATATGCTGTTGGGGTAAGTATAGTATCATTTGCCTTCATTTTGTGTATGTATATAGATATTTTGTAAGTCGACTAAGAATATATAAATATATACTCATTAAATAAATATCCGACAAAGATTTTCAATTCCTCATGTGAGGAATTATCAAATCGATGAAATTATTGAAATATTTTCCGTAGTTTCAGATATACTGCGAACTTGGAAACTGGTTCCAATGAAGGATTTTTGTTCACATTATATAGCATCAGGGGATTTCACATCAGATAGCGGTAAGTAATTATATAATAAGCTGTTGGGTTAAGTATAGTATCATTTGCCTTTATTTTGTGTATGAATATAGATATTTTGTAAGTCGACTAAGAATATATAAATATATACTCATTACATTAATATCCGACAAAGATTTTCAATTCCTCATGTGAGGAATTGTCAAATCGATGAAATTATTGAAATATTTTCCGTAGTTTCAGATATACTGCGAACTTGGAAACTGGTTCCAATAAAGGATTTCTGTTCACATTATAAAGCATCAGGGGATTTCACATCAGATTGCGGTAAGTAATTATATATTGAGCGGTTGGGGTAAGTATAGTATCATTTGCCTTTATTTTGTGTACGTATATAGATATTTTGTTAACCGACTAAGAATATATAAATATATACTCATTAAATAAATATCTGCCGAAGATTTTCTATTCCACATGTGAGGAATTATCAAATCGATAAAATTATTGAAATATTTTCCGTAGTTTTAGATATACTGCGAACTTGGAAACTGGTTCCAATGAAGGATTTTTGTTCACATTATAAAGCATCAGGGGATTTCACATCAGATAGCGGTAAGTAATTATATAATAAGCTGTTGGGGTGTGTATAGTTTCATTTGCATTTATTTTGTGTATGTATATAGATATTTTGTAAGTCGACTAGGAATATATAAATATATACTCATTAAATAAATATCCGACAAAGATTTTCAATTCCTCATGTGAGGAATTATCAAATCGATGAAATTATCGAAATATTTTCCGTAGTTTCAGATATAATGCGAACTTGGAAACTCCAATAAAATATTTTTGTTCACATTATAAAGCATCAGGGGATTTCACATCAGATAGCGGTAATTAATTATATATTGTGCGGTTGGGGTGAGTATAGTATCATTTGCCTTTATTTTGTGTATGTATATAGATATTTTGTTAACCGACTAAGAATATATAAATATATAATCATTAAATAAATATCCGACAAAGATTTTTAATTATCAAATCGATGAAATTATTGAAATATTTTCCATAGTTTTAGATATACTGCGAACTTGGAAACTGGTTCCAATAAAGGATTTCTGTTCACATTATAAAGCATCAGGGGATTTCACATCAGATAGCGGTAAGTAATTATATAATATGCTGTTGGGGTAAGTATAGTATCATTTGCCTTTATTTTGTGTATGTATATAGATATTTTGTAAGTCGACTAAGAATATATAAATATATACTCATTAATTAAATATCCGACAAAGATTTTCAATTCCTCATGTGAGGAATTATCAAATCGATGAAATTATTGAAATATTTTTCGTAGTTTCAGATATACTGCGAACTTGGAAACTGGTTCCAATAAAGGATTTTTGTTCACATCATAAAGCATCAGGGGATTTCACATCAGATAGCGGTAAGTAATTATATAATAAGCTGTTGGGGTAAGTATAGTATCATTTGCCTTTATTTTGTGTATGAATATAGATATTTTGTAAGTCGACTAAGAAAATATAAATGTATACTCATTAAATTAATATCCGACAAAGATTTTCAATTCCTCATGTGATGAATTATCAAATCGATAAAATTATTGAATTATCATCCGTAGTTTTAGATATTCTGCGAACTTGGAAACTGGTTCCAATAAAGGATTTTTGTTCACATTATAAAGCATCAGAAGATTTCACATCAGATAGCAGTAAGTAATTATATAATGAGCTGTTGGGGTAAGTATAGTATCATTTGCCTTTATTTTGTGTATGTATATAGATATTTTGTAAGTCGACTAAGAATATATAAATATATACTCATTAAATAAATATCCGACAAAGATTTTCAATTCCTCATGTGAGGAATTATCAAATCGATGAAATTATCGAAATATTTTCCGTAGTTTTAGATATAATGCGAACTTGGAAACTCCAATAAAATATTTTTGTTCACATTATAAAGCATCAGGGGATTTCACATCAGATAGCGGTAAGTAATTATATAATGAGCTGTTGGGGTAAGTATAGTATCATTTGCCTTTATTTTGTGTATGTATATAGATATTTTGTAAGTCGACTACGAATAAATAAATATATACTCATTAAATAAATATTCGACAAAGATTTTCAATTCCTCATGTGAGGAATTAACAAATCGATAAAATTATTGAAATATTTTCCGTAGTTTTAGATATACTGCGAACTTGGAAACTGGTTCCAATGAAGGATTTCTGTTCACATTATAAAGCATCAGGGGATTTCACATCAGATTGCGGTAAGTAATTATATATTGAGCGGTTGGGGTAAGTATAGTATCATTTGCCTTTATTTTGTGTACGTATATAGATATTTTGTTAACCGACTAAGAATATATAAATATATACTCATTAAATAAATATCTGCCAAAGATTTTCTATTCCACATGTGAGGAATTATCAAATCGATAAAATTATTGAAATATTTTCCGTAGTTTTAGATATACTGCGAACTTGGAAACTGGTTCCAATGAAGGATTTTCGTTCACATTATAAAGAATCAGGGGATTTCACATCAGATAGCGGTAAGTAATTATATAATGAGCTGTTGGGGTAAGTATAGTATCATTTGCCTTTATTTTGTGTATGTATATAGATATTTTGTAAGTCGACTAAGAATATATAAATATATACTCATTAAATAAATATCCGACAAAGATTTTCAATTCCTCATGTGAGGAATTATCACATCGATGAAATTATCGAAATATTTTCCGTAGTTTTAGATATACTGCGAACTTGGAAACTGGTTCCAATAAAGGATTTTTGTTCACATTATAAAGCAACAGGGGATTTCACATCAGATAGCGGTAAGTAATTATATATTGAGCGGTTGGGGTAAGTATAGTATCATTTGCCTTTATTTTGTGTATGTATATAGATATTTTGTTAACCGACTAAGAATATATAAATATATAATCATTAAATAAATAACCGACAAAGATTTTCAATTCCTCATGTGAGGAATTATCAAATCGATGAAATTATTGAAATATTTTCCGTAGTTTTAGATATACTGCGAACTTGGAAACTGGTTCCAATAAAGGATTTTTGTTCACATTATAAAGCATCAGGGGATTTCACATCAGATAGCGGTAAGTAATTATATAATATGCTGTTGGGGTAAGTATAGTATCATTTGCCTTTATTTTGTGTATGTATATAGATATTTTGTAAGTCGACTAAGAATATATAAATATATACTCATTAAATAAATATCCGACAAAGATTTTCAATTCCTCATGTGAGGAATTATCAAATCGATGAAATTATTGAAATATTTTCCGTAGTTTCAGATATACTGCGAACTTGGAAACTGGTTCCAATGAAGGATTTTTGTTCACATTATATAGCATCAGGGGATTTCACATCAGATAGCGGTAAGTAATTATATAATAAGCTGTTGGGTTAAGTATAGTATCATTTGCCTTTATTTTGTGTATGAATATAGATATTTTGTAAGTCGACTAAGAATATATTAATATATACTCATTACATTAATATCCGACAAAGATTTTCAATTCCTCATGTGAGGAATTGTCAAATCGATGAAATTATTGAAATATTTTCCGTAGTTTCAGATATACTGCGAACTTGGAAACTGGTTCCAATGAAGGAATTTTGTTCACATTATAAAGCATCAGGTGATTTCACATCAGATAGCGGTAAGTTGTTGGGGTAAGTATAGTATCATTTGCCTTTATTTTGTGTATGTATATAGATAATTTGTAAGTCGACTAAGAAAATATAAATATATAATCATCAAATAAATATCCGACAAAGATTTTCAATTCCTCATGTGAGGAATTATCAAATCGATGAAAATATCGAATTATTTTCCGTAGTTTCAGATATAATGCGAACTTGGAAACTGGTACCAATGAAATATTTTTGTTCACATTATAAAGCATCAGGGGATTTCACATCAGATAGCGGTAAGTAATTATATAATAAGCTCTTGGGGTAAGAATAGTTTCATTTGCCTTTATTTTGTGTATGTATCTAGATTTTCTGTAAGTCGACTAAGAATATATAAATATATACTCATAAAATAAATATCCGACAAAGATTTTCAATTCCTCATGTGATGAATTATCAAATCGATAAAATTATTGAAATATTTTCCGTAGTTTTGAATAAACTGCGAACTTGGAAACTGGTTCCAATGAAGGATTTTTGTTCACATTATAAAGCATCAGGGGATTTCACATCAGATAGCGGTAAGTAATTATATAATAAGCTGTTGGGGTAAGTATAGTATCATTTGCCTTTATTTTGTGTATGTATATAGATATTTTGTAAGTCGACTAAGAATATATAAACATATAATCATTAAATAAATATCCGACAATGATTTTCAATTCCTCATGTGAGGAATTTTCAAATCGATGAAATCATCGAAATATTTTCCGTAGTTCTAGATATAATGCGAACTTGGAAACTGTTTCCAATAAAGGATTTTTGTTCACATTATGAAGCATCAGGGGATTTCACATCAAATAGCGGTAAGTAATAATATAATAAGCTGTTGGGGTAAGGATAGTATCATTTGCCTTTATTTTGTGTATGTATCTAGATATTTGGTAAGTCGACTAAGAATATATAATCATTAAATAAATATCCGACAAAGATTTTCAATTCCTCATGTGAGGAATTATCAAATCGATGAAATTATCGAAATATTTTCCGTAGTTTCAGATATAATGCGAACTTGGAAACTGGTTCCAATAAAGGATTTTTGTTCACATTATAAAGCATCAGGATATTTCACATCAGATAGCAGTAAGTAATTATATAATAAGCTGTTGGGGTAAGTATAGTTTCATTTGCATTTATTTTGTGTATGTATATAGATATTTTGTAAGTCGACTAGGAATATATAAATATATACTCATTAAATAAATATCCGACAAAGATTTTCAATTCCTCATGTGAGGAATTATCAAATCGATGAAATTATCGAAATATTTTCCGTAGTTTTAGATATAATGCGAACTTGGAAACTCCAATAAAATATTTTTGTTCACATTATAAAGCATCAGGGGATTTCACATCAGATAGCGGTAAGTAATTATATAATGAGCTGTTGGGGTAAGTATAGTATCATTTGCCTTTATTTTGTGTATGTATATAGATATTTTATAAGTCGACTAAGAATATATAAATATATACTCATTAAATAAATATCCGACAAAGATTTTCAATTCCTCATGTGAGGAATTATCAAATCGATGAAATTATTGAAATATTTTCCGTAGTTTCAGATATACTGCGAACTTGGAAACTGGTTCCAATAAAGGATTTTTGTTCACATCATAAAGCATCAGGGGATTTCACATCAGATAGCGGTAAGTAATTATATAATAAGCTGTTGGGGTAAGTATAGTATCATTTGCCTTTATTTTGTGTATGTATATAGATATTTTGTAAGTCGACTACGAATAAATAAATATATACTCATTAAATAAATATTCGACAAAGATTTTCAATTCCTCATGTGAGGAATTAACAAATCGATAAAATTATTGAAATATTTTCCGTAGTTTTAGATATACTGCGAACTTGGAAACTGGTTCCAATGAAGGATTTCTGTTCACATTATAAAGCATCAGGGGATTTCACATCAGATTGCGGTAAGTAATTATATATTGAGCGGTTGGGGTAAGTATAGTATCATTTGCCTTTATTTTGTGTACGTATATAGATATTTTGTTAACCGACTAAGAATATATAAATATATACTCATTAAATAAATATCTGCCAAAGATTTTCTATTCCACATGTGAGGAATTATCAAATCGATAAAATTATTGAAATATTTTCCGTAGTTTTAGATATACTGCGAACTTGGAAACTGGTTCCAATGAAGGATTTTCGTTCACGTTATAAAGAATCAGGGGATTTCACATCAGATAGCGGTAAGTAATTATATAATGAGCTGTTGGGGTAAGTATAGTATCATTTGCCTTTATTTTGTGTATGTATATAGATATTTTGTAAGTCGACTAAGAATATATAAATATATACTCATTAAATAAATATCCGACAAAGATTTTCAATTCCTCATGTGAGGAATTATCACATCGATGAAATTATCGAAATATTTTCCGTAGTTTTAGATATACTGCGAACTTGGAAACTGGTTCCAATAAAGGATTTTTGTTCACATTATAAAGCAACAGGGGATTTCACATCAGATAGCGGTAAGTAATTATATATTGAGCGGTTGGGGTAAGTATAGTATCATTTGCCTTTATTTTGTGTATGTATATAGATATTTTGTTAACCGACTAAGAATATATAAATATATAATCATTAAATAAATAACCGACAAAGATTTTCAATTCCTCATGTGAGGAATTATCAAATCGATGAAATTATTGAAATATTTTCCGTAGTTTTAGATATACTGCGAACTTGGAAACTGGTTCCAATAAAGGATTTTTGTTCACATTATAAAGCATCAGGGGATTTCACATCAGATAGCGGTAAGTAATTATATAATATGCTGTTGGGGTAAGTATAGTATCATTTGCCTTTATTTTGTGTATGTATATAGATATTTTGTAAGTCGACTAAGAATATATAAATATATACTCATTAAATAAATATCCGACAAAGATTTTCAATTCCTCATGTGAGGAATTATCAAATCGATGAAATTATTGAAATATTTTCCGTAGTTTCAGATATACTGCGAACTTGGAAACTGGTTCCAATGAAGGATTTTTGTTCACATTATATAGCATCAGGGGATTTCACATCAGATAGCGGTAAGTAATTATATAATAAGCTGTTGGGTTAAGTATAGTATCATTTGCCTTTATTTTGTGTATGAATATAGATATTTTGTAAGTCGACTAAGAATATATAAATATATACTCATTACATTAATATCCGACAAAGATTTTCAATTCCTCATGTGAGGAATTGTCAAATCGATGAAATTATTGAAATATTTTCCGTAGTTTCAGATATACTGCGAACTTGGAAACTGGTTCCTATGAAGGATTTTTGTTCACATTATAAAGCATCAGGTGATTTCACATCAGATAGCGGTAAGTAATTATATAATAAGCTGTTGGGGTAAGTATAGTATCATTTGGCTTTATTTTGTGTATGTATATAGATAATTTGTAAGTCGACTAAGAAAATATAAATATATAATCATCAAATAAATATCCGACAAAGATTTTCAATTCCTCATGTGAGGAATTATCAAATCGATGAAAATATCGAATTATTTTCCGTAGTTTCAGATATAATGCGAACTTGGAAACTGGTACCAATGAAATATTTTTGTTCACATTATAAAGCATCAGGGGATTTCACATCAGATAGCGGTAAGTAATTATATAATAAGCTCTTGGGGTAAGAATAGTTTCATTTGCCTTTATTTTGTGTATGTATCTAGATTTTCTGTAAGTCGACTAAGAATATATAAATATATACTCATAAAATAAATATCCGACAAAGATTTTCAATTCCTCATGTGATGAATTATCAAATCGATAAAATTATTGAAATATTTTCCGTAGTTTTGAATAAACTGCGAACTTGGAAACTGGTTCCAATGAAGGATTTTTGTTCACATTATAAAGCATCAGGGGATTTCACATCAGATAGCGGTAAGTAATTATATAATAAGCTGTTGGGGTAAGTATAGTATCATTTGCCTTTATTTTGTGTATGTATATAGATATTTTGTAAGTCGACTAAGAATATATAAACATATAATCATTAAATAAATATCCGACAATGATTTTCAATTCCTCATGTGAGGAATTTTCAAATCGATGAAATCATCGAAATATTTTCCGTAGTTCTAGATATAATGCGAACTTGGAAACTGTTTCCAATAAAGGATTTTTGTTCACATTATGAAGCATCAGGGGATTTCACATCAAATAGCGGTAAGTAATAATATAATAAGCTGTTGGGGTAAGGATAGTATCATTTGCCTTTATTTTGTGTATGTATCTAGATATTTGGTAAGTCGACTAAGAATATATAATCATTAAATAAATATCCAACAAAGATTTTCAATTCCTCATGTGAGGAATTATCAAATCGATGAAATTATCGAAATATTTTCCGTAGTTTCAGATATAATGCGAACTTGGAAACTGGTTCCAATAAAGGATTTTTGTTCACATTATAAAGCATCAGGGGATTTCACATCAGATAGCAGTAAGTAATTATATAATAAGCTGTTGGGGTAAGTATAGTTTCATTTGCATTTATTTTGTGTATGTATATAGATATTTTGTAAGTCGACTAGGAATATATAAATATATACTCATTAAATAAATATCCGACAAAGATTTTCAATTCCTCATGTGAGGAATTATCAAATCGATGAAATTATCGAAATATTTTCCGTAGTTTTAGATATAATGCGAACTTGGAAACTCCAATAAAATATTTTTGTTCACATTATAAAGCATCAGGGGATTTCACATCAGATAGCGGTAAGTAATTATATAATGAGCTGTTGGGGTAAGTATAGTATCATTTGCCTTTATTTTGTGTATGTATATAGATATTTTATAAGTCGACTAAGAATATATAAATATATACTCATTAAATAAATATCCGACAAAGATTTTCAATTCCTCATGTGAGGAATTATCAAATCGATGAAATTATTGAAATATTTTCCGTAGTTTCAGATATACTGCGAACTTTAAAACTGGTTCCAATGAAGGATTTTTGTTCACATTATAAAGCATCAGGGGATTTCACATCAGATAGCGGTAAGTAATTATATAATAAGCTGTTGGGGTAAGTATAGTATCATTTGCCTTTATTTTGTGTATGTATATAGATATTTTGTGATTCGACTAAGAATATATAATCATATATAATATGATTATATATTATAATGATATATAATATATATATAATATATAATCATTAAATAAATATCCGACAAAGATTTCCAATTCCTCATGTGAGGAATTATCAAATCGATGAAAATATTGAAATATTTTCCGTAGTTTCAGATATACTGCGAACTTGGAAACTGGTTTCAATAAAGGATTTTTGTTCACATTATAAAGCATCAGGAGATTTCACATCAGATAGCGGTAAGTAATTATATAATGAGTTGTTGGGGTAAGTATAGTATCATTTGCCTTCATTTTGTGGATGTATATAGATATTTTGTAAGTCGACTAAGAATATATAAATATATAATCATTAAATGAATATCCAACAAAGATTTTCAATTCCTCATGTGAGGAATTATCAAATCGATGAAATCATTGAAATATTTTCCGTAGTTTCAGATATAATGCGAACTTGGAAACTGTATCCAATTAAGGATTTTTGTTCACATTATAAAGCATCATAGTTTTGGATATAATGCGAACTTGGAAACTGGTTCCAATAAAGGATTTTTGTTCACATTATGAAGCATCAGGGGATTTCACATCAGATAGCGGTAAGTAATTATATAATAAGCTGTTGGGGTAAGTATAGTATCATTTGCCTTTATTTTGTGTATGTATATAGATATTTTGTAAGTCGACTAAGAATATATAAATGTGTACTCATTAAATAAATATCCGACAAAGATTTTCAATTCCTCATGTGAGGAATTATCAAATCGATGAGATTATTGAATTATTTTCCGTAGTTTTAGATTTACTGCGAACTTGGAAACTTGTTCCAATAAAGGATTTTTGTTCACATTATAAAGCATCAGGGGATTTCACATCAGATAGCGGTAAGTTATTATATAATAAGCTGTTGGGGTAAGTATAGTATCATTTGCCTTTATTTTGTGTATGTAAACTACGCAACACTAATTACGTCGCATCCCGAAATTTTGCCCCTGTTTAAATTTGAATAACTTTTTTCTTTTTTGAATAATTTGAATTCTGTTCGCACTGTTCGCTAGCTGAGTCCTTCAGCTATAATCTCATACTTTTCAGACACATGAGGTTATCTTCATAAAATTGCTACAGGATGTTTTTTGGGACTGTGCAAAATTTCGAAATTTTCAAAAGGATCTCAAATGAAGAAAAACAGTTTTTTTCAACTTTAACAGCAGAGGCATGAAGATTATCTCATTACCAATGGCCGTTTCCAAAATTGTCTTCTTATCACTTTTATTCACATAGTGATCTCAAAAAATCAATTTTTTGGTTTTGCAGTCATAACTTTTTTCCTCTTCAACCGATTTTCGAAATCTCAGGATCATTTTGAAGCTGAACCTCATATGAAAAGATTCAGAGATCAGAATTTCCTATTCAGAATATACTTTTATTTTATCCGGAAGCCCAATTTCATGGGATTCAAAAAAACACCGCACAGTCGCCCTCTCCTCTACTGAAGCAGAATATATGGGGATGACTGAAGCTGCAAAAGAAGCGATATATCTGCGAAATTTCATGAGAAATTTGGAATTTGAAGAGCTGACAGATGTATTAATTTACAATGATAATCTCAGCGCACTCAAACTAGCAGAAAATGTGAAATTTCATGCTAGAAGCAAACACATCGATATGAGATATCATTTCATCAGAGATTCGATTAGAAATGAAGAATACACAGTGAAACATGTGTCAACTGAAAACATGACAGCTGACATTTTCAAAAAAAGTTTACCAAAAACAAAACATTAAGCTTGTGTGAAGATGCTCGGATTGGGTCCTGTTTTTTTTACTCAAGAAACCGCAGCATTGCCTCGAAGGGAAGTGTTGAAGTAAATTCATAATAAATGCGAGGCACGCTGTTCTCATAGAGATGTCCAAAAACATTAAATGTCAGTTAGAGTTGTCAATAATTGTTCTCAAGAATTATATTATATTTTCACAAAAAAATACGTTTAGAATCACGTTGATTGGAATCTTTGGCATAAGAACAAAGTTCTGCTCAACAGTTTCACCATCTGAATGCAATCGCAAACTGAGTACTGACTAGTTTTCTATCTGCAGTATGATACATGCATATTTGGCTGGCCCTTTGATATGCACATAGCGCCTGCCGCCGCCGTTCGCAAAAAATGTTTACGTTTTCTAATCACCTAATTAGTCTTATTCGAGAATGCAATGAATCCTCTTCGCAACCTCCATTGATATCATCACATGTGCTAAAATTATTGGAATAACTTCAGTGCTATTTTTGATTTTTATGAATGAAAATACGATTCATTCAACAATTCATAGAATCCATGTAAAAGTGCTTATTTGGTGCGAAGGCGCTCGAATCAGTCATGAAAAATGCTACGCAATTGAGTCTGCAGGGGTTCAGCAAAAATCATTTTTGACTTAGTAATTATTGATGGATCACGATAATTTTTTTTTCAATAAAGACAATTGTATGATTGAGGCATCTCTCGGAGTACTTTTTCGAAATACGATATATCTTGTGAGATGAAAAATAGTGAATATGGGCAAAATTTTGTACTGCGAGAGATGCCTAGATCCAACCTTCCTCGAGCAGAAAGTGAAAAAATAATCGATTTTTTTCAGCGAGATCCGAGTGATATGATTTTTGCCATTCCTTGTTCCACAAAGTTTTACCATCAATCCCAAATTGTACAAGAATATAATCTATAAGCTTTTTTCAGCAAGAAACATCAACAGGTGACATTTTTGAGTTTCTCATCAGGATTGAAAATCATGAAAGCTAAAAATATATGTTTCGCCTACAAATATATTTGGAGCTTGTTGTTATCCATGTTAATATTAAGGTGAGTCAAGGGAACACTTTCAACACAACAAAGGGAACGGAATTTATTTTGAACAAAGAAAGAACAGAAAGAAAAATTGCGTCCCGTCCTTGAAAACCCGTGTAGCCTCAAGGACAGGTAGGATGGAAATGAGATGTAAGAATAAAGTAAGAAGAAAGAATCGATGCACTTTATACCGTCGCTGTCACGGCTGGTGGTTCTGTCACAGGTTCTGTGGTACGGGTCGTTTCGCGCCTCTGGATGAGGACTTGCTTCCTGCGGTTGTCTCGAAGTGGCGCTAGTTGTGTAGTTGTCGGCTGCTCTTGACCACCACATATATAAGTATAGCAAATTTATTCTACGATCACCGGTTTCAACGCTAATGATTTTTTGTATGAAAAACACAGTAACGATGTGAATGAACTAATAATTATTGGAAGAAGCCTAGTAAGCGTCAGTTGAAATTGGAAAGTCTTTTTTTCTATCCTTCCAAGTTATGAGTCAGTATTTTAGATGAAAATTATCAGTCGATATAAGTTTTGATGATATTTCACCGCAGGCTACATATTATGTGGTAAAGACAATATACATATGAATTAACTTATATGATGAAATTTCTTTTCATATCAAGTATGAGTGACTCAATATCAACACTTGTTTTTTGATATCCTCAAAATTCAAGGGTGAATATATATAGGAACTACTTTCTGATTTTTACCCTTGGAGTTTTTTTCAATTATTCAATGAAATACAACAAAAAAGACACACCTGCAGCTTGTCACTTTCTTTCAGGACCAATAATTGAACCATAATACTTATATTCCATCATGGATCAAAGGAGGTAAACGAATTGAAATAATTTATTGTTATTGTAAAATCATTTCTCAGGTCAATGGATTAGGTATACTGGCTAGGTGGAGTGGATACCTGAAAACGTAATTTAATAACAATGTGGACACTAATAGACAAGTATGATAGCATTTTGCGTTTTATGAAGTTATATTTCATAATATGTGTCGATAATTTGATTGAAAAATATAGCTACGGAGCTTCATATCCATCATATATCTTCTTGATTTCCGATGAATTTTGTTATTTTTATATATTTTCAACGATGTCTTCGACGATTTCTGATAGTATCCCTTGTTTTTTTTTCGTTACTCTCCGAAGTAGGCATTGAACGAGAGAGATTGAGTAATTCTGAAATACAAATACGATTTCCATTAGAAATTGGCAATATACTTCAATCAATGGTGTTTCGTTCTCGCTCACTCGTTTAGTTTAGTTTAGTTTTGGTTTTTTCTCTATTATTTTTTGGTGATTATTATATTCCAAGAATCTCTTTCTTTTTTTTTGTACTGAACAAAATTAATTAAATAGTTCAATTATTACGCGGATTATATGCTGTGATTTTCCACAATCCTCAAACCAGAAGATAAAACGCACCAGTTCGTCTGTTCAAAAAACTGGTGTTTTTAAAAAAAGCTGGTACCCGATATCGCGTCTAGCAGAAATGAACGAATGGTCGATGTGAGTGAATCAATCTCTGTCTCAAGCTCATTCTACATCGCTCGTAAACAGCCAGAATTCAGTGAATTCGCCGACTGCAATAATTATTGGTAAGTGGTTATATCACAGCTCGTTTGTTTCATTATATCCCTCTTTGTATGTATAAGAATTCGCCGACTGCAATAATTATAGTAAAGGAACCATACAGTCCACAAAACCATCGAACACGAAACATTTTTGATCCTTCTCGCCAAATATTTCATTATAATTGTTGCAAATCGGTGAATTTCTGGTGAAAGAGATTGTTGGAACGGTGCGCTAGTAGAATTTCCCAATCAATCAGCGAATATAATTATTTATCTTTATCTCTTTGCGGCCAGTCCCTTGTTTTCTTGCGCTCTTTTTTTGTTCTCGCTCAGGTTGGTTCAACTTCATTTGTTTATTTCGATTGTTTTTATAAACCTCGAATTCCCCATTGATTGATAGAGAGTACAGGGTGGTACAGGCAACAATAAATTATACTGGTTGATAAAATATAATAATTTGAAATTTCACTGAACACAATGAGTACCGTTGCAAATAAAATCAAACAGTTGAAAGCCTTGCGATCAGTTTCAATGGAAAGAATGACTGATATGAAATTAATAGCGGAAAGTGCGAAGGCAAATTCAAACTTCATTTCTCAACTCAAGGCGCGTGCCACTCAGCTTGAGGCCATTTATCATGATTTCAATACTCACCATAATTCATTGATTACGCTTACTTCCACAATTGAAGATTATAATTTAGTTGAAGAAGAGGCAATTCGGAAACTATTTGATGAATGTTATTATACTGTTATTTCCATTCAGTATGATTTATTTGATGACAAAAATTCTCCAAATGTTTCAGGCGATCTGAAAAGCAATGTTAAGCTTCCTCAAATCGAACTTGTGCGATTCGATGGTGATCCGAAAAAATGGAGAACCTTTATCGATTCTTTTGATGCTCTTGTCCATAACTCGTCGTTGACCAATATTGAAAAGTTCAACTATTTAATCTCAACTCTTAGTGGTCCCCCTCTTGCATTAGTTAAATGCAATCGTTTGAGTGATGCTACGTATATGATTGCCTATGATAGCCTCAAATCACGCTATGAAGATAAACGTGCAATGGCTACCGCACATTATCTAGAGCTAGAGAAGGCTGTGAAAATTTCTGACACTAATGTTACCTCTCAAAACTTGAGACACCTTTTAGAGGTTTACGAAGAAAACTTGGCTGCCCTGAAAAACATGAAATTTCCTACATCTGAATGGGATTTCGTTATCTTTAATATGCTTTTGAATCGATTAGATTCGAATACGATTTCAAGATTCGAAGTCGAACATAGTTCGAATGATATACCAAAACTTGAACATCTCACAGCATTTGTTCGAAGACAATGTAACGCTTTGGATAGGGCAGCTGAAATAACTCCTAATAAAGTACTCAATAAAGCTGATAATCTGAAACAAAGAAATTATTCGCCGAAACCTGGGTTTTCATCAAATCAACGCCCTCATTCATCATTTTTTACGCAAACTCGCGGCCCTATCGCTTGTCCTTTTTGTAAACGGGATCATCTTATTTATAGGTGCACTCAATTTTTAGCTCTCTCCCCCCAAGAACGATATAACACAGCCAAATCTAATAAATGGTGTATCAATTGCCTAGGTGTCAAACATTCATTGAAGGATTGTACTTCCATATCACGATGCATGAAATGTCATCAGAAACATCACACTCATCTTCATTTCGAACAGGTAGCGAATCCCACCAATGATCCTCAATTGTCTATATTTACCCCTAATAATAACCCTAATACTACTCAACAAAATGTCACATCACTCACTAATATGGTACCAGCTTTGGTTGCCACAAAATCAACCACTCTTCTTGCCACAGCCCTAGTGGAAGTATTTGATTCTTTACAAAATGTGCATATTTTACGAATATTAATCGATTCTGGTAGTCAGGTTAATTTTATTTCGGAAAAATGCTGTAATCGCTTAGGCTTACGGCAACGGCATATCTCACTCTCGATCCTAGGCTTAGGTCACATGAATTCTAAGGCTTCTAAAAGTGTTTCCGTAACTTTTCGTCCCTGTAAGCGCTCGGAACCAATATTTTCTATCGATGCTGTTGTTCTCACGCAAATTTGCGATAATATGCCCCAATTCACAATCCCTCACGATTCTTGGTCTCATATTACTAACTTAAATTTGGCAGATCCAAAGTTCCACACTCCTAGTCCAATTGATCTCTTATTAGGAGCCGATACATTTCCTATGATTCTCAGATCAGGTCGTCTAGTTGGCCAGAAGGACGAACCGATTGCCATTGAAACAGCTCTCGGGTGGATTCTTATGGGCTCTGTTTATACTCCTCTCTCCTCTCTTCCGCTCAATTCATTTTTTTGCAATTGTGACGTATCTCTTGAACGGTCTCTCACTCGTTTTTGGGAAGTGGAAAATATTCCAAAATCGATATCATTGAGCGCTGATGAGGAATTATGTGAATCCTTATACATGCAAAATGTATCGAGATCAATCTCAGGAAGATTCACAGTCGCCTTACCTTTTCTTACATCGGACCCCATTTTTCCCGAAATTAGGAATATTGCCCAAAGACGTTTTTTAACTCTTGAACGTAGGTTATTAAGAGATCCTCCTCTGTACAAACAGTATTGTGACTTTATGCAGGATTTTCTTTCTAGTGGTCACATGGCCCTTCTTGAGTCACCCACTATTTCAGACGATGTTTATTACATACCCCACCATAGTGTCATAAATCTCAATAGTAGTACCACCAAGTTAAGAGTTGTTTTCGACGCCAGCTGTAAGTCAGCAAATGGGCTTTCGTTAAACGATTCTCTCCTGACAGGCCCAAAGCTCCAAAGAGATTTGTTCAATATTTTGTTGAATTTCAGAGCCTTTAAGATTGCATTCACCGCAGATATTCGTCAAATGTATCGCCAAATCAACGTGGTTGAATCTCATAAAAAATATCAAAGAATCTTTTGGAGGTTTGCACCTGAAAAACCCTTGCAGGAGTTCACTTTGAACACCGTAACATATGGAGTTTCTTCTGCACCATATCTTGCAATAAAAACTCTACTTCATCTAGCAGATCTCGATGGCTCAAATTTTCCTCTTGCTGCCGAAGCTCTCAGATCTTATACTTATGTTGATGATTTAGTCATCAGTATTGACTCACTCGACAAGGCAAAATTATTGAAAACTCAACTCATATCTCTTCTTCGGAGAGGAGGTTTCGAACTTCATAAATGGGTTAGTAACGATCCATCGCTCATACCTGTATCCAACACCGAACAGGTAGATTTATCGTTGGATTTGGACAGCGATGCTAACATGAAAGTGTTAGGTCTGAGGTGGAATTACTCTCGTGACATATTCTCCTTTCAAGTTAATACTACGAAATCTATCTGTACCAAACGCACTATTCTCTCCGAATTGGCAAAGATTTTCGATCCTCTTGGATTTCTGACCCCTCTCACTTTTTTTGCAAAGAGACTCATACAGCATCTGTGGACCTTAGGTCTTGATTGGGATGACACACCTCCTGTTGAAGTTGTCGATAGCTGGAACCAGTATAAAATAGAGCTTTTTCATTTATCAGAAATTTCCATTCCTCGACATATTCTCACGTTGAATTATTCATCCGTTGAGTTGCATGGATTTTCCGATGCTTCCAAAAGAGGTTATGCAGCCGTCGTATATTTGAGAGTTCAAGCATCTAACCAAGTGACCATAACCTTTGTTTGTGCGAAATCTAAAGTTTCCCCACTAAAACTCATATCAATTCCCCGTTTAGAGCTCTGTGCCGCTGTACTCCTCTCGGAACTAGTATCTTCCATCATTAATTCTTACCGGCATAAAATTCAATTCAACAAAATAATTGCCTGGACTGATTCCACCATTGCACTTTCCTGGATAAGGTCGGAACCTTATAAATTTCCCGTTTTTGTCAGCAACCGTATTACTCAAATACAAGAAAAATTATCTCCCAATATTTGGCGTTACATACCCTCTGCAGACAATCCAGCTGACTGTGCTTCCAGAGGTCTATCATCTTCATCTCAATTAGTTCATCATCCGTTATGGTGGGCGGGACCATCATGGCTTTCTGCTAACGAATCTGCCTGGCCACAACTCCCAGATTTATCGTCTCCCTCCTTATTAGAGGAAGAAAAGTGTGTAGTTTTTACCGCAGCTACTCCTCCTGACAATTTTCTCGAAACCCTGATTAATAATCATTCCTCTATATCTAAAATTCAACGTATTGTGGCATATGTTCATCGATTTATTTTCAATATCTCTAACCCTACTAAAAAAAATGTAAAACCACTTTTCGAAACTGACTTAAATGATGCCCTCTTCACCCTAATAAAACATGTTAAGCAACATGTGTTTGCTAGTGAAATTGCTAATTTGAAAAGGAAAACTCCTCTTTCGAAACCCTTTCGAAAACTCAACCCTTTTCTGGATACCCGAGGTCTGTTGAGGGTAGGTGGTAGACTTTCAAATTCTCGACATTTATATGATAAACGATTCCCTATTTTTCTACCTAGAGATCATCGACTTACCACATTGCTGATAGAATCAACTCACAAACAATATCTGCATCCTGGAGTTCAAACACTTCACTTTATTTTATCCCAAAGATTCTGGATCTTCTCAGCGAAGAAAATAATTCGAAGGGTTATTTCGAAGTGCCGGAACTGTTGGAGACTCAACCCTACCCATTATCAACCTCCAATGGGAAATCTTCCGTCTTTTCGTATATCACAGGTCAAACCATTCTCAGTTGTTGGTGTTGATTTCTGTGGACCCTATTGGATAACACTTGGAAAAGTTAGAGCCGCCAAAAAACTGAAAGCATACGTCAGTGTTTTCGTATGTTTCACGACAAAAGCCCTCCATTTAGAATTAGTATCCGACCTTTCTTCTGATGCCTTTATGGCAGCCCTGAGGCGATTTCTTGCCCGGCGAGGACGCTGTTCATATATATTTAGTGATTGTGGAACCAATTTTGTGGGTGCTGCCAGGGAACTTTCACAAAAGATGCAAGCTGTTGCCTGTGAGGAAAAACTACATTGGCATTTCAATCCTCCCTCCAGCCCTCATTTTGGTGGACTCTGGGAAGCAGGTGTCAAATCTGTAAAAACCCATATTTCCAGGGTCATTGGTGAACAGCTCCTGACCTATGAAGAGCTGAACACACTTTTAGTTCAGGTAGAGGCAATCTTGAATTCGCGCCCCCTTTGCGCAGTAAGTGCCGACCCTAATGACTTGTCTGTGCTCACACCTGGCCATTTTTTGACCCTTGAGCCTTTGAATTCTCTACCTGATGATAATCTCCAACATTTGAAGTTGAACCGACTGAGTAGATGGCAACTTATCCAGCGGCTCCATCAGGACTTTTGGACTCGTTGGTCCAAAGAGTATTTGCACACTCTTCACCAGCGCAGTAAATGGAATGTCGCTTCCGCACCTGCCCTTCCGGGTACTGTAGTTTTGATTCAGGAAGATAACGTTCCTCCCCTGCGTTGGCGAATGGGGCGCATTCTGGAAACCCATCCGGGTTCCGATGGAATTAGTCGGGTCGCTACCGTACGCACTTCCAGTGGGACATTTAAACGTCCATTGGTGAAGCTATGTGCCTTGCCAATGGAGTCTAAAACTACATAAAAAAAAAAAAATGATCCTCATTTTGGTGGGCGGAATGTTTCGTTCTCGCTCACTCGTTTAGTTTAGTTTAGTTTTGGTTTTTTCTCTATTATTTTTTGGTGATTATTATATTCCAAGAATCTCTTTCTTTTTTTTTGTACTGAACAAAATTAATTAAATAGTTCAATTATTACGCGGATTATATGCTGTGATTTTCCACAATCCTCAAACCAGAAGATAAAACGCACCAGTTCGTCTGTTCAAAAAACTGGTGTTTTTAAAAAAAGCTGGTACCCGATATCGCGTCTAGCAGAAATGAACGAATGGTCGATGTGAGTGAATCAATCTCTGTCTCAAGCTCATTCTACATCGCTCGTAAACAGCCAGAATTCAGTGAATTCGCCGACTGCAATAATTATTGGTAAGTGGTTATATCACAGCTCGTTTGTTTCATTATATCCCTCTTTGTATGTATAAGAATTCGCCGACTGCAATAATTATAGTAAAGGAACCATACAGTCCACAAAACCATCGAACACGAAACAAATGGTGTGAACACAGTCTCTAGCTCATCTGGACATTTGGAAATGTCATTTGAAAATCATGAATTGAGAATTATCAAAGCAAAACTTAAAGTCAGCAGAAATAATTTGAGTTATGATGTTCATGATTTCATTATTAACTTCAGGTTTTTTAACCTCAAGTTTTCGAATATAACATTGAAATACTTGCCAAAATTTGCCTAATAAGTTAAATTCAAAGTTCCTATCGAATTTGCTGACCAATTTTATGTTCAACATATTTTATTGTAAACTTGCGATTATAGCTTGAATCTATTCTTTGAAACCAGGATGTCCACGAACGGTGGCTCCCTCCTATCACTTTTTTGTTTTCGGATATACGGGAGTGAAATTTGGAGGATCCGTTAAATGCATGAAACTGCATATTTTGTCAAGTAACTTCATGCGAATAACGGATTCACTGAAAGTGACATAACCTTTCGATTTCTGAATGAAACACCTGGTTTATTTTTTTTCCTTTTTTCTCTCTATATGACATTGAGAATATATATCAAATAGTTTTGTTTCGTTTCGAGGAAAACAAACTTTTTAAGCTTTCCATCATGTTCGTTCCTGACTCTTAAACTTTCGTTTCAGATCCTCAATTGAACTGTCAAATTCAGTTTGTGGGACTTAATTGTTGGTGTTATTTCCAAAGCACTCTTCGCAAAAACATTTTTTTCTCAATTTTATTATGTAATATTCAATCATATCGTGTGATACATTATTATATTCAAAACAGACTTCTAAAACATGTATATTATGTGTTTTATCACTGATATCAAAAATGCCTTGGAAATACGATGACATATTCAGAATCCTTGTAAAAAAATGCCTGAAGAGCGTCCTACTTAAAATCCTTGTTTATCCTATTAAAATTGAATTTAATGGATGGTGAAACGCTATGAAATGTGTAAGAGACGATTTGAAAGTGGTGACCAGAACACCTCATTTCACTGGTGAGTTACTCAGTATCATTCGTTGTATGAATATTATTCACCCAACCTCATATGCAAAACGATATTTGGTAATTTGAAAATATTCTCGGGTTTCTCCGAGATGAAAAATTCATGGATATATGTAAAAATATTATCAGGAACATATACCTAATCCACCTGCAACTTGTTTTTCTGTAGGTCCTATTGAACCATACAATTATTATAATTCGAGGCAAAATAATAATCTATGATATTTGAGGAAGTGTGTCTATACTAATGACAAGCTTAAATTGAGCAGCTTCCTAAATGAACAACAATTCGAATAACATTATTTTCTCATCTCATTATACAGGTCAATAAATTAGGTAAAATTCTTAGGATTTCTTGGCAATAAACTCGAATGGGGAATGTTAGAACCATTGAAATAATTCAAGTGGATTATACAGACCATTATTCTGGAAACTGTCAATATTACAGGTCAATGGATTAGTGATACTAATCTGCAGTTTGAACACGAGCCATCAAACTGTGTTCTATATTTAAAATACAAGATTATTTTCCAAATCAATATATTAATATCATATTGATTGAATAATTAATTTTAATATCAGCGTTCGATATTATTTAAATTTATTTGGTCGACCATGTCTTTGAAATGATTTAGTTGATTTCGATTATCGCAGTTTATGAGTTGAAAAACCTCAGCATGCACCATTTCTATGAAGATATCTTTGATTCCTTTTCAATTCATAATAATAGATAAAATGCAAAACAAACGGTAAACATTGTAAATAAGTGCATTTTGTAACTAGGGCATAGAAGTATGATAAAGTAGGGGGCCCATTCTCGATGTCTACTCAAAATAGATATAATTCGTATAGTAAAACGTAGATTCTTAACGATAAGCATGAGTTTTATCATTAAAATTAGCTATTCGCAGAGCTCAAAAACGAACAGAGTTATCAAACTACGCGGTTTGCGTATAAATCAAGCTATTTTCATCATGCTCTTCAAGTACAGTGATGAAAACATAATTGTATCGTCTTTTCTGATGTCTTCAAGGAAATTTAAAAAAAAACTCGACCTTTTGTACAGAGCGCCCTCTGGAAGTGAAAATAAACTAGAATCATCAAATTAGGAGTTATTCGAATGAGTGTGAGATCATATTTCAAACGAGCCTGAGTACAACAAGTTTGGATATATGACATGAAAGATGGATATTTGAAATAGGTATTATTCAACAGATTCCTTCATTCTGGTTATTGAAGATATACTGAGCTGCAGCAAAAAATATAAATATTTTATTTCCGATATTGTAACAGAGTACCTCAATATTTTCCAATAACATTCGATTGTTCCTCTTTTGATGACTTGAAAATATCTATCATCAACTTCTCTCGGCCTTTATTTGGTACCTACAAAATTTCGTATAAGGTTGTAAATATAAGATAATATGCGGAAAAATCTAATGAAATATTCGGATAAGGATTGCGGTAAATTTATGGTGATTTCAATAAGAATTCAATTGTGAATAATATTTATGAAATCAATGGTTATGTATTGTAATGAGTGTTTCAGATAGCGTATATTTTTCTGAAGCGAAATAAATGTATTCAAAATACGCATACAATACAACGTTTTACTCACAATCACATCCATTTAGAATCAGGATCGCAGACATTTTCTTTCAGAAAATGATTCGACATTTCGATCTGACAGCAATTTCAAGAGGAAATTCTAGAGAGTAGAGATCCATCAAAAACTTCGATAATATACAAGCTTTTAATAAATGAAAACGAAGTGAAACATGATGAAACAAAGTACGAAATATCTTATATTCATATACGATATTAGATAGATATTTCATCATTCTCTAGTGAAATAAACTACTTTCATCATTCAACTAATGAATATTTGAGAAGAAACAAATCCGTATTTCGACAACTAAGTTCTTATCTCCATTGAAAATACCGATGAAATTCATTAGGTTTCGCTCAATTATTTTGTGGTTTGTGGGTTATATTTCCATTTGTTGTATATTATTAAGCCACACTCTCCAAATTTCTGATTTGGTTGATGCAATTGGACTTTTCACGAATCTTTAGTGCATGTGTATATAATTTCAATTATAAGGTGATTGTGGATAAAAATCATTCACTTGAGAATCCTTGAAGTAAAATGAAAGCTTCATTATCCCCATGCACCTGAGCATCAACCAATCCCTTTAGCCAATCGGAATACCTACCTTACCTGTCATTGGGTCATTGGCACCCCCTTCCACGCCCCCATGACTGGGCATTCTCAGGCCATTACTACTTAGGTCGATCTTCATGGCATTCTTATTCAGTTTCATTCCGAACTTTGAGTGAGTTACCTGCAGTTTGTTAACGGAAATTGAAAATTTAGAGAATTTTTGAAATGATCGGACACGAGGACGGATCCAAATATTCCACCAAGTTGTTGAGTGGAAAAAGAGTGATGTGCAATTTGGACTAACAAATTCATCGAATAGAGGAAGAGATTAGGGAAATTGAAAAAAAAATGTTCAAAGATGTCCAGCCGGTGAGAAGGAAACGCATTTCTTTGATGGCTTATAGGAAGAGGTTTCCTAATATAAGGTGTAATGTTGACAAAAGTGAAAAAATTCATGCTGGAGAGAATAGAGCTGATTATGCATCTTGTTCGAAGAGAATTCGTGATCCAGATGAGAATATTTCTTCTGGTTTTCCTCTGAAGGTAAGAATGTTATATCCGGAATTACGAACTTGGAAACTGGTTCCAATAAAGGATTTTTGTTCACATAATAAAGAATCAGGAGATTTCACATCAGATAGCGAAAGGTAATTATATAATAAGCTGTTGGGGTAAGTATAGTATCATTTGCCTTTATTTTGTGTATGTATATAGATATTTTGCAAGTCGACTAAGAATATATGAATATATAATCATTAAATAAATATCCGACAAAGATTTTCAATTCCACATGTGAGGAATTATCAAATCGATGGAATTATCGAAATATTTTCCTTAGTTTCAGATATAATGCGAACTTGGGAACTGGTGCCAATAAAGGATTTTCGTTCACATTATAAAGCTTCAGGCGATTTCACATCAGATAGCGGTGAGTAATTATATAATAAGCTGTTGGGGTAAGTATAGTATCATTTGCCATTATTTTGTGTATGTATATAGATATTTTGTAAGTCGACTGAGAATATATAAATATATACTCATTAAATAAATATCCGACAAAGATTTTCAATTCCTCATGTGAGGAATTATCAAGTCGATGAAATTATTGAAATATTTTCCGTAGTTTCAGATATACTGCGAACTTGAGAACTGGTTCCAATAAAGGATTTTTGTTCACATTATAAAGCATCAGGGGATTTTACATCAAATAGCGGTAAGTAATTATATAATAAGCTGTTGGGGTAAGTATAGTATCATTTGCCTTTATTTTGTGTATGTATATAGATATTTTGTAAGTCGACTAAGAATATATAAACATTAAATTAATATCCAACAAAGATTTTCAATTCCTCATGTGAGGAATTATCAAATCGATGAAATTATCGAAATATTTTCCGTAGTTTTAGATATAATACGAACTTGGAAACTGGTTCCAATGAAGGATTTTTGTTCACATTATAAAGCATCAGGGGATTTCATATCAGATAGCGTTAAGTAATTATATAATAAGCTGTTGGGGTAAGTATAGTTTCATTTGCCTTTATTTTGTGTATGTATATAGATATTTTGTAAGTCGACTAAGAATATATAAATATATACTCATTGAATAAATATCCGACCAAGATTTTCAATTCCTCATGTGAGGAATAATCAAATCGATGAAATTATTGAAATATTTTCCGTAGTTGTAGATATACTGCGAACTTGGAAACTGGTTTCAATGAAGGATTTTTGTTCGCATTATAAAGCATCAGGGGATTTCACATCAGATAGCGGTAAGTAATTATATAATAAGCTGTTGGGGTAAGTATAGTTTCATTTGCCTTTATTTTGTGTATGTATATAGATATTTTGTAAGTCGACTAAGAATATATAAATATATACTCATTAAATAAATATCCGACAAAGATTTTCAATTCCTTATGTGAGGAATTATCAAATCGATGAAATTATTGAAATATTTTCCGTAGTTGTAGATATACTGCGAACTTGGAAACTGGTTCCAATAAAGGATTTTTGTTCACATTATAAAGCATCAGGGGATTTCACATAAAATAGCGGTATGTAATTATATAATAAGATGTTGGGGTAAGTATAGTATCATTTTCCTTTATTTTGTGTATGTATATAGATATTTTGTATGTCGACTCAGAATATATAAATATTTAATCATCAAATAAATATCCGACAAAGATTTTCAATTCCTCATGTGAGGAATTATCAAATCGATGAAATTATCGAAATATTTTCCGTGGTTTTAGATATAAAGCGAACTTGAGAACTGGTTTTAATAAAGGATTTTTGTTCACATTATAAAGCATCAGGGGATTTCACATCAGATAGCGGTAAGTAATTATATAATAAGCTGTTGGGGTAAGTATAGTTTTATTTGCCTTTATTTTGTGTATGTATATAGATATTTTGTAAGTCGACTAAGAATATATAAATATATACTCATTAAATAAATATCCGACAAAGATCTTCAATTCCTCATGTGATGAATTATCAAATCGATAAAATTATTGGAATATTTTCCGTAGTTTTAATTATACTGCGAACTTGGAAACTGGTTCCAATAAAGGATTTTTGTTCACATTATAAAGCATCAGGGGATTTCACATCAGGTAGTGGTAAGTAATTATATAATAAGCTGTTGGGGTAAGTATAGTATCATTTGCCTTTATTTTGTGTATGTATATAGATATTTTGTAAGTCCTCATGTGAGGAATTATCAAATCGATGAAATTATCGAAATATTTTCCGTAGTTTTAGATATAATGCGAACTTGGAAACTGGTTCCAATGAAGGATTTTTGTTCACATTATAAAGCATCAGGGGATTTCACATCAGATGGCGGTAAGTAATTATATAATAAGCTGTTGGGGTAAGTATAGTTTCATTTGCCTTTATTTTGTGTATGTATATAGATATTTTGTAAGTCGACTAAGAATATATAAATATATACTCATTGAATAAATATCCGACAAAGATTTTCAATTCCTCATGTGAGGAATTATCAAGTCGATGAAATTATTGAAATATTTTCCGTAGTTTCAGATATACTGCGAACTTGAGAACTGGTTCCAATAAAGGATTTTTGTTCACATTATAAAGCATCAGGGGATTTCATATCAGATAGCGTTAAGTAATTATATAATAAGCTGTTGGGGTAAGTATAGTTTCATTTGCCTTTATTTTGTGTATGTATAT
Source organism: Chrysomela aeneicollis (assembly GCA_029955515.1). NCBI lineage: Eukaryota > Metazoa > Arthropoda > Insecta > Coleoptera > Chrysomelidae > Chrysomela > Chrysomela aeneicollis. The sequence continues at coordinate 14,305,100 of JARUHQ010000021.1, read as the reverse complement.
AGATATTTTGTAAGTCGACTAAGAATATATAAATATATACTCATTGAATAAATATCCGACAAAGATTTTCAATTCCTTATGTGAGGAATTATCAAATCGATGAAATTATTGAAATATTTTCCGTAGTTGTAGATATACTGCGAACTTGGAAACTGGTTCCAATAAAGGATTTTTGTTCACATTATAAAGCATCAGGGGATTTCACATAAAATAGCGGTATGTAATTATATAATAAGATGTTGGGGTAAGTATAGTATCATTTTCCTTTATTTTGTGTATGTATATAGATATTTTGTATGTCGACTCAGAATATATAAATATTTAATCATCAAATAAATATCCGACAAAGATTTTCAATTCCTCATGTGAGGAATTATCAAATCGATGAAATTATCGAAATATTTTCCGTGGTTTTAGATATAAAGCGAACTTGAGAACTGGTTTTAATAAAGGATTTTTGTTCACATTATAAAGCATCAGGGGATTTCACATCAGATAGCGGTAAGTAATTATATAATAAGCTGTTGGGGTAAGTATAGTTTTATTTGCCTTTATTTTGTGTATGTATATAGATATTTTGTAAGTCGACTAAGAATATATAAATATATACTCATTAAATAAATATCCGACAAAGATCTTCAATTCCTCATGTGATGAATTATCAAATCGATAAAATTATTGGAATATTTTCCGTAGTTTTAATTATACTGCGAACTTGGAAACTGGTTCCAATAAAGGATTTTTGTTCACATTATAAAGCATCAGGGGATTTCACATCAGGTAGTGGTAAGTAATTATATAATAAGCTGTTGGGGTAAGTATAGTATCATTTGCCTTTATTTTGTGTATGTATATAGATATTTTGTAAGTCCTCATGTGAGGAATTATCAAATCGATGAAATTATCGAAATATTTTCCGTAGTTTTAGATATAATGCGAACTTGGAAACTGGTTCCAATGAAGGATTTTTGTTCACATTATAAAGCATCAGGGGATTTCACATCAGATGGCGGTAAGTAATTATATAATAAGCTGTTGGGGTAAGTATAGTTTCATTTGCCTTTATTTTGTGTATGTATATAGATATTTTGTAAGTCGACTAAGAATATATAAATATATACTCATTGAATAAATATCCGACGAAGATTTTCAATTCCTCATGTGAGGAATTATCAAATCGATGAAATTATTGAAATATTTTCCGTAGTTGTAGATATACTGCGAACTTGGAAACTGGTTCCAATGAAGGATTTTTGTTCACATTATTAAGCATCAGGGGATTTCACATCAGATAGCGGTAAGTAATTATATAATAAGCTGTTGGGGTAAGTATAGTATCATTTGCCTTTATTTTGTGTATGTATATAGATATTTTGCAAGTCGACTAAGAATATATGAATATATAATCATTAAATAAATATCCGACAAAGATTTTCAATTCCACATGTGAGGAATTATCAAATCGATGGAATTATCGAAATATTTTCCTTAGTTTTAGATATAATGCGGACTTGGGAACTGGTTCCAATAAAGGATTTTTGTTCGCATTATAAAGCATCAGGGGATTCCACATCAGATAGCGGTGAGTAATTATATAATGAGCTGTTGGGGTAAGTATAGTTTCATTTGCCTTTATTTTGTGTATGTATATAGATATTTTGTAAGTCGACTAAGAATATATAAATATATACTCATTAAATAAATATCCGACAAAGATTTTCAATTCCTCATGTGAGGAATTATCAAATCGATGAAATTATCGAAATATTTTCCGTAGTTTTAGATAAAATGCGAACTTGAGAACTGGTTTTAATAAAGGATTTTTGTTCACATTATAAAGCATCAGGGGATTTCACATCAGATAGCGGTAAGTAATTATATAATAAGCTGTTGGGGTAAGTATAGTTTTATTTGCCTTTATTTTGTGTATGTATATAGATATTTTGTAAGTCGACTAAGAAAATATAAATATATAATCATCAAATAAATATCCGACAAAGATTTTCAATTCCTCATGTGAGGAATTATCGAATCGATGAAATTATCGAAATATTTTCTGTAGTTTTGAATATAATGCGAACTTGGAAACTGTTTCCAATAAAGGATTTTTGTTCACATTATAAAGCATCAGGGGATTTCACATCAGATAGCGGTAAGTAATTATATAATGAGCTGTTGGGGTAAGTATAGTATCATTTGCCATTATTTTGTGTATGTATATAGATATTTTGTAAGTCGACTGAGAATATATAAATATATACTCATTAAATAAATATCCGACAAAGATTTTCAATTCCTCATGTGAGGAATTATCAAGTCGATGAAATTATTGAAATATTTTCCGTAGTTTCAGATATACTGCGAACTTGAGAACTGGTTCCAAGACTAGATTGGAAATTTCCCGTCCTTTTATGATAAAGCAATACAATAACTTCATGGGAGGAGTGGATCTGTTAGATGGGTTGATATCTTACTATAGAATAAGTCTGAGAAGTAAGAAATGGTACTCGAAGATATTCTTCCACTTCATTGATCTAGTAATGGTCAATGCATGGTTGAGATATCGACAAGACATGATTAAACAAGGACTAGATAACAAGGACATCTTGGATTCACTTGGTTTCAGAGCAGAGGTAGCTGAGGGACTCTGCTTGTTAGGAAAAGGAACGGAAAATATAAGGAAGAGAGGAAGACCTAGTAGTAGTGGGAGTATTGAAAGAGAATTTCAAGAGAAGAAGAGGAAGAATGCAACGAAACCGATTCCACAGGTTGACGTGCGTACTGATCAAGTGGGCCACTTTCCTCTTGAGCAAGAAAAACGCCAGAGGTGCAAAAAACCAAATTGAGGACTAAAAACTTCAACTTTTTGTGTAAAATGTAAAACTCATTTATGTTTCAACAAAGTTAGGAATTGTTTTACAGAGTTCCATCAGTGACCATAGTTCCATATTTGGTACATTTCCTTTTTTTCTGTCAAATAAAAAAAAATAAATCCATATTCACTTGGATATATTATTAACCATATTTCATCCCGAAAAATCGTGAATGGAATTTTTTATTCAGCCTGAAAATAAATTTGGGCCTTAAGAGGTTAAATGCATGAAACTGCATATTTTGTCAAGTAACTTCATGCGAATAACGGATTCACTGAAAGTGACATAACCTTTCGATTTCTGAATGAAACACCTGGTTTATTTTTTTTTCTTTTTTCTCTCTATATGACATTGAGAATATATATCAAATAGTTTTGTTTCGTTTCGAGGAAAACAAACTTTTTAAGCTTTCCATCATGTTCGTTCCTGACTCTAAAACTTTCGTTTCAGATCCTCAATTGAACTGTCAAATTCAGTTTGTGGGACTTAATTGTTGGTGTTATTTCCAAAGCACTCTTCGCAAAAACATTTTTTTCTCAATTTTATTATGTAATATTCAATCATATCGTGTGATACATTATTATATTCAAAACAGACTTCTAAAACATGTATATTATGTGTTTTATCACTGATATCAAAAATGCCTTGGAAATACGATGACATATTCAGAATCCTTGTAAAAAAATGCCTGAAGAGCGTCCTACTTAAAATCCTTGTTTATCCTATTAAAATTGAATTTAATGGATGGTGAAACGCTATGAAATGTGTAAGAGACGATTTGAAAGTGGTGACCAGAACACCTCATTTCACTGGTGAGTTACTCAGTATCATTCGTTGTATGAATATTATTCACCCAACCTCATATGCAAAACGATATTTGGTAATTTGAAAATATTCTCGGGTTTCTCCGAGATGAAAAATTCATGGATATATGTAAAAATATGATCAGGAACATATACCTAATCCACCTGCAACTTGTTTTTCTGTAGGTCCTATTGAACCATACTAATTATTATAATTCGAGGCAAAATAATAATCTATGATATTTAAGGAAGTGTGTCTATACTAATGACAAGCTTAAATTGAGCAGCTTCCTAAATGAACAACAATTCGAATAACATTATTTTCTCATCTCATTATACAGGTCAATAAATTAGGTAAAATTCTTAGGATTTCTTGGCAATAAACTCGAATGGGGAATGTTAGAACCATTGAAATAATTCAAGTGGATTATACAGACCATTATTCTGGAAACCGTCAATATTACAGGTCAATGGATTAGTGATACTAATCTGCAGTTTGAACACGAGCCATCAAACTGTGTTCTATATTTAAAATACAAGATTATTTTCCAAATCAATATATTAATATCATATTGATTGAATAATTAATTTTAATATCAGCGTTCGATATTATTTAAATTTATTTGGTCGACCATGTCTTTGAAATGATTTAGTTGATTTCGATTATCGCAGTTTATGAGTTGAAAAACCTCAGCATGCACCATTTCTATGAAGATATCTTTGATTCCTTTTCAATTCATAATAATAGACAAAATGCAAAACAAACGGTAAACATTGTAAATAAGTGCATTTTGTAACTAGGGCATAGAAGTATGATAAAGTAGGGGGCCCATTCTCGATGTCTACTCAAAATAGATATAATTCGTATAGTAAAACGTAGATTCTTAACGATAAGCATGAGTTTTATCATTAAAATTAGCTATTCGCAGAGCTCAAAAACGAACAGAGTTATCAAACTACGCGGTTTGCGTATAAATCAAGCTATTTTCATCATGCTCTTCAAGTACAGTGATGAAAACATAATTGTATCGTCTCTCCTGATGTCTTCAAGGAAATTTAAAAAAAAACTCGACCTTGTGTACAGAGCGCCCTCTGGAAGTGAAAATAAACTAGAATCATCAAATTAGGAGTTATTCGAATGAGTGTGAGATCATATTTCAAACGAGCCTGAGTACAACAAGTTTGGATATATGACATGAAAGATGGATATTTGAAATAGGTATTATTCAACAGATTCCTTCATTCAGGTTATTGAAGATATACTGAGCTGCAGCAAAAAATATAAATATTTTATTTCCGATATTGTAACAGAGTACCTCAATATTTTCCAATAACATTCGATTTTTCCTCTTTTGATGACTTGAAAATATCTATCATCAACTTCTCTCGGCCTTTATTTGGTACCTACAAAATTTCGTATAAGGTTGTAAATATAAGATAATATGCGAAAAAATCTAATGAAATATTCGGATAAGGATTGCGGTAAATTTATGGTGATTTCAATAAGAATTCAATTGTGAATAATATTTATGAAATCAATGGTTATGTATTGTAATGAGTGTTTCAGATAGCGTATATTTTTCTGAAGCGAAATAAATGTATTCAAAATACGCATACAATACAACGTTTTACTCACAATCACATCCATTTAGAATCAGGATCGCAGACATTTTCTTTCAGAAAATGATTCGACATTTCGATCTGACAGCAATTTCAAGAGGAAATTCTAGAGAGTAGAGATCCATCAAAAACTTCGATAATATACAAGCTTTTAATAAATGAAAACGAAGTGAAACATGATGAAACAAAGTACGAAATATCTTATATTCATATACGATATTAGATAGATATTTCATCATTCTCTAGTGGAATAAACTACTTTCATCATTCAACTAATGAATATTTGAGAAGAAACAAATCCGTATTTCGACAACTAAGTTCTTATCTCCATTGAAAATACCGATGAAATTCATTAGGTTTCGCTCAATTATTTTGTGGTTTGTGGGTTATATTTCCATTTGTTGTATGTTATTAAGCCACACTCTCCAAATTTCTGATTTGGTTGATGCAATTGGACTTTTCACGAATCTTTAGTGCATGTGTATATAATTTCAATTATAAGGTGATTGTGGATAAAAATCATTCACTTGAGAATCCTTGAAGTAAAATGAAAGCTTCATTATCCCCATGCACCTGAGCATCAACCAATCCCTTTAGCCAATCGGAATACCTACCTTACCTGTCATTGGGTCATTGGCACCCCCTTCCACGCCCTCATGACTGGGCATTCTCAGGCCATTACTACTTAGGTCGATCTTCATGGCATTCTTATTCAGTTTCATTCCGAACTTTGAGTGAGTTACCTGCAGTTTGTTAACGAGAATGGAAAACTTAGACAATTTTTGAAATGATCGGACACGAGGACGGATCCAAATATTCCACCAAGTTGTTGAGTGGAAAAAGAGTGGTGTGTAATTTGGACTGACAAATTCATCGAATAGAGGAAGAGATTAGGGAAATTGAAAAGAAAATGTTCAAAGATGTCCAGTTGGTGAGAAGGAAACGCATTTCTTTGATGGCTTATAGGAAGAGGTTTCCTAATATAAGGTGTAATGTTGACAAAAGTGAAAAAATTCATGCTGGAGAGAATAGAGCTGATTATGCATCTTGTTCGAAGAGAATTCGTGATCCAGATGAGAATATTTCTTCTGGTTTTCCTCTGAAGGTAAGAATGTTATATCCGGAATTACGAACTTGGAAACTGGTTCCAATAAAGGATTTTTGTTCACATAATAAAGAATCAGGAGATTTCACATCAGATAGCGGTAGGTAATTATATAATAAGCTGTTGGGGTAAGTATAGTATCATTTGCCTTTATTTTGTGTATGTATATAGATATTTTGCAAGTCGACTAAGAATATATGAATATATAATCATTAAATAAATATCCGACAAAGATTTTCAATTCCACATGTGAGGAATTATCAAATCGATGGCATTATCGAAATATTTTCCTTAGTTTTAGATATAATGCGAACTTGGGAACTGGTGCCAATAAAGGATTTTCGTTCACATTATAAAGCTTCAGGCGATTTCACATCAGATAGCGGTAAGTAATTATATAATAAGCTGTTGGGGTAAGTATAGTATCATTTGCCATTATTTTGTGTATGTATATAGATATTTTGTAAGTCGACTGAGAATATATAAATATATACTCATTAAATAAATATCCGACAAAGATTTTCAATTCCTCATGTGAGGAATTATCAAGTCGATGAAATTATTGAAATATTTTCCGTAGTTTCAGATATACTGCGAACTTGAGAACTGGTTCCAATAAAGGATTTTTGTTCACATTATAAAGCATCAGGGGATTTTACATCAAATAGCGGTAAGTAATTATATAATAAGCTGTTGGGGTAAGTATAGTATCATTTGCCTTTATTTTGTGTATGTATATAGATATTTTGTAAGTCGACTAAGAATATATAAACATTAAATTAATATCCAACAAAGATTTTCAATTCCTCATGTGAGGAATTATCAAATCGATGAAATTATCGAAATATTTTCCGTAGTTTTAGATATAATGCGAACTTGGAAACTGGTTCCAATGAAGGATTTTTGTTCACATTATAAAGCATCAGGGGATTTCACATCAGACAGCGGTAAGTAATTATATAATAAGCTGTTGGGGTAAGTATAGTTTCATTTGCCTGTATTTTGTGTATGTATATAGATATTTTGTAAGTCGACTAAGAATATATAAATATATACTCATTGAATAAATATCCGACGAAGATTTTCAATTCCTCATGTGAGGAATTATCAAATCGATGAAATTATTGAAATATTTTCCGTAGTTGTAGATATACTGCGAACTTGGAAACTGGTTCCAATGAAGGATTTTTGTTCGCATTATAAAGCATCAGGGGATTTCACATCAGATAGCGGTAAGTAATTATATAATAAGCTGTTGGGGTAAGTATAGTTTCATTTGCCTTTATTTCGTGTATGTATATAGATATTTTGTAAGTCGACTAAGAATATATAAATATATACTCATTAAATAAATATCCGACAAAGATTTTCAATTCCTTATGTGAGGAATTATCAAATCGATGAAATTATTGAAATATTTTCCGTAGTTTCAGATATACTGCGAACTCGGAAACTGGTTCCAATAAAGGATTTTTGTTCACATTATAAAGCATCAGGAAATTTCACATCAAATAGCGGTAAGTAATTATATAATAAGCTGTTGGGGTAAGTAAAGTATCATTTGCCTTTATTTTGTGTATGTATATAGATATTTTGTAAGTCGACTCAGAATATATAAATATTTAATCATTAAATAAATATCCGACAAAGATCTTCAATTCCTCATGTGATGAATTATCAAATCGATAGAATTATTGGAATATTTTCCGTAGTTTTAATTATACTGCGAACTTGGAAACTGGTTCCAATAAAGGATTTTTGTTCACATTATAAAGCATCAGGGGATTTCACATCAGGTAGTGGTAAGTAATTATATAATAAGCTGTTGGGGTAAGTATAGTATCATTTGCCTTTATTTTGTGTATGTATATAGATATTTTATAATTCGACTAAGAATATATAAATATATACTCATTAAATAAATATCCGTCAAAGATTTTCAATTCCTCATGTGAGGAATTATCAAATCGATGAAATTATTGAAATATTTTCCGTAGTTTCAGATATACTGCGAACTTGGAAACTGGTTCCAATAAAGGATTTTTGTTCACATTATAAAGCATCAGGAAATTTCACATCAAATAGCGGTAAGTAATTATATAATAAGCTGTTGGGGTAAGTAAAGTATCATTTGCCTTTATTTTGTGTATGTATATAGATATTTTGTAAGTCGACTTATAATATATGAATATATAATCATTAAATGAATATCCGACAAATGATTTTCAATTCCTCATGTGAGGAATTATCAAATCGATGGAATTATCGAAATATTTTTCTTAGTTCTAGATTTAATGCGAACTTGGGAACTGGTGCCAATAAAGGATTTTTGTTCACATTATGAAGCATCAGATGATTTCACATCAGATAGCGGTAAGTAATTATATAATAAGCTGTTGGGGTAAGTATAGTATCATTTGCCTTTATTTTGTGTATGTATATAGATATTTTGTAAGTCGACTGAGAATATATGAATATATACTCATCAAATAAATATCCGACAAAGATTTTCAATTCCTCATGTGAGGAATTATCAAATCGATGAAATTATTTAAATATTTTCCGTAGTTTTTGATATACTGCGAACTTGAAAACTGGTTCCAATAAAGGATTTTTGTTCACATTATAAAGCATCAGGGTATTTCACATCAAATAGCGGTAAGTAATTATATAATAAGCTGTTGGGGTAAGTATAGTATCATTTGCCCTTATTTTGTGTATGTATATAGATATTTCGTAAGTCCTCATGTGAGGAATTATCAAATCGATGAAGTTATCGAAATATTTTTCGTAGTTTTAGATATAATGCGAACTTGGAAACTGGTTCCAATGAAGGATTTTTGTTCACATTATAAAGCATCAGGGGATTTCACATCAGATGGCGGTAAGTAATTATATAATAAGCTGTTGGGGTAAGTATAGTTTCATTTGCCTTTATTTTGTGTATGTATATAGATATTTTGTAAGTCGACTAAGAATATATAAATATATACTCATTAAATAAATATCCGACGAAGATTTTCAATTCCTCATGTGAGGAATTATCAAATCGATGAAATTATTGAAATATTTTCCGTAGTTGTAGATATACTGCGAACTTGAAAACTGGTTCCAATGAAGGATTTTTGTTCACATTATTAAGCATCAGGGGATTTCACATCAGATAGCGGTAAGTAATTATATAATAAGCTGTTGGGGTAAGTATAGTATCATTTGCTTTTATTTTGTGTATGTATATAGATATTTTGCAAGTCGACTAAGAATATATGAATATATAATCATTAAATAAATATCCGACAAAGATTTTCAATTCCACATGTGAGGAATTATCAAATCGATGGAATTATCGAAATATTTTCCTTAGTTTTAGATATAATGCGAACTTGGGAACTGGTTCCAATAAAGGATTTTTGTTCGCATTATAAAGCATCAGGGGATTCCACATCAGATAGCGGTGAGTAATTATATAATGAGCTGTTGGGGTAAGTATAGTTTCATTTGCCTTTATTTTGTGTATGTATATATATTTTGTAAGTCGACTAAGAATATATACTCATTAAATAAATATCCGACAAAGATTTTCAATTCCTCATGTGAGGAATTATCAAATCGATGAAATTATTGAAATATTTTCCGTAGTTGTAGATATACTGCGAACTTGGAAACTGGTTCCAATGAAGGATTTTTGTTCACATTATAAAGCAATAGGGGATTTCACATCAGGTAGCGGTAAGTAATTATATAATAAGCTGTTGGGGTATCATAGTATCATTTGCCTTTATTTTGTGTATGTATATAGATTCTTTGTAAGTCGACTAAGAATATATAAAAATATACTCATTAAATAAATATCCGACAAAGATTTTCAATTCCTTATGTGAGGAATTATCAAATCGATGAAATTATTGAAATATTTTCCGTAGTTTCAGATATACTGCCAACTCGGAAACTGGTTCCAATAAAGGATTTTTGTTCACATTATAAAGCATCAGGGGATTTCACATCAAATAGCGGTAAGTAATTATATAATAAGCTGTTGGGGGTAAGTATAGTATCATTTTCCTTTATTTTGTGTATATATATAGATATTTTGTATGTCGACTCAGAATATATAAATATATAATCATTAAATAAATATCCGACAAAGATTTTCAATTCCTCATGTGAGGAATTATCAAATCGATGAAATTATCGAAATATTTTCCGTAGTTTTAGATATAATGCGAACTTGAGAACTGGTTTTAGTAAAGGATTTTTGTTCACATTATAAAGCATCAGGGGATTTCACATCAGATAGCGGTAAGTAATTATATAATAAGCTGTTGGGGTAAGTATAGTTTTATTTGCCTTTATTTTGTGTATGTATATGGATATTTTGTGAGTCGACTAAGAATATATACTCATTAAATGAATATCCGACAAAGATTTTCAATTCCTCATGTGAGAAATTATCAAATCGATGAAAATATTGAAATATTTTCCGTAGTTTTAGATATACTGCGAACTTGGAAACTGGTTCCAATAAAGGATTTTTGTTCACATTATAAAGCATCAGGGGATTTCACATCAGATAGCGGTAAGTAATTATATAATGAGCTGTTGGGGTGAGTATAGTATCATTTGCCTCTATTTTGTGTATGTATATGGATATTTTGTGAGTCGACTAAGAATATATACTCATTAAAAGAATATCCGACAAAGATTTTCAATTCCTCATGTGAGAAATTATCAAATCGATGAAAATATTGAAATATTTTCCGTAGTTTTAGATATACTGCGAACTTGGAAACTGGTTCCAATGAAGGATTTTTGTTCACATAATGAAGCATCAGGGGATTTCACATCAGATAGCGGTAAGTAATTATATAATAAGCTGTTGGGGTGAGTATAGTATCATTTGCCTTTATTTTGTGTATTTATATAGATATTTTGTGAGTCGACTAAGAATATATAAATATATACTCATTAAATAAATATCCGACAAAGATTTTCAATTCCTCATGTGAGGAATTATCAAATCGATGAAATTATTGAAATATTTTCCGTAGTTTCAGATATACTGCGAACTTGGAAATTGGTTCCAATAAAGGATTTTTGTACACATTATAAAGCATCAGGGGATTCCACATCAGATAGCGGTGAGTAATTATATAATGAGCTGTTGGGGTAAGTATAGTATCATTTGCCTTTATTTTGTGTATGTATATACATACACGAATACATATCCGACAAAGATTTTCAATGCCTCATGTGAAGAATTATCAAATCGATGAAATTATCGAAATATTTTCCGTAGTTTTAGATATAATGCGAACTTAGAAACTGGTTCCAATAAAGGATTTTTGTTCGCATTATAAAGCATCAGGGGATTCCACATCAGATAGCGGTGAGTAATTAAATAATGAGCTGTTGGGGTAAGTATAGTATCATTTGCCTTTATTTTGTGTATGTACATAGATATTTTGTAAGTCGACTAAGAATATATAAATATATACTCATTAAATAAATATCCGACAAAGATTTTCAATTCCTCATGTGAGGAATTATCAAATCGATGAAATTATTGAAATATTTTCCGTAGTTTCAGATATACTGCGAACTTGAAAACTGGTTCCAATGAAGGATTTTTGTTCACATAATAAAGCATCAGGGAATTTCACATCAGATAGCGGTAAGTAATTATATAATAAGCTGTTGGGGTAAGTATAGTATCATTTGCCTTTATTTTGTGTATGTATATAGATATTTTGTGATTCGACTAAGAATATATAAATATATAATCATTAAATAAATATCCGACAAAGATTTCCAATTCCTCATGTGAGGAATTATCAAATCGATGAAATTATCGAAATATTTTCCGTAGTTTTAGATATAATGCGAACTTGGAAACTGGTTCCAATGAAGGATTTTTGTTCACATTATAAAGCATCAGGGGATTTCACATCAGACAGCGGTAAGTAATTATATAATAAGCTGTTGGGGTAAGTATAGTTTCATTTGCCTGTATTTTGTGTATGTATATAGATATTTTGTAAGTCGACTAAGAATATATAAATATATACTCATTGAATAAATATCCGACGAAGATTTTCAATTCCTCATGTGAGGAATTATCAAATCGATGAAATTATTGAAATATTTTCCGTAGTTGTAGATATACTGCGAACTTGGAAACTGGTTCCAATGAAGGATTTTTGTTCGCATTATAAAGCATCAGGGGATTTCACATCAGATAGCGGTAAGTAATTATATAATAAGCTGTTGGGGTAAGTATAGTTTCATTTGCCTTTATTTTGTGTATGTATATAGATATTTTGTAAGTCGACTAAGAATATATAAATATATACTCATTAAATAAATATCCGACAAAGATTTTCAATTCCTTATGTGAGGAATTATCAAATCGATGAAATTATTGAAATATTTTCCGTAGTTTCAGATATACTGCGAACTCGGAAACTGGTTCCAATAAAGGATTTTTGTTCACATTATAAAGCATCAGGGGATTTCACATCAAATAGCGGTATGTAATTATATAATAAGCTGTTGGGGTAAGTATAGTATCATTTTCCTTTATTTTGTGTATGTATATAGATATTTTGTATGTCGACTCAGAATATATAAATATTTAATCATTAAATAAATATCCGACAAAGATCTTCAATTCCTCATGTGATGAATTATCAAATCGATAGAATTATTGGAATATTTTCCGTAGTTTTAATTATACTGCGAACTTGGAAACTGGTTCCAATAAAGGATTTTTGTTCACATTATAAAGCATCAGGGGATTTCACATCAGGTAGTGGTAAGTAATTATATAATAAGCTGTTGGGGTAAGTATAGTATCATTTGCCTTTATTTTGTGTATGTATATAGATATTTTATAATTCGACTAAGAATATATAAATATATACTCATTAAATAAATATCCGTCAAAGATTTTCAATTCCTCATGTGAGGAATTATCAAATCGATGAAATTATTGAAATATTTTCCGTAGTTTCAGATATACTGCGAACTTGGAAACTGGTTCCAATAAAGGATTTTTGTTCACATTATAAAGCATCAGGAAATTTCACATCAAATAGCGGTAAGTAATTATATAATAAGCTGTTGGGGTAAGTAAAGTATCATTTGCCTTTATTTTGTGTATGTATATAGATATTTTGTAAGTCGACTTATAATATATGAATATATAATCATTAAATGAATATCCGACAAATGATTTTCAATTCCTCATGTGAGGAATTATCAAATCGATGGAATTATCGAAATATTTTTCTTAGTTCTAGATTTAATGCGAACTTGGGAACTGGTGCCAATAAAGGATTTTTGTTCACATTATGAAGCATCAGATGATTTCACATCAGATAGCGGTAAGTAATTATATAATAAGCTGTTGGGGTAAGTATAGTATCATTTGCCTTTATTTTGTGTATGTATATAGATATTTTGTAAGTCGACTGAGAATATATGAATATATACTCATCAAATAAATATCCGACAAAGATTTTCAATTCCTCATGTGAGGAATTATCAAATCGATGAAATTATTGAAATATTTTCCGTAGTTTTTGATATACTGCGAACTTGAAAACTGGTTCCAATAAAGGATTTTTGTTCACATTATAAAGCATCAGGGTATTTCACATCAAATAGCGGTAAGTAATTATATAATAAGCTGTTGGGGTAAGTATAGTATCATTTGCCCTTATTTTGTGTATGTATATAGATATTTTGTAAGTCCTTATGTGAGGAATTATCAAATCGATGAAATTATCGAAATATTTTTCGTAGTTTTAGATATAATGCGAACTTGGAAACTGGTTCCAATGAAGGATTTTTGTTCACATTATAAAGCATCAGGGGATTTCACATCAGATGGCGGTAAGTAATTATATAATAAGCTGTTGGGGTAAGTATAGTTTCATTTGCCTTTATTTTGTGTATGTATATAGATATTTTGTAAGTCGACTAAGAATATATAAATATATACTCATTAAATAAATATCCGACGAAGATTTTCAATTCCTCATGTGAGGAATTATCAAATCGATGAAATTATTGAACTATTTTCCGTAGTTGTAGATATACTGCGAACTTGAAAACTGGTTCCAATGAAGGATTTTTGTTCACATTATTAAGCATCAGGGGATTTCACATCAGATAGCGGTAAGTAATTATATAATAAGCTGTTGGGATAAGTATAGTATCATTTGCTTTTATTTTGTGTATGTATATAGATATTTTGCAAGTCGACTAAGAATATATGAATATATAATCATTAAATAAATATCCGACAAAGATTTTCAATTCCACATGTGAGGAATTATCAAATCGATGGAATTATCGAAATATTTTCCTTAGTTTTAGATATAATGCGAACTTGGGAACTGGTTCCAATAAAGGATTTTTGTTCGCATTATAAAGCATCAGGGGATTCCACATCAGATAGCGGTGAGTAATTATATAATGAGCTGTTGGGGTAAGTATAGTTTCATTTGCCTTTATTTTGTGTATGTATATATATTTTGTAAGTCGACTAAGAATATATACTCATTAAATAAATATCCGACAAAGATTTTCAATTCCTCATGTGAGGAATTATCAAATCGATGAAATTATTGAAATATTTTCCGTAGTTGTAGATATACTGCGAACTTGGAAACTGGTTCCAATGAAGGATTTTTGTTCACATTATAAAGCAATAGGGGATTTCACATCAGGTAGCGGTAAGTAATTATATAATAAGCTGTTGGGGTAAGTATAGTATCATTTGCCTTTATTTTGTGTATGTATATAGATTCTTTGTAAGTCGACTAAGAATATATAAAAATATACTCATTAAATAAATATCCGACAAAGATTTTCAATTCCTTATGTGAGGAATTATCAAATCGATGAAATTATTGAAATATTTTCCGTAGTTTCAGATATACTGCCAACTCGGAAACTGGTTCCAATAAAGGATTTTTGTTCACATTATAAAGCATCAGGGGATTTCACATCAAATAGCGGTAAGTAATTATATAATAAGCTGTTGGGGGTAAGTATAGTATCATTTTCCTTTATTTTGTGTATATATATAGATATTTTGTAAGTCGACTCAGAATATATAAATATATAATCATTAAATAAATATCCGACAAAGATTTTCAATTCCTCATGTGAGGAATTATCAAATCGATGAAATTATCGAAATATTTTCCGTAGTTTTAGATATAATGCGAACTTGAGAACTGGTTTTATTAAAGGATTTTTGTTCACATTATAAAGCATCAGGGGATTTCACATCAGATAGCGGTAAGTAATTATATAATGAGCTGTTGGGGTAAGTATAGTTTTATTTGCCTTTATTTTGTGTATGTATATGGATATTTTGTGAGTCGACTAAGAATATATACTCATTAAATGAATATCCGACAAAGATTTTCAATTCCTCATGTGAGAAATTATCAAATCGATGAAAATATTGAAATATTTTCCGTAGTTTTAGATATACAGCGAACTTGGAAACTGGTTCCAATAAAGGATTTTTGTTCACATTATAAAGCATCAGGGGATTTCACATCAGATAGCGGTAAGTAATTATATAATGAGCTGTTGGGGTGAGTATAGTATCATTTGCCTCTATTTTGTGTATGTATATGGATATTTTGTGAGTCGACTAAGAATATATACTCATTAAAAGAATATCCGACAAAGATTTTCAATTCCTCATGTGAGAAATTATCAAATCGATGAAAATATTGAAATATTTTCCGTAGTTTTAGATATACTGCGAACTTGGAAACTGGTTCCAATGAAGGATTTTTGTTCACATAATGAAGCATCAGGGGATTTCACATCAGATAGCGGTAAGTAATTATATAATAAGCTGTTGGGGTGAGTATAGTATCATTTGCCTTTATTTTGTGTATGTATATACATACACAAATACATATCCGACAAAGATTTTCAATGCCTCATGTGAAGAATTATCAAATCGATGAAATTATCGAAATATTTTCCGTAGTTTTAGATATAATGCGAACTTGGAAACTGGTTCCAATAAAGGATTTTTGTTCGCATTATAAAGCATCAGGGGATTCCACATCAGATAGCGGTGAGTAATTATATAATGAGCTGTTGGGGTAAGTATAGTATCATTTGCCTTTATTTTGTGTATGTATATAGATATTTTGTAAGTCGACTAAGAATATATAAATATATACTCATTAAATAAATATCCGACAAAGATTTTCAATTCCTCATGTGAGGAATTATCAAATCGATGAAATTATTGAAATATTTTCCGTAGTTTCAGATATACTGCGAACTTGAAAACTGGTTCCAATGAAGGATTTTTGTTCACATAATAAAGCATCAGGAAATTTCACATCAGATAGCGGTAAGTAATTATATAATAAGCTGTTGGGGTAAGTATAGTATCATTTGCCTTTATTTTGTGTATGTATATAGATATTTTGTGATTCGACTAAGAATATATAAATATATAATCATTAAATAAATATCCGACAAAGATTTCCAATTCCTCATGTGAGGAATTATCAAATCGATGAAAATATTGAAATATTTTCAGTAGTTTCAGATATACTGCGAACTTGGAAACTGGTTTCGATAAAGGATTTTTGTTCACATTATAAAGCATCAGGAGATTTCACATCAGATAGCGGTAAGTAATTATATAATGAGCTGTTGGGGTAAGTATAGTATCATTTGCCTTCATTTTGTGGATGTATATAGATATTTTGTAAGTCGACTAAGAATATATAAATATATAATCATTAAATAAATATCCGACAAAGATTTTCAATTCCTCATGTGAGGAATTATCAAATCGATGAAATCATCGAAATATTTTCCGTAGTTTCAGATATAATGCGAACTTGGAAACTGTTTCCAATAAAGGATTTTTGTTCACATTATAAAGCATCAGGAGATTTCACATCAGATAACGGTAAGTAATTATATAATAAGCTGTTGGGGTAGGTATAGTATCATTTGCCTTTATTTTGTGTATGTATATAGATATTTTGTAAGTCGACTAAGAATATATAAATATATAATTATCAAATAAATATCCGACAAAGATTTTCAATTCCTCATGTAAGGAATTATCGAATCGATGAAATTATCGAAATATTTTCTGTAGTTTTGGATATAATGCGAACTTGGAAACTGGTTCCAATGAAGGATTTTTGTTCACATTATAAAGAATCAGGGGATTTCACATCAGATAGCGGTAAGTAATTATATAATGAGCTGTTGGGGTAAGTATAGTATCATTTGCCTTTATTTTGTGTATGTATATAGATATTTTGTAAGTCGACTAAGAATATATAAATATATACTCATTAAATAAATATTCGACAAAGATTTTCAATTCCTCATGTGAGGAATTATCACATCGATGAAATTATCGAAATATTTTCCGTAGTTTTAGATATACTGCGAACGTGGAAACTGGTTCCAATAAAGGATTTTTGTTCACATTATAAAGCAACAGGGGATTTCACATCAGATAGCGGTAAGTAATTATATATTGAGCGGTTGGGGTAAGTATAGTATCCTTTGCCTTTATTTTGTGTATGAATATAGATATTTTGTAAGTCGACTAAGAATATATAAATATATACTCATTACATTAATATCCGACAAAGATTTTCAATTCCTCATGTGAGGAATTATCAAATCGATGAAATTATTGAAATATTTTCCGTAGTATCAGATATACTGCGAACTTGGAAACTGGTTCCAATGAAGGATTTTTGTTCACATTATAAAGCATCAGGTGATTTCACATCAGATAGCGGTAAGTAATTATATAATAAGCTGTTGGGGTAAGTATAGTATCATTTGCCTTTATTTTGTGTATGTATATAGATATTTTGTAAGTCGACTAAGAATATATAAATATATACTCATTAAATAAATATCCGACAAAGATTTTCAATTCCTCATGTGAGGAATTATCAAATCGATGAAATTATTGAAATATTTTCCGTAGTTTCAGATATACTGCGAACTTGGAAACTGGTTCCAATAAAGAATTTTTGTTCACATAATAAAGCATCAGGGGATTTCACATCAGATAGCGGTAAGTAATTATATAATAAGCTGTTGGGGTAAGTATAGTATCATTTGCCTTTATTTTGTGTATGTATCTAGATATTTGGTAAGTCGACTAAGAATATATAATCATTAAATAAATATCCGACAAAGATTTTCAATTCCTCATGTGAGGAATTATCAAATCGATGAAATTATTGAATTATTATCCGTAGTTTTAGATATTCTGCGAACTTGGAAACTGGTTCCAATAAAGGATTTTTGTTCACATTATAAAGCATCAGGGGATTTCACATCAGATAGCGGTGAGTAATTATATAATGAGCTGTTGGGGTAAGTATAGTATCGTTTGCCTTTATTTTGTGTATGTATATAGATATTTTGTAAGTCGACTGAGAATATATAAATATATAATCATTAAATAAATATCCGACAAAGATTTTCAATTCCTCATGTGAGGAATTATCAAATCGATGAAATTATCGGAATATTTTCCGTAGTTTCAGATATAATGCGAACTTGGAAACTCCAATAAAATATTTTTGTTCACATTATAAAGCATCAGGGGATTTCACATCAGATAGCGGTAAGTAATTATATATTGAGCTGTTGGGGTAAGTATAGTATCATTTGCCTTTATTTTGTGTATGTATATAGATATTTTGTAAGTCGACTAAGAATATATAAATATATACACATTAAATAAATATTCGACAAAGATTTTCAATTCCTCATGTGAGGAATTATCAAATCGATGAAATTTTTGAAATATTTTCTGTAGTTTCAGATATACTGCGAACTTGGAAACTGGTTCCAATGAAGGATTTTTGTTCACATTATAAAGCATCAGGGGATTTCACATCAGATAGCGGTAAGTAATTATATAATAAGCTGTTGGGGTAAGTATAGTTTCATTTGCATTTATTTTGTGTATGTATATAGATATTTTGTAAGTCGACTAGGAATATATAAATATATACTCATTAAATAAATATCCGACAAAGATTTTCGATTCCTCATGTGAGGAATTATCAAATCGATGAAATTATCGAAATATTTTCCGTAGTTTTAGATATAATGCGAACTTGGAAACTGGTTTCAATAAAGGATTTTTGTTCACATTATAAAGCATCAGGAGATTTCACATCAGATAGCGGTAAGTAATTATATAATGAGCTGTTGGGGTAAGTATAGTATCATTTGCCTTCATTTTGTGGATGTATAAAGATATTTTGTAAGTCGACTAAGAATATATAAATATATAATCATTAAATAAATATCCTACAAAGATTTTCAATTCCTCATGTAAGGAATTATCAAATCGATGAAATCATCGAAATATTTTCCGTAGTTTCAGATATAATGCGAACTTGGAAACTGTTTCCAATTAAAGATTTTTGTTCACATTATAAAGCATCATAGTTTTGGATATAATGCGAACTTGGAAACTGGTTCCAATAAAGGATTTTTGTTCACATTATGAAGCATCAGGGGATTTCACATCAGATAGCGGTAAGTAATTATATAATAAGCTGTTGGGGTAAGTATAGTATCATTTGCCTTTATTTTGTGTATGTATATAGATATTTTGTAAGTCGACTAAGAATATATAAATGTGTACTCATTAAATAAATATCCGACAAAGATTTTCAATTCCTCTTGTGAGGAATTATCAAATCGATGAAATTATTGAATTATTTTCCGTAGTTTTAGATCTACTGCGAACTTGGAAACTTGTTCCAATAAAGGATTTTTGTTCACATTATAAAGCATCAGGGGATTTCACATCAGATAGCGGTAAGTTATTATATAATAAGCTGTTGGGGTAAGTATAGTATCATTTGCCTTTATTTTGTGTATGTAAACTACGCAACACTAATTACGTCGCATCCCGAAATTTTGCCCCTGTTTAAATTTGAATAACTTTTTTCTTTTTTGAACAATTTGAATTCTGTTCGCACTGTTCGCTAGCTCAGTCCTTCAGCTATAATCTCATACTTTTCAGACACATGAGGTTATCTTCATAAAATTGCTACAGGATGTTTTTTGGGACTGTGCAAAATTTCGAAATTTTCAAAAGGATCTCAAATGAAGAAAAACAGTTTTTTTCAACTTTAACAGCAGAGGCATGAAGATTATCTCATTACCTATGGCCGTTTCCAAAATTGTCTTCTTATCACTTTTATTCACATAGTGATCTCAAAAAATCAATTTTTTGGTTTTGCAGTCATAACTTTTTTCCTCTTCAACCGATTTTCGGAATCTCAGGCTCATTTTGAAGCTGAACCTCATATGAAAAGATTCAGTGATCAGAATTTCCTATTCAGGATATACTTTTATTTTATCCGGAAGCCCAATTTCATGGGATTCAAAAAAACACCGCACAGTCGCCCTCTCCTCTACTGAAGCAGAATATATGGGGATGACTGAAGCTGCAAAAGAAGCGATATATCTGCGAAATTTCATGAGAAATTTGGAACTTGAAGAGCTGACAGATGTATTAGTTTACAATGATAATCTCAGCGCACTCAAACTAGCAGAAAATGTGAAATTTCATGCTAGAAGCAAACACATCGATATGAGATATCATTTCATCAGAGATTCGATTAGAAATGAAGAATACACAGTGAAACATGTGTCAACTGAAAACATGACAGCTGACATTTTCAAAAAAAGTTTACCGAAAACAAAACATTAAGCTTGTGTGAAGATGCACGGATTGGGTCCTGTTTTTTTTTACTCAAGAAACCGCAGCATTGCCTCGAAGGGAAGTGATGAAGTAAATTCATAATAAATGCGAGGCACGCTGTTCTCATAGAGATGTCCGAAAACATTAAATGTCAGTTAGAGTTATCAATAATTGTTCTCAAGAATTATATTATATTTTCACAAAAAAATACGTTTAGAATCACGTTGATTGGAATCTTTGGCATAAGTTGTTTTCCACAACAAAGTTCTGCTCAACAGTTTCACCATCTGAATGCAATCGCAAACTGAGTACTGACTAGTTTTCTATCTGCAGTATGATACATGCATATTTGGCTGGCCCTTTGATATGCACATAGCGCCTGCCGCCGCCGTTCGCAAAAAATGTTTACGTTTTCTAATCACCTAATTAGTCTTATTCGAGAATGCAATGAATCCTTTTCGCAACCTCCATTGATATCATCACATGTGCTAAAATTATTGGAATAACTTCAGTGCTATTTTTGATTTTTATGAATGAAAATACGATTCATTCAACAATTCATAGAATCCATGTAAAAGTGCTTATTTGGTGCGAAGGCGCTCGAATCAGTCATGAAAAATGCTACGCAATTGAGTCTGCAGGGGTTCAGCAAAAATCATTTTTGACTTAGTAATTATTGATGGATCACGATAATTTTTTTTTCAATAAAGACAATTGTATGATTGAGGCATCTCTCGGAGTACTTTTTCGAAATACGATATATCTTGTGAGATGAAAAATAGTGAATATGGGCAAAATTTTGTACTGCGAGAGATGCCTAGATCCAACCTTCCTCGAGCAGAAAGTGAAAAAATAATCGATTTTTTTCAGCGAGATCCGAGTGATATGATTTTTGCCATTCCTTGTTCCACAAAGTTTTACCATCAATCCCAAATTGTACAAGAATATAATCTATAAGCTTTTTTCAGCAAGAAACATCAACAGGTGACATTTTTGAGTTTCTCATCAGGATTGAAAATCATGAAAGCTAAAAATATATGTTTCGCCTACAAATATATTTGGAGCTTGTTGTTATCCATGTTAATATTAAGGTGAGTCAAGGGAACACTTTCAACACAACAAAGGGAACGGAATTTATTTTGAACAAAGAAAGAACAGAAAGAAAAATTGCGTCCCGTCCTTGAAAACCCGTGTAGCCTCGAGGACAGGTAGGATGGAAATGAGATGTAAGAATAAAGTAAGAAGAAAGAATCGATGCACTTTATACCGTCGCTGTCACGGCTGGTGGTTCTGTCACAGGTTCTGTGGTACGGGTCGTTTCGCGCCTCTGGATGAGGACTTGCTTCCTGCGGTTGTCTCGAAGTGGCGCTAGTTGTGTAGTTTTCGGCTGCTCTTGACCACCACATATATAAGTATAGCAAATTTATTCTACGATCACCGGTTTCAACGCTAATGATTTTTTGTATGAAAAACACAGTAACGATGTGAATGAACTAATAATTATTGGAAGAAGCCTAGGAAGCGTCAGTTGAAATTGGAAAGTCTTTTTTTCTTGCCTTCCAAGTTATGAGTCAGTATTTTAGATGAAAATTATCAGTCGATATAAGTTTTGATGATATTTCACCGCAGGCTACATATTATGTGGTAAAGACAATATACATATGAATTAACTTATATGATGAAATTTCTTTTCATATCAAGTATGAGTAAATCAATATCAACACTTGTTTTTTGATATCCTCAAAATTCAAGGGTGAATATATATAGGAACTACTTTCTGATTTTTACCCTTGGAGTTTTTCTCAATTATTCAATGAAATACAACAAAAAAGACACACCTGCAGCTTGTCACTTTCTTTCAGGACCAATAATTGAACCATAATACTTATATTCCATCATGGATCAAAGGAGGTAAACGAATTGAAATAATTTATTGTTATTATAAAATCATTTCTCAGGTCAATGGATTAGGTATACTGGCTAGGTGGAGTTGATACCTGAAAACGTAATTTAATAACAATGTGGACACTAATAGACAAGTATGATAGCATTTTGCGTTTTATGAAGTTATATTTCATAATATGTGTCGATAATTTGATTGAAAAATATAGCTACGGAAATGAGAGCTTCATATCCATCATATATCTTCTTGATTTCCGATGAATTTTGTTATTTTTATATATTTTCAACGATGTCTTCGACGATTTCTGATAGTATCCCTTGTTTTTTTTCGTTACTCTCCGAAGTAGGCATTGAACGAGAGAGATTGAGTAATTCTGAAATACAAATACGATTTCCATTAGAAATTGGCAATATACTTCAATCAATGGTGTGAACACAGTCTCTAGCTCATCTGGACATTTGGAAATGTCATTTGAAAATCATGAATTGAGAATTATCAAAGCAAAACTTAAAGTCAGCAGAAATAATTTGAGATATGATGTTCATGATTTCATTATTAACTTCAGGTTTTTTAACCTCAAGTTTTCGAATATAACATTGAAATACTTGCCAAAATTTGCCTAATAAGTTAAATTCAAAGTTCCTATCGAATTTGCTGACCAATTTTATGTTCAACATATTTTATTGTAAACTTGCGATTATAGCTTGAATCTATTCTTTGAAACCGGGATGTCCACGAACGGTGGCTCCCTCCTATCACTTTTTTGTTTTCGGATATACGGGAGTGAAATTTGGAGGATCCGTTAAATGCATGAAACTGCATATTTTGTCAAGTAACTTCATGCGAATAACGGATTCACTGAAAGTGACATAACCTTTCGATTTCTGAATGAAACACCTGGTTTATTTTTTTTCCTTTTTTCTCTCTATATGACATTGAGAATATATATCAAATAGTTTTGTTTCGTTTCGAGGAAAACAAACTTTTTAAGCTTTCCATCATGTTCGTTCCTGACTCTAAAACTTTCGTTTCAGATCCTCAATTGAACTGTCAAATTCAGTTTGTGGGACTTAATTGTTGGTGTTATTTCCAAAGCACTCTTCGCAAAAACATTTTTTTCTCAATTTTATTATGTAATATTCAATCATATCGTGTGATACATTATTATATTCAAAACAGACTTCTGAAACATGTATATTATGTGTTTTATCACTGATATCAAAAATGCCTTGGAAATACGATGACATATTCAGAATCCTTGTAAAAAAATGCCTGAAGAGCGTCCTACTTAAAATCCTTGTTTATCCTATTAAAATTGAATTTAATGGATGGTGAAACGCTATGAAATGTGTAAGAGACGATTTGAAAGTGGTGACCAGAACACCTCATTTCACTGGTGAGTTACTCAGTATCATTCGTTGTATGAATATTATTCACCCAACCTCATATGCAAAACGATATTTGGTAATTTGAAAATATTCTCGGGTTTCTCCGAGATGAAAAATTCATGGATATATGTAAAAATATGATCAGGAACATATACCTAATCCACCTGCAACTTGTTTTTCTGTAGGTCCTATTGAACCATACAATTATTATAATTCGAGGCAAAATAATAATCTATGATATTTGAGGAAGTGTGTCTATACTAATGACAAGCTTAAATTGAGCAGCTTCCTAAATGAACAACAATTCGAATAACATTATTTTCTCATCTCATTATACAGGTCAATAAATTAGGTAAAATTCTTAGGATTTCTTGGCAATAAACTCGAATGGGGAATGTTAGAACCATTGAAATAATTCAAGTGGATAATACAGACCATTATTCTGGAAACTGTCAATATTACAGGTCAATGGATTAGTGATACTAATCTGCAGTTTGAACACGAGCCATCAAACTGTGTTCTATATTTAAAATACAAGATTATTTTCCAAATCAATATATTAATATCATATTGATTGAATAATTAATTTTAATATCAGCGTTCGATATTATTTAAATTTATTTGGTCGACCATGTCTTTGAAATGATTTAGTTGATTTCGATTATCGCAGTTTATGAGTTGAAAAACCTCAGCATGCACCATTTCTATGAAGATATCTTTGATTCCTTTTCAATTCATAATAATAGACAAAATGCAAAACAAACGGTAAACATTGTAAATAAGTGCATTTTGTAACTAGGGCATAGAAGTATGATAAAGTAGGGGGCCCATTCTCGATGTCTACTCAAAATAGATATAATTCGTATAGTAAAACGTAGATTCTTAACGATAAGCATGAGTTTTATCATTAAAATTAGCTATTCGCAGAGCTCAAAAACGAACAGAGTTATCAAACTACGCGGTTTGCGTATAAATCAAGCTATTTTCATCATGCTCTTCAAGTACAGTGATGGAAACATAATTGTATCGTCTTTCCTGATGTCTTCAAGGAAATTTAAAAAAAAACTCGACCTTGTGTACAGAGCGCCCTCTGGAAGTGAAAATAAACTAGAATCATCAAATTAGGAGTTATTCGAATGAGTGTGAGATCATATTTCAATCGAGCCTGAGTACAACAAGTTTGGATATATGACATGAAAGATGGATATTTGAAATAGGTATTATTCAACAGTTTCCTTCATTCTGGTTATTGAAGATATACTGAGCTGCAGCAAAAAATATAAATATTTTATTTCCGATATTGTAACAGAGTACCTCAATATTTTCCAATAACATTCGATTTTTCCTCTTTTGATGACTTGAAAATATCTATCATCAACTTCTCTCGGCCTTTATTTGGTACCTACAAAATTTCGTATAAGGTTGTAAATATAAGATAATATGCGGAAAAATCTAATGAAATATTCGGATAAGGATTGCGGTAAATTTATGGTGATTTCAATAAGAATTCAATTGTGAATAATATTTATGAAATCAATGGTTATGTATTGTAATGAGTGTTTCAGATAGCGTATATTTTTCTGAAGCGAAATAAATGTATTCAAAATACGCATACAATACAACGTTTTACTCACAATCACATCCATTTAGAATCAGGATCGCAGACATTTTCTTTCAGAAAATGATTCGACATTTCGATCTGACAGCAATTTCAAGAGGAAATTCTAGAGAGTAGAGATCCATCAAAAACTTCGATAATATACAAGCTTTTAATAAATGAAAACGAAGTGAAACATGATGAAACAAAGTACGAAATATCTTATATTCATATACGATATTAGATAGATATTTCATCATTCTCTAGTGAAATAAACTACTTTCATCATTCAACTAATGAATATTTGAGAAGAAACAAATCCGTATTTCGACAACTAAGTTCTTATCTCCATTGAAAATACCGATGAAATTCATTAGGTTTCGCTCAATTATTTTGTGGTTTGTGGGTTATATTTCCATTTGTTGTATATTATTAAGCCACACTCTCCAAATTTCTGATTTGGTTGATGCAATTGGACTTTTCACGAATCTTTAGTGCATGTGTATATAATTTCAATTATAAGGTGATTGTGGATAAAAATCATTCACTTGAGAATCCTTGAAGTAAAATGAAAGCTTCATTATCCCCATGCACCTGAGCATCAACCAATCCCTTTAGCCAATCGGAATACCTACCTTACCTGTCATTGGGTCATTGGCACCCCCTTCCACGCCCCCATGACTGGGCATTCTCAGGCCATTACTACTTAGGTCGATCTTCATGGCATTCTTATTCAGTTTCATTCCGAACTTTGAGTGAGTTACCTGCAGTTTGTTAACGAGAATTGAAAACTTAGACAATTTTTGAAATGATCGGACACGAGGACGGATCCAAATATTCCACCAAGTTGTTGAGTGGAAAAAGAGTGATGTGTAATTTGGACTGACAAATTCATCGAATAGAGGAAGAGATTAGGGAAATTGAAAAGGAAATGTTCAAAGATGTCCAGCCGGTGAGAAGGAAACGCATTTCTTTGATGGCTTATAGGAAGAGGTTTCCTAATATAAGGTGTAATGTTGACAAAAGTGAAAAAATTCATGCTGGAGAGAATAGAGCTGATTATGCATCTTGTTCGAAGAGAATTCGTGATCCAGATGAGAATATTTCTTCTGGTTTTCCTCTGAAGGTAAGAATGTTATATCCGGAATTACGAATAGGAAACCGGTTCCAATAAAGGATTTTTGTTCACATAATAAAGAATCAGGAGATTTCACATCAGATAGCGGTAGGTAATTATATAATAAGCTGTTGGGGTAAGTATAGTATCATTTGCCTTTATTTTGTGTATGTATATAGATATTTTGCAAGTCGACTAAGAATATATGAATATATAATCATTAAATGAATATCCGACAAAGATTTTCAATTCCACATGTGAGGAATTATCAAATCGATGGAATTATCGAAATATTTTCCTTAGTTTCAGATATAATGCGAACTTGGGAACTGGTGCCAATAAAGGATTTTCGTTCACATTATAAAGCTTCAGGCGATTTCACATCAGATAGCGGTAAGTAATTATATAATAAGCTGTTGGGGTAAGTATAGTATCATTTGCCATTACTTTGTGTATGTATATAGATATTTTGTAAGTCGACTGAGAATATATAAATATATACTCATTAAATAAATATCCGACAAAGATTTTCAATTCCTCATGTGAGGAATTATCAAGTCGATGAAATTATTGAAATATTTTCCGTAGTTTCAGATATACTGCGAACTTGAGAACTGGTTCCAATAAAGGATTTTTGTTCACATTATAAAGCATCAGGGGATTTTACATCGAATAGCGGTAAGTAATTATATAATAAGCTGTTGGGGTAAGTATAGTATCATTTGCCTTTATTTTGTGTATGTATATAGATATTTTGTAAGTCGACTAAGAATATATAAACATTAAATTAATATCCAACAAAGATTTTCAATTCCTCATGTGAGAAATTATCAAATCGATGAAATTATCGAAATATTTTCCGTAGTTTTAGATATAATGCGAACTTGGAAACTGGTTCCAATGAAGGATTTTTGTTCACATTATAAAGCATCAGGGGATTTCACATCAGATAGCGGTAAGTAATTATATAATAAGCTGTTGGGGTAAGTATAGTTTCATTTGCCTTTATTTTGTGTATGTATATAGATATTTTGTAAGTCGACTAAGAATATATAAATATATACTCATTGAATAAATATCCGACGAAGATTTTCAATTCCTTATGTGAGGAATTATCAAATCGATGAAATTATTGAAATATTTTCCGTAGTTTCAGATATACTGCCAACTCGGAAACTGGTTCCAATAAAGGATTTTTGTTCACATTATAAAGCATCAGGGGATTTCACATCAAATAGCGGTATGTAATTATATAATAAGATGTTGGGGTAAGTATAGTATCATTTTCCTTTATTTTGTGTATGTATATAGATATTTTGTAAGTCGACTAAGAATATATAAATATATAAGTACTCATTAAATAAATATCCGACAAAGATCTTCAATTCCTCATGTGATGAATTATCAAATCGATAAAATTATTGGAATATTTTCCGTAGTTTTAATTATACTGCGAACTTGGAAACTGGTTCCAATAAAGGATTTTTGTTCACATTATAAAGCATCAGGGGATTTCACATCAGGTAGTGGTAAGTAATTATATAATAAGCTGTTGGGGTAAGTATAGTATCATTTGCCTTTATTTTGTGTATGTATATAGATATTTTGTAAGTCCTCATGTGAGGAATTATCAAATCGATGAAATTATCGAAATATTTTCCGTAGTTTTAGATATAATGCGAACTTGAGAACTGGTTTTAATAAAGGATTTTTGTTCACATTATAAAGCATCAGGGGATTTCACATCAGATAGCGGTAAGTAATTATATAATAAGCTGTTGGGGTGAGTATAGTATCATTTGCCTTTATTTTGTGTATTTATATAGATATTTTGTGAGTCGACTAAGAATATATGAATATATACTCATTAAATAAATATCCGACAAAGATTTTCAATTCCTCATGTGAGGAATTATCAAATCGATGAAATTATTGAAATATTTTCCGTAGTTTCAGATATACTGCGAACTTGGAAATTGGTTTCGATAAAGGATTTTTGTTCACATTATAAAGCATCAGGAGATTTCACATCAGATAGCGGTAAGTAATTATATAATGAGCTGTTGGGGTAAGTATAGTATCATTTGCCTTCATTTTGTGGATGTATATAGATATTTTGTAAGTCGACTAAGAATATATAAATATATAATCATTAAATAAATATCCGACAAAGATTTTCAATTCCTCATGTGAGGAATTATCAAATCGATGAAATCATCGAAATATTTTCCGTAGTTTCAGATATAATGCGAACTTGGAAACTGTTTCCAATAAAGGATTTTTGTTCGCATTATAAAGCATCAGGGGATTTCACATCAGATAGCGGTAAGTAATTATATAATAAGCTGTTGGGGTAAGTATAGTTTCATTTGCCTTTATTTTGTGTATGTATATAGATATTTTGTAAGTCGCCTAAGAATATATAAATATATACTCATTAAATAAATATCCGACAAAGATTTTCAATTCCTTATGTGAGGAATTATCAAATCGATGAAATTATTGAAATATTTTCCGTAGTTTCAGATATACTGCGAACTCGGAAACTGGTTCCAATAAAGGATTTTTGTTCACATTATAAAGCATCAGGGGATTTCACATCAAATAGCGGTATGTAATTATATAATAAGATGTTGGGGTAAGTATAGTATCATTTTCCTTTATTTTGTGTATGTATATAGATATTTTGTAAGTCGACTAAGAATATATAAATATATAAGTACTCATTAAATAAATATCCGACAAAGATCTTCAATTCCTCATGTGATGAATTATCAAATCGATAAAATTATTGGAATATTTTCCGTAGTTTTAATTATACTGCGAACTTGGAAACTGGTTCCAATAAAGGATTTTTGTTCACATTATAAAGCATCAAGGGATTTCACATCAGGTAGTGGTAAGTAATTATATAATAAGCTGTTGGGGTAAGTATAGTATCATTTGCCTTTATTTTGTGTATGTATATAGATATTTTGTAAGTCCTCATGTGAGGAATTATCAAATCGATGAAATTATCGAAATATTTTCCGTAGTTTTAGATATAATGCGAACTTGGAAACTGGTTCCAATGAAGGATTTT
Organism: Chrysomela aeneicollis; assembly: GCA_029955515.1. Lineage (NCBI taxonomy): Eukaryota > Metazoa > Arthropoda > Insecta > Coleoptera > Chrysomelidae > Chrysomela > Chrysomela aeneicollis. The sequence goes on along the minus strand of JARUHQ010000021.1, from coordinate 14,274,845 downwards.
TGTTTACATTATAAAGCATCAGGGGATTTCACATCAGATGGCGGTAAGTAATTATATAATAAGCTGTTGGGGTAAGTATAGTTTCATTTGCCTTTATTTTGTGTATGTATATAGATATTTTGTAAGTCGACTAAGAATATATAAATATATACTCATTGAATAAATATCCGACGAAGATTTTCAATTCCTCATGTGAGGAATCATCAAATCGATGGAATTATCGAAATATTTTCCTTAGTTTTAGATATAATGCGAACTTGGGAACTGGTTCCAATAAAGGATTTTTGTTCGCATTATAAAGCATCAGGGGATTCCACATCAGATAGCGGTGAGTAATTATATAATGAGCTGTTGGGGTAAGTATAGTTTCATTTGCCTTTATTTTGTGTATGTATATAGATATTTTGTAAGTCGACTAAGAATATATAAATATATACTCATTAAATAAATATCCGACAAAGATTTTCAATTCCTCATGTGAGGAATTATCAAATCGATGAAATTATTGAAATATTTTCCGTAGTTGTAGATATACTGCGAACTTGGAAACTGGTTCCAATGAAGGATTTTTGTTCACATTATAAAGCAATAGGGGATTTCACATCAGGTAGCGGTAAGTAATTATATAATAAGCTGTTGGGGTAAGTATAGTATCATTTGCCTTTATTTTGTGTATGTATATAGATTCTTTGTAAGTAGACTAAGAATATATAAAAATATACTCATTAAATAAATATCCGACAAAGATTTTCAATTCCTTATGTGAGGAATTATCAAATCGATGAAATTATTGAAATATTTTCCGTAGTTTCAGATATACTGCCAACTCGGAAACTGGTTCCAATAAATGATTTTTGTTCACATTATAAAGCATCAGGGGATTTCACATCAAATAGCGGTAAGTAATTATATAATAAGCTGTTGGGGGTAAGTATAGTATCATTTTCCTTTATTTTGTGTATGTATATAGATATTTTGTAAGTCGACTCAGAATATATAAATATATAATCATTAAATAAATATCCGACAAAGATTTTCAATTCCTCATGTGAGGAATTATCAAATCGATGAAATTATCGAAATATTTTCCGTAGTTTTAGATAAAATGCGAACTTGAGAACTGGTTTTAATAAAGGATTTTTGTTCACATTATAAAGCATCAGGGGATTTCACATCAGATAGCGGTAAGTAATTATATAATAAGCTGTTGGGGTGAGTATAGTATCATTTGCCTTTATTTTGTGTATTTATATAGATATTTTGTGAGTCGACTAAGAATATATAAATATATACTCATTAAATAAATATCCGACAAAGATTTTCAATTCCTCATGTGAGGAATTATCAAATCGATGAAATTATTGAAATATTTTCCGTAGTTTCAGATATACTGCGAACTTGGAAATTGGTTTCGATAAAGGATTTTTGTTCACATTATAAAGCATCAGGAGATTTCACATCAGATAGCGGTAAGTATTTATATAATGAGCTGTTGGGGTAAGTATAGTATCATTTGCCTTCATTTTGTGGATGTATATAGATATTTTGTAAGTCGACTAAGAATATATAAATATATAATCATTAAATAAATATCCGACAAAGATTTTCAATTCCTCATGTGAGGAATTATCAAATCGATGAAATCATCGAAATATTTTCCGTAGTTTCAGATATAATGCGAACTTGGAAACTGTTTCCAATAAAGGATTTTTGTTCACATTATAAAGCATCAGGGGATTTCACATCAGATAACGGTTAGTAATTATATAATAAGCTGTTGGGGTAGGTATACTATCATTTGCCTTTATTTTGTGTATGTATATAGATATTTTGTAAGTCGACTAAGAATATATGAATATATAATTATCAAATAAATATCCGACAAAGATTTTTTTAATTCCTCATGTAAGGAATTATCGAATCGATGAAATTATCGAAATATTTTCTGTAGTTTTGGATATAATGCGAACTTGGAAACTGTTTCCAATAAAGGATTTTTGTTCACATTATAAAGCATCAGGGGATTTCACATCAGATAGCGGTAAGTAATTATATAATAAGCTGTTGGGGTGAGTATAGTATAATTTGCCTTTATTTTGTGTATTTATATAGATATTTTGTGAGTCGACTAAGAATATATAAATATATACTCATTAAATAAATATCCGACAAAGATTTTCAATTCCTCCTGTGAGGAATTATCAAATCGATGAAATTATTGAAATATTTTCCGTAGTTTCAGATATACTGCGAACTTGGAAATTGGTTCCAATAAAGGATTTGTGTTCACATTATAAAGCATCAGGGGATTTCACATCAAATAGCGGTAAGTAATTATATAATAAGCTGTTGGGGTAAGTATAGTATCATTTGCCTTTATTTTGTGTATGTATATAGATATTTTGTAAGTCGACTAAGAATATATGAATATATATAAATTAAATAAATATACGACAAAGATTTTCAATTCCTCATGTGAGGAATTATCAAATCGATGAAATCATCGAAATATTTTCCGTAGTTTCAGATATAATGCGAACTTGGAAACTGTTTCCAATAAAGGATTTTTGTTCACATTATAAAGCATCATAGTTTTAGATATAATGCGAACTTGGAAACTGTTTCCAATTAAGGATTTTTGTTCACATTATAAAGCATCAGGGGATTTCACATCAGATAACGGTAAGTAATTATATAATAAGCTGTTGGGGTAAGTATAGTATCATTTGCCTTTATTCTGTGTATGTATATAGATATTTTGTAAGTCGACTAAGAATATATAAATATATAATTATCAAATAAATATCCGACAAAGATTTTCAATTCCTCATGTGAGGAATTATCAAATCGATGAAATTATTGAAATATTTTCCGTAGTTTCAGATATACTGCGAACTTGGAAATTGGTTCCAATAAAGGATTTGTGTTCACATTATAAAGCATCAGGGGATTTCACATCAAATAGCGGTAAGTAATTATATAATAAGCTGTTGGGGTAAGTATAGTATCATTTTCCTTTATTTTGTGTATGTATATAGATATTTTGTAAGTCGACTAAGAATATATAAATATATAAGTACTCATTAAATAAATATCCGACAAAGATCTTCAATTCCTCATGTGATGATCTATCAAATCGATAAAATTATTGGAATATTTTCCGTAGTTTTAATTATACTGCGAACTTGGAAACTGGTTCCAATAAAGGATTTTTGTTCACATTATAAAGCATCAGGGGATTTCACATCAGGTAGTGGTAAGTAATCATATAATAAGCTGTTGGGGTAAGTATAGTATCATTTGCCTTTATTTTGTGTATGTATATAGATATTTTGTAAGTCCTCATGTGAGGAATTATCAAATCGATGAAATTATCGAAATATTTTCCGTAGTTTTAGATATAATGCGAACTTGGAAACTGGTTCCAATGAAGGATTTTTGTTCACATTATAAAGCATCAGGGGATTTCACATCAGATGGCGGTAAGTAATTATATAATAAGCTGTTGGGGTAAGTATAGTTTCATTTGCCTTTATTTTGTGTATGTATATAGATATTTTGTAAGTCGACTAAGAATATATAAATATATACTCATTGAATAAATATCCGACGAAGATTTTCAATTCCTCATGTGAGGAATCATCAAATCGATGGAATTATCGAAATATTTTCCTTAGTTTTAGATATAATGCGAACTTGGGAACTGGTTCCAATAAAGGATTTTTGTTCGCATTATAAAGCATCAGGGGATTCCACATCAGATAGCGGTGAGTAATTATATAATGAGCTGTTGGGGTAAGTATAGTTTCATTTGCCTTTATTTTGTGTATGTATATAGATATTTTGTAAGTCGACTAAGAATATATAAATATATACTCATTAAATAAATATCCGACAAAGATTTTCAATTCCTCATGTGAGGAATTATCAAATCGATGAAATTATTGAAATATTTTCCGTAGTTGTAGATATACTGCGAACTTGGAAACTGGTTCCAATGAAGGATTTTTGTTCACATTATAAAGCAATAGAAGATTTCACATCAGGTAGCGGTAAGTAATTATATAATAAGCTGTTGGGGTAAGTATAGTATCATTTGCCTTTATTTTGTGTATGTATATAGATTCTTTGTAAGTCGACTAAGAATATATAAAAATATACTCATTAAATAAATATCCGACAAAGATTTTCAATTCCTTATGTGAGGAATTATCAAATCGATGAAATTATTGAAATATTTTCCGTAGTTTCAGATATACTGCCAACTCGGAAACTGGTTCCAATAAAGGATTTTTGTTCACATTATAAAGCATCAGGGGATTTCACATCAAATAGCGGTAAGAAATTATATAATAAGCTGTTGGGGGTAAGTATAGTATCATTTTCCTTTATTTTGTGTATGTATATAGATATTTTGTAAGTCGACTCAGAATATATAAATATATAATCATTAAATAAATATCCGACAAAGATTTTCAATTCCACATGTGAGGAATTATCAAATCGATGAAATTATCGAAATATTTTCCGTAGTTTTAGATAAAATGCGAACTTGAGAACTGGTTTTAATAAAGGATTTTTGTTCACATTATAAAGCATCAGGGGATTTCACATCAGATAGCGGTAAGTAATTATATAATAAGCTGTTGGGGTGAGTATAGTATCATTTGCCTTTATTTTGTGTATTTATATAGATATTTTGTGAGTCGACTAAGAATATATAAATATATACTCATTAAATAAATATCCGACAAAGATTTTCAATTCCTCATGTGAGGAATTATCAAATCGATGAAATTATTGAAATATTTTCCGTAGTTTCAGATATACTGCGAACTTGGAAATTGGTTTCGATAAAGGATTTTTGTTCACATTATAAAGCATCAGGAGATTTCACATCAGATAGCGGTAAGTAATTATATAATGAGCTGTTGGGGTAAGTATAGTATCATTTGCCTTCATTTTGTGGATGTATATAGATATTTTGTAAGTCGACTAAGAATATATAAATATATAATCATTAAATAAATATCCGACAAAGATTTTTAATTATCAAATCGATGAAATTATTGAAATATTTTCCATAGTTTTAGATATACTGCGAACTTGGAAACTGGTTCCAATAAAGGATTGTTACGGGTTGAGATTGCCAAGGAATAATATATACAATTTGACAACGTAAATTTATTTTAAATCTATAATTCGCTTCAAACATATTAACAAAACACCCATGAGCATCCAAAGTATAGCCTGGTATAGCTTCCTCTCGTCCTGGCTCCTGATCGTTTCCTCTAGAGAAATCTGTGAATCGATAGGAAATTATAAGTTCGAATTTGATATTATATCACTCACTGTAATCGACTCCATCTAACTCCTGAGGCCTGATCATTGACTGATCAACCTGGTAGGAAACAGTCTCAGATTAATGCGTAGTATGACGTAGGTCGTGGTACTCTGACCCAAGTCCGGTATTCAGAACTGTTCTGAACCTACTCTGAAGGCTTTCCTCTTTGGTGTTCCAAGCAAACCGTCATTTTTCATGATCAGTGATGGATCACTGATTGACATCGTTGACATGTACTGAAATTGCGAGGGAAAGAGAGATTTTTTTTGATGGTATTGCGATAAGATTAGAGCATCGGCACATTTTCTTTTCGTGTAATAATTTTGCTACTTGTTGAAAGTGCATACCGTTTCGGCGGATCTGATTTTCCTGGTAAAGAAAGTGGTTATCGAGACGCCAATATTGAGATAATCGATAGTATCAGAGGATTGATACCTGATTTCATCAGTAGATGGATTTTTTTTGTTGGCTGTAAGAAAAACCACCCGGTGATCTCATCACAAATATCACAAACAATTACTCACTTTTAGGCCACACTCCATCATTCAGGTAGGTTGTTGGTCCATAGGTATCATCTTCAGTAGTATCAGAACTTGGAAATTATTTCAGTCAACATGAAAATATTCTATTATTTTAGGCCTAGTTTTCCGGACCCAGCTTACTGGCTGTGTGAATGCTTACTCGCTATAAGTAGAGCTATATTCCTATTTTGGCTTTGCATGTCTACCTACTCTTCAGTAGAATAGAGATTCTATCCCATACAGAGAGTTCCTGTCTTGGAAGAAGCGATCAGGAGTCACAGAGGCCAACAAGCTCGACAACATCAGATCATACAGGCGAGTCCATTCCAATTTAATGTTCACTAGCGCGTGATAATTGCTACAATTGCTTCAGCTGCATTGCTTCCCATAGCATATCATTTTCTTCTCATAGCTGTACCTGTCTGCTGACTAGCTTGCTTATTAGTTATAATAGTTATTTGCCAGTGTATCAAAACTCATACTCACACAAAATCTACAATACAACATTGATCATTTTCTTGAAAGACTGTAAACTTTCAGTATATATACTAAAAGTACTTACCTATCAGTGTACAGAGAGAGGCCCTTATATTAGCCCTATAGAACCTACCTAAGTACTAGTAGGTATATGATTACTGACAAACACTCACAACTTCTTTCACTATTTCAATCAGCTGGATAAAATAGTTTCAGGTGGATTTGAGTACCTACCTATAGGTTATATAGATTTTCCAGACAACCTTTATCCTGTCAGGACTGTAGCTTGCGGCTGTTATCCTTAATATCATCCTAATTGATTCCAAAGTTTGATTTGTATACCTATTTTGGTCCTTAGAATTGTTTATTCAAGCGCACAGCACTTAGAATGTGAATTGGGGAGTTTTGAACGTTGACAGTGTTGGTTTCGGAACACGAGATTTCACAGAAGCGGTTGATTGTTGGAACCCGACGTTCAGTCTTACAGGGTTGTCATACCATTTCGAATCACCCCAGTGTTGCCAGACCCACTGAATTATCCTGATATTTGAGACCTTATATTTGAAAGTTCTGCAACCCCAATAATTGTGAATCATTTGGTCCAAGGAGACCAGATTGATACAAACAATATCTTGAGAATACAATTCGCATCAGCCCTTATGAGAGTATTTGTCGTTGAGATAGGTATTTGAGTAACTTCTCTTTGATATAAGTATAGTTCGGTATTAAATACCATATTAAATAAGTTTATTGATTTGAACATAGTTTTCTTTTCCACACCCTAATCTCCCTGAGCTTCCTGGTATTCTCTTCAAATTATTTGAGAGACAAAACTAGTTACCTCAGGCTTTTCTCAACCATTTATGATTAATGGTCAAGAGAGAAAAATTGCGGGTAACAAATTGGCGCCCAACTTTTTTTTTTATTTAAATATTTTCACCATACAGGGTGGTGCTAGTTGTACTTTCAAGTGTTTACACATACAGGGTAATCTTTTTCAATTGATTCACTTATTCATGGTCAATGAATAAATTAGTACACTCTACAAAATTTTGAAATTTCTAGTTATACAGGGTTGCGCTGCTAACATTGAAAACAATTGAATTCCAATTTGATCTTACCTATTCTCGCAGATTATAAATGGAGGGTAGGTATTTGAATATTTTGCAGGTAGTATAGTTTGAATATTTTTTTTGGGATTGGTTTTATACAGGGTGGCCTGTTTATACTAATAAATTTGTTGTGCAGAGATTCTAGCTTATTGCTTTGATTAAAGTATCCAGCATTTATATCGTTGCATAATATAGTGAAACTGCGATTATTTGGTCGTTTACAGGGTGGTCCTGTTGACACTTGATTTCCTTTGAGGATTTTAAATCAGTTGTCTGGATATAACGGAAAACTGATGAAGAAAAAAATAAAAACATAAATTTTTGTCACTTTTGCCTACAGAGGGGTCCAAATAATTCACATTGGTGAAAATATTCTTGGGTTTCGATATTCAGGGTGACACACTGATCTGTTGGTTTGCTTCAACTTGAGGCAACTTGCGCGCAACTTTTGGCAACACTACTCTTTCAATTTAGTGGTCCTGTTGGAGTTTTTTTTTCTTTTTTTTTTCGTTGAGAAAAGGGAAGGGTTTTGGAATATTTTGAGAATATCCATTTATCGAATCGACATTGAGTCAATTTGCAAAAAAAAAAAAAAAAAGTGAACATCGAAGATAGAAGTAAATAGGCTGTTAGGTGATGAAATAGCCTACGAGCTCAAAATACGGAATTTACCGACACTCAACACTGTGTCTGAAAATCGTATCGCCTTGAGAGGAGCATTGAGGTTCGAACGTGAAGGAAGTAGTATGGTGAATATGGATGGACTCAGTTTGATTCCAGAGGAAGAATATGATACTTGCCAACGAAAGTTAGAGGAACTTCATAAAGATATTGACCGATTCGATTTGGAAAATAGAGTGAATGAATTTCGTAGAATATCTACGAGACTTCATCATGTGAATCTACGATTGCGAAGAATTCCTAGTGGAATTGAACAACAAGAAGAGCTCAGACGCGCACTCCTAAGCAGGTGCATGGTTTTGGTCGACGAAGTTGGGACGATCAACGAAGAGGCTGACATTCCGCACAGTTACACCAGTAGGGGTCATAAAAGGAATGAGAATATAATGGATAGTGAAAATCCTGTGACCGGGTCGCTCATAGATGATCCAAACCCTTTACTCCCAGAATTGATCCCCGGTGACGCAAACAAGAGAAATCTACCATCAGGTTCTTGTTCTGCTGACGACCGAGAATCAATGAGAACACATCCAACTTCACAGCCAAAGTCTACTGAATCAACTAACGCAGCTAGACATGGTGACACAAATAATTCCCCGACTCAAGATAGAACCTCATTGGACAGAGAATCATCTAGAGCTAGGGTAGGTGACCTAGATGACAATATTCCTACTGCCTCTTCGAGACTTCATGACAACCCTAGAGGTAGGGGTGAATCAATGTTTGGTTTACCACCTCGTGTTCATTTTCAGTCCAATATGGGAGGTGATGAACAGCTACCGTCACGCGCCGACCCTTCTCAACCGCAAGATTCTCGGAATTCATGGAAATCATACGCCCCAGCATATGATAACATGTCGAGTCTACATAATCTGAACCTATCTCCAATAAATAATTATAGAGGACAAACCACGCCACCATATCTGGATGTATCTAGATGGAAAATTCATTATGATGGAGAAAGTAGTGTGACCAATTTCTTGGAGAGAATAGAAGAACTGAGGCACTCGCGGGGAGTTACTAGTCCACAGCTCTTGCGTTCTGCCGCGGAAATTTTTACTAAAGATGCATTGTTATGGTATAGGACCCATAGTTTCAGTTCATGGGAAGAATTAACTCAAAAACTCCGAAATGATTTCACCCCCTACGACTATGAGTACGACTTATGGGAGGAGATCAGGAAACGAACGCAAGGAGCGAAGGAGAAAGTTATTATCTACATTTCCGTCATGGAGAATTTATTCAAAAAGCTTGGTGACACCCGACCACCAGAGACAGCCAGAGTACAGATGATCCGGAGGAACTTACTTCCCTACGTTCAATCTCAAATCGCTCTCCACCCAACCAACTCCATAGAGGAATTAACCCATCTGAGCCGCATGGTGAAAGAAATAGCTATAAGGAACCAAAAATTCTGTCCACCTCCTTCAAATTTCAAGCAGTGTGTGGAGCCCGAGCTCGCATACCGGAGATCACCGGCACATCCAACCAATTTTTCGATGGCTCCGATACACCAGTTTCCGGAAGCTGGAGAATCGGCACCCGTGTCTACCTTAGCTCCAAGTCAGACTGGTTCCCAAAGGGATTTCAGAAATCAACCGGATACCACAACTGATTCTACGAACCAGGTTAAGACAACATGCTGGAACTGCCGCAAAGTAGGACACCGGTTCAAGGACTGTCCTAACCCACGAAGAACCTTTTGTTTTCGATGTGGCCAAGAAGGGGTAACAGCTCCTAACTGTAAAACTTGTCGTCAAAAAAATGTGAAGGGGGGCAAGCACTAGGTCGGATGCTGCCATCCCCTCCTACACGACCGACCGAAAATCACTTGACCCTAGCCATTCTCGACTTTGTATTAGCACACGCTAAAAACGATGCCCGACCTTATCTGAAAGTCGAAATATATGGGAAGGAGATATTAGGACTGCTAGACTCGGGATGTAGTACGACTGTTATTGGTCAACCGTTATGGAATATTTTGAGTAAATTCTGCACATTGGGGAAATCTAGTCAGTCAATATGTACCGTGGCGAACGGGAATTCCTGCAACGTCCTGGGTTGTGTTACTCTTCCGATAAGACTGGAAAACCGAGTGAGATTGTTTCGAATTTTGGTAGTGCCATCAATTCCATACCATCTTATTCTCGGCGTTGACTTTTGGATGCAAATGGGCATTGTGCCGGATTTGTATTCCGATAGTTGGTGCTTTAGGGCGGGCAACCGAGATGATATCTACATCGATGCTCTCAACCGAGAAGAAAATTTGAGTTCGGAACAGCGTCGACAGTTGGACGAACTGATCAATGCCACCTTCCAAAATATGTCAAACAAACCGGGTTGTACTAATGCGGTTGAACATATTATACGAATAAAACCCAATCAGACTCCTATCAAGCAACGTCACTATCCCTTGAGTCCGGCTCTACAAAGTCACGTGAATAAAGAATTGGAGCAGATGCTGGAAGATGGGATCATCGAACCCTCTATCTCTCCATGGGCCTCACCGATCGTTCTCGTGAAGAAACCTGATGGCAGTCATCGGTTTTGCGTCAACTATAAAAAGTTGAATGAGGTCAGCCTGCCCGATGCCTACCCGTTACCATTTGTTACTTCTACTTTAGATAAGCTGCGAGATGCGAAATTCCTGACAACCCTGGATATTAAGTCGGCATATTGGCAGATTCCCATGGCAGAGTCGTCGCGGGCTTTAACGGCATTCGTAGTACCAACTAGAGGACTATTCCAATTCAAACGAATGCCCTTTGGGTTGCATAACGCTCCAGCCACCTGGCAACGATTTATCGACAGGGTTATCGGTATTGACTTGGAACAGTTCGTCTTTGTATACCTGGACGATATAATTATTTGTACCCCCACTTTTCCACAACACCTCGACGTCTTGCAGAAGGTTTTGAAACGAGTGACCGATGCTGGTTTGACTTTAAACCATGAAAAATGCAACTTTTGCAAACCTGAACTGCGGTATCTGGGTTACATCGTTAATTCTTCCGGATTGATGGTAGATCCCGAGAAAGTGGAGGCCATAATTAAGATACCTACTCCTAAAAATGTATCAGAAGTTCGGCGAATAGTGGGCTTAGCCTCTTGGTACAGACGCTTCGTCCCCAATTTCTCCACAGTGACAGCTCCTCTGAATTCACTTCTACGTAAGAATGTGAAATTTTGCTGGGATGAATCGTGTAGTGTAGCCTTGGAAAATATTAAGAATTTTCTGGTGACAGCACCAGTTTTGAATTGTCCGAACTTTGAGGTACCCTTCACTATCCAAACCGATGCATCAGACTATGGTCTTGGAGCCGTTCTTTCGCAGGAGATCGATGGAGAGGAACGGGTAATCTGCTACCTTTCTCGCTCCCTCACAAAAAATGAGAGGAAATTTAGTACCACCGAGAAGGAGTGCCTGGCTGTGCTATTCGCCGTGGAGAGACTCCGTCCATATATTGAAGGCACACGGTTCACCGTTATAACAGACCATTGGAGTCTGAAGTGGTTGTACCACATCAAAGATCCGGTAGGTCGTATCGCTCGCTGGGCGGTGCGTCTGCAGCAGTACGACTTTGACATTATACATCGTAAGGGTAAAGAACATGTAGTTCCTGATACACTCTCACGTGCTGTGCCGATGCTGGACACTGTCGAGGTTATTACTGCTGTGGACGACCGGATCAGTGAGGATAGATGGATTGGTGACATGCGTCAACGAATTATCCGAACTCCAGCAAAGTATCCGTTATGGAGAGTTGAGGAACAGCAAATTTACAAACGGAACAAATTTGAATATTCAGACCTCCTTGACAATGAGGCCGACCAATGGCTACTCGTCGCGCCGAAACGGGATCGAGAACAAATTATCCGTGAGCACCATGACCCTCCCACTTGTGGGCATCCAGGTATCTACAAGACGATGGCTCGAATATCGGCTAGATATTATTGGCCCAAAATGAGGTGCGACGTAGCTCGATTCATACGAAACTGTGAAGTGTGCCTAAAAACTAAGCCCGAACAGAAACGACCTGCAGGGTTAATGCTTAGTTTGCCAGCTACCGTTTCGAGACCTTGGCAACTGGTGAGTATAGATCTGGTAGGACCCCTTCCTCGTACCACATCAGGTTATGCGTACATATTATCAATTTGTGATTGCTTTAGCAAATTTGTATTGTTATTCTCACTTAGGACAGCAACAGCCGTAAATGTTAGAGCCGCCAATTCACTGAGAAGTTGTCTGAATATAAAATCACTCACGCATACACCGCTAACTACCATCCGCAGTCAAACCCCGTAGAAAGGGTTCATCGTGTGGTGAAGACGATGTTAACAGCGTATGTCAGTGAAAACCATAAGATTTGGGATAGATATTTGGCGAAAGTGGCTTTTGCCATTAGGTCAGCGCGTCACGAAGTTACAGGCCTGACTCCGAATTTCATCAATTTTGGAAGGGAAGTCAATATTTCAGGAGATTTACAACTACCCGTTGAAGGAGAGATTCAATTTTATAGAGATCAGAATCAGAAACACCGTGTCACTACTCTAAACAAATTGTACGAAGACGTGAAGAAACGACTGGGTAAAGCTTACGAACAGAGTCGTCGTGTATATAACTTGAGGCGACGCGATGAGAAGTTCTCCTTGAATCAAGTAGTTTGGCGAAAGAATTATGCTATATCTGACGCAACGAAGCAGTTCACCGCAAAATTTGCTACCAAATATGTCGGTCCATACACTATCGGCAAAATCTTGTCCCCCTGGACATATGAGCTATTGGACGAAACAGGAAGAAAATCCGGCGTTTGGCACGCCAAGGATCTCAAAGCCCATCCTCCCGATCAATAATAGCGAAAGTTGAAACGACAAGTGCTTTTGGAATACCTATATATATCTCTAATGAAGATTCCTCAATTCTCATAATATTAACCAGTTTTTTTTGTTTTCTTGGAAAAAAAAAAACTTCAATTGGGAAGGGGTGGTGTTGTTACGGGTTGAGATTGCCAAGGAATAATATATACAATTTGACAACGTAAATTTATTTTAAATCTATAATTCGCTTCAAACATATTAACAAAACACCCATGAGCATCCAAAGTATAGCCTGGTATAGCTTCCTCTCGTCCTGGCTCCTGATCGTTTCCTCTAGAGAAATCTGTGAATCGATAGGAAATTATAAGTTCGAATTTGATATTATATCACTCACTGTAATCGACTCCATCTAACTCCTGAGGCCTGATCATTGACTGATCAACCTGGTAGGAAACAGTCTCAGATTAATGCGTAGTATGACGTAGGTCGTGGTACTCTGACCCAAGTCCGGTATTCAGAACTGTTCTGAACCTACTCTGAAGGCTTTCCTCTTTGGTGTTCCAAGCAAACCGTCATTTTTCATGATCAGTGATGGATCACTGATTGACATCGTTGACATGTACTGAAATTGCGAGGGAAAGAGAGATTTTTTTTTGATGGTATTGCGATAAGATTAGAGCATCGGCACATTTTCTTTTCGTGTAATAATTTTGCTACTTGTTGAAAGTGCATACCGTTTCGGCGGATCTGATTTTCCTGGTAAAGAAAGTGGTTATCGAGACGCCAATATTGAGATAATCGATAGTATCAGAGGATTGATACCTGATTTCATCAGTAGATGGATTTTTTTTGTTGGCTGTAAGAAAAACCACCCGGTGATCTCATCACAAATATCACAAACAATTACTCACTTTTAGGCCACACTCCATCATTCAGGTAGGTTGTTGGTCCATAGGTATCATCTTCAGTAGTATCAGAACTTGGAAATTATTTCAGTCAACATGAAAATATTTTATTATTTTAGGCCTAGTTTTCCGGACCCAGCTTACTGGCTGTGTGAATGCTTACTCGCTATAAGTAGAGCTATATTCCTATTTTGGCTTTGCATGTCTACCTACTCTTCAGTAGAATAGAGATTCTATCCCATACAGAGAGTTCCTGTCTTGGAAGAAGCGATCAGGAGTCACAGAGGCCAACAAGCTCGACAACATCAGATCATACAGGCGAGTCCATTCCAATTTAATGTTCACTAGCGCGTGATAATTGCTACAATTGCTTCAGCTGCATTGCTTCCCATAGCATATCATTTTCTTCTCATAGCTGTACCTGTCTGCTGACTAGCTTGCTTATTAGTTATAATAGTTATTTGCCAGTGTATCAAAACTCATACTCACACAAAATCTACAATACAACATTGATCATTTTCTTGAAAGACTGTAAACTTTCAGTATATATACTAAAAGTACTTACCTATCAGTGTACAGAGAGAGGCCCTTATATTAGCCCTATAGAACCTACCTAAGTACTAGTAGGTATATGATTACTGACAAACACTCACAACTTCTTTCACTATTTCAATCAGCTGGATAAAATAGTTTCAGGTGGATTTGAGTACCTACCTATAGGTTATATAGATTTTCCAGACAACCTTTATCCTGTCAGGACTGTAGCTTGCGGCTGTTATCCTTAATATCATCCTAATTGATTCCAAAGTTTGATTTGTATACCTATTTTGGTCCTTAGAATTGTTTATTCAAGCGCACAGCACTTAGAATGTGAATTGGGGAGTTTTGAACGTTGACAGTGTTGGTTTCGGAACACGAGATTTCACAGAAGCGGTTGATTGTTGGAACCCGACGTTCAGTCTTACAGGGTTGTCATACCATTTCGAATCACCCCAGTGTTGCCAGACCCACTGAATTATCCTGATATTTGAGACCTTATATTTGAAAGTTCTGCAACCCCAATAATTGTGAATCATTTGGTCCAAGGAGACCAGATTGATACAAACAATATCTTGAGAATACAATTCGCATCAGCCCTTATGAGAGTATTTGTCGTTGAGATAGGTATTTGAGTAACTTCTCTTTGATATAAGTATAGTTCGGTATTAAATACCATATTAAATAAGTTTATTGATTTGAACATAGTTTTCTTTTCCACACCCTAATCTCCCTGAGCTTCCTGGTATTCTCTTCAAATTATTTGAGAGACAAAACTAGTTACCTCAGGCTTTTCTCAACCATTTATGATTAATGGTCAAGAGAGAAAAATTGCGGGTAACAGGATTTTTGTTCACATTATAAAGCATCAGGGGATTTCACATCAGATAACGGTTAGTAATTATATAATAAGCTGTTGGGGTAGGTATACTATCATTTGCCTTTATTTTGTGTATGTATATAGATATTTTGTAAGTCGACTAAGAATATATGAATATATAATTATCAAATAAATATCCGACAAAGATTTTCAATTCCTCATGTAAGGAATTATCGAATCGATGAAATTATCGAAATATTTTCTGTAGTTTTGGATATAATGCGAACTTGGAAACTGTTTCCAATAAAGGATTTTTGTTCACATTATAAAGCATCAGGGGATTTCACATCAGATAGCGGTAAGTAATTATATAATAAGCTGTTGGGGTGAGTTTAGTATCATTTGCCTTTATTTTGTGTATTTATATAGATATTTTGTGAGTCGACTAAGAATATATAAATATATACTCATTAAATAAATATCCGACAAAGATTTTCAATTCCTCTTGTGAGGAATTATCAAATCGATGAAATTATTGAAATATTTTCCGTAGTTTCAGATATACTGCGAACTTGGAAATTGGTTCCAATAAAGGATTTGTGTTCACATTATAAAGCATCAGGGGATTTCACATCAAATAGCGGTAAGTAATTATATAATAAGCTGTTGGGGTAAGTATAGTATCATTTGCCTTTATTTTGTGTATGTATATAGATATTTTGTAAGTCGACTAAGAATATATGAATATATATAAATTAAATAAATATACGACAAAGATTTTCAATTCCTCATGTGAGGAATTATCAAATCGATGAAATCATCGAAATATTTTCCGTAGTTTCAGATATAATGCGAACTTGGAAACTGTTTCCAATAAAGGATT
This sequence comes from Chrysomela aeneicollis, assembly GCA_029955515.1. Lineage (NCBI taxonomy): Eukaryota > Metazoa > Arthropoda > Insecta > Coleoptera > Chrysomelidae > Chrysomela > Chrysomela aeneicollis. The sequence continues at coordinate 14,258,747 of JARUHQ010000021.1, read as the reverse complement.
TTTGTTCACATTATAAAGCATCATAGTTTTAGATATAATGCGAACTTGGAAACTGTTTCCAATTAAGGATTTTTGTTCACATTATAAAGCATCAGGGGATTTCACATCAGATAACGGTAAGTAATTATATAATAAGCTGTTGGGGTAAGTATAGTATCATTTGCCTTTATTTTGTGTATGTATATAGATATTTTGTAAGTCGACTAAGAATATATAAATATATAATTATCAAATAAATATCCGACAAAGATTTTCAATTCCTCATGTGAGGAATTATCAAATCGATGAAATTATTGAAATATTTTCCGTAGTTTCAGATATACTGCGAACTTGGAAATTGGTTCCAATAAAGGATTTGTGTTCACATTATAAAGCATCAGGGGATTTCACATCAAATAGCGGTAAGTAATTATATAATAAGCTGTTGGGGTAAGTATAGTATCATTTGCCTTTATTTTGTGTATGTATATAGATATTTTGTAAGTCGACTAAGAATATATAAATATATATAAATTAAATAAATATCCGACAAAGATTTTCAATTCCTCATGTGAGAAATTATCAAATCGATGAAATTATCGAAATATTTTCCGTAGTTTTAGATATAATGCGAACTTTGAAACTGTTTCCAATAAAGGATTTTTGTTCACATTATAAAGCATCAGGGGATTTCACATCAGATAACGGTAAGTAATTATATAATATGCTGTTGGGGTAAGTATAGTATAATTTGCCTTTATTTTGTGTATGTATATAGATATTTTGTAAGTCGACTAAGAATATATAAATATATATTCATCAAATAAATATCCGACAAAGATTTTCAATTCCTCATGTGAGGAATTATCGAATCGATGAAATTATCGAAATATTTTCTGTAGTTTTGGATATAATGCGAACTTGGAAACTGTTTCCAATAAAGGATTTTTGTTCACATTATAAAGCCTCAGGGGATTTCATATCAGATAGCGGTAAGTAATTATATAATGAGCTGTTGGGGTGAGTATAGTATTATTTGCCTCTATTTTAAGTATGTATATAGATTCTTTGTAAGTCGACTAAGAATATATAAAAATATACTCATTAAATAAATATCCGACAAAGATTTTCAATTCCTTATGTGAGGAATTATCAAATCGATGAAATTATTGAAATATTTTCCGTAGTTTCAGATATACTGCCAACTCGGAAACTGGTTCCAATAAAGGATTTTTGTTCACATTATAAAGCATCAGGGGATTTCACATCAAATAGCGGTAAGTAATTATATAATAAGTTGTTGGGGGTAAGTATAGTATCATTTTCCTTTATTTTGTGTATGTATATAGATATTTTGTAAGTCGACTCAGAATATATAAATATATAATCATTAAATAAATATCCGACAAAGATTTTCAATTCCTCATGTGAGGAATTATCAAATCGATGAAATTATCGAAATATTTTCCGTAGTTTTAGATATAATGCGAACTTGAGAACTGGTTTTAATAAAGGATTTTTGTTCACATTATAAAGCATCAGAGGATTTCACATCAGATAGCGGTAAGTAATTATATAATAAGCTGTTGGGGTAAGTATAGTTTTATTTGCCTTTATATTGTGTATGTATATAGATATTTTGTAAGTCGACTAAGAAAATATAAATATATAATCATCAAATAAATATCCGACAAAGATTTTCAATTCCTCATGTGAGGAATTATCGAATCGATGAAATTATCGAAATATTTTCTGTAGTTTTGAATATAATGCGAACTTGGAAACTGTTTCCAATAAAGGATTTTTGTTCACATTATAAAGCATCAGGGGATTTCACATCAGATAGCGGTAAGTAATTATATAATGAGCTGTTGGGGTGAGTATAGTATCATTTGCCTCTATTTTGTGTATGTATATGCATATTTTGTGAGTCGACTAAGAATATATACTCATTAAATGAATATCCGACAAAGATTTTCAATTCCTCATGTGAGAAATTATCAAATCGATGAAAATATTGAAATATTTTCCGTAGTTTTAGATATACTGCGAACTTGGAAACTGGTTTCAATGAAGGATTTTTGTTCACATTATAAAGCATCAGGGGATTTCACATCAGATAGCGGTAAGTAATTATATAATAAGCTGTTGGGGTGAGTATAGTATCATTTGCCTTTATTTTGTGTATTTATATAGATATTTTGTGAGTCGACTAAGAATATATAAATATACTCATTAAATAAATATCCGTCAAAGATTTTCAATTCCTCATGTGAGGAATTATCAAATCGATGAAATTATTGAAATATTTTCCGTAGTTTCAGATATACTGCGAACTTGGAAATTGGTTCCAATAAAGGATTTTTGTACACATTATAAAGCATCAGGGGATTTCACATCAAATAGCGGTAAGTAATTATATAATAAGCTGTTGGGGTAAGTATAGTATCATTTGCCTTTATTTTGTGTATGTATATACATACACAAATACATATCCGACAAAGATTTTCAATTCCTCATGTGAAGAATTATCAAATCGATGAAATTATCGAAATATTTTCCGTAGTTTTAGATATAATGCGAACTTGGAAACTGGTTCCAATAAAGGATTTTTGTTCGCATTATAAAGCATCAGGGGATTCCACGTCAGATAGCGGTGAGTAATTATATAATGAGCTGTTGGGGTAAGTATAGTATCATTTGCCTTTATTTTGTGTATGTATATAGATATTTTGTAAGTCGACTAAGAATATATAAATATATACTCATTAAGTAAATATCCGACAAAGATTTTCAATTCCTCATGTGAGGAATTATCAAATCGATGAAATTATTGAAATATTTTCCGTAGTTTCAGATATACTGCGAACTTGAAAACTGGTTCCAATGAAGGATTTTTGTTCACATAATAAAGCATCAGGGGATTTCACATCAGATAGCGTTAAGTAATTATATAATAAGCTGTTGGGGTAAGTATAGTATCATTTGCCTTTATTTTGTGTATGTATATAGATATTTTGTGATTCGACTAAGAATATATAAATATATAATCATTAAATAAATATCCGACAAAGATTTCCAATTCCTCATGTGAGGAATTATCAAATCGATGAAAATATTGAAATATTTTCAGTAGTTTCAGATATACTGCGAACTTGGAAACTGGTTTCGATAAAGGATTTTTGTTCACATTATAAAGCATCAGGAGATTTCACATCAGATAGCGGTAAGTAATTATATAATGAGCTGTTGGGGTAAGTATAGTATCATTTGCCTTCATTTTGTGGATGTATATAGATATTTTGTAAGTCGACTAAGAATATATAAATATATAATCATTAAATAAATATCCGACAAAGATTTTCAATTCCTCATGTGAGGAATTATCAAATCGATGAAATCATCGAAATATTTTCCGTAGTTTCAGATATAATGCGAACTTGGAAACTGTTTCCAATAAAGGACTTTTGTTCACATTATAAAGCATCATAGTTTTAGATATAATGCGAACTTGGAAACTGTTTCCAATAAAGGATTTTTGTTCACATTATAAAGCATCAGGGGATTTCACATCAGATAACGGTAAGTAATTATATAATAAGCTGTTGGGGTAGGTATAGTATCATTTGCCTTTATTTTGTGTATGTATATAGATATTTTGTAAGTCGACTAAGAATATATAAATATATAATTATCAAATAAATATCCGACAAAGATTTCCAATTCCTCATGTAAGGAATTATCGAATCGATGAAATTATCGAAATATTTTCTGTAGTTTTGGATATAATGCGAACTTGGAAACTGTTTCCAATAAAGGATTTTTGTTCACATTATAAAGCATCAGGGGATTTCACATCAGATAGCGGTAAGTAATTATATAATAAGCTGTTGGGGTGAGTATAGTATCATTTGCCTTTATTTTGTGTATTTATATAGATATTTTGTGAGTCGACTAAGAATATATAAACATATACTCATTAAATAAATATCCGAAAAAGATTTTCAATTCCTCATGTGAGGAATTATCAAATCGATGAAATTATTGAAATATTTTCCGTAGTTTCAGATATACTGCGAACTTGGAAATTGGTTCCAATAAAGGATTTGTGTTCACATTATAAAGCATCAGGGGATTTCACATCAAATAGCGGTAAGTAATTATATAATAAGCTGTTGGGGTAAGTATAGTATCATTTGCCTTTATTTTGTGTATGTATATAGATATTTTGTAAGTCGACTAAGAATATAAGAATATATATAAATTAAATAAATATACGACAAAGATTTTCAATTCCTCATGTGAGGAATTATCAAATCGATGAAATCATCGAAATATTTTCCGTAGTTTCAGATATAATGCGAACTTGGAAACTGTTTCCAATAAAGGATTTTTGTTCACATTATAAAGCATCATAGTTTTAGATATAATGCGAACTTGGAAACTGTTTCCAATAAAGGATTTTTGTTCACATTATAAAGCATCAGGGGATTTCACATCAGATAACGGTAAGTAATTATATAATAAGCTGTTGGGGTAAGTATAGTATCATTTGCCTTTATTTTGTGTATGTATATAGATATTTTGTAAGTCGACTAAGAATATATAAATATATAATTATCAAATAAATATCCGACAAAGATTTTCAATTCCTCATGTGAGGAATTATCAAATCGATGAAATTATTGAAATATTTTCCGTAGTTTCAGATATACTGCGAACTTGGAAATTGGTTCCAATAAAGGATTTGTGTTCACATTATAAAGCATCAGGGGATTTCACATCAAATAGCGGTAAGTAATTATATAATAAGCTGTTGGGGTAAGTATAGTATCATTTGCCTTTATTTTGTGTATGTATATAGATATTTTGTAAGTCGACTAAGAATATATGAATATATATAAATTAAATAAATATCTGACAAAGATTTTCAATTCCTCATGTGAGAAATTATCAAATCGATGAAATTATCGAAATATTTTCCGTAGTTTTAGATATAATGCGAACTTTGAAACTGTTTTCAATAAAGGATTTTTGTTCACATTATAAAGCATCAGGGGATTTCACATCAGATAGCGGTAAGTAATTATATAATGAGCTGTTGGTGTAAGTATAGTATCATTTGCCTTTATTTTGTGTATGTATATGGATATTTTGTAAGTCGACTAAGAATATATAAATATATACTCATTAAATAAATATCCGACAAAGATTTTCAATTCCTTATGTGAGGAATTATCTAATCGATGAAATTATTGAAATATTTTTCGTAGTTTCAGATATAATGCGAACTTGGAAACTGTTTCCAATAAAGGATTTTTGTTCACATTATAAAGCATCAGGGGATTTCACATCAGATAACGGTAAGTAATTATATAATAAGCTGTTGGGGTAAGTATAGTATAATTTGCCTTTATTTTGTGTATGTATATAGATATTTTGTAAGTCGACTAAGAATATATAAATATATAATTATCAAATGAATATCCGACAAAGATTTTCAATTCCTCATGTGAGGAATTATCGAATCGATGAAATTATCGAAATATTTTCTGTAGTTTTAGATATAATGCGAACTTGGAAACTGTTTCCAATAAAGGATTTTTGTTCACATTATAAAGCATCAGGGGATTTCATATCAGATAGCGGTAAGTAATTATATAATGAGCTGTTAGGGAAAGTATAGTATCATTTGCCTCTATTTTGTGTATGTATATGGATATTTTGTAAGTCGACTAAGAATATATAAATATATACTCATTAAATGAATATCCGACAAAGATTTTCAATTCCTCATGTGAGAAATTATCAAATCGATGAAATTATTGAAATATTTTCCGTAGTTTTAGATATACTGCGAACTTGGAAACTGGTTCCAATGAAGGATTTTTGTTCACATTATGAAGCATCAGGGGATTTCACATCAGATAGCGGTAAGTAATTATATAATAAGCTGTTGGGGTGAGTATAGTATCATTTGCCTTTATTTTGTGTATTTATATAGATATTTTGTGAGTCGACTAAGAATATATAAATATATACTCATTAAATAAATATCCGACAAAGATTTTCAATTCCTCATGTGAGGAATTATCAAATCGATGAAATTATTGAAATATTTTCCGTAGTTTCAGATATACTGCGAACTTGGAATTTGGTTCCAATAAAGGATTTTTGTTCACATTATAAAGCATCAGGGGATTTCACATCAAATAGCGGTAAGTAATTATATAATAAGCTGTTGGGGTAAGTATAGTATCATTTGCCTTTATTTTGTGTATGTATATACATACACCAATACATATCCGACAAAGATTTTCAATTCCTTATTTGAGGAATTATCAAATCGATGAAATTATCGAAATATTTTCCGTAGTTTTAGATATAATGCGAACTTGGAAACTGGTTCCAATAAAGGATTTTTGTTCACATTATAAAGCATCAGGGGATTCCACATCAGATAGCGGTGAGTAATTATATAATAAGCTGTTGGGGTAAGTATAGTTTCATTTGCCTTTATTTTGTGTATGTATATAAATATTTTGTAAGTCGACTAAGAATATATAAATATATACTCATTAAATAAATATCCGACAAAGATTTTCAATTTCTCATGTGAGGAATTATCGAATCGATGAAATTATCGAAATATTTTCTGTAGTTTTGGATATAATGCGAACTTGGAAACTGTTTCCAATAAAGGATTTTTGTTCACATTATAAAGCATCAGGGGATTTCATATCAGATAGCGGTAAGTAATTATATAATGAGCTGTTGGGGTGAGTATAGTATCATTTGCCTCTATTTTGTGTATGTATATGGATATTTTGTAAGTCGACTAAGAATATATAAATATATACTCATTAAATGAATATCCGACAAAGATTTTCAATTCCTCATGTGAGGAATTATCAAATCGATGAAATTATCGAAATATTTTCCGTAGTTTTAGATATAATGCGAACTTGGAAACTGGTTCCAATGAAGGATTTTTGTTCACATTATAAAGCATCAGGGGATTTCACATCAGATAGCGGTAAGTAATTATATAATAAGCTGTTGGGGTAAGTATAGTTTCATTTGCCTTTATTTTGTGTATGTATATAGATATTTTGTAATTCGACTAAGAATATATAAATATCGCACCCTTGCTTCAATAGTGTCACAACTCAGAAATCCTCTTTTTTTCAGGAAACGCGAAAAACTGTTTCCGCCGCTGATATCATTATTCTGGGCTTGAACGTCATGCCAAAATGTGAGATAGTCCTTTTAAATCAAATTTAATACGTTATTTGGTATCCTTCCCTATTTAATATTTCGTAATCGTGAAAATTAGCTAATTTTCCAAGTTATAGCGGTTTTCATGATTAACCCATGCATTGGACGCTTCAATATTTTGAGTTGTTACGGTATCGATGGAAATATTTTGACATGTCACTCTCTTGATGACAACAACAACAACCACAAGCTGCAGCGAGTACTGCGTTTTATTTTGAGTTGATACCTTATTGTAGATTCGTCCTTGCTTCAGGAAAAAAAAGAAAAATTGGTAAAAAGAAGAAAAATTTCAAACGTAAAAAATCTCTTGTTTATTAACGAAAATTATACCTTTTTATATTTAATAAGTAAATCACAATTGTTAAATACCTTTTCTAAGACTAGTAGAGGCAAGACTATCCCAGATTTATAATATGATCTCAAAAATCACAGATAAATTCAAATAGAAGTAGGTATGAGCAAACTTTAAGCATAAGTAGGAACTAGTTACCAACAGTTCATTATCACATTCAACAGTCTTACTGAAAAATAACTTATTTGACGTTTCTCAGACTCAACTCTTATCTCACATGAGTTATTTAGGAATATTTGAACAAACGAAAGTGAAAAAAACAACCTTAATTGTTTTTCGTCCTCTATCGAGGTAGCAAATACCAGAAATTTACAAAAATGAGAACCAACTGAACTTCAAATTAGGAATAACTAGAATGAACATTGAACTAAGGTTGAAAGTAAGTTTACAAAAATCTCATTGATTATAAATTCTCTTGAGGAATGAAAACATACCAACTGACTTACAGATCTAAGATATTTTTGTAAAAAGAATCATAGTAATACTGAGGGATAATTCTTTTCTGAATTAAATCTTTTATGTCTTTTTTTTATTTTCTGCTAAAGGAATTTTTTCCGAATAAGCTAGTACTAGCTGGCTTGAGATCTGTGACTGCATAGATGTTCTGGGACGACTTCTCTTGTTTCCTCTGACGTCAATCTCTTTGAATTCTTCATTTTCGTAGGATGTCTTGTAGAAGAAGGAAGTTGCGTGCTGTTTCTCTACACGAATAATTTTGATGTCATGCCAAGCAACCGTTGATCTGTTGGTGTTCACATTGAAATTGCTTCCCAAACTCTCAGCAAGGACTTTAAGATCATAAAATGTTTCGTTGTTAAGAACGTGCACTTTGTAGGGAAGGCCTGTTTTCTTCGCCGATTGAATCAGGGTCACGTATTGGTCTGGAACGTAGATCGGTGATGCACGTAAATGTCTGGAAATTTGTTTTTCGATTACGCTGTGCACGTTGTCTCCTTCATTTTGGGAATGCCCACGAATGAGGAATTTGTGTGTGATGCTGCGGATATCCAATTCGCGAGCGGCGTGCAGGTACAAACTAACGAAGTATTTATTTTTTTGTTTGCCACAACAATTATCAGAATAGAATATAATATCCAGTTCACCATCAGGGCGTTGTTTCTTGAGGTCCTTGAGGTAGAGGTAGACGCAGCTTCCAATTTCGTTGGCTCCTCGTTTTGCCTCTGTCTCATTCCAAAAATAGCGATTTACGTTTCTAGCATGCAAATCACTGATGGTGAAGTTAAAGCAATTGAGTTTGCTTTTGTAATAAAAGGATGAGACGAGCCCCCTCGGTGATGGCATGACAGCTTGAAGATCGTAGACTGCAACTATAGCTCCGTCTGGGTTATCCTTGTCCCTTCCTTTTTCTGCTCGTGACAGCTCTGTCTCCTTCATGTGTTTTTCGAATGTAGCTCTCATGTTCTCTTTTTCTTCATCATTGGCATTTCTGTAAGATTCACAGACATCACATTGATCTTTTTTCGGTTTAAAATAAGAAATGTTAAATTCTGAATTAAATATTCTATTGAACATGACAGAATTTGCTGGAGGCAACTGTTTTTGCTCCCGACTTGCTTTATAGTCCCTGAATAGGTCTGCAAGGCTCTTGCCACCTTCGATAAACTCCCTGGAGGTCTGAGCCCTCAAATAGTGGGATTCGATGCGAGGGATCGAATTTATGAATTGGCGGACACTTTCCTTGATTTCTGGGTCAACTGTTGGATGATTTTTGTGTTTCCCGCGTCGATCTTCGGCAACGAATCCTGTAGAGGATTTTTTTGAGAGTGCAGTCTGTATTATTCGAGCATTTATGTCAAGAGTGGCCATGAAAAATGTTTTGCAAACTCTCATGCGGACGTTATGCACGTCGAAATAGAACGCTTTGTTCATGGCACGGAAGTTTTGAGTGCTGGAGTATCTGTATTTCGGTTTAATATCATCACTGAAAGATACAATGAACTCCCTCTGCCGCTGGACATCGCCTTAACTCCAAAATCCAGAAAATAGCTCTTGACGAACTTCTTCTTTGATTTTTTCTGAGCATTTCAAACGACATTTTGATCCACAAGATGGTCGGATTTTCCTGGCGCTGACTGAACGTTTGGATTTGTAGGAGATGTATCCAAGACCGCTATCTCGAAGCGTTTTCGATTTCTTCATAATCCAGTTGTCTGGGTTGCATGTCCGTTTTTTTCCTTTCTTCTGGCTCATTTCATCTTCTTCATGACTACAATTTTCAAGGAAAGCTGAATTAGGGTTTCTGGGAAATTCCAGAGGTGAAGAATGTCTTGAGTCTGAACTTTCAGCACCTTTGTCGGATTCATGCCAGTCACTGTCGTCAATGACGTTTGGGCTTTCGTCAGTAACCTGCTCGGCGTCACTGCTATCTGAAGCAGAAGGATCGTTTCCATCGTGATTGTGAATAATTTCAGTGAGGCGAATGATGGTTGGGGTTTCTGTGTCGACTTCCACTGAATAAGAAGGTCCTTCAATAGGGTCATAGCTTTTATGAGCAGGATTATGAACAGTCCCACCTGTAGACCCTTCAATTTCGACAAGTTCTTGATCGAATACTCCATCCGTGCTTATAATAAATTCTGCTTGCTGTATAAGATCTTCAAATAATGGGTTTACATTTGAAGCAGTAGTGGTTGGCAGAGTCTGAATTTTTTGGAGGACGTCATCGTTGTTGGAGAAAACAGGAATCTTATCTGAATTTAAGGACTCTGGAGGTGATGGGAAACCCGAGGCTCGACTCATTATCCTACAGGTGTACTGGTTACCAGAAGAAAGATTTCCCTGTTTCAGAACCTGTTTACGGTGGATCAGCACAAGCCTGATGTTAAAATCATCATATCCACAGGTGTACTGATTATCAGAAGATACTATAGTTCAGAAAATCATGATGGTTTTTATGAATCAAAAAGCTATATGGTCATTAAACGTTTCAGTGAGGATCGTTCTATTATTAATTGATCAGATGTCTTGTAAGTATGTTCCCTATCTTGAGTTTATTCATAAACAAAAAAACAAAATATTCATTGTAGCAATTTCAAATGCTACATCTACCCCTCCCCTAAGAGAAAAAATTGGTTACATTTTTTTTGATAAAATAAATCAAAACTATATATAAGTGATGTATTTGGATGAATGGTAACTGCGCGTACCAAACGTTCCTTTACTGGAAGTCAAAAAAAATCGTGAAAATCTTAATTCAGGTGAAATGTCACAATCGGTTAAAGTGTCAAAATCGGTTAAATTGTCAAAATCGGTTAAATTGTCAAAATCGGTTAGAGACTAATCCAATTTCATCCAAGGATACTAAAAGAACAAAAAAATCTAAAGGATTTTTACAATTATGAGGTTCAGGTTGATCAGTCCTGATTGAACCATCATCAGTAAAATCAATGAAATGATATATACAAACAAAGTTTGAATATCTACACGGCCCATATGCATATAAATAACTTCCGGAAGAATTTTAAATTAACAATTTCGTTCCCCACGAATTGTGACTATAAAAAAATCTACAAGCATATAGCTTCTAAATTGCACCAGCAAATTTTGTTGAACGTTCAACTTCATTTACAAAAAAAAAGGTCTAATTTTTATTCAAAACCCTATATGTGTATTTTATACACGAACCAAAAAATGGTTTGAATAAAAATATATTGTCCATAGAGGACCTGAAATTTACCCAAAAATTATTTTTATTCCCAGCCCTATATGTGTACCTTATACACGAACCAAAAAAATGGCTGGAATAAAAATATATTACCCAACAGAGACATCTGAATTGGATCCGTAGTATTGTTTCAAGTCTTTGATATGCCAATCTCCCGCTGGAGAACCATCAGCATTATCTAAGACATAGACTAAGCGAGACTTTCGCTTCCTCACTGTACATAACACAAATTTTGGAGCTAGTTTTGCTTTAAATTTGGCTGAAGCATCTGATAAAATTTTGTTTCTTCTCCAGACTTTATCGCCCTCATTGAAAACATGATCTCTTTTACGAAGATTGTAACTAGATACATTTCGTTGATAGGTCTTATGTAATCTTTCTTTTACAGTTTGAAAAACATCACGAAGCCCCTTGATATCCTGAACATAACTATCCCTGCTGTCAGGTAAAAGTTCAATATCTTGGGTACTAGAAAGGTTACCATACTGTTCACCAGAGATCGGTACATTACGGCCAAAAATCAAGAACGATGGACTAAATTGGGTCACCTCATGGGTAGCTGTATCAATGACTTGCTGAATTTTGAACAATTCCTTATCCCAATCCTTATGTTCCTCAACGTAACTTCTTATTGATTGCCCTATTGTCTTGTTAGTACTTTCCACAAAATTGCATTGCGCTGAATATCGCGGAGTATACCAAATTTTCTGGACTTTGTATGTATCTGCTAATTTTTTGAAGATCTTACCAGCAAATTGCTGTCCATTATCGCAAATTATGAATTGTGGAACACCAAAAACCAGAAAAACTTGATTCTCCATGAATCTAACCACATTAGGAGCTTTGGCATCGCGCATAGGACATAACAATGTATATTTAGTGAAAAAGTCTGAAACAACTAACAAATAGGTGAAGCCTTTGGAAGATCTGGGAAACGGTCCCATGATATCTACAGCAATGGTCTGAAAAGGAAACTTGACATTTCTCTCAGCACCCATAAGTCCCATACGAGCAGTGTTTGATAATTTTTGTGATTGACAAATCCTTCAGGACCTAACATACCTCATGATATCACTCCTCTATTTTAATGTCAGAAATATTCCCACTAGAATTGGCTCGAAAATCTGGAGAAACTTGTGAGCCTTCATCAAGATTCTCCCTTACTAGTTTCCCTGACACTTATCACAATCCTTTACCGTAACATTTGGTGTACCGCATTGAAAACAAAAGGTTTTCTTAGTACCAGATTTACAGTCTCGAAAAGTGTGATTGGCTAAGTTACACTTCCAACATACAATTTGTTTCTTATTTGGATTATCGGAACCAGCAGATCGTGAAGAAGAATTAGGGGCGCCATTAGAGGTAGAAGAAACTTTAGATTTATTTTTTCGAAACTTGTTTCCAGAAAATCTACTGTTTTGATGAGAATTGGGCTTGGAATGATTGTCAGAAACATTATTAGAAATAGATGCTACTTCAGGGTCATCTAGTGAAGACATGAATCTATTATTTTGGGAATTAAAATTTGAAGAAGTCGAGGCACCCTGTGAATCAGCTTCCTCTAATTTCTTACACAGGTTTCCCAACTGGGGAACAGAGTCTATATCACATAGAGCTAACCTACGCCTATAATCAGCCTTCAATCCCAATTTAATATATTTAATCTTGGTAACTTTCGCTGCTCCATGACTAAGACGATTGAAAAGTGCATCCATGCACGCTATATAAATGACCACTGGTTCTGAATTGGCTTGTTTCCTGTTCTTAATCTGTTGCCAAACTTCATCATCAAAATCAGAGATTAAAAAATCTTTCTTGAGTTTTGAAACTAAGGATTCCCAATCATTAACTTGAGGCTTGACATAACGAAACCAAAAAGTAGCTTTTCCGGTGAAAAGGTCACTAGCAGAGTCAAAAAGTTCATGTTTTTGAATATGTCTTGCCTGAGCAAAATCCTCTATTTTTTCAATGAAATTCAGAAGGTTTTTAGGCTCCCCATCAAACTGTACTCCTAGCTTGTAAACAGGAATTGATTTTGGTACATTTTGTGAGAAAGAAGTATTCTGGACATTTCCGCTAGATGGACTGACAGTAGAATTCAGTAAATGTACATTCACTGGAACAGGTTTTTCCGACTCAGTTACTCTCTCAAATATTTCTGCCTCAAGTTGCAGAGCAGTTGCATAAGATTCATTCTCAAAAATTGACTTCTCTTCAAAATCTTCATCTTCATTATTCAAAGAAATTCTCTGAATCCTATTTGTAACATGGCATATCCTAGATACTGCCCTCTTAAATGTTGAATCCGAAGATGGACCATCAAAATCATTAATCAAGAATTTAATTGAAGTTAGAGTATTTTCAATCTCAATTTTATCTGATGTAAAATTAAATGAAGGGTCAACTAAAGTCAGAACATCCTTCCCCTGTTGTACTTCCTTAGCTAAAAGACGACCTAAAATCCTCCTTTTATCACCCATGTTTCTTTCTGAAATAACACCTCTAATCCTCAACTCATATTTGATTTCCGCAATCAACAAATGTTTAACTTTAATAGAATCCATGTTGATTATTAACCTTTCCAATTCAACAGAGAAAGCAAATGAAATATCTATCTCAAGATATCAAAAGAATGAGGAAATGTAAAGTTTATCACATCACTATGCCAAAAAATGATACTGGCAGCTTCAAAATTTAGCTCCAAAAATTGTGAATCATTACAGGAAAAAAACTAGAATCACCCGCAGTGCTCCCAAACACAACAAAAAATTAACAGGACAAAAACTTTCCTAATCTTGAAAAAGTGTTTATCAGCACCTATAAAACCCACCTCTCAATAGAACTTGAAAGTATTTTTTTATTCATCCATATGTCCCCACAACAATCTAGGAAATATTGATATTTTGATACTTGAATTTTCAGAGCCCCACATGTTGGACGCTATTTATGTGGCCTACTTTATTATATTCAAAACTGAAATTAAAAAAATAGAATACAAAGTGCTGACGGCAGCTGTTCGCCGGAGAACAGATAAAGTGGATCCGGGGCCTGAAATAGTATATAAAATTCAAGTACCTAGGGCGCCACTCAATTTATTATAAAAGAAATTTAACTAGGATGATTGAGAAAACCAAGTAGTTAAGAGTATCAAGTTGATATTGATCTGAAAATAAAAAAATACCAAATATTCACTTCACTAGATTGTCATAGTACACAGATAAATGAATAAAAATACCAAATAGTTTAAAATACCTATTTAATATACCGAACAACAGACAGGTATGTAGATTGATGCAGAGGACAGAATTATATATGATGATTATTGAGATATACCTACTTAATCAGAAATACGTAAAAATTATGGGAAGTGATTATCAGTAAAGGTGAAACTGAACTATTACCGCATAGTACTATGGGGAAAAGTGTACAGGGTGTCTCACTATGATATAAAATTATTTCTGAAAAGTGAAAAATACATCCTAACAAAAACCTGTCCTGATATCGAAGTCCTCTTCATAAGTCCTATCACCCCTATCCAAGGTCTATTGTTGGCCTGATGAGAAGATGGGCAGCATAGGTCCTTGCCGACGAATCCACCCTGAAGATGGGATGTTGGTAAGCCCGCCACCAGTCCCAGATGAGCTCCCTGCTGAGCTGCTCAACCACCAAGGTGTCCTAGGGTTGTCTGCTCCAGCCAGGATCCGGTTGTGGTTAATGGAGGCCCTTCCCAGGAGTCCTGGCAAGGGAAGAGTGTCCAAGGTGTCCTTGATGGGATCAGGACAGAAGTACCACAGGTGAGGCCGGTAGTGACCCTACCAATAGCCTAACACCTCAAAAGTTGGACTCCTCCAAACACCCTAGGAGAAATATAGGTTCTAACATCTCTTGCAGACACAAAAAAAAACAAAATTCGCAGGCAACAATACAAAGTGATCTGCATTGCCAAGAATTGCCACTCACCTTCCATGAAGGGTTACCACTTTCCGCAAAAACAAAATGGGGCCATGCTGCAGGGCTTCTCAGGAAAGTAATAGTTTTTACGCAGCTAATATTAACGACCTCGCGAGCTGGGCCTTTCAATTTACTAATAATATGATGATGTGGTGTCACGAGTAGCCCCAGACCAGACTAACTTCAGAACCCTCACATTTACTATTTATTAAAATACAAGTTATCGTGATCACGTTTGTGCATGGGTTCCTTAGTTAGCACGTTACGTTCAATGTCAATTATATTTCATCAAAATAATCATTTATAAAACATTCAAATCAATTTAGAATATACCGAATGTTCTACTCGTGACATTACTCCCCTCTCCGGAAAAGCTGGACCCCAGCTTTCTAAATTGATAACCTAATTCACTTAGGGCCGGTTTATCAATGCAGGGTTAGGTTAATATAACCCAAGGTTAACAGCTAACTCTGGGATAAAATGTTTATTCACTTCGAGGTGGGGTTAAACGCTATCAAAATCAAACGGGAAATTAGCTTTAGGATAAAGTTGACCCTGGGTCAGCTTACCCCTCGGGATAACCCTGCATTGATAAACCAGCCCTCAAATATTCAATTACCTAAATCAATACCCTAAAAATGAGAGAAAATATGTTAACAAGAAAAAAATACTAATCATATGTAAATATCTAGAATGAATAGAGTCCACACTCGCTCTATGCTTAGAGTCACATTCACAATAATTGTTTCAAGTCAGGCACTCACTCAACACTTGTCCATTATCAGACATCTTCACGGTAGCACTTCAGGAATTTTAGGTATGGGCTTATTTTTGATTTCCAGATGCATGGATAGAACAGCTGAACTACTCAGTCCATCCAGCTTGGTTCTCTATCCATGTTCTGGACTAGTTTGATGAATATCTAGGGTTGATCAGACATCTCTGATTCTGGTCATCGACTCTCGGCTTCGACCGTGTTGTGCTTCATCAGCATTTTGTTGAATATGTTGAACTTGACCTCGACTCAACTGCAGTGATGCTTCGTCAGCCTCATTCCATGCACATTACCCATATCCACTCTTCACTCTTGGAAAATCCTCAGGAAGCATGCTCTGCCATCCTGATTCCATCTAGTTCAGCTAGTGCTGCATCCTCCTGGTTATCTGATGTGCTGTGTGACATTCTTTATGTGCATTGTCCAATGGTGTGATCTCGTCGTTACATGGAAAACATTTAATTGTGTCAGATAACTATAAATCTAAACTTACTTTATAACTGAACATTTTCCTATTCGTGAATATTTTTTACATTTATTAAGCCTTATAATAATACGTATATTTATTCTTTCGAATAATGATTTGATAATACTAAGATAAATAACTGGAGTCCTTATATTATATACAGAAAATATTTTTTTCTAACTGGCATCGAAATTGAATTGTATTCCAAAAAAATATCACTGGATATAATCACGAAAAATCTAATATCATCAAGTAACAAGTTATGTTCCAAAATTATAGACTATTTTCAAAAACGAGAACTAAATTGGCAATAATTGATCCAGTAAAGATTTGATTCATTTTGAAAGAAAATAGCATACAAAATATCGATAACTTGTTGAAAAATAAATAGGTAATCGAAATCATCGTCTTACTTCGAATCAATCAGCTCTGAATATATAAAACCTTCCTGCGCTATTATTAATCTTGTATTATTTATCTCAACATCAAGTTATTTCACTGAATACAATAGTTGAGAAATATCGTGTAATTTATAGTTTCAGGTATTTTTCTGTAATGCCACTCCATACTGTAATACCGTGTGTGAGATGGGTTTGAATCAGGGATATATACAGTGTCCTTCATAAAGATTTATTTTGGAATTCGACTTGGGCGTTAAGTTGTGTTTCAAAAAATATGAAGAATGACCTGCTCGGATGTGGTCACGTGACTACCTGTCAAAAGTGATATTTTTTCAAAGTAATCGCCGAAAATAGGCTTATTTATTGGAATTTCAAAAAATTTCAAGGAAAATAGTTGTTTCTGTTTTGATTTCACACCTATATCTAAAATTTTACCGTTCTATTGCAACTTTCACTTTTTGCCATTTTTTTGATAATTACAAAATTTCTGGAACATTAAAAAATTCGTAACTTCGACAAAACTAATTTAGCAATGCTCTGAAGGTAACCAGCAAAAAAAACGTTTGTCCAGAATTGCAAGATGGTGGTTACAGCTACAAGAATACGATTTCGAGGTAGTGTACAGACCTGGGGAAAGAATGAAGCACCCAGATGCTTTGAGTAGGAACCCTTCATCATCAGAGAAACCCTCGGAAGAGTTTATTTTCAGAATACAACCTGCCGACTGGGTTCTGTCCGGCCAGTTGATCGATAATAGAATCAAACAGATACGGGCTACCTTAATGAAACCTCCCGAAACAGATGAAGACCGCCATGTTTATAAGAACTATGCCTTACGGGATGGAAGGGTGTACAGAAAAACAGTACGAGGTATTCAGTGGGTTGTCCCTAGAGGAATGCGAAGTCAGGTGGTTAAAGCAGCACATGATGAAATGGGTCATTTTGGTACAGAGAAGACGTTATCAAGACTCTGTAATCACCACTGGTTTCCACGGATGGAAGAATATGTGGATGAATATATATCTTGTTGCATTCCCTGCTTGTATAATAAGAAGCCTACGGGCAGACATGAAGGATTTCTACATCCCATCGAAAAGCACCGGAACCAATTTACATGGTGCACCTAGGTCCTTTTTCGAAAACAAAAAAAAAATAACATGCATTTAATAGCAGTCATCGATGCTTTTACAAAAATTGTTTCTCTGAAAGCTGTTAGGACTACCAGTACCAAGTCTGTGATACATCACTTTGAGGAAATCGCTAGCTGGTGTGGTAGGCTAAAGATAATAATTTCTGATCAAGGGTCTGCATTCACGTCAAAAAGTTTTCATTGCTTCTGTATAGAGCAGGGGATAAAGCACGTCACAAATGCTGTGGCTACTCCACGAGCAAATGGACAAGTGGAACGTCTCAATAGGACTATATTGAGCTCTCTTTTAACCACCTCGTCTGAAGAGACCACCTGGGATGAAAGTGTTGGAGAGGTTCAATTTGTCATGAATAATGTCAATAATAAGACGATTGGTAAAACACCGAGTGAGCTACTCTTCGGTTACAAGCCTAGAGGAAGTACTGACCAAATTCTTGTAGATGAAGTGTCTACGTTCACAGCGGAATACGATAATTTGCTGGAAATAAGAAGAGCCGCCAGCGATAAAATTGAGAAGTCTAGGAACAAAATGAAAGAAAGATACGATAAGAAACGGAAGTAACCACGTCAGTATAAGGTAGGAGATTTGGTCCTTATCGAAAAGCAAGAGAGATCAGAAGCAGGTGCCAGTAGGAAACTGGTCTCACCTTATAATGGCCCAATGGTGATAAAATCAGTATTGCCTAATGATCGTTATGTGGTCCGTGATATGGATGGGTTTCACAGAACAACTAAAAGTTATCAAAATATAATTGCCGTTGACCATATGAAACCATGGATACCAGTTGGGGTAGTGTCGGACGTCACAGGAAGTGACAGTGATGGTGATGGACAAATACCACTGCCAACTGATGTTGATAGTGACAATGTCAAGTCGTATGGCCGAATGTTTGAGAGCTCTTTATTCTCCAGCGCTAACCCACCTCCGGTATACACCAACTATGTGTCACGCATCGTCATGATAATACTTTGGTGAGAACATCAAGAAAAAAAACGAACGATTGGAGAGAAGCGAAAGATAACGATGAGAATCGGGCATTGTTAATTATGTTCTTGAATAAAATAGTTTAGTTATTGGGGAATCATTGTTTGGTGATAAAATAGTTATATAGTTTGTGTTTGAGTTTTCTTGCGAGTGAAAAGGTAGGATTTATATTTGTTGTCTTGATTTGTGAGCCAAAGGTTTAATCACTATTTGCTGGAATGAGTTTGAAGTTTTGTGCAAAAAAAAAAAGGTTTTTATCAAACTCCAAATTAGAATGTTCAAATATATCGTTTAAATTGTACTTTTCCTTGGTCTTATACGTTTATAAAACAAAGGAATTCGGGTGTATGTTGCGCAACTACCCAATCAATAAGTCTTGATGGTTTTATATCGATATTGAAACACAAGGTTGTGTTTGGAGAATTTAATTAAGAGATTCAACGGTTGTATATGAGTCTTGACACATTGTAATTGAGTGACTATTATGTCTACTTTATGCATTGAGAATCAGTAAGCCTTTAACGTGTGTGTGTGTGAAGTTACATGTCATTCAGTGATTTGCAACGTGCCTGTGTGTGAAGTTGCATATCACCGTTGTTCAGATTCAATTTGGGAAATTGTAACGTGCCTGTGTGAGAAGGTACTTGTCCCCAGGCTGATTTGAGTTTCTAGAAGCTAGCAACGTGCCTGTGTGAGAAGTTGCCTGCTTATAGTATTTTTGAGTATGTAACGAAAGACTGTAACGTGCCTGTGTGTGAAGTTACATGTCTGTGAGTTGTTTTGAAGATATAACTACTTGTAACGTGCCTGTGTGAGAAGTTACATGTTATTATACTAATATGTTGTTCTGAGAGTAACTACATTGACTTGTAACGTGCCTGTGTGAGAAGTTGCTCGTCAATGGGATGTCTAAATTGTTTGTTCTAGTGTGGATATCAAAAAAAAAGTAAGTATTGTATAATGAACATCCGTTGTGTCTTGACTCATGTTCATCCCTTCAGGTGCGTTTATAAAGGTTTTATAAGTATTGGCATTTCTATTGGAAGAAACCGCGAACCTCGGAAATTGGAAACTTCCTATTAATCGTGAATGAATTATTCTATGACTTGATTTATTTGTTTGTTGTTTTCATTGTTTTGAAAATAAAGTTCAATTTTCATATCTAGTTGTATCAATTCCACCTACTAAAAAAAAATTCTAACACTTTTCGAAGTTTTTTTCCATCTAGCAATGTTTCATTCAAGGATATACCCGAAGGTAATAATAATAAGAATGTTTTTCATCAAGTAATTCGCATACAATGGAAATCAAATGACTAATATGAATAAACATCAGTTACTCAAAGAAGTATGTAATATACTTGTATAATGTTGACTCAACATTCTACACATTATTCTATTCAATCGCCATATTATACCGGGTGTAACAGGATCATGGTACACCCCCCTTAACTCCGTTAGTTTTGGAGGTAATTGATTTAAATTTGGGATATTTATAAGTACTATTAATGGGGAATTTATTCATACCAGGTGATAAAAAGTTCGATGAATACAATCAAAATTACAGCTGAAAGAAAATAAGAAAATATATTCGCTTTACAAATCTCAATGTTCACATTACAAGCTTTCTTTCTTAACTAATCTGTCCAGGAAACCGCGGTTTTTATATAGACGAAAATATCAATGTCCAGAAATTATAGGAATAAACTGGAAGTATTTTTCATATTCGACGACATCCGCTAATTATAGCGGTGCGTCTGCGACCGATGTCTTCGCAGTGAATCACGCGTCGAGATGATGATTTCCGGCCTTCTCGGAAATGCCAGCAGTAACATCATAACCCTCTCAGATTTGATCGTCCCAATCAAATACTTCACCATTGTAAGGCTTCAACCTTTCCAGGTGGACGACTTTCTTCTTGGCTCTGGGGCTGCGTTGGATTCTATAAACCACATCATTTATCCTTTTTGTCATCTTATGGTCCTTCTCAAGATGGTGTTGATTTGGAAGAGACTTCTTCCTTTCGACGTTAATTATATAGCCATACTCGATCTCCTTTCTTGAATCCCTCGGAATTTACTCTGAGGTAGTTGCGAGCTTTCATTTTATCACTTGCCAATCTCAATATCCTCCTTGCAGTTTCATGGATTCTAATCAAGCCATCCTGTAACTCATCTGCATAATCTTGAACTTCTTTCTCTTCAGCACTTGTTAACCCGAACTCCAAATCACAGGGCAAACAAACTTATCTTCCGAAGAGTATGCTGGCTGGTGTGAGCTTTGTAGAGTCATGAACAGCTGCTCTATAGGCCATCAAGAATAGTGGAAGATGCCGATCCCAGTCTTTCTGATGCTCCTCTACTACTTTGGAAAGATATTCTTCCTTAGTCCGATTTATACTTTCAATCATGCCATCTGCTGTGGATGTGAATTAGTAGTCCTGGTCTTAATGATTCGCATCAATTCACAAACTGTCTTGAATAAGTTTGATTCGAAGTTTCTTTCTTGATCGGAATGTAGCTCCATTGGTACTCCGAATCACGAGAACATGTTGGCCACCAGAGCTCTCGCAACTGTAGCTGCTTCTTGATTAGGCATGGCATAAGCTTCAACCCATTTACTGAAGAAGTCCATAGCAACTAGAATGTATTTGTTGCCGTCACTTGTTATCTGAAATGGCCCAGATACGTCGATTACAATTCTTTCAATTGGAGCATCTACATTGTACTGTTTTAGTTCACCTCTACATCTTGTTTTAGGGCCTTTGCTTGCTTCACAAACTGGGCTTCTTCTACACCAACATTCTACGTCTGCCTAACTTCATCCAAGGTCCTGTTAACTCCCAGATGACCACCTGATTTTCCTTCATGAATCTCTTCCAATACCTCATGAATTCTTTTTCTGGGCACAACTAGTTGGGAAGTTGTATTCTTGCCTTCAGCTGACTCCCAAAGCCGTTTCAGCAATCCATTCTCTACAATGAGAGAATTCCATTGTGCCCACATGGCTTGAATGTTGGTGCTCGATCAGAGATGTCCTTCCTGGTAGGTCTATGTGTTCCGCTTTCCTTCCAGCGTGAAAAGTCTCCAATATTAGGGTAACTTTCTTGATCCTGTCTCGAATGGGCTGCTGTCCATTCATCTTCGGTTATTAGTCTCACTTGTTCAATATCGGCAATTCCTTCGTGACGTTCGATCTACAGGACAAGGCATCCGCGTTGCTGTGCAATCGTCCTGGTCGATGTTTGATCTTGAAGTAGTACTGGTTCAACTTCTCGATCCAGCTGGCAACCTGACCTTCGGGGTTCTTCATTTCCAACAGCCTTTTCAAGGCTGCATGGTCCGTCCTCATGAGGAACTCTCTCCCGCAGAGATATTTGTGGAAGTATTCTACAGCTCTGATGATCGCTAGCAGCTCTTTTCTGGTAACGCAGTAATTCCTCTCAGAATTGCTTATCATTTTGCTGTAGTATTCTATCACCTTTTCCTGACCATCTTGCACTTGTGATAGTACAGCTCCAATTCCTCCATCGCTTGCATCTGTGTCTAATACGAAAATACCTTTCTGTTGTGGGAAGCCCAAGATTGGACACGAACAAAGAGCAGCTCTCAGTTTCCTAAATGCTCTCTCACATTCCTTAGACCAGATGTAGTTGACTCGGTCTTCTGTCAACTTGTGCAAGGGTGCAGCAATATCAGCGAATCCTTCCACAAAACGCCGGTAATAGGTACATAGGCCCAAGAAACTCCTCACTTCATGTTTATCCTTTGGTCTCGGCCAGTCTCGAATCGCATTAATCTTCTTCTCATCTGTTTGGATGCCTACCGACGATACTGTGTTGCCCAAAAAATCTACTTCTTTCTGGAACAAGAAACATTTCTTCAGGTTCAGTTTCTGGTTGGCATTTCTGAACCTTCGGAAAATTTCTCGTAAATTTTCCAGATGTTCCTCGAAATGCCTGCCTATGACCAGAACGTCATCAAGATATACCAGACAAGTTTTTCACTCGAGTCCACGCATTACTAGTTCCATAAGCCTTTCGAAGGTTGCAGGGGCATTACATAATAATCCAAAGGACATCACATTGAACTGGTAAAGTCGATCATCTACCGAAAACGCAGTCTTTTCTTTATCTATCTTTTTCGTAATGTATGCCCACTTGCCAATATCCGCTCTTCAAATCTAGTGTTCAGGACCAACATGAACCTGCCAATGTGTCATCAATCCTGAGTAATATCCGGCACCCAGGGTCCTTCTCCAACGTAGCACAGACTATCTTCTCGGAAATTCCTGGAATTCTGACAGTCTTCGCCATCCGTACCTCAACAGGCTCCATTCTTTCAGCTGACGTCGTCAAGACGAATTCTCCTCCTTAAAATCTCATGATTATCTATTCGCGGTCAAAGGAGAAACCATATTCGATGATCAAATGCATTCCGAGAATGAATGTATCTTCTATATTTGTGACATACACTGTATCCACAATGTTAAGTCGTCCAAGAGTCAGTGTGACTCCAGCCTCTCCTCTTATTGGTGCATTTTCTTCAGTAACTGTTCGAAGAACAGAGTTGGAAGAGGTAGGTTTCACACATTCTGGTCGAAGAATGTCGCTGCGTACCAGGGAAACTGATGCACCGGTGTCTATGGTGCATACAACGTCTTTTAGGTTCACTTTCCCTCTGATGGTAAGACTATCCATTGTTATTCTTATCCTGTTAATATGGATGACCCTGGGAGCATCGTTATTGCTAGCCAGCATGCGCCCCGAGATGCTGGCTAATTCTAGTTTTCCTGATATATGTCTAAGGACTCACTGAATGACCTGGTCCTCGTAGGTGAGTGAAGACGTTGATGTGTCCTTGCAGGTGAGTTAGCTCATGGTGGTACTCTCACCCTGCAATCCTTGATGAAATGTCCTGTTTTTCCGCAACGATAACAGATTCGTTCATTCCGGTTGCCCAAACCATCACTTATCATAGAACAGAATAGAAATGTATCTATACTGAGCAACAAACAGAATAATTTCCACTTACACAGTTTCTTTAAAGATCCTTACACATAATATTCAATAAGTACAATAATACAGTTAAACTCAATATAACAGTTAAGAACAATAAATAATAAAATGACCATAAAATATTCAGACACATTTGAGCATTCGAAGGAGTTGTCCCTCTGTTATACTGAATATATCCAGTTCACAATTTGTAACGAATATTTCGTTCCATCTGCGGAATTGTTTTTAATTCAAAGAATTGGTATACACTTTTTGCATATCTCCGCTGTATCGTATTAATAGCCACTGCTAAATGCGAATCCTTTGGTCACGCATGCTCTTGATAAAATATAGGCGACAGCGAGAGAGATAGAGAATACGTTTTTTTTGGATGTGTACCGAGAGTTTGTTTGATTTGCTCTTCTGGTTCGAGCTTCCGTGGTGAGCGGGTGAACTGATATCTGGTAGGTCTGACCTTTTTGAATCTGAGAATTTTTCGGGAATAACGAGGAATCGACGACATTTGGTTGGCTAAAATGATTTTCTGAATAACAAATTAATCGTTCTTCCTTATATTTCCTATTTATTTTGATTCTGAGAGAGATTATTTTGAAATAACGTAGGCTGCCATAGGTATGTCTGGCCATTTTGGGTCACGTGTATTTCCTGATATTTCGTAGAATATTAACATTGAATAATCCTATGAGATCAGTCAAATATAATTAGTAGGTTTTTATCAGTATCTACTCTCGGTAATATTTTTTAGATATTTGGATACCCAGTGCCGTACCGGTCCGAGGAAAAGGACATTTAAATACAATTTTATGAGTTGATGTACAGGAGATTGATTTGTGATCCCTGATTGCGGAGCTTGGGATTTGGGGAGACGTTCTGGTGGTGGATCAGCCGGACTCTATCTCAGGTGAGCATTTATTTCTATATTCATACTTGTTTCATGTGTGAAAATTAATTTTTCCTTTGGGAAATGAATGCTGCCTGAGATACGGTCATTTTCACCGGTATTGTCTCGTCTAGTTTCGAGTTACTGTGGAAATCGATTCTTAGTTCAACCATTTGTCGAAGATTGTCGGGTTAAGTAAGGTCTGCCAGATGTTGGTTCACTTTTTCACCTTGGAGTGAACTAGATGAATTATCGGGCTTTAACTTTTATAGGACTGGCCACCCTATTTTTCCTATAAATTTCTATCCTATCTTTATCTTGAAATAATTCCATCAATTATAAGTTCTTTGAATTGAAACTAGTTCTGGAGAAGGATGGAAATTCCTTAATTTGGATTCCGTTGATTCGAGTTAATAAAAAATTATCAAGTTCTTTAATTTGACGAATATTTAATAGACAGGAATATTCCAAAATTTCTTGATGAATTTATCTCTTTCTTTTTCCCAATTCTATTTTGTTGGGATTCATTTCCTGTAATCTCACATAATATCAGCCTTTACAAATCTAGTATTGGTGAGCTTAATACCTTCCGGAGAATTTGAGTAATTTAAATACCCAGAACATTGAACTAAATCGCGGATCAAAGGATATCCTTTATCCCTACGAATATTGTCTACATCTTCCTGATTCTGTTTGGTTTCTTCCTATGCACCATCTATTCGAGCGCCACTGAGGATTGACTGATGAACAAGGAGGTTCTTCGTTGGAAAATTGGTCTATAGCAGCCTAATATCACCTCTGATTCTGCACTCCTGGGACCTACAGCTTATCCACCATTGTCTCCACACCAGCTGGGATAAGAGTACCATTTCAAACGGATGAAGGTATCGAAGCTACCCCAGGCTGTGAGAAGTCCAATTTTCGGCTGAGGAAAGGTGACGAACCTACACCCGCTGTGAGAATTCATTGAGGTTGATCAGAACCAAGTCCACTAAAAGAACGCCAGTCATCTCAGGTATTATCCATCTAAGTGCCAAGCCCTCCAGATAAGAATCAGTAAACAGATTTCATTGTAAAGTGAAATGTTCTGGTCATTTTGATTCTAGATTATTGATTCATATTTTCAGCCTTCAGCTACAATTTTTGAGTATTTTGTAAAGCATTTCGCTCATATTTTCAGCCTTCAGCTACAATTTTTGAGTATTTTGTAAAGCCTTCAGCTCATATTCCAGCCCTCAGCTTTTATGTTGATTAGAGGAAATAAATTGTTAGATTGATATTGTATATCTTTTCTTTCTTCCCACACAAGCAAGTTTTTCTATAGTTGATATTGTTCTCTAATCGACTTGCCTTTTGCAAGTCTGGCGCCCTAATTTTCTAACAGCAAATTTTCCCAATAACATCTAATAGAATTCACGCCCTACCGCACCAATCTGAGCAGCCCAAAGGCATAAGTAATAAACTTTTATTAACTTTGCAATCTAAAGAGCAAAGAAGGTTATACAATTGTCGCCTGAAACGTGGGGCCCCGAAAATGTGACTGTTGGTTTCTTTTCGTATCTAATTCTTGCTTGGGGGAAGACAGAAAATCAATTCTGAATTTTTGGAAAATTACTGGACTTTCACAAAATCAATATCTGAAGAACTTGGTACCATTATCTTGATTATTTCTTTTATCGTACATTTATCTTTCCCTATTTATCTTTTTGCCTTTATCTTCTGGTCATCTTGGTTATCTTTGTTCAGTTTTTTCAAAATGGATCCAAATCATTTAAAAACAAATGAATTGAATTATGAGTTGAGAATTCGAGGTGTAAAGGATGTTGGAACCATAGAGTCTAAACGTAAAATTTTGAGAGGTCTTTTGAGTCAGCAAAATGCTAATCGTAGCTTTCGTGGAACTTATGAAAATCCATATTCATATACTGAAGATGTGGCAGAAATAAGGGAAACTATTGCGGACTTAACTTCAGTTATTAACCTGTTTGATGGATCCAAGGCTAGCCCAGCATTCAAAAGAATTTCTAGTCGCTTGTCACATTTGTCGAATCGTTTTGATAATTTGAAAGTTGAAGAAGAAAATGAAGAGATAGTAAGAACAGAGCTTCAATTCCTTATCTTAGAACTGGAAGCAAATTTTGATTTGAAATTATCGCCTACTACTTCTACTCCCACTCCACAAGGTGGTCAGAATGATGCTTCTATATTTTCCTCTCCTAAATCTGTTGCTCCATATAAATGGAATATATTTTTTACTGGCTCAAATCAGAAAGAATCAGTCAATTCCTTTTTAGAAAAAGTTGAGTTATTGCGTGAAGCACGAGGTGTTTCGAAACAAGAATTGTTCCAGTCTGCCTGTGACTTATTCAAAGGATCAGCATGGACTTGGTTTGTTAACAATAACAGTAAATTTGGAACTTGGGATGATTTAGTCAAGGCTTTGAAAAAAGATTTTCTTCCTTATTTCTATGAAGAAGACTTAGAACGGGAAATAAATTCCAGAACTCAAGGAACAAATGAAAGAGTGGCTCTGTATATCTCATCAATGGAAGGACTTTTCAACCGATTAACAACCAAACCAGATGAAGTAACTATCGTGCGTAAAATTCGAAGGAATCTGTTGCCTTTTTTCATTTCTAGTTTGGCTTTGCATGATCCAAAAACAGTGACTGAACTTTCTGATTTGTGTAAAAAATTAGAGGAATCACGTTTATGGGCTGATAGATATAAAGCACCACCCTCTCGTAATAGTGGGTTACTAGAGCCTGACCTGAGTAGTCCATTCAGTGGAGCGAGTACCTCATTTTCATCACCTTCTTCATTTTCTTCTCGAAAGAATTTTCCTCCCTCTAACGTATCTGCTTTATCTACATCTCGTTGTTGGAATTGTGGCTTGGCTGGTCATTCTTATAATGAGTGTCGGAAACCCCGAACAGTATTTTGTTATGGATGTGGTTTGAAGAATACCATAAAAACCAAATGTAGTAAATGTTGTTCAAAAAACGGGAGAATTGGTGGCGAAAACCTGGAAGTCGTTACCACTCAGAATTCCGAAAATCCAGGAACCAGCAATGCCAAATCACAGTCCCATCAAAAATCGAAAACCAAGCAAAACAAACAGGACAAATAAAAACGTCTCTTGTGGAATGGAACAAATGGCTATCTTTTGTAAAAAATTTCTTATCTCGCAATGTAAACATCAATCCCATTTTTGTTCTGAAACCCAATGATAATCGTCCCTATTTAAACGTTGAACTTTTTGGTCAGACAATACTTGCTCTTGCGGATACTGGCAGTAATTCGTCAATTTTGGGTTCAACAGGTTTTAATCTATTACAAAAATTCAATATTCCTATACAATATGAAAATGTTGTTCGAGTTACTACCGCGGATGGTAAACCTCAGGATTTTCTTGGATATATTCTAGTTCCTATATCTCTAAATGGAGTCTCTAAAGAAATCAAAATTTTAATCATTCCTTCAGTTACACATTCTCTCATTCTTGGGATGGATTTTTTCAAACTTTTCCGGATAGAAGCAAATTTCAGTAATTTTTCTTATTCCTTGGAGTCATCTATCTGTGCTTTGAATACCATTCATCCTTTTTCTGAATTGACAACCTTTCAGAAAGGTGAACTTGAAAAGGTCATTGAGAACTTTAAATCTATAGCTCCAAAAGACCGACTTGGTCGAACCCATTTGGTGACTCATCATATAGATACCGGAAATGTAAAGCCTGTGGTTCAACGTCAATATCCTTTATCTCCTGCTATGCAGAACCATCTTAACAAAGAAATTGATGAGATGTTGAAGCTCAAGGTGATACAACCTTCCCAATCTCCTTGGTGCAGTCCCTTATGGTTGGTTCCCAAGCGCTCCGGAGAATATCGAGTTTGTTTTGATGGCAGAAAATTAAATGAAGTCACAGTAAATGACTGTTATCCTATGCCGTTAATTGATAATATCTTAAATAAACTCAGAGATGCAAGATACCTTTCCTCTATCGATTTGACAAAAGCTTTCTTTCAAATTCCTTTAGATGAATCATCTCGACAGAAAACGGCATTCGCAGTACATGGTAGAGGTCTCTTTGAATTTTTGGTCACTCCCTTTGGCTTGAGTAATAGTCCAAAACTCATGGCACGTTTAATGGATATGGTTATAGGGCCATCTTTGGCTCCTTTCTGCTTCGTTTATCTGGACGACATAATTGTGGCAACTCCCACTTTCGAACTCCATCTCAAAACCTTGAGAGAAGTTTTTTTGAGATTAAAAAATGCTAACCTTACCGTTAATTTGGACAAATGTGAGTTTTGTCGCCCTTCTCTCGTATACCTTGGTTTTGTTGTAGATCAACAGGGCTTGAGAACTGATCCTGAGAAGGTTTCCGCCATTCAAAATTATCCCACTCCAAAGAGTACCACCGAAATCAAACGATTGATAGGTCTGGTCAGTTGGTACCGTCGCTTTATAAAGGATTTTTCCTCGATTTGTTCTCCTATCTCAGATCTTCTTCATGGTCGAAAAAAGGGCCAACCAATTACTTGGACCCCGGAAGCAGAGGCAGCTTTCACGGAGATTAAATCTCGTCTTACTTCCGCTCCCGTGCTAGCAAGCCCTGACTTCACTAAACCTTTCGTTATTCAGTGTGATGCCTCAGATACTGGTGTCGGTGCAATTTTATATCAAGAATG
This sequence comes from Chrysomela aeneicollis, assembly GCA_029955515.1. Taxonomy (NCBI): domain Eukaryota; kingdom Metazoa; phylum Arthropoda; class Insecta; order Coleoptera; family Chrysomelidae; genus Chrysomela; species Chrysomela aeneicollis. The sequence continues at coordinate 14,229,135 of JARUHQ010000021.1, read as the reverse complement.
TGATGGCATAGAACATCCTGTTGCTTACGCAAGTAAGACTCTCACTACATGTCAGAGAAAATATACCGTTACGGAGAAAGAATTGCTGGCTGTCATTTTTGGTATAGAAAAGTTCCGAAGCTATATTGAGGGCACCAAATTCACTATCGAGACTGACCACGCTTCACTTATTTATCTTCATAATCTCTCAAATCCTTCTGGTCGTTTGACCAGGTGGGCTGTTAAACTGTCACAGTTTGATTTTACCATTAAACATCGTAAAGGTTCTCTGAATGTTGTGGCTGATGCCTTATCTCGATCAGTGGCTGAAGTTTCGGTTATCGATATTTCTACCTTTCAACCTGATACCTGGTATACCTCTTTAATGAAGAAAGTTCAAGAAAATCCTGAAAATTATCTATCTTTTCGAGTTGAGAATGGCATTCTATACAAACACATTTTATCTCATCATAATATCGTCAGTAATCTTACCGACTGGAAAATTGTTGTACCTTATGCCAATCGAAAGGAAATTTTTGAATTTTATCATGACAAAGAGACTTCCGCTCATATGGGAATATCTAAAACTTTATCTCGTATTTTAGAACTGTATTACTGGCCAAATATTCGCAAAGACGTTTATCGTTATGTTAAGAAATGCCCTGTTTGTGCTGCATGTAAAAGTTCGAATTTACCTCAATCGGGTCATATGGGCTCCTACAAGAATATAAACTTCCCTTTTCAATGTATCTCTGCCGACTTGTTAGGACCATATCCACGATCCAAGAATGGTAATCAGTATGTTTTAGTTGTCACTGACTGGTTCACCAAATATGTTTTGGTTCATCCAATGTCGAAAGCTACCTCGAAAGGTATCATTAAGTTTATCGAAAATAACGTTTTCCTTATCTATGGAGTACCTCAAATTATAATGGTAGACAATGGAAGCCAATTTATCAGCAAAGAATTTAAAAAATTGATGGAAGAGTATAAGGTACAGAAAATCTGGTACAATGCCAAATACCATCCTCAGGTAAATTTTACTGAAAGAGTTAATAAAGTAATTGTCACTTCAATTCGCTGTTATATTCACGATAATCATCGAACTTGGGATTCCTCGATTTATAAAGTAGCTCAAGCTATAAGGACAGCAAAACATGATGTAACTGGCTATTCTCCAGCTTTCCTCAATTTTGCTAGGAACATTCCTGTGACTGGTGATTATTATGGTAAAATATCTGATAATGAAAATAATATACCTACTATTTCTGAAAAATCCCAGCGAATTGAGGATGTTCAGGAACTTCCCAAGTTGTTTGTTGGTATTCGAAAACAATTACACCAAGCTTATGTTCGGAATTCCCGTCGATATAACTTGAGAAAACGCGAAATGAAATTTCAGGTTGGTGGAAAAAAAATATAACTTTATCTTCAGCTCCTAATCACTATTCCGCTAAATTAGCTCCCAAATATATACCTTGTATCGTTTCTAAGGTTGTTTCGAACCTAGTATATGAGCTTAAAGACATGGATGGCCAAGACTTAGGACGGTGGCACGTCAAAGACCTAAAAACTGCTTTTATCGATAACAATTCTAACTTAACTGATGAAGAATATTTCAGCGCTGATTCTGACGAGTAGTTGAATAACTATCTATCTTTTCCCTGCGTAAACTGACATATTAGCTACCTATCTCTATCTTTATTTGTATCTTTATCTTCATTCCTTAAAAAATTCTCTTTCTTTTGGCTCTGTGAGGGGGGCAAGAGAATTCTCTCACCATGGAATTAACCAGATGTTGAGTAAGAGTCTCATAACTGGCCACTTTTGAGAAATTTTCAACTTTTCACAATTTTTCCATTCTTTTATCTTATCTTCAGTTATCTTATCTTTATTTATCTCTCTATTTTCATCTCTTCTATTTTATCTTATCTATCTGGTGGAATAAACCATTATCTTGTTGAAGTCATGAAGTACCTCAAATGTATCGAGTATCTTGAGATTTTCTCATTATCTTGGGTAGTATCTTATTATCTTTTTCTCTTTCTCTCGGTAGAGAATGAAATATGGTTGAGGTAGATGTGATCAGTGATTGTGTTGACCAAAGTTTAACTTTTGAAAGTAATTATCTTTCAAATAATAAATTTTGTGATACAATTGGAGGATTATCAAGACTCTCTGTGATTTTTTCGTTCAACTAACTGGTTGATATAAATTTGGAGAAAATCAATCTAGCCTTCAATAAATCTGGTTGCAGTCACATCGACCATACCTCTTCAATTTTTCCTATCTTTTCCTGTGAATATCAGGATGTAATTTTGAGGAAAAATACTTTGACCTTGTTTCAATGGGAAATGTCGCCATTGAACTATCTTTAGTTTATTCCATCGAATTTATCTTTCCTTGTTATCAATGTGATAGCTTTCCAAAAAGTTTGGAAATTTCTTGATACTCTTTCTGATTTTTATTTTTTTTCAGAGAGCTAATATGTCAAAGTTTACTGTGGTGGAGAATAGGATGTATTCTTGTAGGATCCTGTACCATCCATATAATCCTACCTTTTATAACTTTCATCGTATCTATTCTTTTATTCCTTTATCTCGTTCCTTATCTTTTCCGTTCCACTGAATTAGCTACTTTAGATCATTTCGGAATTGCATTCCATACTCTTCATTTCTATTCTCATCTATATCTTTCCATTCACCGCAATATCTTTCCTCAGTTATCTGTTTCTTTCAATTCAAGTCTATTTCTCGAACTAGATTAGGGGTAGGCTCTGGAGTGCACTTTGTGATGTTAAATAGGAGTATGTGACTTGGTGGGATTGTTAGATCAGTGCCAAGCATATGGAGTGCATATATATCTTGTTTATCATATACAGGGTGACCTACCATGATCGGAAGGTTAGGGTAAATTAACTTGAGTTGATTATTTTTTTAGTTTTCCTTTTCTCTTCTGAATTTGGTTTGCCTTTGGATAGGTTGGTGGTGAGCTTTGGAGATCATTCGGTTCTAGTGCATTTACTGAGGATGTGTGACTTAGTGGGGAATTTTCGTCTCGCATTAAGCTTTGGAGTGCACACATTTTCTGTGATTTATTAGATATTGGGTGACTCACTGGAACTTAGCCATGTCTTAGGCCGATTCAGAATATTATCTCTTTTATTTTCCTTATTTTCTTTCTATCTTCCATTTATTCTGATTATTCTGAGGTGTCGTTGAGTGGTGTGTCATTCCGGAAACCTCATGACCTGATTAGATGTTGTCCATATTTCACTTAGTGAATGAATATAATCATTCCTTTTAAGTATTTTTATTGTCAAATGTTTTCTTGAGATTCTCTCAATGGCAAGGTTGATTGAGGTAGTGAGTTTTCTGGGGTGAAAATCCATTCAATATATGTCGTTTATCAGTCTAAAAATTTCCTTTTTTCATCTTGGCAATATGGGCATAGGTGGTTTTGGCAGTAGGTTCGTGAAAATTTTTTTGAAATAGGGACCTGATTGAGTGGGTGTGGGCCTGGCTCATTTGGACTTCTTTCAATGGTAGGATCTGCAGGAGGGGCAAGTATTGGGGGGTGAGCGGTGAACCCGGTAAATTCTGCCTACGGGGGACTACTCACAGCGTTCGTTGCTCACTACTGTGCTTGTTTCGAGTGCAGATCTGTCCACTTGAGGATTGGCTCACAGTACTCAGTTAAGGAACAATCCCGCTGTAGAGTTTTTTCCCGACTTGGCTTCACCAGTCGTTTCAGCTGGTATACTTTTATACCCCAAGTGAGGTGGCATTTGGTATTTTCTCATTTTAATCATTTCCGTTTTTTTTAGTTTCACCGGTGAAATTTGTGATACTGCTGGGATATCTGTCTGGGGCACGACGTTGCGGGTGATACCATGGTATCCTGGAGGCGAGTGGCTGATGGATCGTTCAACGGCGCAGCATTTACATCTTGCAGCGAAAAGAACATCCTGACCAGGTTTTCATGGTGTCATCTGTGCGTTGTGGTTTGGATGGAGAGGCCCAGTCCTCACAAAGGTCACCCTACCACATGTTAATGTACAGCAGAGTGGTATTTTTATTTTTGAATTTCAATTAGGTGCATTTTGCATATGTTCCTTGGTTATGAACCAAAAACAAAATTTAACTTTTTTCAACGTTCGGCTTTCTTTCTGGGATGATTCAAGTTTCTCCTTAGGTACTCATTCAATTCAAAGGTCTATCTTTCCGGGTCTCGATGTAGATGATAAAAATTTGTCAACTCCTCGAGTTATCAAATTTTTAACCCTAGTTGGGGTGGTGTGTAACGAATATTTCGTTCCATCTGCGGAATTGTTTTTAATTCAAAGAATTGGTATACACTTTTTGCATATCTCCGCTGTATCGTATTAATAGCCACTGCTAAATGCGAATCCTTTGGTCACGCATGCTCTTGATAAAATATAGGCGACAGCGAGAGAGATAGAGGATACGTTTTTTTTGGATGTGTACCGAGAGTTTGTTTGATTTGCTCTTCTGGTTCGAGCTTCCGTGGTGAGCGGGTGAACTGATATCTGGTAGGTCTGACCTTTTTGAATCTGAGAATTTTTCGGGAATAACGAGGAATCGACGACATTTGGTTGGCTAAAATGATTTTCTGAATAACAAATTAATCGTTCTTTCTTATATTTCCTATTTATTTTGATTCTGAGAGAGATTATTTTGAAATAACGTAGGCTGCCATAGGTATGTCTGGCCATTTTGGGTCACGTGTATTTCCTGATATTTCGTAGAATATTAACATTGAATAATCCTATGAGATCAGTCAAATATAATTAGTAGGTTTTTATCAGTATCTACTCTCGGTAATATTTTTTAGATATTTGGATACCCAGTGCCGTACCGGTCCGAGGAAAAGGACATTTAAATACAATTTTATGAGTTGATGTACAGGAGATTGATTTGTTATCCCTGATTGCGGAGCTTGGGATTTGGGGAGACGTTCTGATGGTGGATCAGCCGGACTCTATCTCAGGTGAGCATTTATTTCTATATTCATACTTGTTTCATGTGTGAAAATTAATTTTTCCTTTGGGAAATGAATGCTGCCTGAGATACGGTCATTTTCACCGGTATTGTCTCGTCTAGTTTCGAGTTACTGTGGAAATCGATTCTTAGTTCAACCATTTGTCGAAGATTGTCGGGTTAAGTAAGGTCTGCCAGATGTTGGTTCACTTTTTCACCTTGGAGTGAACTAGATGAATTATCGGGCTTTAACTTTTATAGGACTGGCCACCCTATTTTTCCTATAAATTTCTATCCTATCTTTATCTTGAAATAATTCCATCAATTATAAGTTCTTTGAATTGAAACTAGTTCTGGAGAAGGATGGAAATTCCTTAATTTGGATTCCGTTGATTCGAGTTAATAAAAAATTATCAAGTTCTTTAATTTGACGAATATTTAATAGACAGGAATATTCCAAAATTTCTTGATGAATTTATCTCTTTCTTTTTCCCCATTCTATTTTGTTGGGATTCATTTCCTGTAATCTCACATAATATCAGCCTTTACAAATCTAGTATTGGTGAGCTTAATACCTTCCGGAGAATTTGAGTAATTTAAATACCCAGAACATTGAACTAAATCGCGGATCAAAGGATATCCTTTATCCCTACGAATATTGTCTACATCTTCCTGATTCTGTTTGGTTTCTTCCTATGCACCATCTATTCGAGCGCCACTGAGGATTGACTGATGAACAAGGAGGTTCTTCATTGGAAAATTGGTCTATAGCAGCCTAATATCACCTCTGATTCTGCACTCCTGGGACCTACAGCTTATCCACCATTGTCTCCACACCAGCTGGGATAAGAGTACCATTTCAAACGGATGAAGGTATCGAAGCTACCCCAGGCTGTGAGAAGTCCAATTTTAGGCTGAGGAAAGGTGACGAACCTACACCGGCTGTGAGAATTCATTGAGGTTGATCAGAACCAAGTCCACTAAAAGAACGCCAGTCATCTCAGGTATTATCCATCTAAGTGCCAAGCCCTCCAGATAAGAATCAGTAAACATATTTCATTGTAAAGTGAAATGTTCTGGTCATTTTGATTCTAGATTATTGATTCATTTTTTCAGCCTTCAGCTACAATTTTTGAGTATTTTGTAAAGCATTTCGCTCATATTTTCAGCCTTCAGCTACAATTTTTGAGTATTTTGTAAAGCCTTCAGCTCATATTCCAGCCCTCAGCTTTTATGTTGATTAGAGGAAATAAATTGTTAGATTGATATTGTATATCTTTTCTTTCTTCCCACACAAGCAAGTTTTTCTATAGTTGATATTGTTCTCTAATCGACTTGCCTTTTGCAAGTCTGGCGCCCTAATTTTCTAACAGCAAATTTTCCCAATAACATCTAATACCGCTACCGCTACCGCACCAATCTGAGCAGCCCAAAGGCATAAGTAATAAACTTTTATTAACTTTGCAATCTAAAGAGCAAAGAAGGTTATAAATTCCTCACCGTTTTGTTAACGGTCTCGAGATATCGTTGAAGGGAAGACAAATTGTTCGAGACACGAAATAGATTGTCTCTTCTTCTTAGTCTTATGTCAGGTACAATAATAATATATCACACAACAAGTGTGGAAAGTGACATATTTAACACGAGTAGTCGTTTATCACGAGCCGCGTAGCGGTGAGTGCGGAAACGTAACGAGTGAAGGAAATGCACTTTCCAACGAGTTTTGTACACTATTTTCCTACGACTCCGAATACTTTCGTTTCGCGGGAGGTCTTGTCAAAAATGTAACTTGAGCGGTCTCTATAATTTCAGGTGGTTTTGATTTGATATCAAGTATTGTTTATTTCCATAATCAAGATGATATTTGAATACTTCTCCGACAATTCCTCATTATGTGAATTACTGATTGATTGAGTTAATTTAGTTTGGACAAATTAAATTGATATTGACACCAGCGTACATAAACAAACTTGACACCATACGCCTGCTAGCGCCAGTAATCACGCAACTATAGAAATATACTGTTTATAGCTCCTTGCTGTCTATAAAATCGAAAGCTATAGGTGTTGACTTGATTGGAATAGACTTGCTTCTTTTATGTTGTCCCGTGATCATACCTTACATAACTCAATCTTCAATTATTCGATTGAGAGTGGTACATTTCCTGATAAATGGAAGGTTGCTAATGTAATATCATTAGCAAAATCAAAAAATCCACAGGAATTTATAGATTCAAGACCGATCAGCCTTCTTCCTACACTATCGAAAGCATTTGAAAAAATCTTACATATTCAAATTAGACAACACCTAGGTAGATTCAACTTACTGCCAGAAAATCAATCTGGCTTCAGATCCTCACATAGCTGCTCCACGGCACTGTTAGCAGTAACCGATGATTGTCAGCAACTGATAAAAATATGTTAACTACTTTAGTTTTGCTAGATTATACGAAGGCGTTTGACAGGATCAATCATCGCTTATTGTTAGCAACGCTCCATTATTTTGGCCTCAGTAAAAACTCTCTTGAAATCATGGAAAGTTATGTTACCGGCAGGAGACAGTATGTCAGCTACAAATTCAATAAGTCATCAGTACTTCAAATTCCTAATGGTGTCCCGCAAGGCTCATTACTAGGTCCTCTCTTATTTTCCATATACATTTCATCCTTCGCAGATTATATACGTCACATCAAGTGTCATTTTTATGCTGACGATACTCAAGTATATATATCGTATAGAGAATCAGAAGTTGAACTGGCTAATGAGCTACTGAATGATAATTTAGATAATCTTTTTACACTCTCAGAGAAATATTGTTTGTCACTCAATCCTACTAAATCACAGATAATGCTATTCGGAAGTAAGCCAGCTAGATTGAGGTGCAAAAATTTTGTGGATATTAGAATCAGTGGTTCCTCATTTGTTCTTGTAGATATAGCAAAAAATTTGGGAGTTTACTTTGACTCAGACATGAGATTTTTCTAACAGGTGAATCACATGATCAAAAATGCTTCTTACAAACTCAAGCTTCTTTTCAATAATCGCAGAAGTTTTGATAAGCGTACAAAAACTATTTTATGTGAATCACTGGTTCGATCTCATTTTAACTATGCTGATACCATGTATGGGCCATGCCTGGCTAAGGAAAATCGCAGAAGATTACAAACAGTGCAGAACAGATGTATCCGTTTCATTTATAATATAGGTAAAAGGCATTCGGTATTTTTGTCCAGTAAATCTTTGTCAGTAAATTATCGGAGCTAAGATGGCATGTTTATTTCATAAAATTATTAAAAATCGAGAAGCTCCATATCTAGCACGGAGGATATCTTTTAGGACAGACATCCACAATGTGAATGTGAGAAGAAAGAATATACTCACAGTTCCTCAACACTCCAGCTCCATGTTCCAACGATCTTTTTCCTACACGATTTGCAAACTGATTAATGGCTTACCCTCTGACCTTATGAACTTAAATTTCACGAAATTCAAGATAATTTTGAAAAATATCTTGCTACATGATCATCCGAATCTCAATGTATGAACTGGTCACGTAGATAAATATTAAAACTTTTTTTTCCATTCTCTTACAGCAATTTACATTTTCACTGAATATTGGGTATGTGGGCAAATTAATCTTTTGAAATGTATAACTATTTTTTCTAGACTGATTCTTTTGTCTGATGATGGCTGTTAAGCCGAAACTAGTCACAAAATTTTTTTAAATTTCCCATTATATTTTGTGGTCGTCCGACTTTGAGTTTTTATCTTCGTTTTGATTCAAATCTGGACCACTTCGAGCATGGATGATTTCCATAACAATTTACATTTTGTTGCAATCTACTTTGTTAACCATATATATCTCGTTTTCTTATATTATTTTCTTAGTTGTATAGTTTATGGTGCCATCATGATTCATAAATTGATATGTACATAAACTACGCAACACTAATTACGTCGCACACCGAAATTTTGCCCCTGTTAAGATTTGAATAACTTTTTCCTTCTTTGAACAATTTGAATTGTGTTTGCACTGTTCGCTAGCTCAGTCCTTGAGCTATAATCTCGTACTTCTTCGATACATGAGGTTATTTCCATAAAATTGCTACAGGATGTTTTTTGGAACTGTGCAAAATTTCGAAATTTTCAAAAGGATCCCAAATGAAGAAAAACAGTTTTTTTTCAACTTTGATAGCAGAAGCATGAAGATTACCTCATTACCTTTGGCCATTTCCAAAATTGTCTTCCTATCACTTTTCTTTACAGAGTGATCTCAAAAAATCAATTTTTTGGTTTTGCAGTCATAACTTTTTTCCTCTTCAACCGATTTTCAAAATCTCAAGATCATTTTGAAGCTGAATCCCCCTCGAAATCCCGATTAAAAAAGAAAAATATCCAAAACGTTGTTTCATCGAAACGAAAATATCACCACCAAAAATACTGATGAAAATTTTTTTACCCCCTCCCCCCCAAAATTTTTTTTGCGGGTAAAATTTTTGCTGGTCAAACGGTTAGATATATCGGTGAACATATTTCTCCTGACCCCCACATCGGGATCGGATATAAAATAAAAATAAAATTCTTTCGCCCCACTTGCCCCCTTGGGGTACTTTGGGTACGAATGAAGGGGAAGGAGATTTTTGTGATTTTTTTACATATAATTTTCGTGGGTTTCGTACAAAACTACTGAGAATCACCCGAACTCGAGTTCTCCAAGTATCATAGTTTGATGTACAGGGCGAAAAAAAGTTATTTTTCAGAATCGAGACAAGCGGTACCCATAGCTGTGTTCAGCGGAAAAAGTTGATCAAAGAGATAAAAAAAATTGTTTCATAAGCGTACGTAAAACATTTTTTTGGGGGTCAAAAAATTAAATTCTTTGAAAAAAATCCAAAACATGATGAAAGACTTTGTATAGGGGGTGAGAAGGTTACCCTAAAATACTGTTGTATTCAATTTCTTTATTATTTTGAATTTTTTTATGAAGTCATATCTTCAGAAGAGGAAGACCTACGAATAGTTTTTTCTGTCCTGGTCTTTATTTTCACGAGAACGTAATTTTCAACCTGTCTTGTCAGTAACTCATTATGATTTTTGTTACGTTGGTTACGGACCATGCATTTTTTTTGGGCTGATTTTTTTTTAGAACATGGCGTTTCATTTCGGTTTTCTCATGCACAATTTTTGACTACTGAAAGAAAAAAGATCTGGATGTGTCCAGAATGGAAGATCCTTCCGAAAACAAGTTGATTTCCATTTAATTCTTCTCCCAGTCGGGATTTACAGAGTGTTTCAGATTTGGGTCACCTTTGAGGAAACCCTCGATTCTAAATGTTCATCTTGAGTTAATTCTGATCTTTAAATCTTCTCATATAAGGTTTCAGTTTCAAAATGAGCCTAAGATTTTGAAAATCGGTTGAAGAGGAAAAAAGTTATGACTGCAAAACCAAAAAATATATTTTTTGAGATCACTCTGTGAAGAAAAGTGATAAGAAGACAATTTTGGAAATGGCCAAAGGTAATGAGATGATCTTTATGCCTCTGCTGTTGAAGTTGAAAAAAAATTGTTTTTCTTCATTTGGGATCCTTTTGAGAATTTCGAAATTTTGCACAGTTCCAAAAAACATCCTGTAGCAATTTTATGGAAATAACCTTATGTATCGAAGAAGTACGAAATTAATGCTGAAGGACTGGGCTAGCGAACAGTGCAAACAGAATTGAAATTGTTCAAAGAAGAAAAAAGTTATTCAAATTTAAACAGGGGCAAAATTTCGGGGTGCGACGTAATTAGTGTTGCGTAGTTTATTTTGATATTGTCTCGTATGATGTTCTGATGGTGCATCCTTTCTAGGGCTACAGGGAAGATTGGGGTCAATGTACATTTCTGTACATTGAAACTAACTAAAGCCCTTTTCAGGTACCAGTACTAATTCTTATCATCCTCCGTCTAACAGTTTGAAACCCATAAAACAGTGCATATTTTGTAAAAACAATCACACTTTGAATCGATGTCCTGGTTTTTTGTCCAAGACTGTGAATGATCGCTTCCATTATGTTGAAAATAAAAACTTATGTGTAAATTGCCTCAGTCACAATCATCGTCTAGCGAATTGCAATTCAACGGTGAATTGTCGATTCTGCCAAAAGAGACACAATTCGTCTTTACATTTTGTAGGTCTTCTGACGCAGTGGGAGACTCGGACACGAACTTGAATTCGGGACCAAATCACGATCTCAGCGATAGTAGTTCATCCTCAAATAAAAATAATGTAAACACAAGCACTGCTTCCGCTGGTGCCACCGACTCTCGTTCTGCCGGGTTTTCTGGATTTAGTAATAATACAACCGTTTTACTTTTTACCGCTCTTGTAGAGGTATCAGATGCTCAAGGGACATTTCACACACTTCGTGCTGTTTTGGACACAGGATCACAAATCAGTTTTATAACACAAAAATGCGGATAACCTAAGTTGAAAATTCCTCGCGAAATACAAGGCATTGGTAATTCTCGAGTTAATACACATCTTGGCTGTGTCTGTCAGACTTTGCGTCCTATCGGAAAAATAAAAGGAAACATTAACTTGAATGCGATTATTTTACCAAAAATTTGTTAGGACATGCCTGCTGCTCCACTACCTTGTACCGGGTGGAAACATATTAAAAATCTCGAATTAGCTGATGTTAACTTCTCTACCGCTGGTCCCATTGACATATTACTCGGTGCTGAATTTTTTCCTACTATTATACAAAGTGGTCAAATTTTTGGAGAATCCAATGAACCAGTGGCTCTGAATACTATTTTCGGTTTTGTTCTCATGGGAAAATTCGTCAATGATTATACCCAGCCCCTCAACTCATTCTTTTGTCAGGAATCTGATTTATTGGATACTATTCTTCAAAATTTCTGGAAATTAGAAAATGTTCCCGAAAAACACACACTTGCCCCCGATGAAATTCTATGTGAAAAATTATACCTAGATTCTGTACAAAGATCTGATGATGGTCGCTTCATGGTCAAGCTCCCCTTTCGTAATGAAGAGCCTACATTTTCGTTTAGTAGAGATCTTGCTTATAGACGTTTTATATCATTGGAACGTAGATTATTACGCGATCCATCTCTTTACGTTGGATATTCCTAATTTCTACAGGAATACTTAGATTTAAATCATATGGAAAAAATAATGAGCCAAGGTTTTTCAGAAAACTCAAATAAACGATTTTATATCCATCATCATTGCGTTTTAAAACCGGAAAGCACCTCGACTAAGTTAAGGGTGGTGTTTAATGCCTCTGCGCGAATGAGAAGTGATTCATCACTTGATGAAACTTTATTAGTCGGTCCAAAATTGCAATCAGATATAGTTGATATTTTGCTCAATTTTCGTTTACATAAAATTGTTCTTTGTGCCGATATCACGAAAATGTATCGACAAATCCTAATTGTCCTGGAGCATCAAGTTTATCAACGCATTTTTTGGCGTTTCGATAGCTCTGAACCAATTTCGGAATACAAATTGAAAACTGTCACTTATGGTGTCAGTTCGGCTCCATTTCTAGCTTTGCGCACTCTACGCTATCTAGCCGAATCGAAAAAAAAATATTTTCCGTGTGCTGCACAGGTATTGAAAGAAAATACTTTTATTTCTGACAGTGACATTATAAGCTTATATCGTCATAGTTACGATATCTATAATGAGGGTCATAACTCCCTTGGGATATTAAGTTTCAAAAACTCCCTCTCACCTTTTACAGGTGAAAATGATACAAGAAATGCTTATAAACGTTTATATGTAATGAAATCTAAGACATATTTTCCTTATTCACGTCATTACAAATAATAAATGTACAATTTTCAAATGTTCCCTGAAAATTACTTCCGCCGCTGGAAACAATTTCTTCTTTTTTATGGGTGGTGCTGTTGCTGTTCACTACAGTCGAGGTGCCTGCCTCTTCTGATGGCAAAGTAGACAGAATACGCGCCGTTTTATTTCTCAATTCAATACTGTCCTCCAGATACCCCTCTGCCACCGTGGAACTTCTCCAACCTCCGTGTCTTTTTAAGTTTGTCATAGTTGCTCCTGCATTGGCTAGGGCAGTAGCAGAAGTGCGACGAAGGCAATGTCTCGTATAGGTTAGTGGGTTTGGCAATCCTAAATACATTGCGATTTTGCTGGGAATTTTGCCAAACATATTCTTTCCAATTGGCTGAGTTGTACATTTATTTTGTCGGAAGCTCAAAAAAAATCATTTTGTACCTTCAGGACGCAAGGACATATAAAGTCTCAATAAAGGCAAAGCAGAGAACTCTTTTTCATCCACAACTGTAAATTTCTTCGATACTCCAGTTTTACTTTCCGGTACGTTCACTACCATAACAGTATCCCGGTCCTCTATATCTGCTATACTCATATTTAGAAGTTCCTGAGTTCTGCATCCTCCAAAATAACCCATAATTGGAACAACCTATAACAAATAAAACGAAATAAACAAACGAAAAAGAAAATTATGAGAAAAATTACCTTATGCAATAAATGAATTTCATTAGGAGCGTCCTTTAGAAATTCGATGACATCTTTAGGAGATAAGACAGCAGACTTTTTCGGCTTATACCCCTTACTTTTCCGTTTCAAAAAAGCCTCTAGTTCATTGAACTTGGTGATATCTCTTTTCTCATATATGGTCACCATCGATTTGAGCATTGACCATTTAGTCCATAACGAATTTGGGCTAAACGTTTCTGACTGCAACGAATAAATACAATTATTACCAAATCTACCAGAAAATACTGAAATTACTTTACCAGTTCTTGAAAATATGCCAGAAAGACAGTTTCGTTGGCATCTTTTGACATAACATTTCTCTGTGTCAGCCACTTCAGATATAAGTTGTATTCTTTTTGATATAGGGCTTCACTTTTCGATGGAAGTAATGATCGTCTTGCTTTTTCCGCTTTTTTTATAATATCCTCCATCATATCAGAAAAAGATCGTCGTTTTGTGGTAAAAAATAAACACGTTTTTAACGGAAAAACATTGATTGATAAAGAAAGTTTGCTTATAAACATGTAACATAGCGACAACCTAGCAACAACCAACAATGCTACAATCAACGCTACCTAATTCAAAAATACCAGAAAGGTTATGAATTTAAACATTTATTGCGTTCTAAATATGGACATATTTTTATGAAAATCGGTCAAAAATAAAATTATCTATGTACCACGGGAATTATAGAGCCTTAATAACCTCTGGCAATTGCTGTCCCTCGGTCCAGAGGCCCTCGGGACGCAAACTTTGTCATCGATAATTAAGACCCTCGTAATTCCCTTAATACATAAATAACTATTGTTGATGATATTTGTCCAGGGTAGGGTGTCCCTCAATTCATGAAGCTATCGCGCTTCGTCATGATCTCACCTCCTTACTAAAACGGGGTGGCTTTGATCTTCATAAATGGTCTAGCAATTCTCCTGAAGTATTGAAAGATCTTCCCCTTTCCTTGGTAAACCCGGCTTCCATATCACTCGACCATGATGATGTTACCAAAGTGCTGGGACTTAGATGGTTTCCTTCCTCAGATAACTTCACCTTTTGTGTCGAACCCTTAGACCGACCCTGCACGAAGCGTAACATGCTATCAGAACTCGCCAGAGTATTCGATCCGTTGGGTTTTTTGTCGCCAATAACCTTTCTTACCAAGCGAATCATACAAAAGTTGTGGACCCTTGGCCTTGATTGGGATAGTACCCCTCCAGATGATCTCAATCACTAATGGAATAAATACAAATCAGAACTATCATAACTTTCGACCTCCAGTTTACCTAGACTCATAAATATTCCTTCTAGATATTTACCTGCATGCCTTTTGCGATGCTATCACTAATGGTTCCGCTAGTGTTATTTATTTTCAAAGGCTTAAGTTGCCCCCCTACGCACGGTAAATATAACACGTCTAGAATTGTGCGCCGCTGTTCTCCTATCTGAATTACTCGTTTATGTTCAGACCGTTTTTGCTGAAAAGATAAAGTATTCAAAAATATACGCTTGGTCCGATTCTACTACCGCGTTATACTGGATAAAATCTCATCCGTACAAGTGGCAAACATTTGTGAGTAATCGCGTGAGTCTCATTCAGGAACGAGTACCTCCTTCCTCATGATTTTATGTCAAATCCAAGCATAATGCCGCCGATATCGCATCACGTGACTTGTTTTCCTCGGAACTTCTCAACCATTCGGAATGGTGGGCCAGACCTGATTTTTAAAAACTACTCTCGGAGTCTTGGCCTTTCAACATCCATCTAACTACTTCTATACGATGTCCCGAAATTGAAGCAGAAGCAAAAAGAAATATTACACTCGCGACTATCGAAAGTCCTTATAACTTTATCGATGATTTGCTTCAAAAGAATTCTTCGATAAGTACTTTAAAGAACGTTGTTGCCTATGTTCTACGTTTTATTGATAATTTGAGATTACCGAAAAAACGATTTGATCAAAATCTATCTCCTGTCGAACTTTAGTCAAACGTGAACAAGAAATCGCTTTTAAAAATGAAATTCACAAATTACGAAAACAAGAAAGACTTCCTAAACCTTTCCAAAAACTTTCCATATTTTTGGATGATAGACATATAGTCCAGGTAGGAGGGCGCTTACATCGTTAACTTACGATAAAAACCATCAAATTCTGCTACCTCGGTCAAGTTATTTAACAGTGCTCCTAATTAACGATATTCATGCAAGATATTGTCATGCCGGTGTTCAATCAGTCCTCTATATATTGTTTCAAAATTTTTGGGTATTATCGGCAAAACGTACAATACGTCACATTTTATCGAAATGCGTTCGGTGTTTTCGAAATAATCCCGTTTCCTATCAACCTTTCATGGGTAATTTGCCATCACCCCGTATATCCGAGGGGAAACCATTTTCACATACGGGTGTCGACTATGGTGGCCCATTTATTGTAACGTTGAGAAAAACACGAGGTGCAAAGACACATAAAGCATACATCATTGCGAGAATCGCGAGAATGTGTATCGAATGTGCTCTGATTACTGTGCGTGAATTTGATGGAAATTAGTTGAATTCTTTTCATGATCTCATGATAAATACCTTGTGAAACATATCATATTTCATTGGACTAAAAGGTGTAAAAATATTTGCATCTGAATGAGCGAAAATAGTGTATAACCAGTGATTACACATAGTCATTCTCGGAACTCAAAGTCGAAATTCGCTTGAAAGACAGTTTCATTTTTTTTTGAGTGAGAACGCCAGAGACTGTTACCACCAATGGTTAACTTGATCAATCTGCTCTTGAGATATTGTAAACATTGAGATGGACGAAGAAACTTTCTATAATCTAATCCAAAAAGCAAATTAAGAACAGACAGCTAAACTAGCCAAAGTAACTGAGGAACAGCTGAATGTGCTGAAAGGAGAAATAGGAACTAATTTGAATAGAGTCGAAAATAAGGCAGACATTGCCATTCAGAAAACAGAAGAGCTTAATAAGAGACATATCGCTCTAGAAAGAAAAATTCGAAGGAATAACATTATTGTATTTGGAGTTACTGCTAGAAAAGAATATTTACTTCAAGATACTTTAAGGGCTCTTAATAACGCACTTGATCTGGAAATTAAAGATTGCCATATTAGCCACGTTCACAATGTAGGAGCTGCCGAAAAATCTGGAATAATTATAGAATTTATATCTCATTTCACCAAGCAAGCTATTGTCACGACCCCTTACCTAGGGGGTGGTGAACTGGGGGTGAACTCGCTTGGGAGGCCGAGAAAGTAAACGAGTTACGTTTATTAGAGTATATTTCCTAACAACATTTATGGTTACAGAGAATGATGAAAATGTACTCACAAAATGCCCTGCAAGGGGTGGATATGATGGTGCACAGAAAGAACCATAGTGTAGCTCGGTTGATCGCAACTAATTTCCAGACTGCTGTTCAGAATGAAATCAGAATTCAAAGTGAGTGTTTTTTCTATTGATTCCGGAGTCTATATTCATAAATCTGCTTACAGTCAGCAGTTTGTTGTATAGAAGCGAGTCTTCGATTTAGGTTCACTGAGCTGCCAACATGAGTGAAATATTATCTGCTTTTTCCTCAAATCGTACTATACATTATAATAATAGTTGAATGCATTGATACGATTCTGAACATGTTATAATTTGGAAAAGATATAAATGATTGAATATTTTTACACATGGTTCCTTCAGTGACACTATTTTTTCAAAAATTACTTCTTTGAAAGGATCTGGTATCGCGATAACTAACGATTTGTGCTTCGAAGATAGGGAAGAAAGAAAGATATTGAGTTATCACAAAAAAAAAGCACAGGCACAAAACTTGAAAGCAGTAATCATATCTAACAAACTAATAATTGAAGAAAAAACATACACAGCAACAGACTTGAAAGCTTTTGAAAACTCGGACGATTCGAACCCTAGCTCAGAAGAAGAAGATATAAACAAAGGAAATCCCCAAAAAACTATTCAAGACTGCAAGAGAAAGCGCCTCAACTATAGTCCTGAATCTACCGCTGGTGAAACAGTTCTTACCCGAAATCAAAAAAAGATGCAAGGAGATTAACAATATAGGCAGTTTATCGCGAGGTTAGGTCTCCTTTATTTCGTTTTTTTTTTCATTACTCAGTTATTTAGGACAGGAAAGTCTTCACTTTTTCATACTGATTTTAAGTTATTCTGTTTCCATTTATTGATTTTAGTAATAATGATGTTGTCATTGGGAAACATAAACATATGCTCTTCATCACCTAAAATCAATAATGAAATAAAACAATTATTAATTGAAAAACATTTTGATATTTTAGGCATATGCGAAACATGGCTGCATCCGCATATTTCAGATGCATTGTTGAAAATTGAAGGGTATATTCTGTTAGATATTATTTATAATCAATAATATTTTCTATAAGAAGTTTTTTTATTTTTATTTAGACATAAGTCAATTAATTACATTTCAAAATTATATCAACATTATCTTCTGTTTTTCATAACAACGAAAATATAAAAATACAATGTGTTGGGCGATTATTCATATTTTGTCGTAATCTTCAACACCCCTTCTCGACATTATGAATTATATATCTTCATACCAACCATTTCAATATTATTTCGCAATTTTTCGGGTCCTAGTGGTTTTGTTAAAAAATCAGCCAACATTGAATGGGATGGGCAGTACTGAAATATGATTTTATTTGTCATTTTCAGATTCTTGACGAAATTGTATTTGGTTTCAATATGTTTAGTTCTGTCACTCATTTTTTCATTGTCAAGCAGTTTGAGACATGACTGATTGTCTTCAAACATGATAATTTTTGTTATGTCTCGTTGAAAATCTTGCAACAACCCATTCAGATAAATTGCTTGTTGAGAAGCTTCTGACAATGAAATGAATTCAGCTTCTGTAGACGATAGTGCCACACAAGTTTGTTTCTTGCAACGCCAGTCAAACATGGACCCCATGAATTTGAATAAGTAACCGCTGTTTGACTTTCTATCTGACCTGTCTCCAGCCCAGTCAGCATCTGCAAATCCGTACAAAATGTCATCATCAACATCAGAATTTTTTCCAAGCTTGATTTCCATATCCATGGTGCCATTGAGATATTTCATAATCCTTTTTACTTCTGACCAATCATACGAATAGGGATCACTAACGTTTCTCCCAAGAATTGAAGTAGCAACACAGATATCTGGTCTTGTGTTCACCGATAGGTATAATAGGGCACCTATCGCGCTCCTGTAAATATCATCATTTCTAAATTTCTCATCATTGGAATTTCTGTTCTTGTAGTATCCTGTATCTAATGGAATAGTTACAGCTTTAGAATGTTCCATTTTGAAGTTCCTCAATAATTTTATGATGTACTGTTTCTGGTTTATTGAATATATCCCATGAACATCTTTTCTTACTTGAATTCCAAGATAATTATCTATATGTCCCAAACAAGTTATCTTGAATTTTTTCTCTAGCTTTGTAGCTATTTCCTCAATCATTTTTATTTCTTTACATGCGATAAGGATGTCGTCAACAAATATCAAGAGATATATGAGATTTCCTTTTTCATTTTTTATATAGAGGCATTGATCATAGTCACCCCTTCTGAATTCCATATCAATAAGAAATTTATTAATAGTGGAATTAAACATTCTGGCAGCTTGTTTCAAACCATATATTGATTTATGTAATTTGCATACCAAGTGTTCAC
Organism: Chrysomela aeneicollis; assembly: GCA_029955515.1. Taxonomy (NCBI): domain Eukaryota; kingdom Metazoa; phylum Arthropoda; class Insecta; order Coleoptera; family Chrysomelidae; genus Chrysomela; species Chrysomela aeneicollis. The sequence continues at coordinate 14,209,904 of JARUHQ010000021.1, read as the reverse complement.
GTCCTTCTTCGACATAGCCCTGAGGTTGCTTCAAATAGATTTCCTCCTCCAATTCAGCATTTAAGAAAGCAGTCTTGAAATCATAATGATAAACAGTCATTTTTTCTTTCCCAGCAATAGTAAGAAATAGACGAAACGTTGACTGTTTTACAACTGGAGCGAATACCTCGTCATAATCATATCCAAATTTTTGTGAGAATCCTTGAGCTACTATCCGGGCCTTGTATCTATTTATATTTCCTTGACTATCAGTTTTAATTTTGAAAATCCATTTACTTCCAATTGCAGTTTTTTCTCTTGGTAATTCAGATAAACTCCACGTGTTATTTAGTTTCATTGCCAATATTTCTTCGTCCATAGCATCAATCCAATTGCTTGCATCTTTTCTTGTGAGTGCTTCATTTCTTGTCTTCGGTTCTATTGAAATCTCTTCGACTTCTTTCTGTTCGGTGAATTTCCTCGGAGGTTTACCTTTATTATTTCTTTCTGATCTTCTAACTTGTTTTTCATTTCCCTCTTCACAATTTTCACCTTTCTTATTTCTATTGAAATCAGAATTCTCATCGTTCATTTTCATATTTTCTTGTTCTCCTTCATCGAATATTTCTTGTTCAGCAAACAATTCATCAGAAGTAACAGCTTCCTTTTTATTTTCAAAGAAAATTTCAACTTCTTTCTTGAGTTCATGATCATTTTCAGGATGTTCAATAGTTTTTGATTGATAATAACCGCTGTGATAATCTTCTAGAATTTTCACGTCCCTGCTGATTAAAATTTTTCCCGTACTTTCATCAAGGAGTCTATATGCTTTTGAACCAGTTTCATATCCAACCAATTTGTACTTTTTTGCTTTTTCACTCAGTTTATGTCGTTTTTCTTTTGGTATATGGGCAAAAACTGTACTTCCAAAAACCTTAATGTGACTAACGATTCCTTTCATTCCGTTCCAAACTTCAAATGGGATTTTATCAGTGGCTTTCGTCGGAACTAAGTTTTCAAGATAGTTCGCTGTCATTACTGCTTCTCCCCAGTACGTATTCGGTAGACCAGCACCAATTATCATACATCTCACCATCTCAGTCAAGTATCTATTTTTTCTTTCAGCTACCCCATTTTGTTGACTAGAGTAGGGAGCTGTTAATTGCAATTCAATACCTTCAGATTTGAGAAAATTTTTCACATCCGAATTTACATATTCTCCACCTCGGTCAGATCGGAAAATTTTCGGTTTTTTATTGAATTTATTTTTCACCAATCTAACATATTCTGTGAGCTTGTCGAATACTTCGGATTTCTTACTCAATGAATATATGGTAGAGTATCTACTGAAATCATCTATGAAAGTAAGTATAAATTTCTTTCCTCCTGGTGTAACTGTACGCATAGGCCCGCAAAGATCCGTGTGTATCATATCTAATATATTTGTTGTTTTAGTGAAGGAAATGACTGCCTTGCCATTTTTCCTTGTATGCAGGTTTCACATGTCATAATGTGTCGACAATTTCTTAAATTCATTCCATTCACCAAATTTTTGTTCGCCATATCCTTTATGACAGAAGGATCCCGATGACCGAAACGTTTGTGCCAAATGTGAATGCAGCCATCATTACATCCATCCCATACTGCCATAGTTTTATTGTATTGTCTGAGTTTGTACAAATTTCCACTCAAAACACCTTGTGCAATGACGTTATCCTTCAACTTGATATTGCAATTATCCTTGTCAAATTCAATCTTGAATTTCAAATCTGTCAATTTTTTTAATGACAGTAAAATGGAACCTAGATCAGGAACATACAGGACGTTTTTTACCAAAACTTCTGACACGGTATTATCATCCAAAAGACATTTCAATTTTCCAGTACCTACACCGTGAGAACGAACTTTCCTGCGATCAGCAAGCTCTACTTCACTTCGAGAATCAACAAAATGTGAGAAAAATTGTTTATTATTTGTCATATGACTACTAGCACCAGAGTCAATAAACCAATCTTGAATTGTATTGGTTCCGCCAATACTGAAACAAACATGTTGTATTTCTTCAACATTTGTACTGCTGATCTCGTTATTCTCCGTAGATACCACATTTGCTACATTTGAATGCATATTTTGTTGTTTCTTGAAATGATAACAATCTTTCTTCATATGTCCAGTCTTTTTGCAGAAATAGCATGTCAATGTTCCCTTCTTATTCTGTTCAAACACTTTTTTATTGAACTGTTTTTTATTTATGCTCAGAGCTAATTCACTGTCTGTCTCGTGATTTTCTTTTCTTCTGTGATATTCCTGTATCAATTTACTTTTAACCATGTCCATAGTAAGATCAGCTTCTGCTCTACTTTCTAAAGCTATTACTAAGTTTTCATAGCTTTCAGGAAGACTGCATAATAATAATGCAACTTGTAAATGTTCAGCTAAATTTTCTCCCAATGTTACTAACTGATCTATAATACCCATCATATCCGCAATATGTTTTTCCATATCACCATTTGAAGATAATGTCATCCTACAAAGTCGTTTCAAAAGAAATACTTTGCTCGTCAGCGATGATTTTTCATATTGCTTCTTCAGTTTGTCCCAAGCTTCTTTAGCTGTTTTACAGTTCTTTACATGCACAACTTGCGCATCCTCGATCAATAATCCAATTGATGCTCTTGCTTTACCATCTTTTGAAATCCAGTTTTCTGTTTTTTGTTCGGGTGGATCTTCTGTGACTATGTTCCAAAGTTCTTCCTTTAGTAGCAGCATTTCGACTTTATATTTCCATATTTGGTAGTTAGTACCATTCAATCTTACAATATTGAATTTTGAAGCATCCATGTCGACTAGCTGACTTTCTAACAGTTTTACCTTTTTATTCAGTCAATATTCAATTTATTCCAGTGACTGGGCCCATAACCTGTTAGATATTATTTATAATCAATAATATTTTCTATAAGAAGTTTTTTTATTTTTATTTAGACATAAGTCAATTAATTACATTTCAAAATTATATCAACATTATCTTCTGTTTTTCATAACAACGAAAATATAAAAATACAATGTGTTGGGCGATTATTCATATTTTGTCGTAATCTTCAACATATTCTCATCAGGAATGATAGACTCAATAAACGGGGAGGTGGAGTTGCTTTTTATGTTAAGAATAATTTGAAAGTAACAATTTTGTTAACTGAAAATTTTGATTATATTGAACATCTATGGCTGGAAATCATAGTTGATAAGGAAAAATTTGCAATTGGTACTATGTACAGGCCACCTAAAGCTGATACATTATCATTTTTCAATAAATTTGAAGATGCACTATTAGAAATATATTCGAAGTATGATAAAATATTATGCATAGGTGATGTTAATATTGATTTTCTTGATCCATACTCAAATGTTACCAATCAACTTCTATCCATAACCGGCAGCTTCAATTTACGACAAATAATCTCAGAACCTACCCATATTTCAAACCAAAGTATGACATTAATCGACCACTTCTACACGAATTATGAGCTGAAAGATTCAGGAGTTTATGATATTCCTGTAGTAAGGCACTTGTTGATATATGTTACAATGGAAATCGAGGGTGCAAGTGATACTACAAGAAAAACAATTTGCTTCAGAAATTTCACTGACATTGATTTGGAGCAATTTCAACAAGATTTAGAAAATATCAATTGGGATAATATTTACAATATCAACTCTATCGACGATAAAGTTTGTTTTTTCAGTGATAATTTCACTAATTTAGTTAATCAACATGCGCCATTACAAACAAAAATATTCTATTCAAAAGGTAGGAGGCAACCGTGGATTACACCTAATATTAAATTGATGCAGAAACTAAGTGATAAAGCTCTCCAAAAATATAAAAGAACTAAACTGCTGCTCACTTCAACTATTATAAGGATTTGCGAAACTATACATCATCTGCAACCAAAAGGGAAAAGAAAGCTTACTTACAATTCAAATTTAGTAACAACAATTCGAAAGAGAAATGGAATGAACTTAAAAATTTCAGTGTGGTTAAATCTAAGAATAAGGAACTTCCATTACCTCTTCGTGATGTAAATAAGATTTACAATCATTTTCTTAATAATAACAGAGAAAATCAGCCCAGTGACGAAATCGTACAATATTATAATAACAATTTGAAACACACCGTCACTTCTGAATTAAAGTTTCAACTAATTGATGATGATTTCGTGCTTGAAATTTTGAAAAATATCAAATCAAAGGCCTATGGACATGATGGCTTGAATATACAAATCATTATTTTTTGTAGTCCATTCATAACTCGTTATCTCACTCATATTATCAACGAATGCATTACTCGTTCTTACTTCCCCATTTCCTGGAAACGTGCAGTTGTCCTCCCTCTGCCGAAAGTTTCTTCCCCCTCCAGTTTTGATCAGTTGCGAGGTATAAGTATCTTACCAACTCTATCTAAGGTCTTGGAAAAGTCAATCGAGCACCAAATTCGTCTTCACATTACAGAAAATAAGATCCTTCCTATTCGTCAGTCTGGATTCAGGGCAGGATACAGCTGTGCATCAGCACTAACTTCTGTTATTGATGACATCCTCTCAGCCACAGATAGAAATGTGTTAAATCTTTGACTTTGGAATAAAATTAGCTCATCAAATTTGGAGTCGCATTTAATATCTATTCGCCTAGTTGGTACATCGTAAAAGCAATATCTCGCAGTATTTTTTTATCAGTAACAAAAAAGTATAAAAAGTGAGAAATAAAAAGATTCTACTCTACACAGAATACTAAACCCTATACTGGGTGAGCAACCTAACACGTCCCCTCCTAAAATAATCATCTGTGTGTATAGATACATATATATATAAATAGGTACCTTTATTATGTACAAAACTACTGTCTACTGGTTTTATTTCCCTTTTTGGTCTACCTTCTCCAGTAATGGTACTTGAAACACTAGGAATTTCCTTTACTTCTGTTTTGTTTTCAAATAGCATTTCTGGATAAGGTATGGAACTACTATCACCTATTTTTCTTTTTTTTATTAACTGATCTTCATGTCTTTTCCATACACAATCATAAGCGGGTATTTCTACTAAATACACGTTTTTTCCAACTACTTTTCTAATGATACCATCACACCAAAAAACTTTTTGCGGTTTATATCCCCTTGCCAGTACCTTTTCCCCTACTTCAAACTTTTCTGATCTAGTTCCCTTAAAATACTGTTTTTGTTTGTTTTGTTTATTTTCCACATGACTTTTGATAGTTTGATTAGGAGAAATTAAACTGAATCGATTATTTACCTTATGTCTGAACATTAATTCACTAGGGATAACACCAGTGGCAGAATGTATGGAATTTCGGTAGTCAAAAAGAAAATTTGATAGTGAAAATTCAATATCACTTTGTGAATTTGCTTCGAGATTCTTTTTGAGGGCTTGTTTAACTATTTTTACATTTGCTTCGGCAGCCCCATTTGATTGAGGGTGATAAGGTGGTGCAAATATGTGTTCAATTTTATTTAATCTCAGGAACTCATTCATTTCTTGTGAATTAAAATTTGTAGCATTGTCAGAAACCAATGTTTTGGGTAAGCCAAATCTAGAGAATGATTCCCTTAGTTTTATTATGGTTGCTTTGGTGGTTATAGTGCTCATAATGAATACTTCTAACCACTTAGAATGCGCATCACAAATGATAAAAAAATATTTTCCCAAAAATGGACCAGAATAATCCATGTGAATTCTTTCCCACGTATTTTCAGGCCATGGCCATGGATTTAGATCACTCTTGTTTGGGTTTGGACTATTTACTTTACACGCATAACAATTTTCAACAAAAATCTCAATTTCCCTATCAATTTTAGGCCACCAAAAATATGTTCTAGCAATACCTTTCATTTTTCCTATTCCTAAATGTGTGGAATGTAACTGAGATAAAACACTATTTCTCAACTTCTCTGGAATTACTACTCTATTATTCCAAATCAAACAACCACTTTCTACACTCAATTCAAACCGTTTTACCAGAAATGGTTTATATTTAGAAATTTTATACACCATAGTTGGCCAATGTCCCATTCTTACATATTTGATAATATTTTTTAGAGATGTGTCATTTTTCATTTGTTTTTGAACATCTTCAAATGTTAGATTGAATTCTTCTTTTTCCAGAAAAAAATTTAAGAACTCGTTTTCAAAATCAGTTTTAACTTCATCCGACGTATCTGCAAGCGGCATTCTAGACAAGAAATCAGCTTTATTATGCTCAGAACTTACATATTCAATTTCATAACTATAATTTGATAGGATAATGGCCCATCGCCTCAATCTATTTGCTTAAAATCCTGGAATACCCTTTTTTGGATTAAAAATAGCTACTAGGGGTTTATGGTCCGTAACCAAAATAAAATGACGTCCATATAAGTACTGATTGAACTTATGCAATCCGTAGATAATTGACAGTGCCTCCCTTTCAATCTGAGACCATTTTCTTTCAGACTCCGCCCAAGTCCTGGAAGCAAACGCAATTGGTTTTTCCAAGTCTTTGTGGAATACATGACAAATGAGAGCACCTATTCCATAACTGGAAGCATCAACAATCAATTTAATTGGTAGCTCAGGCTGAAAATGCACCAAAACATGATCAGAAGTTAGAGTATTTTTTATGGCATCAAAAGTTTTCTGACATTCTTTTGACCATTTCCACTTAATATTTCTCTTTAGTAAATTATGTAATGGAAATAAAATTGTCGACAAATTTCTGAAAAACTTTCCATAATAATTTACCAGCCCCAAGAATGATTTCAACTGATTTACATTTTCAGGTACTGGGGCCTCTTTGATAGCTTTTATTTTATCATCACAGGGATGAATGCCCTCTTTATCAATTAGAAAACCTAAATATTTCACCGAATTTTGAAAAAATGAACATTTTTCCACAGAAATCTCAAAACCTGACTCTTGTAATATTTGCAACACCTTATTTAGTCGATTTAAGTGTTCAATTTTATTAGCCCCGGTTACCAAAATGTCATCAATAAAACAAATTGTACCTTCAATTCCTTCCAATAAAGCGTCCATAGTTTTTTGAAATAAAGCCGGTCCAGAGGCCACTCCAAAAGGGAGTCGATTGTAGTAAAAAATTCCTTTATGGGTAGATATGCAAACCAATTTTTTCGAATCATCATCCAATAATATTTGCTGATATGCATTTGACAGGTCTATTTTAGAAAACTGAACACCACCTGATAATTTTGCAAATAACTCATCAGCCCTAGGCAACGGATATTGATTTATCAAAATATGTGGATTCATTGTAACCTTAAAATCGCCACAAAGTCTAACCTTCCCATTTGGTTTTATGACGGGTACCACTGGTGTTCCCCACTCTGCATAATCGGTTGGTGCAATCACCTTATCATCTAGTAATCGATTCAGTTCTTCTTCAACCTTCTGCTTCATAGAATAAGGAATTGGTATAGCCCTGAAAAATTTTGGAGGTATTTTATCATCTCTCAATACTAATTTGGCAACATCTTTGTTGAAAGTCCCTAAGCCTGGTTCGAACAACAACGGATACTTTTCAACTAAGGATTTAATGTGAAATCCCTCATCACAAAAATTTATTTCTGATAAAGTAATCTCGAATTTACTCAAAAAATCCCTCCCTAATAAGGGTGGGCCTCCATTCTCAAAAATGAAAATATACAATTTCGATATTCTATTTTTGAATGAAATATTAACCTCAATATAGCCCAAGGGTGAAATTTTGTCCCCTGTATAAACAAATAATTGTTTTTCGGTTTCATTAATCATGAATTCCTGAAAATACTGGTCATACAAATTTTTGGAAATACAAGTCACACTGGCACCAGTGTCAACCTGAAATCTAAAAGGTTTTCCTTCAATCTTAACATCCGCCATAAATGGGTTATTATTATTATTAAATTTAGTTTCCACTGTGAACAAATAATTTTCCTCCGCACTCTCTTCTACAAAATGATGAGAGTTTTTCTTTTCAATGAATGATTTTTTGTTATGGTTTTTTTTTATTTGTCTTTTGTGAGCATACCGGTGCCAAGTGCCCTTTTTTGTGACATATATGACATATACATTCCCTATACTGACATTGTCCTGATACATGATTTCTCCTACCACATACGTTACATGATACTTGCTGATTAAACCTGTATTGATATTTTTCTACCGGTTGTGATGTCCCGTGAGACGACTTCCATCTTGACTGTCCTGTCATTGAGTCTTTTCTCGAAAAATCTGGTCCTGCTCTGCTGTTCAGTTGATGAAGTTCTTCCTTACATTTTCCCGCGGAAAATTCTGGTTCCTTCAATAAACTCTCTTTAGCTGCTGCTTTTTGTATAGCGTCATCAAAAGAAATGTTTGAATCCTCCTCGTACAATCGATTCTTGATGTGTCCTTTCGGCATACCATATATGAATTTATGACATAATGCTATCTGCAAATAGTTTCCAAAATCACATCTTGCCGATAGACTTCGAACCCGTGCTGCCCATTCTCTTACGGATTCACCTGGTTGCTTCTCAGCATCATAAAATTTCGCTCTCTCAGCATGCGTTGACGTACTAGATCCAAAATGTTTATTGAAAATGTCTATCAAATTACTGAATGCCTTTTTCTCGGGGTTATCCGGTACACAAAGATTGAATACCAACCTGTATGAATTTTCTGACAGGAGGTTCAAGAAAATTGCACGTTGTCTCTCGTTTGATGTGATTTCATTTGCCACAAAATAATTCCTGAGTCGTGGCAAAAATATCGACCAATCACTCGTATCACAATCAAATTCACGGAGGTGTCCAATAATTGCCGAATTTGCGGCACTTGGGTTCACTGCGGTAACCATTTTATTATTCAACCACTTTTCACTCTACTCTTGAATAATCCTCGTCGCCACTGTTAAATCTTTGACTTTGGAATAAAATTAGCTCATCAAATTTGGAGTCGCATTTAATATCTATTCGCCTAGTTGGTACATCGTAAAAGCAATGTCTCGCAGTATTTTTTTATCAGTATCAAAAAAGTATAAAAAGTGAGAAATAAAAAGATTCTACTCTACACAGAATACTAAACCCTATACTGGGTGAGCTACCTAACAAAATGAAATTAGCATACTTATACTCATTGACTTTTCTAATTTGATATGCTCAACCACCCCATTCTGATAGCAATCCTGCATTTCGTAGGTTTCAGCTCTACTGCTGTGAATCTGATATCTTCTTACCTCAGTCATCGAACTCAGCAAGTAAAATTACTAAATACATTCTCAGATTTAGTCGATCTGAATCAAGGTGTTCCTCAGGGCAGTATATTGGGACCTTTATTGTACACAATATACACCTCAAACTTCCATACATATTTGTCACATTGCAACTACCATTTTTTCGCCGACGATACCCAAATTTACTACTCATTCAAACCTCCTGATATTCTTGAAATGAATCGAATAATCAACAATGACTTGACGGCCCTTCTTTCTGTTTGTTCTAATCATAAACTGAAAATCAACTCTAATAAATCATGTGCTATTATGTTTGGAAATAATAATATAATAAGTGTTGAACAGCACATAACACTACGGTTAGGAAATGATATCCTCCCTTTTACTGATCGAGTGAAGAATCTAGGACTAACAATGGACTCTAACTTGCGGTTCATGGATCATGTTACCAATAAATTGCGCACAGCATATGGCTCACTCAAGCATATATTCAATCATCGTGAATATTTATCAGTGAATGTAAAAAAATGCTATGTGATTCGCTTGTGTTATCTCATTTCAACCATTGTGATGTTGTCTATAATTCTTGCTTGAATGCCATCGATATCCGATGGATACAAAAAGTCCAGAATTCAAGTATTCGACTCATTTTTTGAATAAAGAGAAGACAGAGGATATCTTGCAAATTGAAGGAAGCTGGCTGGCTAAACATGTTGAATAGACGCAAACTTCACGCACTTTGCTTTTATTATAAATTTATGAAAACCAAAACTCCGTAATATCTCTATAACAAAATAACGTTTGGGTCAGAAATTCATAATTTAAACTTGAGAAGGAAAAACAATATTAACATACCTATCCATAACAAACAAATATTCAAACGATCGTTTTCATACCAAATTTCACAATTTGGACATATATTGGACATACCTCAATATAATCTTTCAATAAATGCATTTAAATAAAATCAGAAAAGAGTTATTTGAGCTACAACGATGATGTTCATTTGTTTATGTTTTTCACTTATCATTATATTTTTTTTATATGAAAATGCGTGGTTAATCTGAATATGTATTATGTTAGACATGTGATTCATCTTCTATTTTAAGACTTAGATGTGACTACTTCCGCATCTAAATTTTTCTCTTTTGTTTTGTTTTTCAGGGCAGTGTGGCACAATCGGCCTATGGCCTAACACTGTACCAATTATTTACCACATTTTTCTTCATCGTGTTGAATATAATAAATCTATTACTTTTATAGTTATTGTAAATGGTAAATAATGAATGATTATTATTATTATTATTATTATTATACATATGTCTTTTCGTATGCATGTCAACTAAAGCGTTGCATTTAGAATTGGCGTCTGATTTGACAACAGATGCCTTCATCGCCGCCCTGCGCCGATTCATCTCACGTCGAGGTCGTTGTAGTTATTTATATTGCGACAATGCTACTAATTTTATTGGGGCTAATAAGGAGCTCAAGTCTCTCGTTTCGAAAGATAATATCGTTTTCAAAAATATCCCTCCCACTGGATCCAACTTTGGCGGTATTTGGGAAGCCGGCATCAAATCGGTAAAGGCGCACCTTCAGAGAGTGGTCGGTTCTCAAATTCTGACCTACGAAGGATTTTATACTGTTTTGTGCCAAATCGAAGCAATTCTGAATTCGCGCCCGATGACTCCAATGAGTAGCGACCCCAATGATCTTGCGGTCTTGACTCCTGGTCATTTTCTGACCTTGGAACCCCTCACTAATGCGCCTGATGTCGATTTGACAGAACTTAACTCAAATAAATTGAATCGCTGGCAGCTTCTTCAAAAACTTCAACAAGATTTTTGAAGGCGCTACCAACAAGAATATCTACATACTCTTCAACAGAGAAGTAAGTGGACGAATTCTTTTACCACCCCAAATCTTGCTGATATCATTGATTCACTTGTTCTTATTAAAGATGATAATTGCCCGCCCCTTCAGTGGCGACTCGGACGCATTGTTGAGTGTTTCCCGGGATCTGATGGCGTAATTCGGGTTGTCAACTTTCGGACTGCTGGAGGAATGCTTAAACGGCCTTTATCAAATTTATGCCCATTAACCATTTCTTTTCTGGAAAAGGCGTAGCCTTTTGGTGGGCCGGAATGTTTCGTTTTCACTATATTAGTAATTATTCATAATTTTTATTTTTCTACATTAATCTTTTATTAGAACCACCTTCTATATTTTTTGTTATTACACCTATTTTGGAAGTCACTTGACGACCTTTTACGGGCAGTTTTTTGTGTCCTTCATATATATTAATTCCGAATAAAACGTTTAGTTCATTTTTCGTATTTGTATTGAATGCTCTGTGCTTTTCAAGCATCTTCAAATTTCAATTGTAATAAAATAACTATCACAGTGCTAAATAAGTTTATTTGCATAAGCTTCAATTCACTAGTTTATGGACAAACTATTCATAGTTCCTAGTCTAATCAATAAATCGGACCTTTTGGTGTTGTGCTTTGAACATCATCGGCACACGATCATCAGGAATTGGCCACCAGAGGATCCTCAAGAAAAGGCCAATTCCATATGATTTCGTCCAGAAAGTGATTCCTCATCAGACGGTAAGTCGTTATGGTGATACTTCCAAACTAGGCCAAACCATTTTCTCATATAACAGACTCAAATTTCTGATATTCCCTTCACAAGAAACAGTTATATACTCACTGCGGGTCATCCATCATTATATACTCTTAGTCAAAAATAACCGTTTACATTATGGGTATAACATCAGCAACAACTTCAACAGCAGCCAACCATCATATTATGCATGGTATCCAAATCAAACAAGAAACAGGCAGCACAACTCAACAGGTGTAGAATAACAGTTATTGTCCCATTAGCAATAATATGGGTTGAAAATTGGAAGGCTTCAAATCATGACCCAGTAGGACGTTTCTATAGTATATATCTTTTTTTCTGCTGTAACACCGTTTCATTACTTTTATATTTTCGAAAAAATAGTATATTCACCAGGTACAGTGTGGAAAGTGTTGTTTTTTTCATCAAATAAATAATCTGAAACCGAACTCGATTCTCACTGAGTTTATTTTTTACCTGATTGTATGATTTGTTTTTGCCTGTAGATCTTATCTATTTAGTTAATTTGAATGAATCCTGTTGAGATAACAAATTAGTATAAAGTGAATAACATCTGTTTGAAGTAGCTTGTATTCCAGTCTAGTCTAAGGGGGCGTAATTGAAGACTATACCTCATCAATAACTTGATATCCTGGTCTTATTATCTGACCCCTGGCTTACACAAGGGGGTGCATTGCATGGATTTACTCTGTAACCCTTTTCCACTGAAGCCACTCTCAAAGAACTTCTTGTTCTGGAAGAAAGTTGAGCATACCACTTCCTAAAAATTTGGCGCTAGAGGCAACCGCTCTAAACTAAATAGAGAACCAAGCCCTGAAGCCCTTTTTAGGGTTCTCCACCAAAAAAAGATAGTGATTATTAGTGGTTGATGAATTCGAATAATAATGAATAATAGTGCAAACTGATTCAAGACCACTGAATTGGATACTCCCCAAATGAACGATTTTCAAAGAATTTCCTAAAATTTGATCCAGAACTATTTTTATTGGCCTGGATCACTCCAAATGTGATGAATGATCCTTTACCAAATTCACCTGATACATATTTGACCCATTCTGGGGTTTTGAATAAAGAGACATCTAATCTGGGGATTATCTTACGTAGGTATACGAAGGCAGGTAATCATTTGTTAATCTGCCTTATGGTGGGGTTGTGTAACCAAGAACTAATGGATGGAGTCATCTTTCCCAAGGGTTCAACTACCATATATATACCAGCATGATGGGTGATTTTGTATTTCCAATTATTATTCGTTAGTTTTGTGCATCGACAATAATATGGAGAATCGTACAAATGAATGCAATGGTGCTCTCAATAATTCCAGACAGAAACTGCGATACCAGCAATTCTTGCAGCAGCAGCTGCATCACCAACACCTGCATAAGCAGCAACAAAGATACATGCAGCAGCAGCAACAAGACTACCACCAGCAGCAACAGAACTATCTGCAGAAGCAGCAACAAAACCACCTGCAGCAGCAGCAGCAACAAAATCATTTGCAGCAGCAGCAGCAACAGAACTACCTGCAGCAGCAACAAAACTATCTGCAGCAGCGATATCAGAAGTTCCTGCAGCAGCAGCAACAAAAATACCTGCAGCAGCAATATCAGAAGTTCCTGCAGCAGCAGCAGCATCAACATTATCTGCAGCATCAGCAGAATCAGCCATTACTGCAGCAGCAGCAGAATCAAGGATTCCTGCAGCTGCAGCAGAATCAGCCATTCTCGCAGCAGCAGCAGCCGCATCAACAGCTCCCGTATTCCGAAGAATTCTATTTGGAAATTACGAACTATATTGTTAAAAATCCTCATGTGGTGGAACTAATGATCCAAGAAATGGAATATTTCCAGAAGATTAACTAGTGAACCATAATATAATCGAGAGAAGAGCATTGATATTTTTTTTACAATGAATTATTGCATTAACAGTTTTTGCTCTACTAATTCATCAATGTATCAATTGAATTTTATTGGTTGGTATGATAAAATATCATTTCATATTATCGTTATATTGTAAACCCATACCCATAATATTAAAATCAAAAATCACTTCAACAATCTATTACACGTTGTATTAGAGGATACAAAAAAAGATACACAATGGATGATTGATACTTTCAAAATATAAACGAATAATTATTACGAGAAGCAATCGATTCGGAAAAATGAATTATACCCAATGCATGACATCGAATCAACAACAGAAAAGTTCATCAACATCATAAACGCATGTGATCAAAAAGCAACTAGATACTTTTGGAAATGTTGAATAACAAAGTTATTGATGTAGCACATTCACCAGAAATTTCATTCCAATCTTCTATTGGAACGAAACCCAGATAATGAAATCTTGACTGAATGGAAATTTATATGCAAACCCTTGATGGATATTATTATTAAATCTCTTGAATTGGACACATTCTCCTCCATTTCAAAAAAATAATTCTTTATTCCAATTCCGAGAATGGCGATAATGATCATCATGCATACATGCATCATGAGTTAGCAGAGTTATTGAATTTCTTGAGCTAATTAGACTATCAAAGAAAGGGTGAAAATCAAATAAATTAAAAATTATTTTTTCTTCAAAAATTTATCAGAAGCAGGAATTTGTGCTTCAAATTCCACTTCTTGTCGACCACAAGATGTTTTAATTACAATAGGTTTGGTGATTATGCAATCCGAGTAATTTGTTTTTGCAGAGCATAAATTTAACAACGATATATAACTTCCAGAATCTATTATAAGTGAACGTACTGGTTCAGAAAATCCAAATATTTCGATAAATGGTTTTTTACGTTGGTCCATGGCATTCAATTCTAAATGATTTTTCTTCCAGTAGCTGGTAAACAAAAATGTTCATTTGTAGATTCTACTGAGGGTTTGAATACATATTCAGTATCATATTCTTGTTCGAAGTCGGAATTCTGTGAGACGAATACCTTTTGTACATCGTCATAATTTTGCCAAACTAGCTCATCATACGTTTCTGCATTTTCAAAGTGATTTTCAGAAAAATTGTAATCAGTAGGATTCACTAATGATTCAATATCATCATTCAAATCATTATTTTTTACTGCTACAAATGTTGGTCTTGATTTTGATTGAAAACAATTGGGAATATTATGAGAAGGACCTTGTACTTTTCTATTAGGGACTTATTGTCTGGTTACTGTTGACATTGGTGTTGATTGTTTGGTTGTTAATTGATTTCTGGGTCATACGTATTTGTTTGGTTTTCCAAATACTTAACTAATACTTAACTAACTGTCGAAAAGTATTTCTTTTTAGTTCTTTTTTCTTCATTTTTTAGTTCATTTACAATAGACGTAAAATTCTCTTCTTCAATAAGATATTGCTCTGCTGTTTATAAATAATCAGGATTCTTCAATCTGACTCCTGTCTGAATTTGAGAAGGTATGTATTTGAGATATGAGACTAAACCCAATTTTTCAAAATTACTAATTTGAGCAATTTTTGCATCATTTGTCAATACTCTATCATCATTAATTGCGAAAAATATCAAACTTCGGGTATATTGACAACGAACGCCAAAACTATATGCGTTTTCTTCCGGATAGGGCTTGAGACTATGTAATTCGTTGAGCAAACAAGTTGAAGATCTCTGATCAGCAAAAGCAAATCTCAAAATGTATTCAACTTGTTCCCAGGTTTGTAATTCAATCCGACCAGATATCAAAGTTGAAGCTCTTCCACGAAGCTATCCAATTATTGCTCTGAGATCTAATTTTTTGACACGAATATCGGCTGCATATTGTTGAAGGGCTTCATCACATGCGGCAATGAAATTATTGAGTTCACATGGATCTCCACTGAACGGTGGTATAATATCTAAGGAAGGTCTCAGTTGTTGTGTCTTCAGTATCTTCTACTAATTGATTGAGGGTGTTACTTGTTCTTATTTCTTTCCTGAATTGACTAATTCATTGAGAAATCTCTCTCAAAATATTAAACATAAAACAGCATAATATAAGAGATTAATCATTCATATAGCGAAGTTCTTTTTGGAATCTAGATAATCACAAAATTCATTTACTATCGAGAAGATCATCATAGTTACTGATTCACATAGCTGATTAAAATTTTCAATGGTTTGAGGTTTCATTAGCTCAGAATCTAGATAGTTTGGAGGCCTGTCAGAAATATCTGCCATTTTATTGGACTTAGACTCCAATAACTTTCAAGCAAAATAAAAAAAAATGTGTGCGCTTACATTAGTATTTCAACTCAGAGTAGGTTATCATGTGAAACAAATTAGTCATGCTTATCTTTTTCCTCTGAAAATCATTGATGAATAATTATATCAATCTCATGAAGAATTGATTAATTATTTTGTACCTACCTGAGTTCATGAAGCGGATAAAATAGAAGTAACCCTAATAAGTGAAACATGAATCGACGAAGTGGGTTTATTCTTTGAAAACTGTATTTTATCACCATTCTGTGAGGCTTACCCATCTAATAATGAGATTATATCCAGGTAGGAGTGTTTCCTTTGAGTTGGTCTATGGCATATTAATCATTTGCCTCCTTGATCATGAGTGTTTCGTGTAATCAATTTTTTTAATGTTTCCACCAAACCAATAAAGAATAGTGAGCGTAAAAGAAAAACTTGGATTACGAAATCGTTAACAAAACATATAAATCAAAAAAACCAACTATATCGCTTATGGAAACAAAATCCGAATAACGAAAACATCAAAAATAACTACCTATCAACCAAAAAACAAACTGTGGAAAAAATTAGATATGCGAAAGACAAGTATTATAAGAACTTGATGGAAAATGAACAAAATTCAAGCAAAAAACTGTGGAACACGGTTAATGAAATTCTGAAAATCAATACAAAAAACAGATAAACAATATCAAAAACAAGAAAGGAAAAATTGTCACTGATCGGAAAATTATTGCTGACATGTTCAATAGTTTTTTCGCCAATGTAGGAGGAAATCTAGCAAAAATTATAAAAAAAAATCCAGACTATAAAAGTAAAAAGTATATAAATACAAAATTCAAT
Organism: Chrysomela aeneicollis; assembly: GCA_029955515.1. Lineage (NCBI taxonomy): Eukaryota > Metazoa > Arthropoda > Insecta > Coleoptera > Chrysomelidae > Chrysomela > Chrysomela aeneicollis. The sequence continues at coordinate 14,192,978 of JARUHQ010000021.1, read as the reverse complement.
TTTTCTTACACCTACAAATATTACTGAAATAAAAAACACCATAAATGAGTTGAAAAATAATAAATCTCCCGGGCATGATGAAATCAAAGCCAAAAATTTGAAGATTATTTTTGAGTATATTAGCAAACCTTTAACGGACATAATAAATAAATCATTCGAATTAGGAATATTTCCCTCAATTCTGAAAAACTCAATTGTAACTCCGATATTCAAAAGCGGAGACACCGATAATGTCACAAACTATAGGCCTATTTCTGTTTTACCATCGATCAGTAAAATTTTTGAAAAAATTTTGAAAGCAAGATTAGGAACATTTCTTAAAAAATACAATCTTTTATCAACATCCCAATATGGTTTCAGAGATAATAAATCTACTGCTGATGCAATTCATTCCCTAACAAAAATCATCTATGAATCTCTAGATTCGAGTACTCCCTCTATTGATTTGAAGAAGGCATTCGATACGGTCGATCACTCCATACTTCTAGATACCTTGGAAGATATGGGGGTGAGAGGTATAGCACACAAGTTATTAAAAAGTTACTTAACAAACAGAAAACGAAGAGTAAGAATTGAAAGCCAGATTAGTACAGAAATGGAAATAACATGTGGTGTACCTCAAGGGACAGTACTGGGGCCGTTGTTATTCGTGATTTACTTAAATGATTTATTCATCCAAGATACAATCGGGAAAATCATCAGTTTCGCGGACGATACGGTAATATACTATAAAAACGAAGACTGGTACAATCTGAAACTCAACATTGAAAAAGATCTTGGGAACATCAAAGACAGGTTTGACAGTAGATTACTTTCTATTAACTTCGAAAAAACGGTATACTTACCATTTAGCAGTCAAACAACATCATTACCAGAATACAACTTGAACATTCAACAAGATTTTGTTATTAAACCTGCCAAAAAAACCAAATATCTAGGTATATTTATAGATAATCATCTCAGATGGGACCATCATATAAAGTATTTAACGAAAAAATTACGTTGTATTCTATATCGATACAAATAAGTTGTAAAACCTTTGAACTACAACTACAAAAAAATTCTATACCATAGCTTAGTCGAATCCCACCTGAATTATGGAATTATTGGTTGGGGAAGAGTATCAAGAACACACGTGCATGCTCTAGAGGTCTCTCAAAGGCGATTTCTTCGAATTTTACTCAACAAGCCGGCAAGATATTCAAGCAATTTGCTGTATACGGAAACACAAATACTAGATATCAGACAATTATATAGCATTCAGATAGGATGTCAAATATATAAAAACAAACATGAACACAACACTCCAAACCATCCATATGCGACAAGAACAAAACATCGATATTATATACCTCTAGCGTCTAAGTCCATCGGACAGAAAAGCTACTTGTATCTAGCCCCAAAATTATTCAGTTATTTACCGAAAGAAATTATAGATGAAACTTCTCTGAAACGCTTCAAAAAGCAACTAATACTATTTATAAAGAAAAAGGATAGAAATGATATACATAAGTTGATAGAAGGTTAAAAAAATGTAATGGTGTATTCCCGTATATCCATTTCAGTTAACTAAACAGTTTATATTGGATTTTATTGGATTTATTCATTTTTCATCTTTAACATGTATGATTGTAATTTCTTCTTCAGCTATTTCAACTCTTTCAACTCACCAGACATTATATCTATTTAATTATATTTTAGTGAAAAAAAACAAATTTTTAAACATGTATTTTAATTCGTATGTATCTATTTTAAGACACTTTTATATTATTTTATTTATACTTATTTACATTTTATGTGCCACAAACAAGTACGTACAGTACTTCTGTGGATATTGTCATGTTTATTCATTCATAATTATATTCTTAATCTTGTATCGATCTTGTCACGAATAAACGTCATTATTATTATTATTATTATTATATCTTTTCCCTCTGAAAATCATTGATGAATAATTATATCAAACTCATAAAGAATTGATTGATTATTTTGTACCTACCTGAGTTCATGAAGCGGATAAAACTGAAGTAACCCTAATAAGTGAATCATGAATCGACGAAGTGGGTTTATTCTTTGAAAACTGTATTTTATCACCATTCTGTGAGGCTTACCCATCTAATAATGAGATTATATCCAGGTAGGAGTGTTTCCTTTGAGTTTGTCCATGGCATATTAATCATTTGCCTCCTTAATTATGAGTGTTTCTTATAATCAATTTGTTTAATCTTTCCACCAAACCATAAAATATCCATTAGTGGTTTATATTTATTGCTCTAAAGTGAGCATCACCCAAATGGTATCCCATAATCTGATCAAATCATATTACCCTGATAAAACCTTTCCAAGAATATTTGAGAATTGAGTTTTGTATACACTTCATCTATTGATTTGATCAAATATTATTGTCAAATGGATCATGATTCAAATGGTCGTGCATTTTATATTTTGTACATTCTATAGCAGACTCAATTTATTTGAAGATCCCAATAAAAGTGATACTACAATCCAATAGGCGATTCAAATTGCTGGAATTGAATATTATGATAGGCTTTACCAAATATTGTCTTTTTGATAATATTATCATTTCAGGAATCCTAAAATAAAGTCTACTACTAGTATCAAAGTTGAAAAAAACGTTTCAACCAAAGAATCCGACAACCCGATGTTTGAAAGTAACGATTTACAATTGGTTGTATTCAACGTTCTCATTTTGAATATAAATTACGTACATATCGAAATTAATATCAAGTTCAGAGAATAACGTTCTGCTCATACATTATATTTAACTCGAGAACAAACGTATTTGTGAAATAGTTAAGCGAATGAAGTTTAAAAAATGGTGGTGATTTCAATATACGTTATTTCTACGACCACGTATGAAAACGTCATGAAGCAAACTGTTTTGTCATTTGAAAAGTAGGTCATTTATTTATTTATTTATTATTATCCAAACAGGCTATTGCAGCCTAATTACTTGGATAAATAAGGTGAATTACAATTGTGTATATGAAATATTGTCTATATTATACCTACTGCCTATTAATCAATGCCCAGAATTGTAGGAGATGAACTGAGTCCAAAATCGTGGAGATGTGGAAAATCAGTCTCAAATACTTGTATTCAATATGCAGTCTAGAACATTCTTACGATAAAGCGCTGGGGATGAGGTCCAGTCTTAATCAGTCAAAGTGTTGAAATTATTACCCAGCGAGCACAAACATCCCTGGGAGGTTTTGGGATGTTCTGAAAATGTTGGCATGTGAATGTTTTTCTGGGACGCAATATGCACTTCCTTAAGAGGTCTTCAGAAGATGTTGAAAGTATTGTTTTTGTTCTTGTGTGGCGTTTCTTTGTATGTATACGGTGAGGTACTAGCGAGGTCAAAAAAATGTTTACTTGTGGATGTCAATGAGGTCATACAACATACTTTTCGACGTCACGCCCGGGATGAAGGGTTCAGTGGATTGAGCCCATTTGAGCCGTCCTATACAGTTGAACTTAGTTAAAAATTCTTAACAAGTCAACGAAAATTGAGGTTAAAGTTATTGTTCTCAGTTGTGTTGTAAAAAATCATTCAAAAAGTTCTTCTGAATTCGAACAATATCGATAACTGTGAAAAGAAACTTTGTTATTTCCATTCCGAACAATAAAGACATTAGGATGAGATGGTTTTCTGCTGTTAATACAGCTATCACAACCACCAAGTTTTTTTGTGAAGATCATTTTGATGGACAGGTGAGTGAATAAGTAGATCAGTCGAAAAAACGGAGTTACTTCATCTTTTTTTTTCAGTTGGAGGTAGATATAAATAAGATTTCACGAACAAACATCAATACAAAACTGGCATTTCCATCAAGAAAGATCAAATAGAAGCCTCACAGCATAGACAATGGGGTGAAGAGAACAGTTTGCTTTGGTGATTCTGATCCAGGAAATACCGTCAATATGGAATAGCTTATGTGCAGAGTGGAGTGGTATTCTGGTATATTTTTGTACAAATCAGTACAAGAGTCACATGCTGTTATAGTGTTAACAGAGGATAGAATTAAGATATGAAATTAGTGAAAATATAACTCCTCATTCAGTATTATAGTGTGATTATGTCAAAACTAAAATGTAAATATGTTGTTGAGACAGTCTTTAATAAATCCAAGATTAGGTTACACATTACTGGTGGTTTGTATATTAATTCAAGTTAAATGTGAAATCTTATTTCTTTCCTAAAAATATGTCCTATAGATGGAATAAAATTTATTGAATTTATATTTCAAGTCAATATAAGTGTTCATATATTTTTAAAGTGTTCATAAATTATATAAGTGTTTTTTTTGACCATTTCTGGTCATTTTGGTAATCTCTGAAAATGTTCTTTCATTTGTTTTGTTGAAGTTTGGGTAAGTGTGATTGAAGTAGATAACTATTAATTTCGCGCCGAAGTTTCGAACTATAATAGACCAATTATCATGGCTCTTTTGAAATGGGTCCTGATGATGATTCATTCTAATTCGAAACTTCGGCAAGAAAATAAAAGTTCTTCTTCAACCACACTAATCCAAATCCCAACAAAACAAAGGAAAGAAGATCTCTTCTCAAATGTCCAAATGAATAGCAAAAGACTATATAAAGTGATCTTAAAAAAAGTTTTATTCAATGCAAATCAATATACACTAAACGCTTTGGAAATGTTCTGTTGTGTCTATGAAAAGGCTATCAAAAAAACTTAGGAAGAGTTCTCTTTGTGATATCCCAAGGACATCCTGAAAATGGACGCCTGTGGCGGACATTGGCTGTTATATAAAAGTACTATTCATGTATGAACAGGATATCGCAGTGGATGTTCAATGTCTCGAAATCTCGTACTTTCAACATCTCTGAGATGTTTTTGTGCTTGCTGGGTAGCCAATTTGAGAATGGAAACCAGTGGTGCCCTTGCTGGATTCCCTATTTTGATATATTGAACATGAGGGTAGAACGTGTTCTATCACGTCATGCCGTGTCAGATCACGATGGGTATGTTATTTGAAAGAAAAAAGCACATGTGTTGAAATGAAAAATATCACAAGGCTAAAAATGATTAGTTGGTAATCACTGTCACCATAAGCACTTTTGTAAAACAACATTTATATTCATTAGATTTTCTGCCTCTTTTCGTATTGAGAAGAGAGTTCGTAACTATGATTTCAATGTGTCAGTGAGACATAACCTCTACATTCACTTTGATGAAAATCAGTCTGGAACTAGTATCTACTACATGTCTGATGATGTTGATGGGTGTGGGTAGCATCATTCACATTCACAACTTGCCTGCATCACATAGATTTTCACTTTTTACATTCGAGATGAAGAAACCAACATGAATTTCTTGGTTAATTTTAGATCTACTGAATGACTGATGGCTGAAACGCATCTGTATGATGTATTTCTAGTTGCGTGTCTTTCAACTTTCACGTACTCGTCGCTACGCGACTCGTGCTAAACGACTATACTCTTTCGGAATATGTCACTTTCTACACTTGTTACGTAATATACCGGGTGTCCCATTAAGCCTATCGACCGGATTTATCCCAGAAACTATTGGTCCCACAGTTTTAGGAAAAAAACTATCTCATGTAAAGCAGTCAAGAAAAATTCAACCGAAATATTTTCAAGTTCCTAAAACGAACGCTAGGTGGCGTAATACAGATTGAAAATTCAAAAACTTATTTTTCTTGAAAAAGTCAAATACAAACGTAGGTATTTTTCAATGTATTCTGCATCTCCTAGTCAATACCTATAACTTTTGTGAAACACTTTTTGTTCTAACTCTTCAAGCAACGACAACAAAAACAAAAGAAAAACGGTATACAAAAATCACCATAACTTCGGTTTGTCTTATCCGATTTAAATAAACTTTTATCATTTGATAAGTAATTCAAGGTAGAAAAAGGATACGATTTTAAATATTTTGGCAAATTCCTCAACAAACCACCAGATGTCGCTTTTCGTAATTTTTACCAATTATTGATGATTTCTTAGAAATTTTAAATGTAATGACATATTTTTTAATTAAGTGTCATATTCTGCAATAGATTTAGAAAAGAATGCCGAAAACCGGAAGTCTCTAGTGTTTTTTAAACAAAAGTTATGAACAAAAATGTGTTTATAAAATTACGAGCGTTATAAATTTATAATTTTAAAATATTAAGAAGGCTATGAATACAAAATAATTGGCAAAACTGTCAAGGAGATGATGACATCTGTCAACATTAATCATAAAGTTTTGAAATGTTGTTTTTTTATGCAAACTTATAAATAAAATGGAAAACCAAATTAAAGACTTTTGATGCAAAACAAATAACTTAGGTACCTACCTACTGCTTAAGGCTATAAGTTTTCATTTGAGATGTTCAAAATGACCGCGATTATTTTCAATACACATATCAAATCTTCGTCGGGTCGATGATACAGCAGTTTCTATCTCTGCTACAGAAATTGACTGTATTGCATTTTGTATGCGCAAAATCATGTCTTCCCGCGTCGTTGGTCTAGTCGTATAAACTGCATCTTTTACTCTTCCCCATAAGTAAAAAAAAGTCTAAGACAGTTAAATCGGAAGACCTAGGAGGCCAAGCAAATGGACAACCCCTTCTAATCCATCTAGCAGGAAACTGGTTATCCAAATACTCCCTTACATTGCGAGCATAATGCGCCGGACAACCGTCATGTTGAAACCACATGTTCCTGAGGGTTTCCAAAGGAATCTTCCAATAAAACTGGTAAGTGGTTGATTAAAAAGTCCAAATATCTTGCCCCATTTGAATTTTCTTCGAAAAGGTACGTAATAATTTTGCCCTCGATAATACCGCACCAATCATTAACAGAGAATTTATGTTGTTGATCAATTTCAATCATCCGGTGTGGGTTATTTTCTGCCCAGTAATGGCTGTTATGCAAATTTACCTTACCGGTACTGGTAAACGTTGCCTCATCGGTCCATAAAATTCTGGACAAAAAATTTGGAATTTCTGTTAACATATTATACGCATCCATTTGCAGAATTCCAGCCTTCTGTCAAAATCTGAAGCTGTCAGTGCTTGATGCAATGATGCAATTGAACATGATACGGATGCAATTTGTGATATTTCAAAATACTGGAGTGCTGATCTTGATACACTCAAATATCTAGCAAGAACGTTAATTATGTTTTCTTCGTTTCTTGCTCTTCGACGTCTATTGGTCGGTGGTATTGGCAAAACACTTCCGGTTTCCCTTAAGCGTCGAGACAGGCGAAGGAATACCATTCGGAAATGTTGCCTTCGTTCTGGATATACCAAACTGTATTCTCGCGAGGCAATAACTAGATTTTCAAAACTTCGAATAAATATTGCAAGCATATCATATGCTTCTGCAATATTATAAGACATTATTTTCCAAAATAAAGGTTTTTTGATAATTGAACACTAAAAGCTTAGCATAAAAATGGCTCAACGGCAAAATGTTGACAGATGTCATCATCTCCTTGACAGTTTTGCCAATTATTTTGTATTCATAGCCTTCTTGATATTCAAAAAATATGCATTTATAACGCTCGTAATCTTATAAACACATTTTTATTTAACACTAGAGACTTCCGGTTTGCGGCATTCTTTTCTAAATTTATTGCAGAATATGACACTTTATTAAAAAATATGTCATTGCATTTGAAATTTCTAAGAAATCATCAATAATTGGTAAAAATTACGAAAAGCGACATCTGGTGGTTTGTTGAGGACTTTACCAAAATATTTAAAATCGCATTCTCATTCTACCTTGAATCACCTATCAAACGATCGAAAGTTTATTTAAATCGGATAAGACAAACCGAAGTTATGGTGAGTTTTGTATACCGTTTTTCTTTTGTTTTTGTTGTCGTTGTTTGAAGAGTTAGAACAGAAAGTGTTTCACAAAAGTTATAGGTATTGACTAGGAAATGCAGAATACATAAAAAAATACCTACGATTGAATTTGTTTTTTTTTTTGAAAAAGGAGTTTTTAAATTTTCAATCTGTATTACGCCACCTAGCGGTCATTTTAGGAACTTAAAAATGTTTTGGTTGAATTTTTCTTGACTGCTTTACACAAGATAGTTTTTTTCCTAAAACTGTGGGACCAATAGTTTCTGAGATAAATCCGGTCGATAGGCTTAATGGGACACCCGGTACTATATCAGACGATTTTCAACAGCTAGTGGTAGTGAAGTCCTAAAGATAAAAGGTGAATAAAATGTTTTCTGTTAGGGTTTCAATTACTACGATAATAAGCGTAGCCTTAAAACAAATTCTTCACGAATCGTTATGAAATATCGAGATCAACAAAATTTGTTTCCTGTCACCACCTCCTATTGCCTCTACCTGAGCACCCACCTTTCTCGGGCCAATCAAAATAGCGGCCGTCTCCCCTCCCTTGGGTCTGCCACCATGTCTTCAATATATGGTCGATCATTTCAAATGTTTGGAATTCAGTTGTATTCCAATATTCGTAACGACTTGACACTTGTGCCAAACAGTCTGCTAGTTCACAGTTACCTACAAGAAGAGTCAGTATGAGTGAACACGTCCATTTATTCGACAATTCCACCGAGTTGGAAGCTGCCCCTGTTAGGAGACCAGATCGATTTCGCTGGAGGAACCAAAATAGTGCTGCGAATAAGGATGGTGATGCACCCCACATTGAACAATCGATGACAGTGGAAACACAAAGAAAGAGAAAACATGATCAGTGTGAAGAAATATCGAGTGTGGAATTGTTTACTGGCTCTCCTCCCAACAAGAAAAAATTTTTGGCATCACAGAATGACGAAGGAAAAGAATCTCATACTCCTGCTTGGATACCGGATCGGTTTAGATGGAGGAACCAAAGTTGTGCGTCGGATGACCATCGTACTCCTCTGAATAGCAGAGGGTGGTTCAAGAAGAGGAGACTGGATCAGTTCCGATGGAGGAAGCAAGACAGTGCTTTGGTTGATTATCGTGCACCCGTTAATCAGAGGGGAAGGTTTCAGAAGAGGGGACCAAATCGGTATACTTGGATTAAACCGTGTTCAGAATAATTTTTTTGTCATGGAGAACTCTATGAATATAGATGATCATTTCATTTACTCTGTTTTTGTATATGATGAAGAATTAACTGATTCTCTGCCTTTCGATAGTAGGAATCGCTATTATAGGTATTTCATTGCAGGAGTATTTCATGTATAGTTTATGTTAGCTCAGTATCAATAAAAACGATCATTATTATTATTCCGAAAGGTTTTGAGTGTTTTTTGACCGCCAACTCAGTTGCAAAGCAACCTTCGGGGTCTCAAGAAGACTTATATGAGTAAGGAATACGGAAATCTCAGATTTCTAAGGGTAAGAACAGACGGAGCGGTTATCGCCAAGTCGGCAGAGAAGCGGCTCGAAACACACTGCGTTTAGCGACCGAAAAAGGTTATTGTGCTGATTGCGTATAGTAGCGATGGCTTTTTTTGAATCTCCTGATGATAGTGCTGTTAAATTTTTAATGACGACCGTTGTCGTACTGTATAATAGAGATCGAAGAGAGAGAAAAAAATTTGTCAATTGTCGAAAGACATATTCAAATAATATATCAATCATTAAAGATCCGTGCTCGTAATCCTTCCATATAAACTGGCAACACTGACAACAATGAAACCGCCTCGCAAACGCAAGTCGTAAAACCGCTCTCGGTGCATGATGTTCAGCAGGGTACGCGCGGCGGCCGATTCGTCTGCCGACTCGGCGACGTACCGTCTGTTTCATACAGTTGAGAATAATACAACCAGGCACCGAGTCGGCAGACCACTCGGCCGCCAACTCGGCACAAACCGCGTTGTGTGTGTTTACCCTAAGTGTCATCCGGAGCTCTACTCGGCTGGTTATCGTTGAGAGTACGAAGGTTTGAAATTTATGAAGAAAGGTTATAAAGATAACTTGCCTATCGAATCAGAGGATTCGAATATCAATAATCTGAAGAAAATAATAATATACATACAGATATTTAAAGGAAACATAAACATTATGTGATTTGTGTAACATAGGAGATATCTGATACATACTATGCAAGGTGTATGGAACTTGTGAGTACTTTGGAATGTCTTACTCTTCTGATGTTGAATCTATGTGTTGGACACATATTCTGCAATATCATGAATCTATTAGCGATTATACATGTACATCATGTCCTCTGATCCCATGTATTTTAACACATGACAATTGACAGAACAGCTTCATCGCAGTTACCGCTCGTCACCACCCACAGACATCTCCTCTTTGACATTCGATGGCCTCGAGACCTCAACACTTTTGAATCATTAAACATCTTCGAAAGTACTGTGTGATTTTCTTAATCTTTAAAATACATTTCTGGAATTCAACCTTGATCGTAAACAATGACTTGAAGTTTCCTGATGTAGGTCGCTGTCATTCGCAAAGATCTAAAGTATAAATGTGGTTCTGTGGAAAAAGAGTCTGAGGAGTTAAAGATCCAATGATCCTAACCGTAGTCCTGTCATGGTGATAGGTTTTGTGGTTCTATGATACAAAGAAGGTTCAGTTGATCAAGTTGGCCCGTTTAAAAAAAAAACTTAATTCACAACTGTGCCAAGGTGTGTTGCGCATTTGATAGTGTTTTTTAAGCAGGCGTGATTAAAAAAATACTTGGTTGGGTGATTAGATGGCTTTTTATCTTTTGGGCGATGATAATGATAAAAATGAGCAGATTCAAATTTATCCTCGGGGCGAGCAAAACCCTAGTGAAAAGCTGTTCCACCATTATTGGGAAGGTGAGTCTGGAAAATTCCAAAATGGAATTTCAACGTGGATATTAATCTGGCGATCTATATTATTATAGATCTGCTAACCTTTTTCGTGGGTACCATCTCACCCTGGATTTTATGCGAAGATTTTTCGGGATCAGTAGGCTATAGGGGCTCTTCCGGCAATCTATACGAGCCGGCTCACTTCTGTGGAGGAATTTTTTACCTGGGTCAGCCATTTTGTTCTCCAAAAAAGGCTATGGATTTTGCTTGGGTTCCAAGACCGGCTGCACACTGGCTTCCAGGATAGAATATACAGGGGATACCACCAATGCCTAGATTTGTCTCCGGGATCTCCCTATCCTAACGGCAGTACTCCTGGGTGGTGACAAGCCTACACTTTCTGTTTCGAATTTCTACATCTGTGGAACTTTGTGGGCCCGTCTTCAGCCCTACTTCTTGACTGGGTTTTAGGGCTGGTATCAGCTGCTTCAGGTCAGAACTTTCCAGATTCATGAGAGTTATTCACCATAATTTTTTTATGTGTTATAAAAAATCCTCAGGCATTACGGTTATTCAATTTATAAGTTACCACTCGAAAAAAAAATTGAAAAAACATTATTACATATTCATTTTATCATAACGGGATGGTTATGACAATAAGTTAGTCTCACACAAATATGTGAACTCATATATTGGCCAATATAGGATGGAAATATTAGTATATCAAGTATGGAGAACGGTAAGGGTTTTATACCGATCGAAGACAATTGTTTGGAGGAGGAGCGGAGCGACGACTCCAATTATTGTCTGAGATCGGTTACCCTTAACGTTCGACATGCTTATAACGTTTTTCACAGGATTTATACTATTATAATTTATAAAAATAAATTGAAATTAAGAGAATCTTCAATTCGACGGTAAGTGAATTACTTACCGTCGAGTTGGAGTACTTACCGTCGAGTTGGATTACTTACCGTCGAGTTGCTAGTAAATGTCACCTACTGACGTGAAATCTGTCACGGTGAACAGTCGAAAATGATCGATCGTGCAAAAAGGTATTTAAGAAGTGATTAATTAATTACTGATGTCATAACTTATAAGTGGAATATCACTTAACAATTTCACTTTTTCTTTTTAATTTGTACAAGTATGGGATTTCATTGAACAATGTGGTTCATCTGAGACTTTTCTTTGGAATTACATTTCTCAGTTTTCGCTTATATAAACTGCAGTGGCGCCTAACAATTGAAACAATGAACCCCAGTTTTCATTGAACTCACACCCAGCCGGCTAACAGCAGAGCTGCCGTGCTTTATAACTGTACCCTATATGGACCAACAGTCTTAGGACTTTGAGAATTACAGGTAAGTCTGATTATAGAAAAACCAGGGTAACGTTATATACTCACTGAGGGTCATCCATCATTATATACTCTTACTTAAAACTTACCATTTTCATTATGGGTATAACATCAGCAACAACTTCAACAGCAGCCAATCATCATATTATGCATGGTATCCAAATCAAACAAGAAACAGGCAGCACAACTCAACAGGTGTAGAATAACAGTTATTGCCCCATTAGCGATAATATGGGTTGAAATTTGGGAGGCTTCAAACCATGTCCCAGTAGGACGTTTCTATAGTATATATCCTTTTTTCTGCTGTAACACCGTTTCATTAGTTTCATATTTTCAGGAAACTAGTATATTAACCAGGTACAGTGTGGAAAGTGTTTTTTTCATCAAATGAGTCTGAAACCGAACTCGATTCTCACTGAGTTCATTTCGTACCTGATTGTATGATTCGTTTTTGCCTGTAGATCTTATCTATTTAGTTAATTCGAATGAATCCTGTTGAGATGAAAAATTAGTATAAAGTGAATAACATCTGTTTGAAGTAGCTTGTATTCATGTCTAGTCTAAGGGGCGTAATTGAAGACTATACCTCCTCAATAACTTGATATCTTGGTCTTATTATCTGACCCCTGGCTTACACAAGGGGGTGCATTGCATGGATTTACTCTGTAAACCTTTTTCACCAAAGCCACTCTAGGGCCTTTCAAAGAACTTCTTGTTCTGGAAGAAAGTTGAGCATACCACTTCCTAAAAATTTGGCGCTAGATGCAACCGCTCTAAACTAAATAGAGAACCAAGCCCTGAAGCTCTTTGTAGGGTTCTTCACCAAAAAAAAATGATGATTATTAGTAGTTAATGAATTTGAATAATAATGAAAAATAGTGCAAACTGATTCAAGACCACTGAATTGGATACTCCCCAAATGAACGATTTTCAAAGAATTTCCTAGAATTTGATCCAGAACTATTTTTATTGACCTGGATCACTCCAAATGTGATGAATATCCTTTACCAGTTTTACCTGATACATATTCAACCCATTCTGGGGTTGTGAATAAAGAGACATCTAATGTGGGGATTATCTTACGTAGGTATACGAAGGCAGGTAATTATTTGTTAATCTGCCTTATGGTGGGGTCGTGTAACCAAAGTAAGTGATTGGACAAGAACTAATGGATGGAGTCATCCCTCCCAAGGGTTCAACTACCATATATATACCAGCATGATGGGTGATTTTGTATTTCCAATTATTATTCGTTAGTTTTGTGCATCGACAATAATATGGAGAATCGTACAAATGAATGCAATGGTGCTCTCAATAATTCCAGACAGAAACTGCGATACCAGCAATTCTTGCAGCAGCAGCTGCATCACCAACACCTGCATCAGCAGCAACAAAGATACATGCAGCAGCAGCAGCAAGACTACCAGCAGCAGCAACAGAACTATCTGCAGCAGCAGCAACAAAACTACCTGCAGCAGCAGCAACAAAATTATCTGCAGCAGCAGCAACAGAACTACCTGCAGCAGCAGCAACAAAACTATCTGCAGCAGCAATATCAGAAGTTCCTGCAGCAGCAGCAGCAACAAAAATACCTGCAGCAGCAATATCAGAAGTTCCTGCAGCAGCAGCATCAACATTATCAGCAGAATCAGCCATTACTGCAGCAGCAGCAGAATCCAGGATTCCTGCAGCTGCAGCAGAATCAGCCATTCTTGCAGCAGCAGCAGCCGCATCAACAGCTCCCGTATTCCGAAGAATGCTATTTGGAAATTACGAACTATATTGTAAAAAATCCTCATGTGGTGGAGCTAATGATCCAAGAAATGGAATATTTCCAGAGTATTAACTAGTGAACCATAATATAATTGAGAGAAAAGCATTGATATTTTTTTACGATGAATTTTTGCATGAACAGTTTTTGCTCTACTAATTCATCAATGTAGCAATTGAAATTGATTGGTTGGTATGATAAAATATCATTTCATATTATCGTTATATTGTAAACCCATGCCCATAATATTAAAATAACAAATCACTTCAACAATCTATTACACGTTGTATCAGAGGATACAAAAAAAGATACACAATGGATGATTGATACTTTCAAAATATAAACGAATAATTATTACGAGAAGCAATCAATTCGGAAAAATGAATTATACCCAATGCATGATATCGAATCAACATGTGATCGCATGTGATCGAAAAACCAACTAGATACTTTTGCAAATATTGGATAACAAAGTCATTGATGTAGCACATTCACCAGAAATATCATTCCAATCTTCTATTGAAACGAAACCCAGATAATGAAATCTTGATTGAATAGAAATTATATGCAAATCCTTGATGGATATTATTATTAAATCTTTTGAATTGGTAACATTCTCCTCTATTTCGAAAAAATAATTCTCTATTCCAATTCCGAAAATGGCGATAATGATCATCATGCATACATGCATCATGAGTAAGCAGAGTTATTGAATCTCTTGAGCTAATTAGACCATCAAAGAAAGGGTGAAAATCAAATAAATTGAAAATTATTTTTTTTTCAAAAATTTATCAGAAGCAGGAATTTGTACTTCATATTCCACTTCTTGTCGACCACAAGATGTTTTAATTACAGTAGGTTTGGTAATTATGCAATCCGAGAAATTTGTTTTTGCAGAGCATAAATTTAACAACGATATATGACTTCCAGAATCTATTATAAGTGAACGTACTGGTTCAGAAAATCCAAATATTCCGATAAATGATTATTTACGTTGGTCCATGGCATTCAATTCTAAATGATTTTTCTTCCAGTAGCTGGTAAACAAAAATGTTCATTTGTAGATTCTACTGAGGGTTTGAATATATTTTCAGTATCATATTCTTGTTCGAAGTCGGAATTCTTTGAGACGAATCCCTTTTGTACATCGTCATAATTTTGCCAAACTAGCTCATCATACGTTTCTGTATTTTCAAAATGATTTTCTGAAAAATTGTAATCAATATGATTCATTATCATCATTCAAATTATTATTATTTTCTGCTACAAATGTTGGTCTTGATTTTGATTGAAAACAATTAGGAATATTATGAGAAGGACCTTGTACTTGTCTATTAGGAAAAAGGACTTATTGTCTAGTTACAGTTGACATTGGCGTTGATTGTTTGGTTGTTAATTGATTTTTGGGTCTTCATACGTATTTGTTTGGTTTTCCAAATACCTGTTTATTTGTGAAGAATTTTTGGGAAACTTGTCTGGGATTAATTTGAATGGGTTGGCTAGGATAATGCTTTCGTGATTCTTGATTATTAGAAAACTGTTGCATAATCTGAGGTCTGTAATATTGTAGGTAATTTAAAATTATCTTGATATTTTTGTGATTGAAAATTAGGTGTTTTCTGAATTAATGGTGCTTTTATGTTAGGTGAGTATTGAGGTAACTGTCGAAAAGTATTTCTTTTTACTTCATTTACAATAGACGTAAAATTCTCTTCCTCAATAAGATATTGCTCTGCTGTTTATAAACAATCAGGATTCTTCAATATGACTCCTGTCTGAATTTGAGGAGGTATGTATTTGAGATATGAGACTTAAACCAATTTTTCAAAATTACCAAGTTGAGCAATTTTTGCATCATTTGTCATTACTCTATCATCATTAATTTCGGAAAATATCAAACTTTGGGTATATTGACAACGAACGCCAAAACTATATGCGTTTTCTTCCGGATAGGGCTTGAGACTATGTAATTCGTTGAGCAAACAAGTTAAAGATCTCTGATCAGCAAAAGCAAATCTCAAAATTTATTCAACTTGATCCCAGGTTTGTAATTCAATCCGACCAGATATCAAAGTTAAAGCTTTTCCACGAAGCTATCCAATTATTGCTATGAAAATTAATTTTTTGACACGAATATCGGCTGCATATTGTTGACGGGCTTCATCACATGCGGCTATGAAATTATTGAGTTCACATGGATCTCCACTGAACGGTGGTATAATATCTAAGAAATGTCTCAGTTGTTGTGTCTTCAGTATCTCCTACTACTTGATTGAGGGTGTTACTTGTTCTTATTTCTTTCCTGAACTGACTAATTCATTGAGAAATCTCTCTCAAAATATAAAACATGAAACAGCATTGTGACGTTAATTTCACAAAAGGAAACTATTGTCTCACTGCACGACAGCTCAATAGTCGGTAGAGAGGTAATGGGTTGAACATTTAGGTGTTATGATTTTATAAATTCAATGATTTGTTGGGTGAATAGTGGGCGCCACCTAGAATGAACTAGGAAGGAATTGGGAGGGACAAAACAAATATATCACACAGTACCTGATTTTTTAACCATGCATATAATGAACAAGAAAACCCCTGACCCATTTATATAATGAATAGATAATGAATAAGTTACTGTTAGTAAGCTTAAGAGTAGTTACACAGTTTTAGTTTGGTTTTATACACTCCAACATCATAAAACTGCTTTAGTCAAAATTATTAGTGTTTCCATCAAAATTGACTGGAAGATAACTAATTATATACTTTAAGAGCCTCACTATGGCTTAAGTGGATATGTAGATAGATTCAAAATAGTCCTAAAGGCGGGATGTGAAATTTTGTATATGATTATAGGTGATTTTGGACTCCATGAAGTGGAGTATCAGCGCTGATATTCCCTTTCTTACAATGTAGGAGGATAGATAATCAATATGAAATGTTAAATTCCAATAAATCTTGGAGATTCATCTTCTCATCCTGTAGACTCCAGGTGGTTGAAGTTAAAAGGAAAATCTACTTACAGTAGGCTGCTCATCTTACTGTTAAATTACAAAAAGAAACATAATTCCTTGCAGGTTCAGCAATCTAGGGACTTCCCATTCTTCTATCCATTATATCAGGTCCACAGCATGGCAAACATAAATTATAAATCCAAAATTATTGCCCCATCAGCAACTTGGGTGAAAATAACAGAATGTTACATCACATTTCTGTTGGGAATGTTGGGATTATTCCCGGTTAAATCGTCTTAACATGGTCATAACTCCTAAGTTTGACAAAATTCAAAATGGAGGTTTTACAAGAGGTGTCCTGCACTAAGAAGAAGGCCTACAAGGAATTTCGAGTTGAGTGAGATGTCTCATGCATTCATATTTGATTTAATACTTGCCTAAAGGTCTCAATCGGCCTTCGTCATAAGAACGGTGAACTAAAGGGCATCTTTATTACCAAATTTTATAAATTTAAGGCAGGCTCAAAAATGTCGACTTTTCATGTCGAAGCCCTTAAAGAGAGAGAGCGAAATCTCCAGAAATTTCTTTGCACCAATTCTACACTCTGTCAACTCTTTAATTGTTCGAGGTCATCGTATATGTTATGAATCGGGCTAAACGGGGAACTTGCGAATATCGCTCATAGCAACATTCGGACGGTACCGTCCGCGCACGGCTAGGTATCGTGAAATCAAAAAAGGAAGTATTGAATTGTCGCACCCGCATCAGAGGAAGAATAGGGTAATGAACACAATAACCTATTATTATTTGTTTACAAAGTACAAATACGAATGCTTTGTCTGGAAACACCTCATAAAACGAAATCCTTTGTAGAAAACATTTGATATTCAATCCAAGGGAACAAAATATAATGGATACTCGATGCAGGTTTTTGTTTGGATTTGGAAATTGTTACTGTTGTTGAATTTGGTTGTTAATAACTGATCTACTGAAAATCACCTATGGATCAAACCACTAAAATAACTGTATTCCGAAATTGTATGTGAAATGGTAAGTAGACGATATGAACGATCCACTGGACCGTTACAGCATAATATAAGAGATTAATCATTTATATAGCGAAGTTCTCTTTGGAATCTAGATAATCACAAAATTCATAAACTTTCGAGAAGTTCATCATAGTTACTGATTCACATAGCTGATTGGAATTTTCAATGGTTTGAGGTTTCATTCGCTCAGAATCTAGATAGTTTGGAGGCCTGTCAGAAATATCTGCCATTTTACTGGACTTAGACTCCAATAACTTTCAAGCAAAATAAATAAAAATATGTACGCTTACATTAGTATTTCAACTCAGAGTAGGTTATCATGTGAAACAAATTAGTCATGCAGGTTCTACACTGTCCCGTTGGAAGTGGGTAATAAATACACGTTTGGAGATAATATTAGATATTTTAATTTATTATTATTAACTTTTGAAAGTCCTTCTGATTGAGTGCCATCATAGTGCCTTCTGATTGAGTGCCATCATAGTTGAATTGAGATAAATGGACGGTGTATAGTTTATCGAAGCAATAAGAGATACTCAGGAAAAACCTGTCAACAAATGCCGTTATCAGTTAAAGATAAGCATTTGGCTAAAGGTACCCACATACGTTGAATATAAAAATCCTAATAACTGAAATGGAAGAACTTCGTCAAGAAGTTATAAAAAATAGAACAGAAATAAGGGGTGCAATAGAAGCTAGTGAAGCGAGAGTATTATTGAGACTCGAGGCATTAAATAGCAAAGTAAAGAAGCTAGAAAAGGAAAATCAAGGTTTGAAGAAGAAGGTCGAACTGTTAGAAAGGATGTAGCATTTAAAATTGCTACCTTTTGATTTGGTTTTTTTAAATAGTAAATCTTTCATTTATTTGGCATTGGCATAGTACTCACAAAGAACATTCAGTCTTGAAATCAAATTCCTAAATAGAACATCTATCAAAACCACTATTTCAAAACAAACATCACATAGAGTGAATGCAAGTAAATTCGCAGGTTTCCAACACTAGGTATTACTTTTGCTTCTGACATTCTAAAGGCTGTTGGAAGTGATGTAACAAGCTGCAGGAATCTTATGATTTCTGGCTACCTGTCTGATCCTAGGCCTGGAATTGAAGATAATAGAGTCAATAAAAACATCCTTTCACATGTAAGCAGGTGACATACCGTTGTGTTCTCTAGTGTGATGAAATCTAGGCTATTGAAGGCTATTTCAGGATTTTTCGATCTGAATGTGATCTTGATTGGGTTATTGGGGTTGTTTTGTTTACTTTTCAGAATTTTATTTTCTAGACGTCGATGTCATTGCTTGGTTTGTCATTGATCTTCTGTCATGGATCTTATGTCATCGATCTTCGGTCTCAAGTTGGTTAGCCGTAAGTGTTCGTGCCCGTAGCAGAAAAGAAAGAAGAGGAATTATGGTCTTCTCTGATTATCTTCGTTGTACTTCGTTCTGTCAAACGGGATAGCATTTGTGGTTCTGACCAATGAGAGGCTAGGATTTCAAAACTGGCGCTGATTTCATACAGGATGTGCAGTTTTTTTGGCAATTTTTGGGAATAGGAGATGGTATCCGTCCTCTAGCGGCGAACTCGTGGCTTTTCCCTGGTGGCCATGATGAGGTGCGTTTGACTCGTTTTAGATATTCTTTTTTCGGTGTGTTTAACCGAAAATTAACCCTTTTGGGGAATTTACGTGAGTGCCGTTGGGGCCGAGTTCAAGTCGCACCCATCGATTGTGGTTTTGGAGCCGTTTTATGGGGATTTGTGCTGACCACCAGGAGACTGCCATGCGGTAGGAACGCCGCCATTTTGTCCTGATGTCCTGTTTGCCGTTTTGACTATCTTCTAGTTTTATCTCCCTTCTCAGAAGGTAAGTTATAACTTATAAGCCAGCAATGATATCTTCAGGGGGAAAATATACCTATTTTTTTTTGGGGTTTTTTCGTTGGCACATGTCCTCTCATGAGGCTATTTTTGTTAGGGTGTTAGGGTACAGCTTAGCCCTCATCAGACTCCTGGCATCGAACGAACGACTCTTGTGGCACATCTTGACTCTGGTCAAGATTCCCACGAGGGCCAACATCGAGTCACTTTTAAATCTTGGCCAGAGTCGACAGACAACCACCGGATGAGGACCAGTAGAGCCGGTAGAGACTGGCGCCTTGCTGAGCTACACCATCGACCCCTGGCTGACCTGGGAGTGTGAGCCTTCTTCTAGTCGTCTTCTCAATTTTCCGAATATATTATAACTTACTATCAAATTGAGTGGCGCCCTCTATAATTTGAATTTTCAATTATCGAGCCAAATAAAATCCGAACTCACTATATCTGTTCTCCGGCGAACAGCTGCCGTCAGCAAATGTGTTTCTATTTTTTAATTTCAATTTTGGAATATAAAGTAGGCCACATAAATAGCTTCCAACGTGTGGGGCTCGAAAATTCGACATTTTATGTTGAATAAATTTTTGTAAAACCTGAATTTGATTTTCTTAGATTGTTTGGTTTGGAACATTTAGTTGAATAAACAGCCTGTCCACCAAGTCTTGTTTATTTAAAGACAGACATTTCAGGAACAGCTTTAGGCGTTTTCAAACAGGTGAACAGGATAGATATGTTTCTAAGAGATATCTTGGATTTTGTCACACTGGAGAGCATTTCGGTGTGTGTGTTTGTAATAATTATATATTTTGGAGCTAAGATAGCAATTTTTGAAAATTTCCTTTTTGAAAATAAATTTCTGGTAACAATTTTGACAGACATTTTTCATAGGAATTTTCATAGATATTTTTGTGACTGACAACTACTTGCTTCAGGAATTTATTTAGATATTTCATTTGCTTTCATTTGTTTCTGCTCATTCTCATCATTATGGATTCACTTAAGGTGAAACACTTGCTGATAGCTGAGATCAACTATGAGTTGAGGATCAGAGGTGTTATTTCTGATCGAAATATGGATGATAAGAGGAAAATTTTAGGTCGTTTGATTTCAAATGAGATTCAACAAGGACAGAATGTTCTTGCCTTATAGTAGATCCATCTTTTGATTTTGAGATTGAGAAAACAGAAATAGAAAATACGTTAACTTCTATTAAATTTTTAATCAGTGATTTTGATGGTCCTTCTACAGATTCCACTTATAAAAGAGCAGTATCTAGATTAGGTCATGTGACTTTGAGGATTCAGAGAATTTCATTAAACAACACTGATGAAAATTTTGAAGAGATGTCATCGTTTAAAAATGAATCTTATGCCACATCTCTACAATTAGATGCTGAATTACATGACAAGGTGTCAGAACCAGAATCTGAACCAGTTAATGTGCCATTAATGAACTCTACCGTCAATCCACTGATGAGACCATCTACCAGTAATTCTTTCTCTCAAAATTTCACGAAATCAACTCCTGTTTACAAATTGGGAATACAATTTGATGGAGAATCAAAAAATCTCTTATCATTCATTGATCGTATTGAAGAACTCGCACAAGCAAGACATATATCTAAACTTGAATTGTTTGAGTCTGCTAGTGATCTTTTTACTGGTAAAGCCACTTTTTGGTTTAGATACATTAAATCTCAAGTCACTGATTGGGACTCTTTAACTTTAAAAATGAGGAAAGATTTTCTAGTGTCAGATTTTGAAGATGAAGTGTGGCAACAGATAAAGAACCGGAAACAGGGAAATTCGGAACCTGTAGTTATCTATATTGCTTGTATGGAAGCACTTTTCAATAGACTCAGTCATGGAGCAGCTGAGGTAACTAAAATAAGATATATCAAAATGGGACTAAAATCTGATTATCGAAGTAGGTTGGCATTGTGTGATATCGATTCAGTTTCACATCTTGGAACTTTATGTAAGAAGTTAGAGGAATCTGATGCATTATGCCCCAGTAGTTCTAGTTCCCAGAGTAGATCAGTATCTATGTTAGATGATCCGGAGTTAGCTTTCATTTCGAATAGTCCTAAGAATGAAGATTCTGGTAATAAATTCCGGAAAAATAAATTCAGAAATGCCACTTCAACTTCAAATTCTTCACCTCCAATTTCTACACCTTCAAATTTTTCAAATACTTTGGCCTCAAATAGCATTTCTGCCCCTTCCTCATCAGTTGGTACAGCTACCAGTAAAGTGGGAAACCCTAAAGTGAGAAATCCTGTTATTTGCTGGAGATACAATTTAGCAAATCATACTTTTCAAGATTGCAAGTCAGGTATCAAGAAAAAGTTTTGCTTTAAATGTGGAACACCAAATGTCGTTTTCAAAGACTGTGATAGGTGTAAGGGAAACGAATAAAGGATAATGTTGTTAAAGGCTCTCAATTTTCTCCAAATATTCCAAGAGCCAATAGCTTAAATTTTAATATTGAGAAAGATCCTTCCAATTTTGTAGCTCCTTTATTGTTTAAGAAAAATAATGATATTAGGCCTTATGTGAAAATCCAACTTTTTGACACAAATGTCATTGCACTTTTAGACAGTGGTGCCAACATGTCCGTCATAGGTCAAGGAGGTTTAAGGACAATAAAAAATCTTGATTTACTAATCAGAAGTCCTCACTTGAACCATGTTTTAACTGCTGATGGTACACAGCAAAAAGTTGATGGAATAGTAGATTTGCCTATTCACATAAATGGAGACGTACAAATTATTCCTGCATTAGTGGTACCTTCCCTATCACAATCTTTTATTTTGGGCAGTGATTTCTGTAGTAAATTTGGTGTGTCCATTGATTTTCAAGATTTCAGTTGGGACATTAAATGTCGAGTTTCAGGTGAAACTGTAGACATTGTTGCCACTTCTCAACAATGTAGTATTTTTGAGACAAGTCTTGAGACAAATATTGATGATGAGCTCACACAGGAACAGATGAGACAAATGAAAGATCTCGTAAACTCATTTAAGGAAATTAGTAGTGATTCTCGTTTAGGTCGAACTAATAAGATAACTTTAGAGATTGATACCGGTGATGCAAAACCGTTTAAACAGAGACAATATTTAATGTCACCGTATATGTTGAACATGCTTAATGATGAACTAGATGACATGCTCAGATTGGGTGTTGTTGAACCATCACAAAGTCCTTGGAACAGTCTCGTCCTGTTAGTTAAGAAATCATCTGGTGAATACCGATTTTGTTTTAATGGACGTAAGTTGAATGAACTTACTAAACACGATAGCTATCCACTACCAAGGATAGACAGAATCTTAACTTTGTTGAGAAACGCTAAGTATAGATCGAGTATCGATTTAAGGAAAGCTTTCTGGCAAGTTCCACTTACAGAGTCGTCTAAAGAAAAAACTGCGTTTAGTATTCCAGGACGAGGACTATTTCACTTTAATGTTATGCCGTTTGGCTTATGTAACAGCGCGCAGACGCAACAAAGACTGTGTGATGCGTTGTTCGGCCCCCGATTTGAGCCTCATTTATTCACATATTTGGATGATATAATCATTATTTCATCTACTTTTGAGGAGCATGTGAATCTTTTATACGAAGTAAAGGGTATCTTGAAAGATGCTAATTTAACCATAAATTTAAAGAAATGCGAGTTTTTTAGAACATCTCTTAAATATCTCGGTTTTGTAATAGATAGGCAAGGAATCAGGACTGATCCTTCCAAAGTTTCAGTTATGGTTAATTATGCTCGTCCAACTACTAGTACTGAGATAAAACGATTTATGGGTCTTTGTTCATGGTATAGGAGATTTATTGATAATTTTTCTACTTTAATAGCTCCTATTAGCGCTTTGTTGAAAGGAAAAGGTAAAAAGCAACCTATAGAGTGGACTCCTGAGGCGGAAGCTTCCTTTCTCGCCATCAAGAATGCTCTTGTGTCAGCACCCATTTTATGTCCTCCTGATTTTGCTTTGCCATTTACCATCCAGTGCGATGCAAGTGATGTAGGCGTGGGTGGTGTGTTGACTCAAGAGGTTCAAGGTGTCGAGAGAGTCATTGCCTATGCCTCAAGGTCCCTATCAAAATCGGAAAGGAATTACAGTGTAACAGAGAGGGAATTATTGAGTTTAATCTTTTTGATAGATAAATTTCGTCCTTATATTGAAGGAACTGTTTTTAAGGTGACTACTGATCACCATAGCCTCCTCTGGCTTCATAATCTTAAAGATCCTTCAGGGAGATTAGCCAGATGGGCTGTTAAATTGAGGCAACACACTTTTGAGTTGACCTATACTAAGGGTGCTAATAATCGAGTGCCAGATTTTCTCTCCAGAATTCCTTCAGTTGAAATGGACAAGTTGGAAGTAAATCTAATAGATATTGTATCTAAAGATTCAGATACCTAGTATTCCTCTCTGCGAGCTAAAGTTTTACAAGATCCTGTTGCCTATTCCCATTTTAAAGTAGACAATGAATTGATATATAAATATGTTCCTTCAAAAACACCCATTAAATCTAATATCGTTGAATGGAAAGTAGTTGTGCCGAAATCACAAAGAATTTCTGTCATAAAAGATTCACATGATCCATCAATTTGCAGTCACTTTGGTTTTTTTAAGACACTATCGAGAGTTCAAGATCACTACTATTGGCCTAAAATGAGGTGCGATATCTTAAGATATGTAAAGTCGTGTAAAGTCTGCCAGTCGCAAAAATTATCGAACACTCCTCGTATGGGACTTATGGGTGCTCAACGTTCCGTCAAATATCCTTTTCAGACTATTGCTGTTGACATTATGGGACCATTTCCCAGATCTTCTAAAGGTTTTACTTATTTATTGGTTGTTTCGGATTTCTTTACTAAATATACACTGTTGTGTCCAATGCGGGATGCCAAGGCACCTAGCATAATTAAGTTTATGGAAAATCAAGTTTTTTTGATATTTGGAGTACCACAGTTCATTATCTGTGATAACGGAACACAGTTTAATGGTAAACAGTTTAAAAAGTTAGCTGAAACATTTAAGGTTCGTTACTCAGCACAGTGTAATTTTGTAGAAAGAACCAATAAAACCATAGGTCAAGCCATTAGAAGTTATGTGGATGAACACAAAGATTGGGATAAAGAATTGTATAAGATTCAACTGTGCTGTACACCTCACTAGTTGATAAGATGTTAAATTATTTTTGGATAGGCCGAGCGGATTTGTCCTATATGTGAGGTGGTAAGCTACAGATGTTTTTAGGGTTCGGTTTTACAGGCGGATGAAATAACTATGGCATCGATTAACTTAATATAAACATGAAGTATTTATTCAAAAAATATCTATGGTGGTCTACTGACATATAGAAATATAATCAAGATTTATAAGTAATCCTGAAAGAACCATATTAATTTACATAAAAGAATACAACATCGAATTTACAATTATACAGGTAATTATCCCCTCAAGTTCAATACACAAAGCTATTTAATTAGTCACCTTTGTAATCAGAAAATCCTACGTCAAATACTTTAATATTTTTGAATACAACCCTGGCTACTATCTATCCGACAAACGACACCCTCTGATATGAATGGCATAATTCCCTAACATGTGCCTTTTAAACTTTTGGGTCAATGATCTGAAATATTTTCCTACGGGCATTTATATAGACTGGTTTTGGGCAACTTACATATTTTGTATTTGGTTCACTTTTCACTTCGTTTGGAAATTCGCGACACTTGCAAACTGACTGGTTTAAACTAAGATAATTTTCAACTGTACAATTTAATTTTACAAAAACTATTGAGCTTCACTTTCAGCCTGAAGACTAACTTTTGCAATGTCTAGCGACAACTTGCAAAACGGACAAAGTATGTTCTGATGTCTGTCGACAAAGAATCAGCTACTTAAAAGTCCGTTAGCTTCAAAACAAACCGTGGTGACCACGGTATTAAGGAACTTAGCTCCTCCGAGTCATGATTGTGACTGCTGACTACTGACTGCTTTCGATTGACTTTCGGTCATCATTTTTATATAAAAATGTACCCTTTGTTTCTATCAAAGCGGCAATTCGACAAAAGAACACGTGCACCATATTTTGTCATTAAGTTCCAAATTTATGGCTTTGTTTTTCTCTGTGATATCAAATTTTAAGCTATTTACTCCTTTTATCAGTGCCCTTTTAGGTCATTTGTACATAAATTCTTGTCTTCATCATTCTAGTTGATAAACGAAGTTGAACATAACTTATATTTTCGGCGCTTTTGAGATTGATCTGTTTATGACTTGATATAGGCCACCTGCAGTAATAATTCTTCTTTGGACGTGATTAGTTTATCTGTATTTGACATTTGATCTTTGATTACTTTTCACAATCATGATGCATTATATCCGTGCCAGCACATTCCTCCCTCACCCTTTTAAGAAATTGATACTCACAAAAGTATTAATTTCGAACCTGAACAATATACATGTATCGAAACGTACTCACAATAAAATAAAAAAAATTCTCGTATAAAGAAAGGAAAAGTAAATCTAAATTAACATAGCGAAATCTCATACATATAATCCAATACTAATTAAAATACTACCTTAACACCTTGAACTCAACTTCAAGCGTTTCTTTCAAAAATAAAAACAAACAAAACACAAGGTACCTAACCACATCTCACACTCACGGGGCGGTTAAAAAACCTGGTAATCACCAGGCTCGTCCTGGTGGTCCATTAGCATCCACAGAGGTGGACTCAGGTCCGGAAGATCCGCTTCGGGGTTGATTTAGGGGGTGGAAGATTCCATCTTCCACCTCTCTGCAGGAAACAGCTGCAGGGCGGCCGTAGTTTGTGCTGAGAACCCGTCGTCCCAGTTGCTCTCAGTGAAACTCACTGATGTCATCTCGATGACCGGGCTGAGGTCATCGAAGGGCAGGTCTTGGTTGGGTATGCCTTGGCACCAATGGCATTCGCATGGAATCCTTTTGACTCGTTGCAAGTTCTCAGGTATGCACTAGTTACAAGTGCACATCCACAGACCCATGTACTGCGACGTCCTTAGGTGTTCCGCATGGAACACTGACAGGTACAACAGATTGTAGCATCTGTCGATACTCAGACGCTGGTTGAGGTATCTGCTCTGCACCACTACGTCGATCAGCGTGAGGTATTCCCTCGCTAAGTTATTCATTAAAAAGTCCATGTGCCCATAAACCATAACGTCTGTTTGCCCTTATCTGAACTTATTTCTACAATATAGCTCATTTTATAACTTACAATGTTTTCGGCACTACATTAAAATTTTCATTTTTATCTATCTGGTATACAATCATTCATTTTTCTCCTAATCTCACGATAACTAATTCCCTATCTACTATACATACTGCCAATGGTCCCTATCTCATGATATGGTTTAAATTCATAGTTCTTTCAGGGTGATTTTTACTATCGCATATTTTGGCCTCATCTGAAATATTTTTCACTCAATATCAGTAGGTCTGCCAAAATTCCATTTTACCGTTTCAAGGTATTTAACTCGTTAGATTTTGATGGAAGCATAGTGTATTAGTTTGTTTTCCCCATAACCTAATATTTATTTCCACTTATTTCACCTTCCTTATTTCTTATGCGCATGAGAGTTGACAGCTATATATCTATATGTATATTTTTACTACCTATATTTATCTCATCACTCTTCATTCTCTGTTATTCTGAGTATACGATTTGTCATATCGACCGTGGTAAAATCCACTCGTGCTCTGACATGTTTATCTGTCTAAATTCGACGACGTAACACCCAATCGTGTTCTTCTACAGGCCCTCTTGACCGGGTTTGGTGATTATGAACAACTTCTGGTTCTGAATTTGACTCGCTGGCAGATTCGTATTGTTCTTCCTCGCTTATACTTTCGTCGTCATTACTTTCTTTCTCGTTATCATTACTTGTATTTCCTTCTTCGTTGCTCTCCGCGTCTGAGTTTGTGGAGTCCGTTTCGTTATCTGATTCACCAGATGTTCTCGGATTCTGAATTTGACCTAGTTCTATTCTAGGTATCCCAATATCGTAAAGGGACGGGTCATCGTCCTCTGGCCCATTATTTATTTGTACCTCGTTTTCGACTGAATGTTCCTCACTGTCAGCTGATTCTACACCCTTAACTAATTTCAATCTATTTGCATGAACGATCTGTACCTCTTTTCTATTTCCGATCTTTTGAATTTTATAAGTCACTGGTCCAAGTTTTTCTATTATTCTAAATGGCCCGCTAAAATTTGGATAGAATTTGCTTGCTAATTTTCTGCCTTTTGTTACAACTGGAGTATGTAAATATACACGGTCACTTATTTTCAGTTCTCTGGTCTTTGCCTTTTTATTAAATCTTTCTCGTCTATTTTCTGAACTTTTTTCAAGAGATTCTCTAGCTATCTCATGTGCGACTTGCATTCTATGAGTGAGTTCGGCGGCGTAATTACTATCAATGTCATACCTTATTCGGGTTTTATGATTAACCAATTGATGTGGTAGTATGAAATCTCGTCCAAACATTAAATAAAAGGGGCTTTCATTAGTCGACCCATGAATCTGATTTCTATAGGCTAACATCGCAAACGGTAGGTATTCGTCCCATCCATCATTTTCATCAGTTACGTAATGAGATATCATTTGTTTCATTTGAAGATGCATCCTTTCAATAATTCCATTGCATTGTGGATGATACGGGGTTGTTAATAATCTCTTAATATCAAGTATTTTACAAACTTCCTTGAACATTCTTGACATAAATTGACTTCCTCTATCGGTTAATAATGCCATTGGCGTTCCGAATCGACAAATTATATTTACAACAAATGCTTTTGCTACGGTTTCAGCTGTAATATCAGGAAGTGCGACCGCTTCTGGGTATCTAGTGAGATGATCAATTACCGTTAAAATATACTTATTTCCGTTTTTTGTTCTATTTAGAGGTCCTACAATATCCATAGATATTCGGTCAAACGGGGCTTCAGGTGCATAAAGATTTTGTAACTCTGCTGGGGGTTGGTAATTTGCTTTTCTAAGATTACAGCTATGACATTTCCTGCAAAAATTTTCAATGTCTTTTCTCATATTTTTCCAATAAAAATCTCTTTGAATCGTCTTCAAAGTTTGCTTTTGGCCTGGGTGCATTGACGTAACTGCACTATGGTATAATTTAATTATGTCCTTTATCATAGTCGCTGGTGCGCATATCTTATCTTTTCTCTCATTATTGTCTCTCTTTTTGTACAATATTCCTTCTAAATTCAAATAGAATTCGTCACTTGTCTCATCTAAGGAATCGATCAAATCTCTCAATTGTTTATCCGCATTCTGTTGGCGTTTAATATTTGCGTTGCTCCATACCATATCAATCATAGGTGAACTTTCGATTTCTTCTTCATGAGGTATGTCAGTTATTAATTTTATCGAGTTTTTTGTTCCTTCGGTGCTTCTCAATCTTGTCAAAGCATCAGCATTTGTATTCTTGGATCCCGGACGATAAAGAATACTGAAGCTATATTCTGCTAAGGATAACGCCCATTTTGCTAATCTTGAACTAGGATCCTTTATAGTTAGCAAATAAATAAGAGGCCTATGATCAGTATAGACTGTGAAATGATTTCCTACTAGGTAAATCCTATGTTTCTTGATCATCCATATAACGGCCAGACACTCACGCTCAATAGTTGAATACCGTCTTTCAGCTGAGTTCAAAGTTCTACTAGAATAACAAACAGGTAATTCTGATCCTTCAAATTCTTGACTTAGTACACCCGCTATTGCAGTAGCAGAAGCATCGGTACTTAATATAAAAGTTTTCTTCACGTCTGGAAATCTCAAAATCGGTGGTTTAATAAGAGCGTTTTTTAGTGTTTCAAATGATTCTTTCTGTCTGTCCGTCCATATGTATGGCACATTTTTCTTAGTTAATTCTACCAGAGGCAACGCTACTTCGGAGAATTTTGGTACAAATTTTCGATAAAATCCACATAGGCCTAAAAATGCGCGAATTTCTTTCACACTCTGTGGTCGAGGATAATGTTTAATAACTTCCGTTTTTTCTGGATCAGCAGTACAGCCTCCTTTTGAAATTATATGACCAAGATACTTCGTCTCTGTTTGTAAAAAGTGACACTTTGTAGGTTTCAATTTCAAATTACTTTCTCTCAATCTTTCAAATACATGTCTTAGTCTTTCTAAATGCTCGTCAACATTGTCTGCGCTGAAAATTATAATATCATCTAAATAAACTAAACACTCATTTCCAGTTAATTTTGACAAAACCGCGTACATCAATCTTTGCCAGCTAGCGGGTGCATTAACTAATCCCATAGGTAGTCTATTAAATTGATAATGTCCATACGGTGTACTAAAAGCCGTTTTATCTTTGGAATTTTCGTCAACTTCTACTTGATAATATCCGCTAGCTAAATCTAATACACTGAATAATCCACTCTCGCTCAAAGCATCTAAAGTCTCTTGTAAATTTGGCAGCGGAAAATAATCAGTTTATGTGATTTAATTCAAATTTCTATAATCTATACAAAGTCTGTATTCTGCATCTTCTCCGTCATGTCGTTTCTTTTCTATCAAAATACAAGGAGCACTCCAGGGGGATTGTGAATCCTCAATTATGTTATTATCCAATAGTTCTTGTATTTCTCTATCAAGTATTTTATTTCTCTGATAAGGTACTCGATACGGTCGCTTTGCTATTGGTGGTACATTTTCAGTAATGATATGATGTTTTACTCTGGAAGTACATGTCAATTTCTTTTTAGGCGCACGGAATATATCTATATATTCTTTCACTAGCTTGACTAATTTTTCTTGATCTCTATTTACAGGGTTATTCAACTTCATCTGCTCCAATAATTTCTCTGTTTCCTTGTTAACTTCAACAGAATATATTCCATTTTTATTCACCTCTTTTCCTTTTATATCTAAGTCTGTCTCATACGCATACGCCACCACTGTTTTCTTTCGTAAAACTCTTTCTCTATCCAATAAATTCACTAATCGAATCGGTACTCTCTTTTGTCATCCACAAAGAGTTCTAGCAAACATTAAACCGTGAACTCCGTCATTTCCTTCCAAAACTACATTTTCAGAAGTAATTCTCTTGAAATGTCTCATATTTCCTGTACAAATAACCATCGTTTTCGGAGGTAGTGTAATATCCTCAGATAAGTACACAGCTGAACTGCGAGGTAGTACTTGATTTCGAAGTTCTTCCTTGGAAGAATTTTCCGAATTTTTTCTATTTTCCATTGCATTCCCTCTCGTAACGATATTCGTATTCGTTGCGGATTTTGATATTCGCTCATTACAACGATTAGTTGCCTCAAATGTTTCTTGACCCCTTCTCGTCTCACTTTTTTCTTCTGAATTTTCATTTCTCACTCGTTTCAACTTATCTTTCAATACTTTCTCAACTCTCTTACTCTGCTTCTCGCTATTTTCCTCGAAATTTCTCATTTCCAACACATTTTCCGAAATCTCTACGGTTCGTTCATTTTCTCTCGAAATACCCTTTTTCTTCTTATTCATATTTCTCATCACTTTAACCTCATCTCTCGAAACTTTTTCGATCTGCTTCCGTCCTTCCAAACTCAGCTTACTTTTTCTATCTCGAGTCTCAGCTTCCTTCTCAAGCTGATTTCGCCTACCTGTACTCTGTTCCGTTTTTATCGGACACGCCTGTACACAATTATTTCTCCTACGATTTTTGTGAACTCTGTCAGGAGTTTTCTTGTTATCAGAAAACTCAATTCTGATATTCTTCACCCTTTTTGTACCTGATCGGTTCTTTGTCCTATCTTCAGGTCGTAACTTTTTTGAATTTTCCTGATAGACTGTCCTGCTGTCTGTCAAACAATTTGCCGTTGTCTGTACAGAGAAACCATTTGTCGCGGCAAACGACAAGGTTTCATCGTCCTTTTGGATTTTTCTAGAAGCTACCTCATTTTGGCGAACTATAATCTCCTTGAGTTCTGTAATCTGTCTTTCCATACTTTTCAATCTCCTCTCCATAACATGTTTTACTATATCAACTTCCTTCAATTTTCCTTCTTCCATAAGCTCAATTTCCTGTTCACCTATAAACATGCGTCCTTGACCCCAATCTATTTTAACTTCATACTTTTGAAGAAAATCTAACCCTATCAAGAAATCCGTCCGAAAATTTCCATTTTCCAAAACAATAAACTCATGCTCTATCACTATATCTTCGCCTAACCTAATGGGTACTAAAACTTTCCCTTTACTAGGTATACAATTTCCTTGAATGTCCATCAAAATACTATCTCTATTTCCGTTCCTATCATCAATCTTTTTGAATCCCTTAGACATCGCTATTTTTATCAACGATACAGTTGCTCCACTATCAATAAGTGCCGTGCGATGTTTTCCATCAATATCTAGCAATGCTGTATTTCTTGGCATTTCATTATCGCATGTGTAAATCTGTATCGCTTCGTTCTTATCTATTTTTGCATTCCCGTTTAAATTCCCTCTTGTCTCATTCACCGGCCTACGATCATTCACAGGGCATGCTTTTGCGTAATGCCCTTTATTTTTGCAGTTATAACAAATCACGCTATTATTCGGACAATTCTTCATAATATGACCTTTCTTTCTGCAACCATAGCATATCACCCTCTCATTCCAGTTGTCATATCTAATATTATCCTCAATTCCAATTCTAAAACCATTTCTACAATTATTCGCTTTATGGCCCACCCTGTGACATTCATAACACTTTCTTTCCCTAAATGATATCGTAGTTTTTACTTCAGGGGCAACGCGTTCTTGATTTTCCGTAATCTTTTCAATTGTCTCTTCCCGTTCGGCGATTTTCAAGGCCTCTCCGATAATAGTAGGCTGAATAGATAAGACTCGCTTTCGGACAGGGTTCATCAATCCCATAACAAATTGGGTGGTTATGTCTCTATCGAGTTTCTGTTTCAGGACCGTATCCACCGTTTCGTCTCCTGTAGTCGTGAGAGTTTTCAACGCTAATAATTTTAATCTAACCAAAAATTGTCTACAAGTTTCTCCCTGCCTTTGATTACATTCCAAAAAATTTCTCAACGCTTGTCCTGGTATCTGACTTACTGCAAAATGCTCTCTCAACTTGATTTTCAAAAGATTCCAGTCTTCAGTGATTTTCAAACTTAATTCTGATTCAAGAAATTGTTTCGCTTGTCCCCTTAATTTTATTCGTGCAATTGCTACTTTTTGTTTCTCCGTCCAATGTGCAATAATAGCCGTTTCATCGATAGTTTGGATAAAATCGTTTATATTCGTATGTCCTGCATAAAAGGGAATATAATCTAAATTTACTGATACTGGTAGCAATATTTCACGAGCCATTTCAGTTTCTCTTTGGTTTTCTACTACTAAATTATTTGACACAAATTTTATCTCAACTCTGAACCTGCTTCTTCAAAATCTAACTTCGCTTCTATGCCTGTTATTTCACCCAACGGTATAGGGATCGCCTATATTTACCATAAAACTCGTAATATACCTGACACCAAATGTGCTGCCCATAAGGCTTTGTGAGACCCCACACCTGACACCATTTGTGCTGCCCATAAGGCTTAGTAATACCCCACACCTGACACCATTTGTGCTGTACACCTCACTAGTTGATAAGATGTTAAATTATTTTTGGATAGGCCGAGCGGATTTGTCCTATATGTGAGGTGGTAAGCTACAGATGTTTTTAGGGTTCGGTTTTACAGGCGGATGAAATAACTATGGCATCGATTAACTTAATATAAACATGAAGTATTTATTCAAAAAATATCTATGGTGGTCTACTGACATATAGAAATATAATCAAGATTTATAAGTAATCCTGAAAGAACCATATTAATTTACATAAAAGAATACAACATCGAATTTACAATTATACAGGTAATTATCCCCTCAAGTTCAATACACAAAGCTATTTAATTAGTCACCTTTATAATCAGAAAATCCTACGTCAAATACTTTAATATTTTTGAATACAACCCTGGCTACTATCTATCCGACAAACGACACCCTCTGATATGAATGGCATAATTCCCTAACATGTGCCTTTTAAACTTTTGGGTCAATGATCTGAAATATTTTCCTACGGGCATTTATATAGACTGGTTTTGGGCAACTTACATATTTTGTATTTGGTTCACTTTTCACTTCGTTTGGAAATTCGCGACACTTGCAAACTGACTGGTTTAAACTAAGATAATTTTCAACTGTACAATTTAATTTTACAAAAACTATTGAGCTTCACTTTCAGCCTGAAGACTAACTTTTGCAATGTCTAGCGACAACTTGCAAAACGGACAAAGTATGTTCTGATGTCTGTCGACAAAGAATCAGCTACTTAAAAGTCCGTTAGCTTCAAAACAAACCGTGGTGACCACGGTATTAAGGAACTTAGCTCCTCCGAGTCATGATTGTGACTGCTGACTACTGACTGCTTTCGATTGACTTTCGGTCATCATTTTTATATAAAAATGTACCCTTTGTTTCTATCAAAGCGGCAATTCGACAAAAGAACACGTGCACCATATTTTGTCATTAAGTTCCAAATTTATGGCTTTGTTTTTCTCTGTGATATCAAATTTTAAGCTATTTACTCCTTTTATCAGTGCCCTTTTAGGTCATTTGTACATAAATTCTTGTCTTCATCATTCTAGTTGATAAACGAAGTTGAACATAACTTATATTTTCGGCGCTTTTGAGATTGATCTGTTTATGACTTGATATAGGCCACCTGCAGTAATAATTCTTCTTTGGACGTGATTAGTTTATCTGTATTTGACATTTGATCTTTGATTACTTTTCACAATCATGATGCATTATATCCGTGCCAGCACACAACAAGCAATAAATACAGCAACCCATGAAGTCACCCATTATTCCCCTGCTTTTCTAAATTTTGGTCGTAATGTGCCTATTTCTTGTAATTTTTATGGTAACCTTCCTAACACTCAAGACATAGAACTTTTACCTGATTGTAGGGATAGTTATGTTCAAGATGTCAAGGGTCTTAGTGAAGTATTTGTGACTATCCAGGATAGACTACATAAAGCTTATCAGAGGAACGCAAAATCTTACAATCTCAGGAAAAGAGATCATGTATTTAATGAGGGTGATGAGGTTTGGAAAAGGAATAAAATTCTTTCTGATGCTTCGATTAAATTCAGTGCCAAATTAGCTCCGAAATATATATTATGTACAGTGAAGAAGCGAATATATCGCTTAGTTTATTCCTTAGATAATATGGATGGTTCTCCTGCTGGAGAATGGCATATTAAAGACCTGAAGGAATATTTTGGATCCAATTCAGATGTTCCTGTTGGATAGTTATTTAATTTAAACCGTGATTTTTTGATTTGTACACAGAGTATATCTGTAGTGGTTTGGTTAAATGTTCAGTTTAAGTAAACTTGATGCTAAAGTTTTACTAAAATTTTTGGTGCGATGGTGCACAATATTAAGTAATTGCAATTACAAATTTTGAGGTCAATTTTTGACAATTTTTGCTGGTGCAACCTAGGAAACCTTGGTTGGTTTTCCTATATTTTAGAGAAAATAATTAGTAGAAAATCTAATTATAATTGTTCCCTTGAGAGTATGCATACTTCAATTCAATTTTTTCCCTGTTGATGTTTCAGATAGGTCTGGCCAACCTGAACTGAATATCATTATTTCCTTGTGTAAATATTTCTTTTGTTATTTGGCAATTCATTAAATTTACTAGTGATTTTGATAAAATGGATTTGACCTACCGATTTTGACCTGAAAACCGATTTTGACCTGAAAACCGATTTTGACCTGTAAACCGATTTTGAACTGTAAACCGATTTTTACTTTTCCCTATATAGACACAATACTGATTTTTGACTTCCTTACAGAACGTTTGGTACGCGAAGATACTATAAATAAATCCATTATTGTCACTAAGTAGCTACTACCTCATAAAAATTTGTTTACAAATTTTTACTCTTCGGAGAGGGGTATGTGTAGCATTTAAAATTGCTACCTTTTGATTTGGTTTTTTTATATAGTAAATCTTTCATTTATTTGGCGTTGGCATAGTACTCACAAAGAACATTCAGTCTTGAAATCAAATTCCTAAATAGAACATCTATCAAAACCACTATTTCAAAACAAACATCACATAGAGTGAATGCAAGTAAATTCGCAGGTTTCCAACACTAGGTATTACTTTTGCTTCTGACATTCTAAAGGCTGTTGGAAGTGATGTAACAAGCTGCAGGAATCTTATGATTTCTGGCTACCTGTCTGATCCTAGGCCTGGAATTGAAGATAATAGAGTCAATAAAAACATCCTTTCACATGTAAGCAGGTGACATACCGTTGTGTTCTCTAGTGTGATGAAATCTAGGCTATTGAAGGTTATTCCAGGATTTTCCAATCTGAATGTGATCTTGAGTGATTTACTGGGTTTTTTTGTTTACTTTTCAGAATATAATCGTATAGGTTATATTTTATTTTATAGACGTCGATGTCATTGCTTGGTTTGTCATTGATCTTCTGTCATGGATCTTATGTCATCGATCTTCGGTCTCAAGTTGGTTAGCCGTAAGTGTTCGTGCCCGTAGCAGAAAAGAAAGAAGAGGAATGATGGTCTTCTCTGATTATCTTCGTTGTACTTCGTTCTGTCAAACGAAATAGCATTTGTGGTTCTGACCAATGAGAGGCTAGGATTTCAAAACTGGCGCTGATTTCATACAGGATGTGCAGTTTTTTTGGCAATTTTTGGGAATAGGAGATGGTATCCGTCCTCTAGCGGCGAACTCGTGGCTTTTCCCTGGTGGCCATGATGAGGTGCGTTTGACTCGTTTTAGATATTCTTTTTTCGGTGTGTTTAACCGAAAATTAACCCTTTTGGGGAATTTACGTGAGTGCCGTTGGGGCCGAGTTCAAGTCGCACCCATCGATTGTGGTTTTGGAGCCGTTTTATGGGGATTTGTGCTGACCACCAGGAGACTGCCATGCGGTAGGAACGCCGCCATTTTGTCCTGATGTCCTGTTTGCCGTTTTGACTATCTTCTAGTTTTACCTCCCTTCTCAGAAGGTAAGTTATAACTTATAAGCCAGCAATGATATCTTCAGGGGGAAAATATACCTATTTTTTTTTGGGGTTTTTTCGTTGGCACATGTCCTCTCATAAGGCTATTTTTGTTAGGGTGTTAGGGTACAGCTTAGCCCTCATCAGACTCCTGGCATCGAACGAACGACTCTTGTGGCACATCTTGACTCTGGTCAAGATTCCCACGAGGGCCAACATCGAGTCACTTTTAAATCTTGGCCAGAGTCGACAGACAACCACCGGATGAGGACCAGTAGAGCCGGTAGAGACTGGCGCCTTGCTGAGCTACACCATCGACCCCTGGCTGACCTGGGAGTGTGAGCCTTCTTCTAGTCGTCTCTTCGTCATCTTCCTGTGCTGTTTCCTGTCTGCTGCCTGTTTTCTTCCTGTCTTCGTTTCGTCTTCATCTACACCAGCTGGACCTCGGATAGGGGCCGAAATTTGGAACATTGTGGAGGATCATATGGACCCAATATCAGGTTTTTTTACACCCTCAGTGTGTTTTACCTTTTGAAGAGTTTTTTCATAATTAATTGTAGATATCATATCATACCATATATTATATTTCATAAATACTTCTAGAGCTTTTGTGAAGCTCTCACATACTACTATGCGATAGAGGATCTAGATCACAGGTTTAAAATTATACCAACATTTTTTACATCTCATTCGGGTTATTTTAAGAGGTATAACAACCGGTTTAAAATTTATGTATCTGTGATATGATATACTTATCTTAATGATTTATTCTACAACCTCACTGATATGATTCTTGCATTGGTTCCTGATATTTAATTGCCTTGTCCATTTTTGGTGTCTATTATATGTACTTGTATGTGATATGGTTTTATTCTTCTATTTGTCCAACCCAGATATCTAAGAAAGTTTAATTTTATAGTTTCAGTTATTGTTTAAAGGTAGGTATTTGGTTTCTCAATTTTCCGAATATATTATAACTTACTATCAAATTGAGTGGCGCCCTCTATAATTTGAATTTTCAATTATCGAGCCAAATAAAATCCGAACTCACTATATCTGTTCTCCGGCGAACAGCTGCCGTCAGCAAATGTGTTTCTATTTTTTAATTTCAATTTTGGAATATAAAGTAGGCCACAAGGACGGCAGAAAAAAAACAATATCTTGATATTTGGCTTGGAACAAACAACAGATATTACGACTGTCAATGTCTGCTCTGAACTAGAAAATCACATAAATAAATCACATAAATAATATTTATCCCCTGAGAAATATTAGGCAAAAACCACTGAAAGTGGATCTGGTATCTTATGTGAAGAAACAAGAGATACTAAGAAATTGTAAAAAGCTGAAGGAAACAAACATTTCAATACTGCAAGACTTGACATTTGAACAAAGGGCAGAAAACAGAATATTACGTGAAAATCTGAACAGGGCCAGACAAAACAAAAATATTATAAGTTATATAAAAGGAAACAAGCTTTACATAAATAATAAAGCATACACGGCAGAACAACTTGAGAACGCTGAAGAAGATCCCCTCTACGAAAAATTCAATAGTGCTCCCCCGACACCGACCATTAAAAATACAGAATTTTTCACTGAAATAGAAGCCAATCAATCAGAAGTTTTCAACGATACAATCAGCCAATACTCAGCTACCCAAGAAACAGCATCCCACCAAAAAATAAGGCTTCTGAAGAAACAACTGTCGCTACCAACTCCGGCGCAATTAAGAAGAAACCAGTGGCATCAGTCGCAAGTGGTAGAAACAGACTGCGATCCGGAAATAGATAAATCAACTGCACCACCTACAAGGAAGGGCAAGTTGTGAAATGCTTATAAATATCCTAGACATACTTAAGTTATTCCAGAAATATCGTTCTTGCACATATTTATGTAGTTCCACTAATTTTCGCATTGCTGACATATTCAAATAATGATAGCATAGAACCATATAACTATTTGCCTTGATACATTAGTAGGGTATATATGTTCGCGAAGACGGAGGCGCAGGCGCAGGCGGCGCAGGCGCAGGAGGCGCAGGAGGCGCAGGAGGCGCAGGAGGCGCAGGCGGCGGAGGTGGCGGTGGCGGAGGTGGCGGAGGTGCAGGAGCCGAGGGGCTGAGGAGGATCTAGGATCTGAGGAGTGAACGACCGGAGGTATAGCCTTCGAGCCGAATAATGCATAGACCTAAAATTGCCATTTCCACGTTCTCGCGTAGGTAGAATATAATTTATCACATCTATTTAATTCTCAAGTTATGAAGTAGTGTGACGTAACAATGAACGATAAACTACAACATCTAATGCCTAGAAGAAGAAGAAGACAGTCGAAATGGGCCTCCTTTCAAATAAATTTCATCCTAATATAATCTTTGTTCAAAACTATTCTCACCATAATAATGAAAATTCGATGGTTTTGGTGTTTATACGTCCATGGTTTTGGTCGCAGATGTCCCAGGTAATAAAAAAAACGCCAGTGTGGGCTTTATCGTTGACCCTCCCAATGGGTAATCTCATGAATTTCATAATTTATTCCAAGTAGATGAAAATCAATTTATTCATTTGAAAGGTTTATGCGCCGGCTCTATGGCAGGTAGTCGCCAGACCCTTCCCCAACCGCAGGGTGTCGCATAAAATTCCTAGTCAATTTTAACCATACTGAACCATATCTATTCTATTGCAACTTTTTCATCATGATTAAATTTTGGGGGTGTAGGTATAAATAAAAATGAGACGGTGTAAGGATATATATATATAATTTTATTTCATTTCAGTATACGAATCAAAACATAATACAAGATACAAAATAATTATATTTGGTCACATCAAAATGATCCTGCTTGAATTGAGCCATCTAGCGTGCTATAAGTCAAATACGCATCATGGAGAACTAATGCATAAACTCGGGTGTTGTCGGGAAATTGTGCTTTACGCGTCTCAAATTCCAACTTGATATCAACAGTGGACGACTTCATGGCACTCGGCTGGTGTTGACAATTGATGACGAATAATGGATTCTTTCTGAATTCTCCAATATTCATCATTGGTTCGCTCATATCTCTGTCGCAGTAGTAGCTTCTCTGGAAATTCTCATAGGCATAATAGGCTGCAGAATCCAACTTCTTGCCAAAATCTAGATTCCAGCGTTCATATGGATAGACTTCGGAATTCAAGTACAGGCGGATATTGTTGATATCAGCATGCGTAAATTCTGTCACATTCTCCTTTATATTATCAGAATGGGTGGTACTTTGGAATCCGATAATTATATATCGAGGTCTTTCAAGGCTATTGGTGGTTTTAACGGCCCATATATCGGTGGCTGTTTTACGTAGAGCGGGTAATTCATACAAATCCCACATACGATATGCAATCTTCACTCTAGCATCATTGCTACTTTTATTGATGCGATTCAATAGCTTTAATTTTTGTCGATCCTCCGGAACGATGTGTTTGATCTTCCATTCGATTTTAGATATCTCCAATTCTGCCTCCACTTCGCCAATGTATGAGTTCTTGAATGAGCGAGCGATGATGAGTATAAGTTCCTGTTTCACATTCAAAATGCCCTTGGTGTAGTCTTCAGCGAATCCTGTGAGATATTTCAGCGGCAACTTTCCACTGAATACATGGCTATCTGGATCCAGAATGGCTTGATTACCATTATCCAAACCCCACCCGATAGTTTCTAGTGAGGCTTTATTCGACTTTCCATACGATATCAGCGTTTTCATTGTACTTGTTATACCGGGTTTTCGAATAACTGCGACGGCTTCACCACCCATTTCGTAGCGGATTTCATCAAATAGGAATGCCAGAGCATTATTTGATAGGTAGCAAGTCTTCGTCGTATCCATGGGTGTAAATGTACCTTCGATATAGATGTAGCTGTCGGAAATATCCAATATCAGATCTTGGAAATTGATCGGAATGCGTATCTCATCCGAATTATTGAAATAGGGTGACCCATATGGTTTATAGGTATGTTCATGAAGGCTGATTAGCGATTCATCGATGACAGGCTCTTCAAACACATCCAATTTTTCACTGGTAGTTGTAGCGGCCATCTTCACTTTCTAATATCTACTGTCACGCAATCTCAATCCTATGTATCTCAGGAACTTTTGATCAGCTTTGGATAGCCTACTTCCCAACTGGTTGACACCTTCTTGACGAATGACACGATTTTCATGTGCATCTTTCCTTTTATAGTGAATCAGCCTCTCCTTTTTGAAGTGTGCTCGGTGTTGCCGCCGCTGATTGAAACAGAAGCTCATTTTCTTTCTCACTCGTCGAAACAGACAAAAAAAATGATATAGGGTGTCAAGTGTTGAGCTTCTTCAACTCCAACTTAACGATGATTGTCTCTCCACGGAAATCGATCAAACGTCCCTTATCATCCAAGATGCTTATCGTGATGTTTTCAATAGACTGACGACCTTCGGGACTGATCGTCATATAAATGATATTTCTAGGTTCCTTGGAAATCTTGTAGCCGGCCTCCACGTCGATATCGAATTCAAAGAGAGTGTGCACTTTCTCATCATTCAGGTATGCTTTGGATGTGATATTGCAATCAACTCGTATGATTCGTACTTTCATTATATTCACAGGTAGTGTGGATTCATGCAATACGTTGGCTTGGTAATTTTTCTCCTCGAATCCCAGCACACTAGCTATAGAATTGTCGTATCTGAAATCCACATCATGCAAGCATTTCATCTCACATTTCAGAGTATTATTATTGGCATGGAGGAAAAATACATCTTCAATATTTCGCCCATCGAGCGGCTCTATTCTTGTGATAGCTTTCTGTAGAGTTTTATTGATTTCATCTATTTCATAGACACCGGGTGGTATATAGGCTACTCGAGGGCTCACAACAGCTCCCGATCTAACCCAAAAATCCAAACGGTTGTTCGTCTCATCTATATTGAGTATAGAATTGTACGAGTAGAAGCCGTGCAATCCCAAACCGTAGGTGTTTTTTGTATCGAGTTCGATGGGTGGGTAAAAATCAGCACTCAAAACACTTTGATCCCCGGATAATGTGAAAGTTCGTGACATGATCGAATCGAGTACTTTACTGGTTCAGGCAACAAAGGTGAATGAAACGCTTTTTTGCCGGTGGTGTGTTTATATCCAAATTGTTGTTGGTTAAAACATTCACATCATTTACGCGGCAATAGCAGCAAAATATTTTCCGAGGGCACGGTCCATCATTAACGTCGATATCGGCTGCTGCCGCTGCTGCATCTTCAACTGGACCATGTTCTTCGCAAAATCGATATTTAGCAATGTCCTCGTCGTTTTGTAAATGCTCTGGCAACTTATCCCACACTAGGGCTATCTCTAGGGGTGCACAACCAATAATCACCTCCTTCGGCATATCGGCAAGCTGATTTCTGCTCATCTTCACCAAACTGCGCAATCTCGAATATGCAATCAATGAATGACCCATTCG
Source organism: Chrysomela aeneicollis (assembly GCA_029955515.1). Lineage (NCBI taxonomy): Eukaryota > Metazoa > Arthropoda > Insecta > Coleoptera > Chrysomelidae > Chrysomela > Chrysomela aeneicollis. Next base: position 14,150,614 of record JARUHQ010000021.1, on the reverse strand, counting down.
TTTGATGCTTTCACGTGTAAATTCTTGATTTTCTGCCATTTTCTCTCCTTCTTCTTCTTTTATGTATAATTCACTATGAATCTGCCGTAGTTAGAATTCTCAAGCACAAATGCCCACACCAGACTGTGTTGAATCGCTGCTGACGGTCGTAGTTATACTGAATTTCAACAGGCCGATCACCCGAATTACATGCTAGATATTGCAGCAACTCTTTGGGTGGTGGTAAATCGCCAAAACTATCAAAGTAATTAACCCTACCTCCGCGTTTCTTGTACGCCACCCAATGTGTACCACTACCATGAATCCCGTCCAAGTTCATTATGGCTGATTCGTTGCGGTGCGGTCCAGAGAGCGGTAAATTGTCTCGCATAAAAATTCCTCGAAAATGCGGAACCCCCATCTTTTCGACACACCGCAACAGATCGATATTGGAAAGTGGCCTTTGAGGTAGGGTCTCTAAGAGTTTTTTGAATTCTGCTGCGGTCTCAGGTAAATACCCAACCCTTTTCGGTAAGGTTTCAAATACAATCCTTGCCGGTTTTTCCGATAGCGATAGCCTCCATATGGCGATTGTGACGATTCGCTTCAGCCAACTGTTCTCTGCTCGCTCTCGCCGACTGTACGGCCTTCGATATTCCAGCTGCTGCACCTGCCAAACTTCCAAGTGCTGATAGACCGGCAAATATCGGTATTAATGGTAGGATCCCGCCAATCTTGGGTATAGGTATAATACGTGGAGTGCGAATATTCTTTTTTCCGCCGGCTGCTTTGACATATTTGCGAGCTGCTTGATAGGCAATTTTCACCACTTTATCAATATTTTTTTTCTCCTGTTTGCCCACACCTTCAGTTCGATGAGAGCGAAGCGTATCACGAACTTTGTGAACTACGCCCGATCCAAAAGCAATCTTATTTTTCATCGTCTTCTTCTTCTCATACTGCACGGTTTTCTTGCGACATTTGATACATTTAGTTTTCACTTTTGGTTCATCCGCGAATTGTCCACTACACCCCATTCCGAAACGTCGCTTTCCTTTCATTATGTTGGTGACTAACCAAGCTGCAGCCCTCTCGCCTACCCCACTGTCTTTAGATTTCACAATGTCCCAAGCAGATTGTTCGAGATGTTGATCTGCTATATGTCTAGCGGTGACATCTTCGGCATTCTTAGAGTAGGCTATATCGTGTTGTTTGCATGCTGCATCCAATCGATTGATTCCACGATCTCCACGAGTCAACCTTTTCTGCAACTTTGTTTCCGGTCCACAATATTGATACCCCCCAGGGATATGCAATTCAAATGGTAGTTTATTTATTACAGAGTTGACGATGCCACTACCGGTTTTCTTGATACTAGTCATTTTTTTACGTGTGTCTCGCTCAACGGCCATCGTATAAATGACGATTGTTCGGGTGAAATTCACTTATATCTAATCCAACTGTCACACGATGCGCATTGTACAGCAGAAAGAAAAGTTCGACATTGATAATTTAGATGAGAAAGTCATCGGCTATGGATTGGACAGTGGTGGTGGTGGTGGTAGTGGTGGTGTACGAAATCATCGTCATGGAAAGCTGTTTCCATCAACAATTCGCGGTCTTATAGTGGGTCCTTCAAATTGTGGAAAGACAAATGTTATGATATCTTTACTAACGAATGCAAATGGCCTACGTTTTGCAAATATCTACCTGTATTCCAAATCGATATACCAACCGAAATATGAGTACCTACGTGAAGTAGTCAAACCGATAAATGGATTAGGATTCTACGCAATCGATAATAATGAGGATATAGTAGAGCCATCAGATGCCGAGCCCGATTCCGTCTTCATTTTCGATGATGTAATGTGCGAGAAACAGGATGTAATCAGATCATACTTCAGTATGGGCCGTCATAAAAATATCGACTGTTTCTATCTGGCCCAGACATATTCTAGAGTGCCCAAGCAATTGATTCGTGACAATAGTAACTTCATAGTCATGTTCAAACAAGATGAAATGAATATGCGACACATTTTCTCCGATCATGTATCACCCGATATGGATTTCAAGCAATTTCAAGAGATGTGTTCGCAATGTTGGACCAATAAATACGGATTCCTGGTGATCGATAAGGATAGAGAAATGCTGGAGGGTAGATACAGAAAGGGATTCGATAGTTTCATATATCCCTGATGCTCAAACAGAAAAATATCCATTCATTCATCGACCGTGGTGCAGTATAGTGGGTACACATCCGATTTCCATGATGAATTTCTCAGCAAATGAAGACGATGTAATGAACCTGAAACGACAACTCATCGAGGCGACTGATGCTGTGCGAAAAAAGTTCAAAAGTCTCAGGAGCGACAGTTATGAGAATAAAGTGGCACTCGAAAAGATTTATGAACCCATTACTAAGCCTTTGAACGCCATTTCCGCAGCTACAATTAACCACCACCACCAAAATGGTCAGCCCAAGAATTTGAAATCAAAAAGTGACAAATTTGTTACGATATTGGATCCTACACATCACTCTACACCAATATCATCTTCATCGACAGCAGCAGCAGCGACAGTAGCATCGATTTATGACACACCAGTCCAGACGTCGAGAAAGTTGTTATCTCACCCCACTCCCCACTCAGACAATTTTGCCGCTAATGATGATAATATCAACACTTTGATGGATACACCGCCACCATCATCTCATGGTTCACATTCAAATACTGTGATGAGTGACGACGATGATGGAGAAGAAACAGTAGTTGAAGAGTTACAAAACAATGCCGAAGAACACATAGAAAAGGTAAGATCTGGAGATAGCGATAACTATGATACAGCATATGGTGTACGCATAGACCCAAAAACTCATCAGTTGAGAATGGGTAAAAGCAAAATTCGTTTCTCAAATGGGAAAATCGAATTGTGGGGCGACAGTGATAAGAAACCGAAAATATATCCAGCTAGTTCGGAACTGTATAACCTGATTTTTCTCAAACATGTACCGGAAAAAACGAGTTCTAGTGTTAGGAGTTTATATGCAGCCATACTGGAAAACACAAGAGCAGCATACAAGGGATACGATATCAGACGAGGATTGAATTCAGATGAGACTGGAAAAATATCACGATCTGATCAAACCCCTGACAAGAACACCATATAAAATGAGAGAGACAAAATATAAGGGTGGAAGCGGATTACCCACTCAAAAAATTGTCAATAACAACAGAGAGAAGGAATATATCTATTGGAATAAACCGAAAGAATTGGTGGATCGATTGAGATTATTATGGAGCTCGAAATCAGTGGGGCATAGCGGGCATGACAATGAAATATTATCGATTATAGAGGAGTTGCGTGAAGAAGGCATCATATACTGAAGGCGTCTATGAATAAATACATACCGAGCAGAATAATTCATGCCATTAGTCGTTCGAAGTAGCTCTCGCATGTTGCTCACATTTTGTAGAAATGGAGAAGATAAGCGATGCAAAACGTCAAATTGTTGACGAACTACATAAGCCAGCGCGACGAAATTTCGTCAGAAGGAGGACCATAGTCAAGGGATTCGGAGATTTATGGCAAGCTGATTTGGCCGAAATGCAGCCATATGCAGAGGACAATAAGAAATTTAGATATATTCTATTTGTTATCGATTGTTATTCCAAATATGTGTGGACTGAGCCAATCAAAAATAAGACTGGTGTTGAAGTTACTGAAGCTATGAGAAATGTATTGAAGAAGAAGGCGGGATATTCGCCGAAAAACATGCAAAGTGATTTGGGGAGTGAATTTTACAATCGATACTTTAGCAAATTGATGGCCGAATACAAAATAAATCATTATTCCACATATAGCACGATGAAGGCTGCAATCGTCGAACGAGTCATAAGGACCCTGAAGAATTGGCTGTATAAGGAGTTTTCAGCAAGAGGAAAATATATATGGCTCGATATTTTACCTGAACTTACTAATAAATATAATAACCGTATACATCGAACTATTGGAATGAAACCGGCAGACGTTACAGCTGAAATGGAACTGGACGCTTTCAGTCATCCTAAATTGGCGTTGAAGCCGAAATATGCTGTCGGTGATATGGTGCGAATCAGTAAATACAAAGGTGTCTTCGAGAAAGGATACCTGGCGAATTTCTCCACTGAACTATTCAAGATTATCAAAATAAACATCACGAATCCAGTCACATACTTGTTGGAGGATATTGAAGGGAGACCAATCAAAGGGTGTTTTTATGAAGTTGAATTACTGAAAACGACAAATCCTGATATATATTTGGTGGAGAAAGTTCTGAAGGAGAAGAAGAAAGGCGACAGAGTGTTTGTAAGATGGCTAGGATTCTCAGACAAGCACAATTCTTGGATTGATAAATCGGCAATTGTTTGAACCCAATCATGTTGTTATTATACTTGTTATATGAAACTTATGAATATATTACTTCAATTGATATGTGCGTTTCATTTTTTCTACATTTACACCTTGACAAAAAAACAATAAGGTCATTTTCAAAAGATTGTTTTATTGAATTGAAAAACTATACAAAATTCTTCATTGAAATCAAACATATCGTATATATTTCTTGATGTGGTCGTTGCAACTGCTAGGGACGGTGATACTTTGTGGTAGAATCAATTCATTTCACTAGCCAAATATTTCCTCAATATGTCCAATTCATTTCTTATCGCTTTTATTTCATCATCCAGGAGGGCTTGCTTCTTGCTCATCAAAAACCTCATCTCAGATTGCTGTTTATTAAAGATTATTCTAGCATCTCTGATGACTGAGGATACTGCAGCCTTTACTGCCGATAATGTAACATTCTTTACATCGTCAATTTCCCTCTTGAGGTAATCCAATTCCACACAATCCTTATCAGAAATTGGTTCGCCAACATTAGTCAATCTTTTTCCTTGTAAATCGAAATTGCCATCTTTGTCCACTTTGAAACCTACGCCTGGTGGACCACGTAGGGAAAGTTTCGATTTATTTCTTCTGCGACCAAACTTATCGATGGTTTTAGTCATCATCACCCGACGAATTGACAATTCATACTGAGCAATATTATCATTAGAGTTCTTGCTATATACCTACCCCAAATAAATGCTCATACATAAAGTAAATGAATGAAACACAAAAAATAGCTGTTCTTTATATATATTATATATTTCACCATGTAATTGTTCAGAACCATTCATATCATGACATAATCAAAAACGATTTATTACCTATTTAGCGTAAGTATATACCAGAAATGGAGCTCGAAAACCTATGGGGCATTTTCGAAATTCAATCAGTTATTCATGAGCGAACCAATGATGAATATTGGAGAATTCAGAAAGAATCCATTATTCGTCATCAATTGTCAACACCAGCCGAGTGCCATGAAGTCGTCCACTGTTGATATCAAGTTGGAATTTGAGACGCGTAAAGCACAATTTCCCGACAACACCCGAGTTTATGCATTAGTTCACCATGATGCGTATTTGACTTATAGCACGCTAGATGGCTCAATTCAAGCAGGATCATTTTGATGTGACCAAATATAATTATTTTGTATCTTGTATTATGTTTTGATTCGTATACTGAAATGAAATAAAATTATATATATATCCTTACACCGTCTCATTTTTATTTATACCTACACCCCCAAAATTTAATCATGATGAAAAAGTTGCAATAGAATAGATATGGTTCAGTATGGTTAAAATTGACTAGGAATTTTATGCGACACCCTGCGGTTGGGGAAGGGTCTGGCGACTACCTGCCATAGAGCCGGCGCATAAACCTTTCAAATGAATAAATTGATTTTCATCTACTTGGAATAAATTATGAAATTCATGAGATTACCCATTGGGAGGGTCAACGATAAAGCCCACACTGGCGTTTTTTTTATTACCTGGGACATCTGCGACCAAAACCATGGACGTATAAACACCAAAACCATCGAATTTTCATTATTATGGTGAGAATAGTTTTGAACAAAGATTATATTAGGATGAAATTTATTTGAAAGGAGGCCCATTTCGACTGTCTTCTTCTTCTTCTAGGCATTAGATGTTGTAGTTTATCGTTCATTGTTACGTCACACTACTTCATAACTTGAGAATTAAATAGATGTGATAAATTATATTCTACCTACGCGAGAACGTGGAAATGGCAATTTTAGGTCTATGCATTATTCGGCTCGAAGGCTATACCTCCGGTCGTTCACTCCTCAGATCCTAGATCCTCCTCAGCCCCTCGGCTCCTGCACCTCCGCCACCTCCGCCACCTCCGCCACCGCCACCTCCGCCGCCTGCGCCTCCTGCGCCTCCTGCGCCTCCTGCGCCTCCTGCGCCTCCTGCGCCTCCTGCGCCTCCTGCGCCTCCTGCGCCTGCGCCTCCTGCGCCTGCGCCGCCTGCGCCTGCGCCTCCGTCTTCGCGAACATATATACCCTACTTACATTATTGTTAACTTCATCTCTAGGTATGGATCCTTATATAAGAGACTTCAAAGTAGATAAAATAAGAACAAACCCCCTGAATAATTGCAATGAAGCGAAAGAAGTTTTATCGATAAATAGTAATTTCAGTAATTTAAATATTCTCAATACTAATATTTGTAGTGTTTCAAAAAACATAGATGAACTTAAAATCAATCTTGAGGAACTTGGAACGAAATTTGATTGCATAGTCTTAACAGAAACTTGGCATGTGCCAGATACTTCTCCCCTCAATATGACTGATTATCTAACTATATACAATGAAAGCAACTATAATCAAAATGATGGAGTCATAGTTTTTGTAAAAGCAAACATATATCATTCCCATATTTCTACCAAACTGAGCGGAAGTGTATTATTAAAAATCAAACTGATCGTAGATGAACATTTGCCTCTATGCATTCTATAGATCTCCAACAAGTAAAATTGATGACTTTTTAGACCAACTCAATGAGATTTTGAACAAAGAGAATTATAACCAATATTGCAGCTTATTTGTTGGTGATATAAACATCGATTTAATGAAAGAAACTGATGACTCAAGAAGCTATCTCGACATAATGAGTGAGTATGGGTTTAATTCAACCATAAATACAACTACAAGAGCGAGGAATGGATCTGAATCATGTCTAGACCATATATTCATTAAAATGAAACAGCACAATTATAATAATCTACTGCCTATCACTATCTCTACCACAATCACGGATCACTACATAACTCTATTACAAATCGTACTACTGAATAATAAAAAAAATCATAGCCTAAATCATAACTCAAAACAATATTTTCAAAGATTAGACAAAACATCACTACTAGATGCCATTAGGTGCATTAATTGGGAAAATGAATTATATCCGTTGCGTGATCTCGAATCAGCAACAGAAAAATTCATCAACATAATAAATAAATGTATTCATGAATCAACTAGTTACATTAAAATAAAGAATAGTGAGCGTAGAAGAAAAACTTGGATTACGAAATCGTTAACAAAACATATAAATCAAAAAAACCAACTATATCGCTTATGGAAACAAAATCCGAATAACGAAAACATCAAAAATAACTACCTATCAACCAAAAAACAAACTGTGGATAAAATTAGATATGCGAAAGACAAGTATTATAAGAACTTGATGAAAAATGAACAAAATTCAAGCAAAAAACTGTGGAACACGGTTAATGAAATTCTGAAAATCAATACAAAAAAACAGATAAACAATATCAAAAACGAGAAAGGAAAAATTGTCACTGATCTGAAAATTATTGCTGACATGTTCAATAGTTTTTTCGCCAATGTAGGAGGAAATCTAGCAAAAATTATAAAAAAAAAATCCAGACTATAAAAGTAAAAAGTACATAAATAAAAATTCAATTTTTCTTACACCTACAAATATTACTGAAATAAAAAACACCATAAATGAGTTGATAAATAATAAATCTCCCGGGCATGATGGAATCAAAGCCGAAAATTTGAAGATTATTTTTGAGTATATTAGCAAACCTTTAACGGACCTAATAAATAAATCATTCGAATTAGGAATATTTCCCTCAATTCCGAAAAACTCAATTGTAACTCCGATATTCAAAAGCGGAGACACCGATTATGTCACAAACTATAGGCCTATTTCTGTTTTACCATCGATCAGTAAAATTTTTGAAAAAATTTTGAAAGCAAGATTAGGAACATTTCTTAAAAAATACAATCTTTTATCAACATCCCATTATGGTTTCAGAGATAATAAATCTACTGCTGATGCAATTCATTCCCTAACAAAAATCATCTATGAATCTCTAGATTCGAGTACTCCCTCTATAGGTGTTTTCATTGATTTGAAGAAGGCATTCGATACGGTCGATCACTCCATACTTCTAGATACCTTGGAAGATATGGGAGTGAGAGGTATAGCACACAAGTTATTAAAAAGTTACTTAACAAACAGAAAACAAAGAGTAAGAATTGAAAGCCAGATTAGTACAGAAATGGAAATAACATGTGGTGTACCTCAAGGGACAGTACTGGGGCCGTTGTTATTCGTGATTTACTTAAATGATTTATTCATCCAAGATACAATCGGGAAAATCATCAGTTTCGCGGACGATACGGTAATATACTATAAAAACGAAGACTGGTACAATCTGAAACTCAACATTGAAAAAGATCTTGGGAACATCAAAGACTGGTTTGACAGTAGATTACTTTCTATTAACTTCGAAAAAACGGTATACTTACCATTTAGCAGTCGAACAACATCATTACCAGAATACAACTTGAACATTCAACAAGATTTTGTTATTAAACCTGCCAAAAAAACCAAATATCTAGGTATATTTATAGCTAATCATCTCAGATGGGACCATCATATGAAGTATTTAACGAAAAAATTACGTTGTATTCTATATCGATACAAACAAGTTGTAAAACCTTTGAACTACAACTACAAAAAAATTCTATACCATAGCTTAGTCGAATCCCACCTGAATTATGGAATTATTGGTTAAGGAAGAGTATCAAGAACACACGTGCATGCTCTAGAGGTCTCTCAAAGGCGATTTCTTCGAATTTTACTCAACAAGCCGGCAAGATATTCAAGCAATTTGCTGTATACGGAAACACAAATACTAGATATCAGACAATTATATAGCATTCAGATAGGATGTCAAATATATAAAATCAAACATGAACACAACACTCCAAACCATCCATATGCGACAAGAACAAAACATCGATATTATATACCTCTAGCGTCTAAGTCCATCGGACAGAAAAGCTACTTATATCAAGCCCCAAAATTATTCAGTTATTTACCGAATGAAATTATAGATGAAACTTCTCTGAAACGCTTCAAAAAGCAACTAATACTATTTATAAAGAAAAAGGATAGAAATGATATACATAAGTTGATAGAAGGTTAAAAAAATGTAATGGTGTATTCCCGTATATCCATTTCAGTTAACTAAACATTTTATATTGGATTTTATTGAATTTATTCATTTTTTATCTTTAACATGTATGATTGTAATTTCTTCTTCAGCTATTTCAACTCTTCCAACTCACCAGACATTATATCTATTTAATTATATTTTAGTGAAAAAAAAAACAAATTTTTAAACATGTATTTCAATTCGTATGTATCTATTTTAAGACACTTTTATATTATTTTATTTATACTTATTTACATTTTATGTGCCACAAACAAGTACGTACAGTACTTCTGTGGATATTGTCATGTTTATTCATTCATAATTATATTCTTAATCTTGTATCGATCTTGTCACGAATAAACGTCATTATTATTATTATTATTATTATTATTATTATTATTATTATTATTATTATTATTATTATTATATCTTTTTCCTCTGAAAATCATTGATGAATAATTATATCAAACTCATAAAGAATTGATTGATTATTTTGTACCTACCTGAGTTCATGAAGCGGATAAAACTGAAGTAACCCTAATAAGTGAATCATGAATCGACGAAGTGGGTTTATTCTTTGAAAACTGTATTTTATCACCATTCTGTGAGGCTTACCCATCTAATAATGAGATTATATCCAGGTAGGAGTGTTTCCTTTGTGTTTCATTTCAGGAATCCTAAAATAAAGTCTACTACTAGTATCAAGGTTGAAACAAACGTTTCAACCAAAGAATCCGACAACCCGATGTTTGAAAGTAACGATTTACAATTGGTTGTATTCAATGTTCTTATTTTGAATATAAATTACGTACATATCGAAATTAATATCAAGTTCAGAGAATAACGTTCTGCTCATACATTATATTTAACTCGAGAACAAACGTATTTGTGAAATAGTTAAGCAAATGTAGGTTAAAAAATGGTGGTGATTTCAATATTCCTTCGCAAGTGATATAAAACGTTTTTTCTACGAACACGTATGAAAACGTCATGAAGCAAACTGTTTTGTCATTTGAAAAGTAGGTCATTTATTTATTTATTTATTATTATCCAAACAGGCTATTGCAGCCTAATTACTTGGATAAATAAGGTGAATTACAATTGTGTATATGAAATATTGTCTATATTATACCTACTGCCTATTAATCAATGCCCAGAATTGTAGGAGATGAACTGAGTCCAAAATCGTGGAGATGTGGAAAATCAGTCTCAAATACTTGTATTCAATATGCAGTCTAGAACATTCTTACGATAAAGCGCTGGGGATGAGGTCCAGTCTTAATCAGTCAAAGTGTTGAAATTATTAGCCAATTTGAGAATGGAAACCAGTGGTGACCTTGCTGGATTCCCTATTTTGATATATTGAACATGAGGGTAGAACGTGTTCTATCACGTCATGCCGTGTCATATCACGATGGTTATGTTATTTGAAAGAAAAGAGCACATGTGTTGAAATGAAAAATATCACACGGCTAGAAATGATTAGTTGGTAATCACTGTCACCATAAGCACTTTTGTAAAACAACATTTATATTCATTAGATTTTCTGCCTCTTTTCGTATTGAGAAGAGAGTTCGTAACAATGATTTCAATGTGTCAGTGAGACATAAACTCTACATTCACTTTGATGAAAATCAGTCTGGAACTAGTATCTACTACATGTCTGATGATGTTGATGGCTGTGGGTAGGTAGCATCATTCACATTCACAATTTGCCTGCATCACATAGATTTTCACTTTTTACATTCGAGATGAAGAAACCAACATGAATTTCTTGGTTAATTTTAGATCTACTGAATGACTGATGGCTGAAACGCATCTGTATGATGTATTTCTGGTTGCGTATCTTTCAACTTTCACGTACTCGCCGCTACGCGACTCGTGCTAAACGACTATACTCTTGCGGAATATGTCACTTTCTACACTTGTTACGTAAAATAATATATCAGACGATTCTCAACAGCTAGTGGTAGTGAAATCCTAAAGATAAAAGGTGAATAAAATGTTTTCTGTTAGGGTTTCAATTACTACGATAATAAGCGTAGCCTTAAAACAAATTCTTCACGAAGCGTTATGAAATATCGAGATCAACAAAATTTGTTTCCTGTCACCACCTCCTATCGCCTCAACCTGAGCACCCACCTTTCTCGGGCCAATCAAAATAGCGGCCGTCTCCCCTTCCTTGGGTCTGCCTCCATGTCTTCAATATATGGTCGATCATATCAAATGTTTGGAATTCAGTTGTATTCCAATAATCATAACGACTTGACACTTGTGCCAAACAGTCTGCTAGTTCACAGTTACCTACAAGAAGAGTCAGTATGAGTGGACACGTCCATATATTCGACAATTCCATCGAGTTGGAAGCTGCCCCTGTTAGGAGACCAGATCGGTTTCGATGGAGGAACCAAAATAGTGCTGCGAATAAGGATGGTGATGCACCCCACATTGAACAATCGATGACAGTGGAAACACATAGAAAGAGGAAACATGATCAGTGTGAAGAAATATCGAGTGTGAAATTGTTTACTGGCTCTCCTCCCAACAAGAAAAAATTCTTGGCATCATAGAATGACGAAGGAAAAGAATCACATACTCCTGCTTGGATAACGGATCGGTTTAGATGGAGGAACCAAAGTTGTGCGTCGGATGACCATCGTACTCCTCTGAATAACAGAGGGTGGTTCAAGAAGAGAAGACTGGATCAGTTCCGATGGAGAAAGCAAGACAGTGCTTCGGTTGATTATCGTGCACCCGTTAATCAGAGGGGAAGGATTCAGAAGAGGGGACCAAATCGGTATACTTGGATTAAACCGTGTTCAGAATAATTTTTTTGTCATGGAGAACTCTATGAATATAGATGATCATTTCATTTACTCCGGTTTTGCATATGATGAAGAATTAACTGATTCTCTGCCTTTCGATAGTAGGAATCGATATTATAGGTATTTCATTGCAGGAGTATTTCATGTATAGTTTATGTTAGCTCAGTATCAATAAAAACGATCATTATTATTATTCTGAAAGGTTTTGAGTGTTTTTTGACCGCCAACTCAGTTGCAAAGCAACCTTCGGGGTCTCATGAAGACTTATATGAGTGAGGAATACGGAAATCTCAGATTTTTAAGGGTAAGAACAGACGGAGCGGTTATCGCCAAGTCGGCAGAGAAGCGGCTCAAAACACACTGCGTTCAGAAACCGAAAAAGGTTATTGTGCTGATTGCGTACAGTAGCGATGGCTTTTTTGAATCTCCTGATGACAGTGCTGTTAAATTTTTACTGACGACCGTTGTCGTACTGTATAATGGGGATCGAAGAGAAAGAAAAAAAATTGTCAATTTCAACACAATGTCGAAAAACATATTCAAATGTTATATCAATCATTAAAGATCCGTGCTCTTAATTCTTCCATATAAACTGGCAACACTGACAACAATGAAATCGCCTCGCAAACGCTCACGTCTGTTTCGTCCCATATACCAACACGTAATCATGTGCCGACTAGAGTCGTGAAACCGCTCGCGGTGCATGATGCTTAGCACGGTACGCGCGGCGGCCGATATGTCAATTTATTATATCATTCGATTAACACGATTTTCTTATCTCAATTTCACATAGTTCCCATTTTTCAAAATGATATAAAAGGTTTTTGTCTGATGTAGGTATTATGTATCAGTTAATCACGGAGTATGAGTTGGGTAGGTACTCCGTCAACAGCTTATTCTGCAATCCGAACTTCTACTAGGCGAGTACTGGTTATTTCCAATAGTATTTTGAAGAGTTTAATTTTGTTTTTTGAATATCATTTCCTGATGCTTTTCTCGTACATATATCTATTTTGATGAAGTTGGCGAATTTTCAGTTTTCAATGTTTCACTGTTATACAATCAGGTTGATTTGAACGTCCACAAAACGTTCAGTTATAAGGTTCTGGTTATTCGGACTCAAAATGGACAAAATAAAATGGACGTCCACTACCATCTGGGACACCTATAATATTGTACTATTCAATTTCATCAGCTACATTCGAACGAATTCATCTCTCTATGCAATCCCAGTAAATATAACATCGTTTTCCACTAAAAAATTTAAATGAAATGAGGTTATGTATGTTTCGATGATATTCTGATAGGAGGGATGGCTTTGATATCTACAAACCTAGCCACATACAAATGATCGAAAATGTTTAAATTTTTTTACAATTATGTCAACACATCGACCTCCAAAAATGTTTCTAATAGGCAATTATGATGTGATCAAGAATTATATTTCATTTATGAGATATACACATAAAGAATACGAACAGGAGTGGCTCATATTACGAGATATAATGATTCAAAGTGCTGTACGCGTATCGTACCTCTTACATAATATTTATGTATCTGCAGAATGCTCATGTACATATTTTTGATTCAACAAATAAAGTATCAATAGCAGTTCCTACTGGTTTCTGTCGAGTAATTTTTCATGTGTCATTTGGAGTATAGTTTTTTCCCCAATATTATGTTTCAGACAGATTTGTGTTAACTGAGTATATCGGTTGTCAACGAATCTATTAAACAAGTCATACCTTCTTGAATAATAGGTGTAATGAAAAGATATAAGGTATAGGTGAATGGCACGTGAAAAAGGAAGTTTTCGCATATTTTTCACTTTTCGGTCATTTCCAGTTTCACCGGAAATGGCTCCGGTTTTGAATTTTCAAATGAAACACGTGTATACATAGACATTTCTCAAATATCATTATTCTAAATGTTATATGCTTCTACCTTTCCTTACGTCTTTAAATAGACTATATTTATATTGAGTTCATATTGTTACATACAAGTTTCATGTTATTGGAAATAAATGCGTATCTATCTATCTATCTATCTATCTATCTATCTACAATAAAAGTCGATAAATCATGATTCATGGCACACTTGACAAAAGTAAATAATTATTATCCAGTATTTTCCATAGTAATATTCAATTTATGTGCCTATTTTTAATCCAATCGAAAATTAATTAGTATCGTTAGATTCGTCAAAAAATCCTCTTTTCGGAAAGTGTTTGTCAATAATTGGTTGCCATTTGAAAAATAATAGTTAAACACGAAAATGTAATTTTGCCAACTTGTCTTATTCATATATATCATACTTAGCACCAAAACTTTCCCATTGTAATTTTCCGACATCACTTGAGGTCCTCAGATTAGTTTACGTCCGATCATGGCCACCTAGATGCAATATCAAAAGTGACAAAAAAATGAAGTAGGCTTGAAAACTTTTTAAAATGTCACATTCTAATCCAGAATTATCTCAGAAATAAAAAAATGTTACAATATACAGGCAACCCTTCGAGTGGAGTGTGACGTAATTTCACACAAAGAAATTGAAGCCCCAATGCACGACAGCTTTTATAGTCAGAGAGCGGTCGTGGGATTTTTCAAAATTTATTTTTATGTATTTTCCAAAAAATAAGATGTTTTGAATAGCGAACTAAGGGCCGCCACTCAGAGCTAACTGAGAAGAATTAGGAAAGGAACAAAACAAAAAAATCAAACAAAACCTTTTGAAAACCATGCATATACCTAATTTATTGAACCCTGTTATCAAAATGTTAGAATTGCTTACATTTACAAAATGCAAAATGTAATGAGTCAAAGATTTCTCATCAATAAGGTTGATCTGAATATATAATTATATTTAATGATAAATTGAAGATTTACCTAATAAATGTTTGACTGTTAGTGAGGTTCATTCAGTGAATATTCACCTATAGGCGAAGCCAAGAGATTTAATACTAGTGAAATTAAATCTAGATCTGCCTGACTGTGCTAATGAGTCACTATCTGTGACCGGGAATGATAAATGCAAAAAAAATAGGTACCTATATGTTCCCACTGTAAAGAAATAGCAGCTGTTATTTCGTTTCCCACAATCAGGAGAACACTATTATAAGGTGATAATATAAGGAAATAATGCAGAACAATATCTTCCACTCCTCAATGGTGATCCAAATATACATCAACAGGTAGTACTTATAGCATGAAAATTGACCATACTATACATAACATCTGAGGTTGGGTTGATCCATTTTCAAAATGTTCAGATACCACAACTGTATGGTTGAGGGTTCTTCAGTAAAGCATTTTCGTGTTAGCTTCCCAGGATTTTCACTGATATCAGGCTGTAGAGCTGACGAGTTTTCCAGTTTGATTTTTGATTTATATGATCCTCATTCACTTTCAACAAATATAAATTTCATGTTATTTGCTTGTCATGAAATACCATACTTACTGTTGTATTATGTCCAATGTGTATGTATCTTCAGTATTGTAGAATTAAGTTTATGTTGAGTTCATGTGATGTTTTGACATTCATGTCCTGTGATCACATGTATTTTAACACAAGTTACGTAAGCGATATTCACGGATTCCCATGAAATAGGAATCACTTCACCAGCAGTTTACCATTTTCTCGTGAGAACCGCTGAATCGCAACTCGGCAATTCCCGATTTGCGAGAACATTGTAGTAATCATAATTCAGTCTTGACTTGAGATCGATGTGAGAAATTTGACAATGAAATTTATTATTTTTAAAAACCAAATCCGTGGTCCGAATCATTTAAGTGGCGCAGTCGGAAGGATTTTTCGTGGGAATCGATTCCGAAATCCTTTGAGTTTCAACTCTTAAACGAAAAACGAACAATTCACAAAAAACACCGAGTGTTCAACTGTGGGGGACTCCAGCCAGGACAGCCGTTGCAGAAAGACACCGGGAACTAGAATGAGATCGGGCCTAGCGATATTGGTGGTGATTGTGTGAGTAGAATATTTACATTTTATGTCAGACTCCTCTTTACCTATTGAATCCTTGAGCGAAATCAATCAGGCTTCAGAGATAGATTTAGTAAAAGATCGATTAGCTAGTTTTAATATTCAAAAAAATAATATGGCTCCGCCTTCATTAGACATGAAGAATCTTAGTGTGATTCCACAATTCGATGGAAATCCAAATAAACTTCATAGATTCATAACTGCATCCGAAGCAATTCTGAGGCACTATGCCGATCGTGATAATCCAAGCAATTTTCAGAATATTCTTTTATTTAATGGAATTTTAAATAAGTTGGAGGGAAGAGCTGAAGAAGTTTGTGCAATTCATGGAGTTCAAACTTGGGAGGATATAAAAAATGCATTAATACAAAATTTTGGGGACCAAAAAGACGAAAATTGTCTTAATCAGGATTTAGTTAATTTGAAGCAAATACCCAATGAAACGCCTTCTCAGTTTCATGAAAAAGTTATGCATCTTTTGAATACAATTTGCAATTATATTAATTTGAACAGTGCCGTGACTCAAGTTGAGAGTAAGAGAGAATTCTTTACGAAACAAGCATTGAAAACGTTCCTTGCCGGCTTGAGAGATCCTTTAGGACCTATAATTCGTGCAATGAGACCTAGTATTCTCACTCAAGCACTTCAATTCATCAAAGAAGAAGATAATATCAAATACTATCAAAGATCTAATCCATCAACAAGCAATAACGTTGTTAGGAAACCTCCGACCAATAATACATATCAACTTGTTTACCAGAATTCTCAAAGTTATTTCCCTCAACCGCCTCGATACTATCAGAATCAATTCCAACCGAGTCGACCAAATTTTACTCCACAACAGAACTTTTCACAATTTCCCCAAGGACCTGTCAACATGCAAAGACATCCAAATCCCCCAGCACAAAAATTTCATACGAATTCACAAGTTTTTGGTGAGCCCAGAAATGTTTGGAAACCGACTAACCAAAGCCCACAAAATCGGCCTACACCTATGACTGTTTCTTCTCGCAATACGTGTCCTCAACTTAAAAGACATATACCAAACTATTTCTCTTCAAACAACCAGGGACCGAGCGTGATAGCAGAAGAAGTGTTCAATACCGAATTATTTGATCAATCGAACTACGATGAAATTTATCCTGAAAATAATTACTCTGATGAACAACCAATAATTTACGACCATTGTGAATCAAACGAACAGGAGGTACCGAATGTCCAGGAAGAAACATAGTCGAGTATAATTTATCCACAGAAAAAAAGAACTACCTCATATTCAAATTTCTAAACCATCCTTGAAACTCTTGATCGACGCTGGTTCAACAAAATCATTCATCAACCCAGAGATTGCATATAAATTTTATACTGATAACATTTTTCGTGAACCTTTTACTGTATCGACTATATTTCAATCATCCACGCACGAGCATTGTGCTGAAATACCTATATTTCCAGAATTCCGACAAAACGATAGTCTGAAATTTTATCTTTTCAATTTTCATGATGTATACGACGGACTTATTGGACTTGACAATTTGAAGTTGTTGAATGCTCAATTAGATTTTGTTAATGCCAAATTATTAACACCAACTTGTGAAATTCCGATAAAATACCAACCCTCATATCCGAAAACATTGTTCAAGCAAAAAATCGAACCTCACACGAGGCTTATTACAAAAATCCCGGTCGATCAAAACGAAGGTGAAATAATCATTCCAAAACAAACTATTCAAAATTGCGAAATTCCAGAGGCCATTTCGATAGCAAAAAACGGACTCGCATCTGTTGAGATTTTGAATAAATCTGATATCGAAATCACTTTATCAATATCAAAGCCTATCAGAACATTCCCATATGACAATAATATTTTTGAATCATTCCATCTCGACGTCAATAATAGCTCGAATCAAAATCAAGAGTTAGATGTTGATAAATTAATTCGAACAGATCACCTTAATACAGAAGAAAAAACACAAGTTCTGAGGCTATGTAAAAAGTACTCTGACATTTTCCATAAAGAAAATCGACCATTGACTTTCACAAACCAAGTTTAAAATTCTATCAAAACGAAAGATGAAATTCCTGTCTTTACTAAATCATACAGATATCCGTTTATCCACAAACCAGAGGTGGAGAGACAGATAGGTTCAATGCTTGAACAGGGGATTATTCGACCCAGTAATTCACCGTGGTCATCGCCCATTTGGATCGTTCCAAAGAAGGCTGATGCCTCTGGTAAAAAGAAGTGGAGGATAGTGGTAGACTATCGACAAATAAATGAAAAGACCATAGATGAACGCTTCCCTATTCCAAATATAACAGATGTTTTGGACAAGTTAGGTAGGTGCAATTATTTCACGACATTGGACTTAGCCAGTGGGTTCCACCAAATTGAGATGGAACCAAATGATATTCCAAAAACGGCATTCAATGTGGAAAATGGGCATTATGAATACCTGAGGATGCCTATGGGGTTGAAAAATGCACCCGCTAGCTTTCAGAGGGTGATGGATAACATCCTCCGTGGTTTACAAAATGACACATGTCTAGTGTACCTAGACGATATTATAATATACTCCACTTCTTTACGGGAACACATAGTCAATTTAAACAAACTATTTCAACGACTTCAAGATTCAACTTGATAAATCGGAATTTATGAAAAAGGAGGTGGCATTTCTTGGTCATGTGGTAACCCCTGAGGGTTCAAAACCAAATCCCGATAAAATTGTCGCTATAAAAAATATCCAATACCTCGAACAACTAAAGAAATCAAGGGATTTCTCGGGTTACTTGGGTATTATCGTAAATTCATCAAAGATTTTGCTCGTATAACAAAACCTCTGACAATTTGTTTAAAGAAAGACGCAAAAATTGTACATACACCACAATTCATGAAGTGTTTTGAAGACTGTAAGACTCTATTGACAAACGAACCTCTTTTACAATACCCCGACTTTACAAAACCGTTTAATCTGACTACCGATGCTAGTAACGTAGCTATTGGTGCTGTTCTATCCCAAGGGCCAATAGGAAGTGATAAGCCAGTGGCGTACGCTTCCAGAACTCCCAATGAATCTGAGATCAACTACAGTTCTATCGAGAAAGAGCTTTTGACTATTGTTTGGTCAACGAAATATTTCCGCCCCTACCTTTATGGTAGAAAATTTAAGGTACTAACTGATCATCAACCCCTTAAATGATTGATGTCACTCAAAGAGCCAAATTCTCGGCTTGTTCGATGGCGACTCAAACTCGAGGAGTTTGATTATGAAATCGAATATAAAAAAAGGAAACTCAATTCGAATGCAGATTCATTGTCTTGGATAGAAATTCATACTAAAGAACTAGATAGTAGGAATCGCTATTATAGGTATTTCATTGCAGGAGTATTTCATGTATAGATTATGTTAGCTCAGTATCAATAAAAACGATCATTATTATTATTCCGAAAGGTTTTGAGTGTTTTTGACCGCCAACTCAGTTGCAAAGCAACCTTCGGAGTCTCATGAAGACTTATATGAGTGAGGAATACGAAAATCTCAGATTTTTAAGGGTAAGAACAGATGGAGCGGTTATCGCCAAGTCGGCAGAAAAGCGGCTCGAAACACACTGCGTTTAGCGACCGAAAAAGGTTATTGTGCTGATTGCGTAAGTAGCGATGGCTTTTTTTGAATCTCCTGATGATAGTGCTGTTAAATTTTTACTGACGACCGTTGTCGCACTGTATAATAGAGATCGAAGAGAGAGAAAGAAATTTGTCAATTGTCGAAAGACATATTCGAATAATATATCAATCAAAGATCCGTGCTCTTAATTCTTTCATATAAACTGGCAACACTGACAACAATGAAACCGCCTCGCAAACGCAAGTCGTAGAACCGCTCTCGGTGCATGATGTTTAGCAGGGTACGCGCGGCGGCCGATTCGTCTGCCGACTCGGCGACGTACCGTCTGTTTCATACAGTTGAAAATAATACAACCAGGCACCGAGTCGGCAGACCACTCGGCCGCCAACTCGGCACAAACCGCGTTGTGTGTGTTTACCCTAAGTGTCATCCGGAGCTCTACTCGGCTGGTTATCGTTGAGAGTACGATGGTTTGAAATTTATGAAGAAAGGTTATAAAGATAACTTGCCTATCGAATCAGAGGATTCGAATATCAATAATCTGAAAAAAATAATAATATACATACAGATATGTAAAGGAAACATAAACATTATGTGATTTGTGTAACATAGGAGATATCTGATACATACTATGCAAGGTTTATGGAACTTGTAAGTACCTTGAAATGTCTTAAGGCGGATTTAGCGGATGTATGAGCTTATCTTTTTCATCAATGCATAATCATAACTATTGGAACTTCTCTA
Organism: Chrysomela aeneicollis; assembly: GCA_029955515.1. Lineage (NCBI taxonomy): Eukaryota > Metazoa > Arthropoda > Insecta > Coleoptera > Chrysomelidae > Chrysomela > Chrysomela aeneicollis. The sequence goes on along the minus strand of JARUHQ010000021.1, from coordinate 14,130,014 downwards.
ATGCATAATGCATAACTTTCGGGTCATATATTGGTTTTTTAATTCATAAACATAATCATGTAGTGTGTGAGTAGCAAGTGACACATTAACAGCCTTAAATCAAAGAAGACGTTGGGGTGTGAGGCCTCAATGAAAAAACCTTCTTTTAAACTCATTTTAACACTGGATAATTCACAGATACACAATGATAAATAAAAAATACTAAGTTATGACAGTGACATTTGGGAGTAAATATGATGGCGCCATTAAAATCTCGATTCGCGCAGGCGTACAATCTATTTCGACGCATCGATATTCATAAAAGTTAAAAGTTGGGAACTTCAAGGTTATGTGTTATGCATTGTGCACTTTTACTTATCCTTATGAGTTGGATAAACCATTTCATTTGCAACTACAGAGTTCAACTTTTATGAATTGTACATTGAAGTTATGTTTATGAAAATAATTATGCATCCGCTAAATCCGCCTTAACTCTTCTGATGTTGAATTCATGTGTTGGACACATATTCTGCAATATCATGAATCTATTAGCGATTATACATGTATGAAACATAAATCGTTTATGAAGAGATATGTGTCGGATACATGGTGTGAAATAGAGAAAGATGTTTCGGGCAGGCGCGTCGCGGTCACCCATCCAAACCCTAACCGCGCCTAACATTGCTTGATCTCTGTGATTGAACGTTCTTCTTCATTACTTGGTGGCTGATGTCTTTTTATTTATATCAATAGATCAATGACATTTGAAAAATAAGAACTCTCAATTCGATTAACGATTTTCATATCTCAATTTTACATAGTTCCCATTTTTAAAATGATATGAAAGGTTTTTGTCTGATATTATATATCAGTTAATCACGGAGTATGAGTTGGGTAGGTACTCCATCAACAGCTTATTCTGCAATCCGAACTACTACTAGGCGAGTACTGGTTATTTCCAATAGTATTTTGAAGAGTTTAATTTTGTTTTTTGAATTTCCTGATGCTTTTCTCGTACATATATCTATCTTGATGAAGTTGGCAACTTTTCAGTATTCAATGTTTCACTGTTATACAATCAGCTTGATTTGAACGTCCAAAAAACGTTCGGTCTCGAAATAGACAAAATAAAATGGACGTCCACTACCATTTGGGACACCTATAATTTTGTACTATTTCATTTCATCAGCTACATTCGAACGAATTCATCTCTCTATGTAATCCCAGTAAATATAACATCGTTTTCCACTAAAAAATTGAAATGAAATGAGGTTATGTATGTTTCGATGATATTCTGATTATTGGCAATTATGATGTGATCAAGAATTGTATTTCATTAATGAGATATACACATAACGAATACGAACAGTAGTGGCTCATAATACGAGAAATATTGTTTCAAAGAGCTGTACGCGTTTAATATTTATGTATCTGCAGAATGCTCATGTCCATATTTTTGATTCAACAAATGAAGTATCAATAGGAGTTCCTACTGGTGTCTGTCAAGTAATTTTTCATATGTCATTTGGAGTATAGTTTTTCCCCCAATATTATGTTTCAGACAGATTTGTGTTAACTGAGTATACCGGGTGTCAACGAATCTATTAGACAAGTCATACCTTCTTGAATAATAGGTGTAATAAAATGATATAAGGTATAGGTGAATGGCACGTGAAAAAGGAAGTTTTCGCATATTTTTCACTTTCTGGTCATTTCCAGTTTCACCGGAAATGGCTCTGGTTTTGAATTTTTAAATGAAACACCTTGTATATTGTAAGATTTGTCGATTTCGGAGACAATTCTCACTACAATGAAAGTCAATAAATCATGATTCATGGCACACTTGACGAAAGTAAATAATTATTATCCAGAATTTTCCTTAGTAATATTCAATTCATGTGCTTATTTTTAATCCAATCGAAAATGAATTAGTATCGTTAGATTCGTCAAAAAATCCTCTTTTCGGAAAGTGTTTGTCAATAATTGGTTTTCCATTTGAAAAATAATAGTTAAACACGAAAATGTAATTTTGCCAACTTGTCTTATTCCTATATATCATACTTAGCACTAAAACTTTCCCATTGTAATTTTCCGACACCACTTGAGGTCCTCAGATTAGTTTACGTCCGATCATGGCCACCTAGATGCAATATCAAAAGTGACAAAAAAATGAAGTAGGCTTGAAAACTTTTTAAAATGTCACATTCAAATTGTCTCAGAAATAAAAAAATGTTACAATATACAGGCAACCCTTCGAGTGGAGTGTGACGTAATTTCACACAAAGAAATTAAAGCCCCAATGCACGACAGCTTTCATAGTCAGAGAGCGGTCGTGGGATTTTTCAAAATTTATTTATTATTTATAATGTATTTTCTAAAATATAAGATGTTGTGGATAGCAAACTAAGGGCCGCCACTCAGAGCTAACTGAGAAGAATTAGGAAAGGAACAAAACAAAAAAATCAAACAAAACCTTTTGAAAACCATGCATATACCTAATTTATTGAACCCTGTTACCAAAATGTTAGAATTGCTTACATTTACAAAATGTAATGAGTCAAAGATTTCTCATCAATAAGGTTGATCTGAATATATAATTATATTTAACGATAAATTGAAGATTTAGCTAATAAATGTTTGAGTGTTAGTGAGGTTCATTCAGTGAATATTCACCTATAGGCGAAGCCAAGAGATTTAATACTAGTGAAATTAAATCTAGAACTGCCTGACTGTGGCTGATGAGTCACTATCTGTGACCGGGAATAATAAATGCAAAAAAATAGGTACCTATATGTTTCCACTGGAAAGAAATAGCAGCTGTTATTTCGTTTCTCACAATCAGGAGAACACTATTATAAGGTAATAATATAAGGAAATAATGCAGAACAATATCTTCCACTCCTCAATGGTGATCCAAATATACATCAACAGCTAGTACTTATAGCATGAAAATTGACCATACTATTCATAACATATGAGGTTGGGTTGATCCATTTTCAAAATGTTCAGATACCACAACTGTATGGTTGGGGGTTCTTCAGTGAAGCATTTTCGTGTTGGCTTTCCAGGATGTTTACTGATATCAGGCTGTAGAGCTGACGAGTTTTCCAGTTTGATTTTTGATTCATATGATCCTCATTCACTTTCAACAAATATCAATTTCATGTTATTTGCGCGTCATGAAATACCATACTTACTGTTGTATTATGTCCAATGTGTATGTATCTTCAGTATTTTAGAATTAATAGGTTTATGTTGAGTTTATGTAATGTTTTGACATTCATGTCCTGTGATCCCATGTATTTTAGCACATGACAATTGACAGAACAGCTTCATCGCAGTTACCGCTCGTCACCACCCACAGACATCTCCTCTTTGACATTCGATGGCCTCGAGACCTCAACACTTTTGAATCATTAAACATCTTCGAAAGTACTGTGTGATTTTCTTAATCTTTAAAATAACCTGCGAACATAGCACTCACACAGGAGTATTATTCATTTAGTTTATTCCCCTACATTTTGAAGAAAATAAGAATATTGCAATTTATTTTATATCCACAATGTTTACATTTCTGGAATTCAACCTTGATAGTAAACAAAGACTTGAAGTTGCCTGATGTAGGTCGCTGTCATTCGCAAAGATCTAAAGTATAAATGTGGTTCTGTGGTAGAAGAGTCTGAGGAGTTAAAGATCCAATGATCCTAACCGTAGTCCTGTCATGGTGATAGGTTTTGTGGTTCTATGATACATAGAAGGTTCAGTTGATCAAGTTGGCTCGTTAAAAAAAAACTGAATCCACAACTGTGTCAAGGTGTGTTGCGCATTTGATAGTGTTTTTTAAGCAGGCGTGATTAAAAAAATACTTGGTTGGGTGATTAGATGGCTTTTTATCTATTGATGAGGTGGGCGATGATAATGATAAAAATGAGCAGATTTAAATTTATCCTCGGGGCGAGCTGTTCCACCATTATTGGGAAGGTGAGTCTGGAAAATTCCAAAATGGAATTTTAACGTGGATATTAACCTGGCGATCTATATTATCATAGATCTGCTGGCCTTTTTCGTGTGTACCATCTCACCCTGGATTTCATGCGAAGATTTTTCGGGATCAGCAGGCTATAGGGGCTCTTCCGGGAATCTACACGAGCCGGCTCACTTCTGTGCAGGAATTTTTTACCTAGGTCAGCCATTTTGTTCTCCAAAAAAGGCTATGGATTTTGCTTGGGTTCCAAGACCGGCTGCACACTGGCTTCCAGGATAGAATATACAGAGGATACCATCAATGCCTAGATTTGTCTCCGGGATCTCCCTATCCTAACGGCAGTACTCCTGGGTGGTGCCAAGCCTACACTTTCTGTTTCGAATTTCTACATCTGTGGAACTTTGTGGGCCCGTCTTCAGCCCTACTTCTTGACTGGGTTTTAGGGCTGGTATCAGCTGCTTTAGGTCAGAACTTTCCAGATTCATGAGAGTTATTCACCATAATTTTTTTATGTGTTATAAAAAATCATCAGGCATTACGGTTATTCAATTTATAAGTTACCACTCGAAAAAAATTTAAAAAACATTATTACATATTCATTTTATCATAACGGGATGGTTATGACAATAAGTTAGTCTCACACAAATATGTGAACTCATATATTGGCCAATATAGGATGGAAATATTAGTATATCAAGTATGGAGAACGGTAAGGATTTTATACCGATCGAAGACAATTGTTTGTCTGAGATCGGTTACCCTTAACGTTCGACATGCTTATAACGTTTTTTAAACGATTGATACCATTATACATTATAAAAATAAATTGAAATTAAGAGAATCTTCAACTCGACGGTAAGTGAATTACTTACCGTCGAGTTGGAGTACTTACCGTCGAGTTGGATCACTTACCGTCGAGTTGCTAGTAAATGTCACCTACTGACGTAAAATCTGTCACGGTAAACAGTCGAAAATGATCGATCGTGCGAAAAGGTATTTAAGAAGTGATTAATTAATTACTGATGTCATAACTTATAAGTGGAATATCACTTAACAATTTCACTTTCTCTTTTCAATTCGTACAAGTATGGGATTTCATTGAACAATGTGGTTCATCTGAGACTTTTCTTTGGAATTACATTCCTCAGTTTTCGCTTATATAAACTGCAGTGGCGCCTAACAATTGAAACAATGAACCCCAGTTTTCATTGAACTCACACCCAGCCGGCTAACAGCAGAGCTGCCGTGCTTTATAACTGTACCCTATATGGACCAACAGTCTTAGGACTTTGAGAATTACAGGTGAGTCTGATTATAGAAAAACCAGGGTAACGTTATATACTCACTGAGGGTCATCCATCATTATATACTCTTACTCAAAACTAACCATTTTCTTTATGGGTATAACATCAGCAACAACTTCAACAGCAGCCAATCATCATATTATGCATGGTATCCAAATCAAACAAGAGACAGGCAGGACAACTCAACAGGTGTAGAATAACAGTTATTGCCCCATTAGCGATAATATGGGTTGAAATTTGGGAGGCTTCAAACCATGTCCCAGTAGGACGTTTCTATAGTATATATATTTTTTTCTGCTGTAACACCGTTTCATTACTTTTATATTTTCAGAAAACTAGTATATTTACCAGGTACAGTGTGTAAAGTGTTTTTTTCATCAAATGAATAGTCTGAAACCGAACTCGATTCTCACTGAGTTCATTTTGTACCTGATTGTATGATTTGTTTTTGCCTGTAGATCTTATCTATTTAGTTAATTTGAATGAATCCTGTGGAGATGAAAAATTAGTATAAAGTGAATAACATCTGTTTGAAGTAGCTTGTATTCATGTCTAGTCTAAGAGGCGTAATTGAAGACTATACCTCCTCAATAACTTGATATCTTGGTCTTATTATCTGACCCCTGGCTTACACAAGGGGGTGCATTGCATGGATTTACTCTGTAAACCTTTTTCACCAAAGCCACTCTAGTGCCTTTCAAAGAACTTCTTGTTCTGGAAGAAAGTTGAGCATACCACTTCCTAAAAATTTGGCGCTAGATGCAACCGCTCTAAACTAAATAGAGAACCAAGCCCTGAAGCTCTTTGTAGGATTCTTCACCAAAAAAAGATAATGATTATTAGTGGTTAATGAATTTGAATAATAATGAAAAATAGTGCAAACTGTGCGACCTCGTATTCGGCCCTAAGGTCCGAGGTATCGGCTAGCTATTTCAGTGGAGAAGGGAGGGTTCTTTTATTTGGGCGCCAGGTAATATATACCTCCACCTATGCCCACGGGACAATCTCTGATTTACTAATTACCAAATTAAATCAAAGCAGGAAACCAAATGAAAGAAACGCTAGGCAGATCCAATTCATATATATGATTTTAATGAATTAACATTGAAAATATTCAAGTATCAAAATCCCACCACTACACAGCTTGTGGGGACTCAAATCTTCCTATATTAAAAATACAAAGGTGCCAATACAAAAAAAAAAAATTGGCCAGATTCACGAAACAACCATATGTTAATAGACGGGGTGATGAACGCGTCGCTTGAGCTCAGGCGCAGTCGCGGTTAATCCCGCATCAACAGGGAAATTACAAACTGATTGGACTTCGTAAATGAGGCGCAAAGAAAATCAACCCAAGTTACAACATAAGATTAACGCCAGGAGAATCTAAATACAAAATTCCACACCTCCGGCAGGTGTACTTAACATTAGTCAAATTAAGATATGTTACATCATGTATAACCTATAGACATAGAAATTACTACAACTAATCCACTTAGCTGCCAAGTTCCCTAATCCGGGCTAGCGTTCGCCCAGTACAGTTTGAGAGGGATGATGGTCACCCTGTAGGCTCCTTGGACTTCAGTTAGGTACCCAGTATTAGGCTCAGAAGACCACCCTGTATACACTAGGAACTCCAGACAGCTATCTTGTACTGGCCTGGGATACAGACAGTCACCCTGTACACCATTCAGTGTTTCTCTGCTTACAGGTTATTCCAAGTTATTCCACTAGGGTACACCCGTAACTAAAACCCAATGGAAGACAAATGTCAAATTCCAGCATTGACTTCCATGTAATGTAACTATTTCCCATAAATTCTTAGGCTCATGCCTCTAATACTTTATTGTTGTGCAGCTGAACCTACCATGTTTGCGAAACAAAGATTTTATCAATCATTACACTCATGTTATACCAGAGCTTGTAGATCGAAGAAACATTCCGCCACCTTTATCACTAAACACTCAGTGTTATTAAAAGCACTGCAAATTGGAATAAACATTACCATGCTCTTGTTGTTGGATGGCACTACCCTATACTAAATTGGCCCTAAACACTTCCTGAGAAGGCTCTATCTATACAGTGATAGGTGGACAGTTGGATTTAGTTTGAATATTCATAATTTATTCAAGTAACTACTTATATTAATCCACAGGTCTTAGTAAGAAAAATAGGAAGAAATTCCATGATTTCAAAGATTAAAGGAACTGCCTGTTAGTATATACAGGATAGGCCATATAATTCTAATGCAATGGTGGCCAAATATCTCATATCTGAATAACACTGAATAACACTGATAGAGGGGCTGGGATGAAACTGTCCTAACTTCCAACCACACTGATACACACATAAACCTTAAGGGTCTCATATAGATCAAAATAACATGATAAGTACATACCCTGGTGTTAGGGGTTTATTCTCAACAACGTATACAGTTGGATCCAATCAACCAGTTACCGGTGGACATCTAACGTCAGTCTGGCCCTTAAACAGTCTCAAATGGGGACTTGCCACTAATCAGTGGGTTAAATTAGCCTTTACAGCACCCTATAAAAAGGACACCAATTCAAACCCTAGAATCACTGACCAGGCCTAAATGATAACCTCCAAAGCATTGAGGGTAGTTCTCATAACTTGGTACAATGATTGAGCACACATACCTGATATTCATGGATTATCCAGGAGCTTTGGTCTCATACCCTCGCGCTCATGGGGGCGGCGTCTCAACAGTACAAATCCTCACCAAGGAGCTAGATTTGGGTCCAAGCTCAAAATAACAAAACCAACAGCAATAGCATACATAACCCAAATCACATAATTTGGCTTCAAAAATAGGGTCCCAATCAAGGATGATTAAAATAATCAACGGCAATTTTTGGAAGCCTCCTGAAATTACACCGCACCACCCATCGTACCCGAGAGAGAGCCTCCCCGCCAAAACAAGGACGGCAACCACGAACTCCTCAGAACATCAACATCCTATCAGGGCACACGCCGGGGAGCAATATGTTATTAGACCCGAAACAAGGGATTGGATTATATGATAAAACGATCATGGATCGCGAGATGGCGTTGCAGACGGCCGAGTGGTGTATATATGCACACACAACCAGTGACCCATTTGTTCCATCATGAGTTCTGATCTAAGTATGTTGAACTCAAAAATCTCCTAAGGGGTTGGTTAACCATCCCTTGCTCGCGCCAAACAGTGTACCTATCTCCCGTGCCACAGAACCCAATCACGTACCAACACAGCCAGATTTGACGGCTATATTCCGATAGGTGCCGAGCAGCCCCTGACGGGATTGCACGACCATCGGTCACCAAGACTAACCTTAAAACTTCAAATTTCTCGGGCTTTGTTTATGTTCTTAATTAAATCAGCCTACACGATCAACTGGTGTTTTCAGGACAAGTATGGATAATATTAACACATACATAAACAGGAGTTACCCTGTTATAACCAGCAGCAGGTCAGAGTAATAGTAACATAATAAAATCCTCAGGTAAGGTGAGTGTTTGAAATGATTGTTGCGTCAATTCTGATTGAATCATTAACGTCGAAAATGACCGTTACAACTGATTCAAGACCACTGAATTGGATACTCCCCAAATGAACGATTTTCAAAGAATTTCCTAAAATTTGATCCAGAACTATTTTTATTGACCTGGATCACTCCAAATGTGATGAATGATCGGTAATTCTTCCGTTAGGTGGCGATGTCTTTTCTTTTCAAAATTTTTGGCTTTAATTACGTATTTTGGCCTCCTGATCACGAATCTGAAAACCAAAATGTGCGGAAACCAATACTTTTCGAGATATTCGCAAAATAAAGTCATTATAACCCTATTATTTAATAACACTTATTCAGTGATTCAACCTTCATCATCCTTCTTTAATTGTTGTTTGAAGAGCTATATACCTTCCTCATTAACTATAAAGTAATATTTCATGAGAAACGGCATTCTATTTATTAATTTAACCATTTATTTCAAAATTATTATCAATGCTCATATTAACATCTTCCATGACAAAAGGTTACATTGGTGACAAACCGCAGCACAAATTATCTCATGGAGCATTAAGTATTTCTTTCTATCTTTACTTCGTGACGAAAAGAAGGACAGATATATATTGAATGAGAATTCCCTCGCGTGAACGGACGACCACTGGCAACATTGCCAGTGTTGTCTCTGTTGACAGCTATCATGGCCGTTATTAAAAAAACTACATAAATATTTAAGATAATATCAAATTTTAGCAATCTCGTTTTGTTTTTCTGATAACTGAATTATAATGAATATGGTATCTATTTTCCGTGAGCACTTACACCGAGTTTCGTGTACAACAGACAAGCCAGTGATGAGCAGTTGAACAATAGCAAAAGAAGGATGATGAAGGTTTTATTTTGCGAATATCTCGAAAAGTATTGGTTTCCGCACAATTTGGTATTCAGATTCGTGATCAGGAGGCCAAAATACGTAAGTAAAGCAAAAAAATTTGAAAAAAAAAGACATCGCCACCTAACGGAAGAATTACCGAATGATCCTTTACCAGTTTTACCTGATACATATTCAACCCATTCTGGGGTTGTGGATAAAGAGACATCTAATGTGGGGATTATCTTACGTAGGTATACGAAGGCAGGTAATTATTTGTTAATCTGCCTTATGGTGGGGTTGTGTAACCAAAGTAAGTGATTGGAAAAAAACTAATGGATGGAGTCATCCCTCCCAAGGGTTCAACTACCATATATATACCAGCATGATGGGTGATTTTGTATTTTCAATTATTATTCGTTAGTTTTGTGCATCGACAATAATATGGAAAAAATCCTCATGTGGTGGAACTAATGATCCAAGAAATGAAATATTTCCAGAGTATTAACTAGTGAACTATAATATAATAGAGAGAAAAGCATTGATATTTTTTTACAATGAATTTTTGCATGAATAGTTTTTGCTCTACTAATTCATCAATGTAGCAATTGAAATTGATTGGTTGGTATGATAAAATATCATTTCATATTATCGTTATATTGTAAACCCATGCCCATAATATTAAAATCACAAATCACTTCAACAATCTATTACACGTTGTATCAGAGGATACAAAAAAAGATACACAATGGATGATTGATACTTTCAAAATATAAACGAATAATTATTACGAGAAGCAATCAATTCGGAAAAATGAATTATACCCAATGCATGACATCGAATCAACAACAGAAAAGTTCATCAACATCATGAACGCATGTGATCGAAAAACCAACTAGATACTTTTGCAAATATTGGATAACAAAGTCATTGATGTAGCACATTCACCAGAAATATCATTCGAATATTCTATTGAAACGAAACCCAGATAATGAAATCTTGATTGAATGGAAATTATATGCAAATCCTTGATGGCTATTATTATTAAATCTTTTGAATTGGACACATTCTCCTCTATCTCGAAAAAATAATTCTCTATTCCAATTCCGAAAATGGCGATAATGATCAACATGCATGCATGCATCATGAGTTAGCAGAGTTATTGAATCTCTTGAGCTAATTAGACCATCAAACAAAGGGAAAAAATCAAATAAATTGAAAATCATTTTTTTTTTCAAAAATTTATCAGAAGCAGGAATTTGTGCTTCATATTCCACTTCTTGTCGACCACAAGATGTTTTAATTACAGTAGGTCTGGTAATTATGCAATCCGAGTAATTTGTTTTTGCAGAGCATAAATTTGACAATGATACATGACTTCCAGAATCTATTATAAGTGAACGTACTTGTTCAGAAAATCCAGATATTTCGATAAATGATTATTTACGTTGGTCTATGGCATTCAATTCTAAATGATTTTTCTTCCAGTAGCTGGTAAACAAAAATGTTCATTTGTAGATTCTACTGAGGATTTGGATACATTTTCAGTATCATATTCTTGTTCGAAGTAGGAATTCTGTGAGACGAATCCCTTTTGTACATCGTCATAATTTTGCCAAACTAGCTCATCATACGTTTCTGTATTTTCAAAGTGATTTTCTGAAAAATTGTAATCAGTAGTATTCACTAATGATTCATTATCATCATTCAAATTATTATTTTTTTCTGCTACAAATGTTGGTCTTGATTTTGATTGAAAACAATCAGGAATATTATGAGAAGGACCTTGTACTCGTCTATTATAAGGAAAAAGGACTTATTGTCTAGTTACAGTTGACATTGGCGTTGATTGTGTGGTTGTTAATTGATTTTTGGGTCTTCATACGTATTTGTTTGGTTTTCCAAATACCTGTTTATTTGTGAAGAATTTTTGGGAAACTAGTCTGGGATTAATTTGAATGGGTTGGCTAGGATAATGCTTTCGTGATTCTTGATTATTAGAAAACTGTTGCATAATCTGAGGTCTGTAATATTGTAGGTAATTGAAAATTAACTTGATATTTTTGTGATTGAAAATTAGGTGGATATTGTTGTGTTTTCTGAATCAATGGTGATTTTATGTTATGTGAGTATTGAAGTAACTGTCGAAAAGTATTTCTTTTTACTTCATTTACAATAGACGTAAAATTCTCTTCTTCAATGAGATATTGCTCTGATGTTTATAAAAAATCATGATTCTTCAATCTGACTCCTGTCTGAATTTGAGGAGGTATGTATTTGAGATATGAGACTTGAACCAATTTTTCAAAATTACTAATTTGAGCAATCTTTGCATCATTTGTCATTACTCTATCATCATTAATTTTAGAAAATATCAAACTTCGGGTATATTGACAACGAACGCCAAAACTATATGCGTTTTCTTCCGGATAGGGCTTGAGACTATGTTATTCGTTGAGCAAACAAGTTAAAGATCTCTGATCAGCAGAAGCAAATCTCAAAATTTATTTAATTTGATCCCAGGTTTGTAATTCAATCCGACCAGATATCAAAGTTGAAGCTTTTTCACGAAGCTATCCAATTATTGCTCTGAAAATTAATTTTTTGACACGAATATCGGCTGCGTATTGGCATTGGATCTCCACTGAACGGTGGTATAGTATCTAAGGAAGGTCTCAGTTGTTGTGTCTTCAGTATCTCCTACTAATTGATTGAGGGTGTTACTTGTTCTTATTTCTTTCCTGAATTGACTAATTCATTGAGAAATCTCTCTCAAAATATAAAACATGAAACAGCATTGTGACATTAATTTCACAAAAGGAAACTATTGTCTCACTGCACGACAGCTGAATAGTCGGTTATGATTTTATAAATTCAATGATTTGTTGGGTGAATAGTGGGCGCCACCTAGAATGAACTAGGAAGGAATTGGGAGGGACAAAACAAATATATCACACATTACCTGATTTTTTAACCATGCATATAATGAACAAGAAAACCCCTGACCCATTTATATAATGAATAGATAATGAATAAGTTACTGTTAGTAAGCTCAAGAGTAGTTACACAGTTTTAGTTTGGTTTTATACACTCCAACATCATAAAACTGCTTTAGTCAAAATTATTAGTGTTCAAAATTGACTGGAAGATTACTAATTATATACTTTGAGAGCCTCACTATGGCTTAAGTGGATATGTAGATAGATTCAAAATAGTCCTAAAGGCGTGATGTGAAATTTTGTATATGATTATAGGTGATTTTGGACTCCATGAAGTGGAGTATCAGCGCTGATATTCCCTTTCTTACAATGTAGGAGGATAGAAAATCAATATTAAATGTTAAATTCCAATAATTCTTGGAGATTCATCTTCTCATCCTGTAGACTTCAGGTGGTTGAAGTTAAAAGGAAAATCTACTTACAGTAGGCTGCTCATCTTACTGTTAAATTACAAAAAGAAACATAATTCCTTGCAGGTTCAGCAATCTAGGGACTTATCATTCTTCTATCCATTATATCAGGTCCACAGCATGGCAAACATAAATTATAAATCCAAAATTATTGCCCCATCAGCAACTTGGGTGGAAATAACAGAATGTTACATCACATTTCTGTTGGGAATGTTGGGATTATTCCCGGTTAAATCGTCATAACATGGTCATAACTCCTAAGTTTGACAAAATACAAAATGGAGGTTTTGCAAGAGGTGCCCTGCACTAAGAAGAAGGCCTACAAGGAATTTCGAGTTGAGTGAGATGTCTCATGCATTCATATTTGATTTAATACTTGCCTAAAGGTCTCAATCGGCCTTCGTCATAAGAACGGTGAACTAAAGGGCATCTTATTGCCAAATTTTATATATTCAAGGCAGGTTCAAAAATGTCGACTTTTCATGTCGAAGCCCTTAGAGAGAGAGAGAGAGCGAAATCTCCAGAAATTTCTTTGCACCAATTCTACACTCTGTCAACTCTTTAATTGTTCGAGGTCATCGTATATGTTATGAATCGGGCTAAACGGGGAACTTGCGAATATCGCTCATAGCAACATTCGGAAGGAACCGTCCGCGCACGGCTAGGTATCGTGAAATCAAAAAAGGAAGTATTGAATTGTCGCACCCGCATCAGACGAAGAATAGGGTAATGAACACAATAACCTATTATTATTTGTTTACAAAGTACAAATACGAATGCTTTGTCTGGAAACACCTCATAAAACGAAATCCTTTGTAGAAAACATTTGATATTCAATCCAAGGGAACAAAATATAATGGATACTCGATGCAGGTTTTTGTTTGGATTTGGAAATTGTTACTGTTGTTAAATTTGGTTGTTTATAACTGATCTACTGAAAATCACCTATGGATCAAGCCACTAAAATAACTGTATTCCGAAATTGTATGTGAAATGGTAAGTAGACGATATGAACGATCCACTGGACCGTTACAGCATAATATAAGAGATTAATCATTCATATAGCGAAGTTCTCTTTGGAATCTAGATAATCACAAAATTCATAAACCTTCGAGAAGTTCATCATAGTTACTGATTCACATAGCTGATTGAAATTTTCAATGGTTTGAGGTTTCATTAGCTAAGAATCTAGATAGTTTGGAGGCCTGTCAAAAATATCTGCCATTTTACTGGACTTAGACTCCAATAATTTTCAAGCAAAATAAAAAAAAAATATGTACGCTTACATTAGTATTTCAACTCAGAGTAGGTTATCATGTGAAACAAATTAGTCATGCATATCTTTTCCTTCTGAAAATCATTGATGAATAAATATATCAAACTCATAAAGAATTGATTGATTATTTTGTACCTACCTGAGTTCATGAAGCGGATAAAATTGAAGTAACCCTAATAAGTGAATCATGAATCGACGAAAAGGGTTTATTCTTTGAAAACTGTATTTTATCACCATTCTGTGAGGCTTACCCATCTAATAATGAGATTATATCCAGGTAGGAGTGTTTCCTTTGAGTTGGTCTATGGCATATTAATCATTTGCCTCCTTGATCATGAGTATTTCTTGTAATCAATTTGTTTAATCTTTCCACCAAACCATAAAATATCCATTAGTGGTTTATATTTATTGCTTTAAAGTGAGCATCACCCAAATGGTATCCCATAATCTGATTAAATCATAATACCCTGACACAACCTTTCCAAGAATATTTGAGAAGAGTTGAGTTTTGTATACACTTCATCTATTGATTTGATCAAATATTATTGTCAAATGGATCATGATTCAAATGGTCGTGCATTTTATAATAATAATAAATATAACAATTAAAGTGATACTACAATTCAATAGGCGATTCAAATTGCTGGAATTGAATATTATGATAGGCTTTACCAAATATTGTCTTTTCAGTAATATTATCATTTCAGGAATCCTAAAATAAAGTCTACTACTAGTATCAAGGTTGAAACAAACGTTTCAACCAAAGAATCTGACAACCCGATGTTTGAAAGTAACGATTTACAATTGGTTGTATTCAATGTTCTTATTTTGAATATAAATTACGTACATATCGAAATTAATATCAAGTTCAGAGAATAACGTTCTGCTCATACATTATATTTAACTCGAGAACAAACGTATTTGTGAAATAGTTAAGCGAATAAAGGTTAAAAAATGGTGGTGATTTCAATATTTCTTCGCAAGTGATATAAAACGTTTTTTCTACGACCACGTATGAAAACGTCATAAAGCAAACTGTTTTGTCATTTGAAAAGTAGGTCATTTATTCATTTAGTTATTATTATCCAAACAGGCTATTGCAGCCTAATTACTTGGATAAATAAGGTGAATTACAATTGTGTATATGAAATATTGTCTATATTATACCCACTGCCTATTAATCAATGCCCAGAATTGTAGGAGATGAACTGAGTCCAAAATCGTGGAGATGATACTTGTATTCAATATGCAGTCTTAAACATTCTTACGATAAAGCGCTGGGGATGAGGTCCAGTCTTAATCAGTCAAAGTGTTGAAATTATTAGCCAATTTTAGAATGGAAACCAGTGGTGCCCTTGCTGGATTCCCTTTTTTGATATATTGAACATGAGGGTAGAACGTGTTCTATCACGTCATGCCGTGTCATATCACGATGGTTATGTTATTTGAAAGAAAAAAGCACATGTGTTGAAATGAAAAATATCACACGGCTAGAAATGATTAGTTGGTACTCACTGTTACCATAAGCACGTTTGTAAAACAACATTTATATTCATTAGATTTTTTGCCTCTTTTCGTATTGAGAAGAGAGTTCGTAACTATGATTTCAATGTGTCAGTGAGACATAACCTCTACCTATTCACTTTGATGAAAATCAGTCTGGAACTAGTATCTACTACATGTCTGATGATGTTGATGGCTGTGGGTAGCATCATTTACATTCACAACTTGCCTGCATCACATAGATTTTCACTTTATTATCTAGATCTACTGAATGACTGATGGCTGAAACGCATCTGTATGATGTATTTCTGGTTGCGTGTCTTTCAACTTTCACGTACTCGCCGCTACGCGACTCGTGCTAAACGACTATACTCTTGCGGAATATGTCACTTTCTACACTTGTTACGTAAAATACTATATCAGACGATTTTCAACAGCTAGTGGTAGTGAAATCCTAAAGATAAAAGGTGAATAAAATGTTTTCTGTTAGGGTTTCAATTACTACGATAATAAGCGTAGTCTTAAAACAAATTCTTCACGAAGCGTTATGAAATATCGAGATCAACAAAATTTGTTTCCTGTCACCACCTCCTATTGCCTCTACCTGAGCACCCACCTTTCTCGGGCCAATTAAAATAGCGGCCGTCTCCCCTCCCTTGGGTCTGCCTCCATGTCTTCAATATATGGTCGATCATATCAAATGTTTGAAATTCAGTTGTATTTCAATATTCATAACGACTTGACACTTGTGCCAAACAGTCTGCTAGTTCACAGTTGCCTACAAGAAGAGTCAGTATGAGTGAACACGTCCATATATTCGACAATTCCACCGAGTTGGAAGCTGCCCCTGTAAGGAGACCAGATCAGTTTCGATGGACGAACCAAAATAGTGCTGCGAATAAGGATGGTGATGCACCCCACATTAAACAATCGATGACAGTGGAAACACATAGAAAGAGGAAACATGATCAGTGTGAAGAAATATCGAGTGTGAAATTGTTTACTGGCTCTCCTCCCAACAAGAAAAAATTTTTGGCATCACAGAATGACGAAGGAAAAGAATCAAATACTCCTGCTTGGATACCGGATCGGTTTAGATGGAGGAACCAAAGTTGTGCGTCGGATGACCATCGTACTCCTCTGAATAACAGAGGGTGGTTCAAGAAGAGAAGACTGGATCAGTTCCGATGGAGGAAGCAAGACAGTGCTTCGGTTGATTATCGTGCACCCGTTAATCAGAGGGGAAGGTTTCAGAAGAGGGGACCAAATCGGTATACTTGGATTAAACCGTGTTCAGAATAATTTTTTTGTCATGGAGAACTCTATGAATATAGATGATCATTTAATTTACTCTGGTTTTGTATATGATGAAGAAATAACTGATTCTCTGCCTTTCGATAGTAGGAATCGCTATTATAGGTATTTCAATGCAGGAGTATTTCATGTATAGTTTATGTTAGCTCAGTATCAATAAAAACGATTATTATTATTCAGAAAGGTTTTGAGTGTTTCTTGACCGCCAACTCAGTTGCAAAGCATCCTTCGGGGTCTCATGAAGACTCATATGAGTGAGGAATACGGAAACCTCAGCTTTTTAAGGGTCGGCCAAGTCGGCAGTCAAATCGGCAGAGAAGCGGCTCAAAACACACTGCGTTCAGCGACCGAAAAAGGCGATTGTGCTGATTGCGTATAGTAGCGATGGCTTTTTTGAATCTGCTGATGATAGTGCTGTTAAATTTTTACTGACGACCGTTGTCGTACTGTATAATGGGAATCAAAGAGAAAGAAAAAAATTGTCAATTTCAACACAATGTCGAAAAACATATTCAAATGTTATATCAATCATTAAAGATCCGTGCTCTTAATTCTTCCATATAAACTGGCAACACTGACAACAATGAAATCGCCTCGCAAACGCTCACGTCTGTTTCGTCCCATATACCAACACGTAATCATGTGCCGACTAGAGTCGTGAAACCGCTCGCGGTGCATGATGATTGATGCTTTGCAGGGTACGCGCGGCGGCCGATATGTCTGCGAACTCTCAATTTATTATATTATTCGATTAACACGATTTTCATATCTCAATTTCACATAGTTCCCATTTTTTAAAATGATATAAAAGGTTTTTGTCTGATGTAGGTATTATGTATCAGTTAATCACGGAGTATGAGTTGGGTAGGTACTCCATCAACAGCTTATTCTGCAATCCGAACTTCTACTAGGCGAGTACTGGTTATTTCCAATAGTATTTTGAAGAGTTTAATTTTGTTTTTTGAATATCATTTCCTGATGCTTTTCTCGTACGTATATCTATTTTGATGAAGTTGGCGAAATTTCAGTTTTCAATGTTTCACTGTTATACAATCAGCTTGATTTGAACGTCCACAAAACGTTCAGTTATAAGGTTCTGGTTATTCGGACTCAAAATGGACAAAATAAAATGGACGTCCACTACCATCTGGGACACCTATAATATTGTACTATTTCATTTCATCAGCTACATTCGAACGAATTCATCTCTCTATGCAATCCCAGTAAATATAACATCGTTTTCCACTAAAAAATTTAAATGAAATGAGGTTATGTATGTTTCGATGATATTCTGATAGGAGGGATGTCTTTGATATCTACAAACCTAGCCACATACAAATGATCGAAACTGTTTAAATTTTTTTAACAATTATGTCAACACATCGACCTCCAAAAATGTTTTTAATAGGCAATTATGATGTGATCATGAATTGTATTTCATTTATGAGATATACACATAACGAATACGAACAGGAGTGGCTCATATTACGAGATATAATGTTTCAAAGTGCTGAACGCGTATCGTACCTTTTACATAATATTTATGTATCTGCAGAATGCTCATGTACATATTTTTGATTCAACAAATAAAGTATCAATAGCAGTTCCTACTGGTGTCTGTCGAGTAATTTTTCATGTGTCATTTGGAGTATAGTTTTTCCCCCAATATTATGTTTCAGACAGATTTGTGTTAACTGAGTATACCGGGTGTCAACGAATCTATTGAACAAGTCATACCTTCTTGAATAATAGGTGTAATAAAAAGATATAAGGTATAGGTGAATGGCACGTGAAAAAGGAAGTTTTCGCATATTTTTCACTTTCCGGTCATTTCCAGTTTCACCGGAAATGGCTCCGGTTTTGAATTTTTAAATGAAACACCCTGTATATTGTAAGATTTTTTGATTTCGGAGACAATTCTCACTACATATAGTATAGTATAAATACCTCAGAAATTCATTCATATCCCACAAGGAGTCAAAATTATAGGCTTCCTAATTATAAATACAATGTCACTCGTAAAGGTCCCTTGTACACTGGAACTCAAATTTATAATAAACTTCCAGAATATCTCAAGAACCTTGGTAAATTACAATTTAAGAATAAATTGAAATAATTCCTCCATACTCATTGCTTTTACAATTTGGATGAATTTTTCTCATATCAACTTTGAAATTGGTCTTGTTTTTACTGGTATTTTTTAATATATTGTATGTTAATTCTAACTCATTTTTTATGGTTCTTCATAGGCTTGTATTTTGTTTCTGATTTGACTGTCTCAGTTTATTAATATAAAGATATGTATACATAGACATTTCTCAAATATCATTATTCTAAAAGTTATATGCTTCTACCTTTCCTTACGTCTTCAAATAACCTTTACATTGAACTTGAATTATTTTTCAGATGTATATATTTATATTGAGTTCATATTGTTACATACAAGTTTCATGTTATTGGAAATAAATGCGTATCTATCTATCTATCTCCAATGAAAGTCGATAAATCATGATTCATGGCACACTTGACAAAAGTAAATAATTATTATGCAGTATTTTCCATAGTAATATTCAATTTATGAGCCTATTTTAAATCCAATCGAAAATTAATTAGTATCGTTAGATTCGTCAAAAAATCATCTTTTCGGAAAGTGTTTGTCAAAAATTGGTTGCAATTTGAAAAATAATAGTTGAACACGAGAATGTAATTTTGCCAACTTGTCTTATTCTATCTTATCTTATCTTATTCTATCTATCATACTTAGCACTAAAACTTTCCCATTGTAATTTTCCGACATCACTTGAGGTCCTCAGATTAGTTTACGTCCGATCATGGCCACCTAGATGCAATATCAAAAGTGACAAAAAAAAAATGAAGTAGGCTTGGAAACTTTTTAAAATGTCACATTCTAATCCAGGATTGTCTCAGAAATAAAAAAATGTTACAATATACATACCCTTCGAATGGAGTGTGACGTAATTTCACACAAATAAATTAAAGCCCCACTGCACGACAGCTTTCATAGTCAGAGAGCGGTCGTGGGATTTTTCAAAATTTAATTTTATGTATATTCCAAAAAATTAGATGTTGTGAATAGCATACTAAGGGCCGTCACTCATAGCTAACTGAGAAGAATTAGGAAAGAAACAAAACAAAAAGATCAAACAAAACCTTTTGAAAACCTATATACCTAATTTTTTGAACTCTGTTACCAAAATGTTAGAATTGCTTACATTTACAAAATGTAATGAGTCAAAGATTTCTTATAAATAAAATTGATCTGAATATATAATTATATTCAATGATAAATTGAAAATTTACCTAATAAATGTTTCACTGTTAGTGAGGTTCATTCAGTGAATATTCACCTATAGGCGAAGCCAAGAGATTTAATACTAGTGAAATTAAATCTAGAACTGCCTGACTGTGGCTAATGAGTCACTATCTGTGACCGGGAATGATAAATGCAAAAAAAATAGGTACCTATATGTTTCCTCTGGAAATAAATAGCAGCTCTTATTTCGCTTCTCACAATCAGGAGAACACTATTATAAGGTGATAATATAAGGAAATAATGCAGAACAATATCTTCCACTCCTCAATGGTGATCCAAATATACATCAACAGGTAGTACTTATAGCATGAAAATTGACCATACTATACATAACATCTGAGGTTGGGTTGATCCATTTTCAAAATGTTCAGATACCACAACTGTATGGTTGAGGGTTCTTCAGTGAAGCATTTTCGTGTTAGCTTTCCAGGATTTTTACTGATATCAGGCTGTAGAGCTGACGAGTTTTCCAGTTTGATTTTTGATTCATATGATCCTCATTCACTTTCAACAAATATCAATTTCATGATATTTGCGCGTCATGAAATACCATACTTATGTTGTTTTATGTCCAATATGTATGTATCTTCAGTATTTTAGAATTAATAGGTTCATGTTGAGTTTATGTAATGTTTTGACATTCATGTCCTGTGACCCCATGTATTTTAACACATGACAATTGACAGAACAGCTTCATCGCAGTTACCGCTAGTCACCACCCACAGACATCTCCTCTTTGACATTCGATGGCCTCGAGACCTCAACACTTTTGAATCATTAAACATCTTCGAAAGTACTGTGTGATTTTCTCATAGCACTCACACAGGAGTATTATTCATTTAGTTTATTCCCCTACATTTTGAAGAAAATAAGAATATTGCAATTTATTCAGGTTATTTTATATCCACAATGTTTACATTTCTGGAATTCAAACTTGAAGTTGCCTGATGTAGGTCGCTGTCATTCGCAAAGATCTAAAGTATAAATGTGGTTCTGTGGTAGAAGAGTCTGAGGAGTTGAAGATCCAATGATCCTAACCGTAGTCCTGTCATGGTGATAGGTTTTGTGGTTCTATGATACATAGAAGGTTCAGTTGATCAAGTTGGCCCGTTTTAAAAAAAACTTAATTCACAACTGTGCCAAGATGTGTTGCGCATTTGATAGTGATTTTTAAGCAGGCGTGATTAAAAAAAATACTTGGTTGGGTGATTAGCTGGCTTTTAATCTTTTGATAAGGTGAGCGATGATAATGATAAAAATGAGCAGATTCAAATTTATCCTCGGGGCGAGCAAAACCCTAGTGAAAGGCTGTTCTACCATTTTTGGGAAGGTGAGTCTGGAAAATCCCAAAATGGAATTTTGACGTGGATATTAATCTGGCGATCTATATTATTATAGATCTGCTGGCCTTTTTCGTAGGTACCATCTCACCCTGGATTTCATCCGAAGATTTTTCGGGATCAGCAGGCTATAGGGGCTCTTCCGGGAATCTATAGAGGAAAGGAACCAAATTTGAGATACTTTTTTTGTAAAATGAAAATAAAATATAATTTATTTCAAAACATTAACTATCATGAACTCAGTACATCACTTGAAGGGTTTTATAATCACCACAACTAAATCAAGGCATACGAAAAAAGTTTACAGTTAGAAAAAAATAAAATTCATACAAGAAACAAAAGAGTCTTTCAAAATTGAGGTGCCTAACTTGAGATAGTCTGGTTCCCTAATTTGGGATAGGGCCCCAATGTGGTACATCACTCAAAAAATTCTTTTACCTCGCAAAAAAAACAGGTGAATATAGAACTTGTCAATTCTCCACAATCCTCATGGGCCCATCTTAAACATTTGACACATTTAGCCCATTTCTCACTTTTTTGTCTTCTAAAAATAGGCCTGTACAAAATATACATTCAGCGTCACTGCCGCCACTTTCATCCGATGAGGAGTCTTTCAAAACAGGCTCTTCACTGTAAGAATCATAACTGGATGATGACAATGTACGTTTGGCTTTATTTTCCATTTGTTTTGGACCTGCATCGTTTCTTTTATTCGCGTCACCACCTCGTGCCACCTCTTCCTTAATTAATGGTTTTTTTCATTTTCTTATCCATCTTACCAATATCTTTTTTTTACTCCTTCAGCTTTATTTTGTCTCGCGTCCTTTTTCTTTATACTTTCTAACAGTTCTTCTTCTTTATAGGGAGTTGTTGTTATAACTGCAGTTTTTTCCAGATTTTTTTTCTTTGTTGAGGTTTTTTATGTACTGGAATGGAACAGATTTCCATAGTTGATACCAAATCTTTTCTAACATTTTCTTGACTTGTAGATGGCAAGGAAATATCTCCTTCGCACTGCACAGTAAACTCAGTCGTCTTAGTGGTATTTCCTTCGCTCTCAGAGGTGATGGGGTTCTTTCATGTTCACGTTGTTCTTCTGTTCCCAAGAAAGAGGAACATGATGGAAGATTCTCGATATTTTCCTGTTCCTCTAGGTTTTGCGCTAACATTCATGTAATGAAAAATGCCCAGCTAAATAATTAACATATTTCATACAGTACTTCGTATCGAGGTTCCCAATTTGAGATAGTCTCAAATTAAGATACCCGTACTGTCTCAAATTAGGAAAATTGAAAAAAAAATTGGGACAGCTATATTTCGGTTATAACTATACTACAAATGAGTTTGTGCATGACAGAATAGTAGCATTAAGACTCTTTGTTCATAAAATCATACCACAGTGGACTGATGACCTCACCTTAAAAAAATATTTTCAGATTCAACAGGCACTCACAAAATGTTTCAGCACCCAAAGTTGAATTTATGTACATTACTCGGGAATCAGGTGGTAACTGACGAAAAAAACGTGCTTGCGAACTCGGTTTGGCCTAAAAGACTTCTGCCAGAAGGCTACTGTCTCAAATTAGGCTCCTATCTCAAATTTGGTTCCTTCCCTCTACGAGCCGGCTCACTTCTGTGGGTTTTAGGGCTGGTATCAGCTGCTTCAGGTCAGAACTTTCCAGATTCATGAGAGTTATTCACCATAATTTTTTATGTGTTATAAAAAATCATCAGGCATTACGGTTATTCAATTTATAAGTTACCACTCGAAAAAAAATTTAAAAAACATTATTACATATTCATTTTATCATAACGGGATGGTTATGACAATAAGTTAGTCTCACACAAATATGTGAACTCATATATTGGCCAATATATGGGAGAAATATTAGTATATCAAGTATGGAGAACGGTAAGGGTTTTATACCGATAGAAGACAATTGTTTGGAGGAGGAGCGGAGCGACGACTCCAATTATTGTCTGAGATCGGTTACCCTTAACGTTCGACATGCTCATAACGTTTTTTGCACGATTGATACTATTATAAATCATAAAAATAAATAGAAATTAAGAGAATCTTTAACTCGACGGTAAGTGAATTACTTACCGTCGAGTTGGAGTACTTACCGTCGAGTTGGATTACTTACCGTCGAGTTGCTAGTAAATGTCACCTACTGACGTAAAATCTGTCACGGTAAACCGTCGAAAATGATCGATCGTGCAAAAAGGTATTTAAGAAGTGATTAATTAATTACTGATGTCATAACTTATAAGTGGAATATCACTTAACAATTTCACTTTTTCTTTTTAATTCCTACCAGTATGGGATTTCATTGAACAATGTGGTTCATCTGAGACTTTTCTTTGGAATTACATTTCTCAGTTTTCGCTTATTTAAACTGCAGTGGCGCCTAACAATTGAAACAAAGAACCCCAGTTTTCATTGAACTCACACCCAGCCGGCTAACAGCAGAGCTGCCGTGCTTTATAACTATACCCTATATGGACCAACAGTCTTAGGACTTTGAGAATTACAGGTGAGTCTGATTATAAAAAAACCAGGGTAACGTTATATACTCACTGAGGGTCATCCATCATTATATACTCTTACTCAAAACTTACCATTTTCTTTATGGGTATAACATCAGCAACAACTTCAACAGCATTCAATCATCATATTATGCATGGTATCCAAATCAAACAAGAAACAGGCAGCACAACTCAACAGGTGTAGAATAACAGTTATTGCCCCATTAGCGATAATATGGGTTGAAATTTGGGAGGCTTCAAACCATGTCCCAGTAGGACGAGTATATATCTTTTTTTCTGCCACCACTGAATTGGATACTCCCCAAATGAACGATTTTCAAAGAATTTACTAAAATTTGATCCAGAACTATTTTTATTGACCTGTATCACTCCAAATGTGATGAATGATCCTTAACCAGTTTTACCTGATACATATTCAACCCATTCTGGGGTTGTGAATAAAGAGACATCTAATGTGGGGATTATCTTACGTAGGTATACGAAGGCAGGTAATTATTTGTTAATCTGCCTTATGGTGGGGTTGTGTAACCAAAGTAAGTGATTGGACAAGAACTAATGGATAGAGTCATCTCTCCCAAGGGTTCAACTACCATATATATACCAGCATGATGGGTGATTTTGTATTTCCAATTATTATTCGTTAGTTTTGTGCATCGACAATAATATGGAGAATCGTACAAATGAATGCAATGGTGCTCTCAATAATTCCAGACAGAAACTGCGAAACCAGCAATTCTTGCAGCAGCAGCTGCATCACCAACACCTGCATCAGCAGCAACAAAAATACATGCAGCAGCAGCAAGACTACCAGCAGCAGCAACAGAACTATCTGCAGCAGCAGCAACAAAACTACCTGCAGCAGCAGCAACAAAATTATTTGCAGCAGCAGCAACAGAACTACCTGCAGCAGCAGCAACAAAACTATCTGCAGCAGCAATATCAGAAATTCCTGCAGCAGCAGCATCAACATTATCAGCAGAATCAGCCATTACTGCAGCAGCAGCAGAATCAAGGATTCCTGCAGCTGCAGCAGAATCAGCCATTCTTGCAGCAGCAGCAGCAGCAGCCGCATCAACAGCTCCCGTATTCCGAAGAATGCTATTTGGAAATTACGAACTATATTGTAAAAAATCCTCATGTGGTGGAACTAATGATCCAAGAAATGGAATATTTCCAGAGTATTAACTAGTGAACTATAATATAATTGAGAGAAAAGCATTGATATTTTTTTACGATGAATTTTTGCATGAACAGTTTTTGCTCTACTAATTCATCAATGTAGCAATTTAAATTGATTGGTTGGTATGATAAAATATCATTTCATATTATCGTTATATTGTAAACCCATGCCCATAATATTAAAATAACAAATCACTTCAACAATCTAATACACGTTGTATCAGAGGATACAAAAAAAGATACACAATGGTTGATTGATACTTTCAAAATATAAACGAATAATTATTACGAGAAGCAATCAATTCGGAAAAATGAATTATACCTAATGCATGACATCGAATCAACAACAGAAAAGTTCATCATCATAAACGCATGTGATCGAAAAAGCAACTAGATACTTTTGGAAATATTGGATAACAAAGTCATTGATGTAGCACATTCACCAGAAATATCATTACAATCTTCTATTGAAACGAAACCCAGATAATGAAATCTTGATTGAATAGAAATTATATGCAAATCCTTGATGGATATTATTATTAAATCTTCTGAATTGGACACATTCTCCTCCATTTCGAAAAAATAATTCTCTATTCCAATTCCGAAAATGGCGATAATGATCATCATGCATGCATGCATCATGAGTTAGCAGAGTTATTGAATCTCTTGAGCTAATTAGACCATCAAAGAAAGGGTGAAAATCAAATAAATTGAAAATTATTTTTTTTCAAAAATTTATCAGAAGCAGGAATTTGTGTGCTTCATATTCCACTTCTTGTCGACCACAAGATGTTTTAATTACAGTAGGTTTGGTAATTATGCAATCCGAGTAATTTGTTTTTGCAGAGCATAAATTTAACAATGACATATGACTTCCAGAATCTATTTTAAGTGAACGTACTGGTTCAGAAAATCCAAATATTTCGATAAATGATTATTTACGTTGGTCCATGGCATTCAATTCTAAATGATTTTTTTTCCAGTAGCTGGTAAACAAAAATGTTCATTTGTAGATTCTACTGAGGGTTTGAATACATTTTCAGTATCATATTCTTGTTCGAAGTCGGAATTCTGTGAGACGAATACCTTTTGTACATCGTCATAATTTTGCCAAACTAGCTCATCATACGTTTCTGTATTTTCAAAGTGACTTTCTGAAAAATTGTTATCAGTAGTATTCACTAATGATTCATTATCATCATTCAAATTATTATTTTTTTCTGCTACAAATGTTGGTCTTGATTTTGATTGAAAACAATTAGGAAAATTATGAGAAGGACCTTGTACTTGTCTATTATAAGGAGAAAGGACTTATTGTCTAGTTACAGTTGACATTGGCGTTGATTGTATGGTTGTTAATTGATTTTTGGGTCTTCATACGTATTTGTTTGGTTTTCCAAATACCTGTTTATTTGTGAAGAATTTTTGGAAAACTAGTCTGGGATTAATTTGAATGGGTTGGCTAAAATAATGCTTTCGTGATTCTTGATTATTAGAAAACTGTTGCATAATCTGAGGTCTGTAATATTGTAGGTAATTGAAAATTAACTTGATATTTTTGTGATTGAAAATTTGGTGGATATTGTTGTGTTTTCTGAATTAATGGTGCTTTTATGTTAGGTGAGTATTGAGGTAACTGTCGAAAAGTATTTCTTTTTACTTCATTTACAATAGACGTAAAATTCTCTTCTTCAATAAGATATTGCTCTGCTGTTTATAAACAATCAGGATTATTCGATATGACTCCTGTCTGAATTTGAGGAGGTATGTATTTGAGATATGAGACTCAAACCAATTTTTCAAAATTACTAATTTGAGCAATTTTTGCATCATTTGTCATTACTCTATCATCATTAATTTCGGAAAATATCAAACTTCGGGTATATTGACAACGAACGCCAAAACTATATGCGTTTTCTTCCGGATGGGGCTTGAGACTATGTAATTCGTTGAGCAAACAAGTAAAAGATCTCTGATCAGCAAAAGCAAATCTCAAAATTTATTCAACTTGTTCCCAGGTTTGTAATTCAATCCGACCAGATATCAAAGTTGAAGCTCTTCCACGAAGCTATCCAATTATTGCTCTGAGATCTAATTTTTTGACACGAATATCGGCTGCATATTGTTGAAGGGCTTCATCACATGCGGCTATGAAATTATTGAGTTCACATGGATCTCCACTGAACGGTGGTATAATATCTAAGGAAGGTCTCAGTTGTTGTGTCTTCAGTATCTCCTACTGATTGATTGAGGGTGTTACTTGTTCTTATTTCTTTCCTGAATTGACTAATTCATCGAGAAATCTCTCTCAAAATATAAAACATGAAACAGCATTGTGACGTTAATTTCACAAAAGGAAACTATTGTCTCACTGCACGACAGCTCAATAGTCGGTAGAGAGGTAATGGGTTGAACATTTAGGTGTTATGATTTTATAAATTCAATGATTTGTTGGGTGAATAGTGGGCGCCACCTAGAATGAACTAGGAAGGAATTGGGAGGGACAAAACAAATATATCACACAGTACCTGATTTTTTAACCATGCATATAATGAAAAAGAAACCCCCTGACCCATTTATATAATGAATAGATAATGAATAAGTTACTGTTAGTAAGCTTAAGAGTAGTTACACAGTTTTGGTTTGGTTTTATACACTCCAACATCATAAAACTGCTTTAGTCAATATTATTAGTGTTTCCATCAAAATTGACTGGAAGATTATATACTTTAAGAGCCTCACTATGGCTTAAGTGGATATGTAGATAGATTCAAAATAGTCCTAAAGGCGTGATGTGAAATTTTGAATATAAATATAGGTGATTTTAGACTCCATGAAGTGGAGTATTAGCGCTGATATTCCCTTTATTACAATGTAGGAGGATAGATAATCAATATAAAATGTTAAATTCCAATAAATCTTGGAGATTCATATTCTCATCCTGTAGACTCCAAGTGGTTGAAGTTAAAAGTAAAATCTACTTACAGTAGGCTGCTCATCTTACTGTTAAATTACAAAAAGAAACATAATTCCTTGCAGGTTCAGCAATCTAGGGACTTCCATTATATCAGGTCCACAGCATGGCAAACATAAATCATAAATCCAAAATTATTGCCCCATCAGCAACTTGGGTGAAAATAACAGAATGTTACATCACATTTCTGTTGGGAATGTTGGGATTATTCCCGGTTAAATCGTCATAACATGGTCATAACTCCTAAGTTTGACAAAATACAAAATGGAGGTTTTGCAAGAGGTGTCCTGCACTAAGAAGAAGGCCTGCAAGGAATTTCGAGTTGAGTGAGATGTCTCATGCATTCATATTTGATTTAATACTTGCCTGAAGGTCTTAATCGGCCTTCGTCATAAGAACGGTGAACTTTATCACCAAATTTTATGAATTTAAGGCAGGCTCAAAAATGTCGACTTTTTATGTCGAAGCCCATAGAGAGAGAAAGCGAAATCTCCAGAAATTTCTTTGCACCAATTCTACACTCTGTCAACTCTTTAATTGTTCGAGGTCATCGTATATGTTATGAATCGGGCTAAACGGGGAACTTGCGAATATCGCTCATAGCAACATTCGGACGGTACCGTCCGCGCACGGCTAGGTATCGTGAAATCAAAAAAGGAAGTATTGAATTGTCGCACCCGCATCAGAGGAAGAATAGGGTAATGAACACAATAACCTATTATTATTTGTTTACAAAGTACAAATACGAATGCTTTGTCTGAAAACACCTCATAAAACGAAATCCTTTGTAGAAAACATTTGATATTCAATCCAAGGGAACAAAATATAATGGATACTCGATGCAGGTTTTTGTTTGGATTTGGAAATTGTTACTGTTGTTGAATTTGGTTGTTTATAACTGATCTACTGAAAATCACCTATGGATCAAGCCACTAAAATAACTGTATTCCGAAATTTTATGTGAAATGGTAAGTAGACGATATGAACGATCCACTGGACCGTTACAGCATAATATAAGAGATTAATCATTCATATAGCGAAGTTCTCTATGGAATCTAGATAATCACAAAATTTATAAACTTTCGAGAATTTCATCATAGTTACTGATTCACATAGCTGATTGAAATTTTCAATGGTTTGAGGTTTCATTCGCTCAGAATCTAGATAGTTTGGAGGCCTGTCAGAAATATCTGCCATTTTACTGGACTTAGACTCCAATAACTTTCAAGCAAAATAAATAAAAATATGTACGCTTACATTAGTATTTCAACTCAGAGTAGGTTATCATGTGAAACAAATTAGTCATGCATATCTTTTCCCTCTGAAAATCATTGATGAATAATTATATCAAACTCATAAAGAATTGATTGATTATTTTGTACCTACCTGAGTTCATGAAGCGGATAAAATTGAAGTAACCCTAATAAGTGAAATATGAATCGACGAAGTGGGTTTATTCTTTGAAAACTGTATTTTATCACCATTCTGTGAGGCTTACCCATCTAATAATGAGATTATATCCAGGTAGGAGTGTTTCCTTTCAGTTGGTCTATGGCATATTAATCATTTGCCTCCTTGATCATGAGTGTTTCTTGTAATCAATTTGTTTAATCTTTCCACCAAACCATAAAATATCCATTAGTGGTTTATATTTATTGCTTTAAAGTGAGCATCACCCAAATGGTATCCCATAATCTGATTAAATCATAATACCCTGACACAACCTTTCCAAGAATATTTGAGAAGAGTTGAGTTTTGTATACACTTCATCTATTGATTTGATCAAATGAAACGGCAGTGGATTATTTAATAACAAATAGGGAGAATCTGACCTTCGAAATCTTTGACCCAGAAATATCTGATCACTCAGCGCAATTACTTGAAAATCACTATCCAAATAATATAAGGCAAGAAAGAATGGAACGCTCGTTTCGTAGAAAAATAAATGATAATTCGAAAAGCGACTTCAAATCAAGCTTTGGTAATGCATACAATAACTTATTGATTAGTAGTGATGTTGAGGATATAGATGAGTTATTTGATAATTTCTGGTCTGAGTTCATATATAGTTTTGAGACTGCATTTCCCAGAAGAAATCTGTCATGTAATAATAAAAAATCTCATGCTTTCAAATTCTCACCAACTCTAATAGCAGAGTCACAAAGTTTGAATGATCTGAATACACTCAAAAAAATTGTCAGAGATGACAACATAAATGCATTATATAAAGCAAAACAAAAATTGTACCAAAAAAACATCAGAAAAGAAAGACAACAATACAACAGAGCCATCGTTGAAAACTCGTATAATAAGAACAAAACATTATGGAAAATTGTTAACCAGAACATCAATGAAACCCAAATTAAGAAAGATATTGTATTGGACTGTAACAGCGACACCGTAGACGATAAAAAAGAACTCTCCAATTTATTTGCTAACCACTTTTCTACCTCAGTTCAGCATAAATTGAACACACATTTCCCATCGTTATCCAATGACTGCACTAGTGGTATGAATGTAAGTGAAAAAACAATGTTTTTTCTTCCTGTAACGGAGGATGAAATCAAAAGTACATTGAAAGATATGTCAGATAAACCTTCGACTGGCTTTGATGAAATACCAATACAGCTTCTAAAAGCATGCTTAGACGAAATATCACTGTGTTTCTCACTGATAATAAATAAATCTGTGGAACTTGGACAATTTCCCTGTAGGTTAAAACTGGCACTGATAATCCCAGTGTTCAAGAAAGGTGACTCCTCTGACATAAACAACTATCGGCCCATTTCGCTATTGAGTGTATTTTCTAAATTAATGGAGAAAATCATGACTCGTAGAATCAACAATTATCTCAGCAGATTTGATCTGATTACATCATCGCAACATGGTTATAGAAGCAATTTGTCCACAGAAACTGCAGCAATTGAACTGACTCAATATATTAATGATGGTATAAACAACAAGGAATTCGTAATTGGCGTATTTTTCAATTTTACATGTGCTTTTGACACCTTGAATGTACATTTTGTACAAGAAAAATTGAATAAACTTGGAATCAGAGGTTAAGTCAATAAATGGTTAATTTCTTACCTCACTGATAAAAAATTGATAGTGAAAGTTGATGAAATTTTCTCATCTGAAAGGAACATTTCTCTTGGAACCCCTCAAGGCAGTGTGTTAGGCCCGCTTATTTTTCTTCTATATGTGAATGAATTACCAGAATTTATATCCCATGGAAGGGTATTTATGTATGCTGATGATACATCTATTATAATTAGAGGAAGAACACTCGACGATGTCACTTCTAAAGTGAACTCCTTATTACTAGAATTCCAATCATGGTGCTACAGTTATAGACTTATTATTAATTATAAGAAAACAGTTTGCATGATTTTTAAATCAAAATCAAACAGAGTCGATACCAATGATATTGATATCCGTATAAACAATCATCAACTCAATTTCAGTGAAGAAACAAATTTTCTAGGAGTCACAATAGATGAATGTTTGAGTTGGACTCAACATATAAATAAACTGTGTCCCTGCCTAAGCACGTCCTGTTTTGCAATAAGTACTTTGAAAAATGCTCTTGACCAAGCTTACCAACTATTTTACTCAAGAGTGTCATATAATATAATTATATGGGGACAAGGTATTGATGTGTATAGAGTATTTATTTTCCAGAAACGAACTTTAAGAACCATTTTTGGGATGAAGCCAACAGACACCTGCAGAGATATAATGAGAACACACGAAATACTGCCAGTAGTAGGAATATATCTATATAAACTACTGTCATACATCCACTTGAACAAAGGTAAAATGAAAAAGAACTCTGAAAACCATGATTACTCCACACGTAATAACTCAAATTTATACACTGCTAAATGTTACCTTTCTTCTTATAAACAATCCCCAATTTATGCAGGAAGTCACTTATATAACAAGCTCCCAGTGGATATCAAATCCATAATGACTGCAATCGCCTTCAAAAGACATCTCAAGAAATTCCTCTGCGACAATTGTTTTTACACAATTGATGAGTACCTGAACTTCCGACCAATGAATGTATTGACCTGACGCCATCTAACATGTAACTATCTAGTGTACAAATTATATTTTATCTATATTATTATATGTAACAAACCTGTGACGTATTCTATCCAATTTCATATTGGCTTAAAGAATAAATATATATTCTATTCTATTCTATTATTGTCAAATGGATCATGATTCAAATGGTCGTGCATTTTATATTCGGTACATTCTATAGCAGACTCAAATTATTTGAAGATCCCAATAAAAGTGATACTACAATTCAATAGGTGATTCAAATTGCTGGAATTGAATATTATGATAGGCTTTACCAAATATTGTCTTTTCAATAATATTATCATTTCAGGAATCCTAAAATAAAGTCTACTACTAGTATCAAGGTTGAAACAAACGTTTCAACCAAAGAATCCGACAACCCGATGTTTGAAAGTAACGATTTACAATTGGTTGTATTCAACGTTCTTATTTTGAATATAAATTACGTACATATCGAAATTAACATCAAGTTCAGAGAATAACGTTCTGCTCATACATTATATTCAACTCGAGAACAAACGTATTTGTGAAATAGTTAAGCGAATGAAGGTTAAAAAATGGTGGTGATTTCAATATTTCTTCGCAAGTGATATAAAACGTTTTTTCTACGACCACGTATGAAAACGTCATAAAGCAAACTGTTTTGTCATTTGAAAAGTAGGTCATTTATTTATTTATTATTATTCAAACAGGCTATTGCAGCCTAATTACTTGGATAAATAAGGTGAATTACAATTGTGTATATGAAATATTGTCTATATTATACCTACTGCCTATTAATCAATGCCCAGAATTGTAGGAGATGAACTGAGTCCAAAATCGTGGAGATGTGGAAAATCAGTCTCAAATACTTGTATTCAATATGCAGTCTGAAACATTCTTACGATAAAGCGCTGGGGATGAGGTCCAGTCTAAATCAATCAAAGTGTTGAAATTATTAGCCAATTTGAGAATGGAAACCAGTGGTGCCCTTGCTGGATTCCCTATTTTGATATATTGAACATGAGGGTAGAACGTGTTCTATCACGTCATGCCGTGTCATATCACGATGGTTATGTTATTTGAAAGAAAAAAGCACATGTGTTGAAATGAAAAATATCACACGGCTAGAAATGATTAGTTGGTACTCACTGTCACCATAAGCACTTTTGTAAAACAACATTTATATTCATTAGATTTTCTGCCTCTTTTCGTATTGAGAAGAGAGTTCGTAACTATGATTTCAATGTGTCAGTGAGACATAACCTCTACATCCACTTTGATAAAAATCAGTCTGGAACTAGTATCTACTACATGTCTGATGATGTTGATGGCTGTGGGTAGCATCATTCACATTCACAATTTGCCTGCATCACATAGATTTTCACTTTTTACATTCGAGATGAAGAAACCAACATGAATTTCTTGGTTAATTTTAGATCTACTGAATGACTGATGGCTGAAACGCATCTGTGTGATGTATTTCTGGTTGCGTGTTTTTCAACTTTCACGTACTCGCCGCTACGCGACTCGTGCTAAACGACTATACTCTTGCGGAATATGTCACTTTCTACACTTGTTACGTAAAATACTATACCAGACGATTTTCAACAGCTAGTGGTAGTGAAATCCTAAAGATAAAAGGTGAATAAAATGTTTTCTGTTAGGGTTTCAATTACTACGATAATAAGAGTAGTCTTAAAACAAATTCTTCACGAAGCGTTATGAAATATCGAGATCTACAAAATTTGTTTCCTGTCACCACCTCCTATTGCCTCTACCTGAGCACCCACCTTTCTCGGGCCAATCAAAATAGCGGCCGTCTCCCCTCCCTTGGGTCTGCCTCCATGTCTTCAATATATGGTCGATCATATCAAATGTCTGGAATTTCAATATTCATAACGACTTGACACTTGTGCCAAACAGTCTGCTAGTTCACAGTTACCTACAAGAAGAGTCAGTATGAGTGAACACGTCCATATATTCGACAATTCCACCGAGTTGGAAGCTGCCCCTGTTAGGAGACCAGATCGGTTTCGATGGAGGAACCAAAATAGTGCTGCGAATAAGGATGGTGATGCACCCCACATTGAACAATCGATGACAGTGGAAACACATAGAAAGAGGAAACATGATCAATGTGAAGAAATATCAAGTGTGAAATTTTTTACTGGCTCTCCTCCCAACAAGAAAAAAATTTTGGCATCAAAGAATGACGAAGGAAAAGAATCACATACTCCTGCTTGGATACCGGATCGGTTTAGATGGAGGAACCAAAGTTGTGCGTCGGATGACCATCGTACTCCTCTGAATAGCAGAGGGTGGTTCAAGAAGAGAAGACTGGATCAGTTCCGATGGAGGAAGCAAGACAGTGCTTCGGTTGATTATCGTGCACCCGTTAATCAGAGGGATAGGTTTCAGAAGAGGGGACCAAATCGGTATACTTGGATTAAACCGTGTTCAGAATAATTTTTTGTATATGGTTTTGTATATGATGAAGAATTAACTGATTTTATACATGGAGAAGCGCTTACTCTGCCTTTCGATAGTAGGAATCGCTATTATAGGTATTTCAATGCAGGTGTATTTCATGTATAGTTTATGTTAGCTCAGTATCAATAAAAACGATTATTATCATTCCGAAAGGTTTTGAGTGTTTTTTGACCGCCAACTCAGTTGCAAAGCATCCTTCGGGGCCTCATGAAGACTCATATGAGTAAGGAATACGGAAACCTCAGCTTTTTAAGGGTCGGCCAAGTCGGCAGTCAAATCGGCAGAGAAGCGGCTCAAAACACACTGCGTTCAGCGACCGAAAAAGGCGATTGTGCTGATTGCGTATAGTAGCGATGGCTTTTTTGAATCTCCTGATGATAGTGCTGTTAAATTTTTACTGACGACCGTTGTCGTACTGTATAATGGGGATCGAAGAGAAAGAAAAAAAATTGTCAATTTCAACACAATGTCGAAAAACATATTCAACTGTTATATCAATCATTAAAGATCCGTGCTCTTAATTCTTCCAAATAAACTGGCAACACTGACAACAATGAAATCGCCTCGCAAACGCTCACGTCTGTTTCGTCCCATATACCAACACGTAATCATGTGCCGACTAGAGTCGTGAAACCGCTCGCGGTGCATGATGATTGATGCTTAGCAGGGTACGCGCGGCGGCCGATATGTCTGCGAACTCTCAATTTATTATATTATTCGATTAACACGATTTTCATATCTCAATTTCACATAGTTCCCATTTTTCAAAATGATATAAAATGTTTTTGTCTGATGTAGGTATTATGTATCAGTTAATCACGGAGTATGAGTTGGGTAGGTACTCCGTCAACAGCTTATTCTGCAATCCGAACTTCTACTAGGCGAGTACTGGTTATTTCCAATAGTATTTTGAAGAGTTTAATTTTGTTTTTTGAATATCATTTCCTGATGCTTTTCTCGTACATATATCTATTTTGATGAAGTTGGCGACTTTTCAGTTTTCAATGTTTCACTGTTATACAATCAGCTTGATTTGAACGTCCACAAAACGTTCAGACAAAAGGATCTGGTTATTCGGACTCGAAATGGACAAAATAAAATGGACGTCCACTACCATCTGGGACACCTATAATATTGTACTATTTCATTTCATCAGCTACATTCGAACAAATTCATCTCTCTATGCAATCCCAGTAAATATAACATCGTTTTCCACTAAAAAATTGAAATTAAATGAGGTTATGTATGTTTCGATGATATTCTGATAGGAGGGATGTCTTTGACATCTACAAACCTAGCCACATACAAATGATAGAAACTGTTTAAATTTTTTTACAATTATGTCAACACATCGACCTCCAAAAATGTTTCTAATAGGCAATTATGATGTGATCAAGAATTGTATTTCATTTATGAGATATACACATAACGAATACGAACAGGAGTGGCTCATATTACGAGATATAATGTTTCAAAGTGCTGTACGCGTATCGTACCTCTTACATAAAATTTATGTGTCTGCAGAATGCTCATATACATATTTTTGATTCAACAAATAAAGTATCAATAGCAGTTCCTACTGGTGTCTGTCGAGTAATTTTTCATGTGTCATTTGGAGTATAGTTTTTCCCCAAATATTATGTTTCAGACAGATTTGTGTTAACTGGGTATACCGGGTGTCACGAATCTATTAGAATCTATTAGACAAGTCATAACTTCTTGAATGATAGGTGTTATATCGCTGCCTCGCGATTCGCCTTTTTAAAAACGATTTATTTGTTCCGAAGACACTTTATTTAATTCTTCACAATAACTCAATATGGAATATAAAAGCAATACAATATACAAGTTGGGATGTGAATATGAAATGCACCGGGTGGTTAGATATAGGTAAATGCACCGGTTGGTTAGGAATAAGTAGATGCACTGGTTGGTTAGGAATAAGTAAATGCACACGGTTCAAGCCGCGCAGGGCTCATTTATAAGGTAGGATCAGCAGTGTCAGCGCTGATCTAAGCTTGCACGAGGATTCTAAGAAATTGCCTCATTGCTGACTTTGATGTTCCCATACATATCAAAATTACTGAGAAGCTGTTATCTGGTCATCTGATACTCTGTGAGATCGGCTTATTTTTCCATATAACAACTCCCCTTTCATAAAAAAAGTGGATGCTTTGCGTCGACTTTTACAATACAATATTTTTGTTTAAGTTCGGTCTCAATTCGATGTCTTCTTCGACTGGGTCCTCTGGTTGGATGTTTGGTCGTCTTCTTGGGATGAATTTTTGTAGGGTTCTTCGTGCAAATGAGTTTCTTAAAGAAGGTACTTCATTTGAAGTGGTGATTCCTATCTTGACTTGTTTTCCCCGTTTACATTTGCAAAATATATAAAGAACAACCAAAAGAATTATCTTTATGATAGATAAGTAAGTGAACCATGAAATGTGTTTATTCATGAATGGTTCGTTAATTAATTGGTCCAATTGATCGGAATATTGACTTAATTTGTGTTGAGCAATATTGAGATCGTCAACGTTAAGATCATTAAGTTTCAAAGGCTTTAAATCTGGTAAATTGCGTTTTTCTGGAAGATGGTCGCAACATTGAAATGGGATTTGTACAGGGTGATATCTATACGTGATATTCCTATTTTCATCAATCAGATGTTTGGAATGAACTCTAGTACTGCCTACAAAAGCATTTCATTCTGGTTGAAGTTTCAATAATGAATTGTTATTAATTATTTTTGTGACTGTCTCTGTGTTTGTGCACTTTATTGTCACTGGGAGAGGTTCTGATATTGTTATTATCCAAAGATTATTGTCAATTTCTTGAACACTGTAGTCTTTAGCATAAATCAATGAGGATTGACATGTGTCCGGCAATTCACTCAAGTGTCTGAAAAGTTGGGCTTCACAAATTGAATCACTATCTATTGGGTATGGCAACACGTCTGAGCATATAATAGCGAAATTTTTGATTGTTTTACAATTGTTCAAATTCTGAAGTGAAATGTACAATACTGAATCATCGTCTCGCGCAATATATTTTTGAGATGTTAATAAAACATGATGTAGACCTGTTCGAGTATCCAGCATAGGTGTAGGATAAAGGTGGTATGAAGAATATTTTCTGGTTCAACTAGTGGGATTTTTAAAACAAATACAATTTTGTTGTCAGTTCGATAAGCTTGCAATTCAATGATTTCTAAGTATTGAGCTACATTAGATAGGTATGTTGGTAATGGTAAATTATTTTTGTTAAGTGATTGGGAAATCGATTGCAATGAATTTATAAGATCTCTTGACGTTATTATTGAACTGTGAAGTATTTTCAATCGGGCGAATGTGATTGAGTTGATTGTATCTTCTAGTGTATCTTCTAAAAACAAAAAGATTTCCATTGGTGATTCGCACATATCAGGAATTTTTACTTGTGAATGGTAGAATGAAAGATCATCTTGAATATTATACAGGGATTCTTCAATTTCTCTTATGTCGTTGTTGAACGTATCTTCATCAATTCGTAGTTTTTGAATAGTTTCATTGAAATTGCTGATAACTGATGTTGTGACTGATATTTGGTTCTTCATTGAGTTTTCCAATTGATGCTCATCTTGAGTTATTTTATTAATGCATTCCGTGAAATATTCACCGTCGGATGAATCAAGGTTGCCTGTGATTGCTTTCCAAAACGTGCCTGCGCCGTTTATAAGT
The DNA here is from genome assembly GCA_029955515.1 of Chrysomela aeneicollis. Classification (NCBI taxonomy): domain Eukaryota; kingdom Metazoa; phylum Arthropoda; class Insecta; order Coleoptera; family Chrysomelidae; genus Chrysomela; species Chrysomela aeneicollis. Next base: position 14,091,207 of record JARUHQ010000021.1, on the reverse strand, counting down.
CCGCGTTTTGTTCGTCTATCGTAGTTTTCTGTGTCAGCAAATATTTCTTGATATTTTAATTGAAGGGAATCTGATACTTGTGCTAGTAGACTAACGTGTGTTTTTATTTGCGCTTTGAATGCGAGCATTCTAGGGTTTTCCTTTTCGAGTAAATTTACCATGTTCTCGAGTATTTTGTCGTTGTTGTCTAGAGCGTCTTTGATCGATGTCAAGTCTTTGTATACCAGAAGTGTCCATTTTTCGTTAGATATTTTGAGGTTTCCTTCTTCATGAAAATAAATGCCAATTGAGTTTTTGATCGGTTCAATGTTGTATTGTGATCTGGCTGTTGCGATGATCAGCAGTATTATCCTGTAAAGAAATCAATTCTCATGACAGGGCAATAGTCTATCGAAGTTGACTTTTGTTTTATTTCTCGTTTTCCAGTTAACTATCATTGCGGAATTTGGAAATATTTCAATTATTTCGAAAGGTCCGTTGAATTTATTTTCGAGTTTATTTTTTATTTGCGATTCTTTCAGATATACTTTGTCGCCTATTTTATATTCGGGAATGTTCTGGGAAATCTTTTTGTCAAATCTGATTTTCGATTTTTCTTTTTGTCGATTCGTCTCTTCTCGAGCAATCTTATAGAAATAGGAAATTCTATTATTGGGATCTCTAACGTATTTTGAAATGGGGTTCTTTTCATTATACAGGGTTTCTGGTGCTCTACTGGCTGTGTGTCCAAATACGAGTTCGTAAGGTGTAAAACCGTGGGTTTTATTCTTCGTTGTATTGTAACACATTATAGCGTAAGGAAGAATGTTTGGTGGGTGTTCACTGGGATTTTCGGCTAAGTGAGCTCGAATCATTTCAGCAAGAGTTGCATGAAAACGTTCTAAAGATCCATTAGATTGTGGGTGATTAACGCTTGAAAAAGTCAATTTTATTTCATAAAGCATGCAAAGGTCTTTCATGAGTTGATTGGTAAATTCGCGTCCGTGATCGCAATGTATTCTCAAAGGAGTTCCATAATGTTGGAAAAATACTAAGAGTGTATTGACGACTGATTTAGCTGATTTGTCTTCAATAGGGTAGGCTTGTGTAAATTTGGTCAATTCGTCTCTAATTGTGAGTGCGTAGTATTTTGTGGGAATTTCGAAAATATCTATATTTATTCTTTCAAAGGGTGATTTGGGTGTTTCGGTTATTACAAATGGTGTACTTAAATTTTTTCTGCAAACTTTAACTTTTTTACAAATTTCACAATTCTTCACGTAGTTTTCTACATCTTTAACTAAACCATGCCAATTATGTTTTTCTTTTACGCGTCTTACTGTTTCGTTGATTCCTCTATGTAAGTTATTCTTTCCTGCATGACAGTGATCTAGAATAATAGGAATTTCTCCGGGGTCAGGTGTCTTTGTTATGTTTTGACAAATTTTTAATTTGATATCTTTGTCTGCGAATACGTATGAAAATATTTCTAGGATTGGTAGTTCTACGTTGTTTTCTACGAAATATGTTTGGGATGGATCAATCAAGTTTTGATTTTTATATATTATATAGAATAATTTATCGATTACTGATTCTGGATCGTAAGGAAGTACTATTATAAAATATCTTCGATCTTTAACTGTTTTGCTACTGAATATATTAATGAGGTTGCTTTCAAAGTCTGTGTCTTCGAAAAGGTCTTCGTTGATAGTGCCGTGAAAATCTTTCAGTTTGTTTTGCCATAAAAATACAATGATGTTTTTATTTGATTTGTCTAATAATTGTGAGTTCTCAAATTCGATTTTGGAATAGTCAATCAATGATTGAGTTTTGTATAATTCAGAAAATCGGTCACATTCTTCTTGTATTTTTTCGAAAGAGAATTCGGCTGGTTCGCTTTTAATTTCTTCAAGTGGTTCGGGAGTATTCAATTCGATTATTTCGTCTTCGTTAGCTGCTAGTATCGAGCATTTTGACTGGAATTTTGCACATTCTTTGAAGTGATTTATTTTGATCCGTGAGAGTGAATCTGCGTTCTTGTTTATTTTACCGGGTTTGTATTCGATCTGATAGTCGTATTCTCCTAATTTCAATCTCCAGCGTGCGAATCTGCTGCCAGGGTCTTTGATTGAAAAAAGCCAAGTAAGAGGTCTGTGATCAGTTATTAGTTTGAATTTTCTGCCAAAGAGATAAGGACGGAAATGTTTTACTGCCCAGATGATCGCGAGAAGTTCACGCTCAATCGTGCTATATTTAGTTTCAGCACTACAGAGTGTACGAGATGCGTAAGCGATAGGAAGATCTTTACCTACGGGTCCTTGCGATAAAATTGCACCAATTGCAAAATTGCTAGCATCTGTAGTTAATAGGAACGGCTCTTCGAAATTTGGATAAATGAGAATGGGACTAGTTATAAGTGCTGTTTTTAATTCGTTAAACGATTGTTTGCATTCTGTATCGAAATTAAATGTGATGTCTTTCTGGAGTAACTTCGTTAGTGGTTTTGAAACTTTAGCGAAATTGTTAATAAAACGTCGGTAATATCCGGCTAATCCAAGAAATGATTTTATTTCTTTTTGATTTTTTGGTTCTGGAAAATGTTGAATACATTCTATTTTTGAAGGATTTGGTTTGACTCCAATTTGGGTAATCACGTGTCCAAGATATGCAACTTCTCTTCTAAGGAATTCGCATTTGTCAGGCTGAATTTTGAGGTTGGCTTTACGAAGTCTCTTGAATACTTCAGTTAGTCTAGCAATATGTTCGTGTATAGTGGGTGAATATATTATAATATCATCCATATAGACTAAGCATCGTTCGTTTTGTATGCCTAAAAGTGGAGGGGGCATTCTTTAAACCGAATGGCATTCTGACAAATTCGTAGTGACCATTGTCTACTGAAAATGCAGTTTTTGAAATATCTTTACTATCAATTTCGATTTGGTGAAATCCTGATGCGAGATCGAGTGTAGAGAAATACTGGCATGTACCGAGTTGATCGAGTAAATCGGAAATGTTGGGCAAAGGGTATTTATCATCTACCGTTAGCTCATTGAGTTTGCGATAGTCGATTACCACTCTCCATTTTTGTTTGCCGGAGGCATCCAATTTTTTTTGGTACCACCCAAACAGGAGATGACCATGGTGATATGGACGGTTGTATTATACCTTGAGATAACATTTTAGAAATTTGGGTTTTAACTTCGTTCTTATGTATTTGTGGGTATTGTAAGCATAGGTCAGTAATTAATTCGCTTTCTTCGTCATTTAGATGTTCAGTTCTTAATTGATTTTTAATTTCTTGAATTCTGTCACATGAAATATTGTCTGACTTTGGAAAATTAGTATTGAAATTTAAAATTGTTTCGTTTTTTTGGCAAAGGTTCTAATTTAATATCTGAAAAGTCGATAGTTTTTGGAATTGCATTTGCGTTTATTATTGATGTGAGAAATTCTCCTTTATTGTTGATTTTGACTATGGCATTTGGCAATCTGACTTTGTCTTTTTCTTGAGCAATCAATATAGCGTCGGTGTTTGTGAGATTACAATTTAGTTTAAATATTTTTTCCATACGAGGTTCAATTGAAATTTTGTTGGGAATTATGTTGTTTTCGTATTCATCATTATCAGAGGCTTTGAATAATGGAACGGTCTTGGAGTAGGTTGTTAATTGTCGATTTTCCAAGTCTATAACGCATTTATAGTGTTCTAGAAAATCTGAACCAAATAAACCATCAAAGTCTATATCTAAATCATATATGTATACTTCATGAGGATCGTTTGATGTGAAATTTATGAGAGTTGATTCGTTTATTATAATTTTTTGATCTGTGATTCCTTGAACAGTTATGTTTTCTGGAAATCTGTTGGGATATTTTTCGCAAGTTTTACGTTTAAAAATTGATATTCCTGCTCCAGTGTCTATCAAGAGTTTGAATGTTTTTGTGCTGTCATAAATGTAGTACAGGTTTTTTGTATTCATGGAAAGTAATGGACTTAGATGAAATTCTGTTCTTCGAAGTTCAAGTTGGGGTTGAAATCGTCGATGTTCAGAGATTGAATCTGTGTTTGTATTTCGGTCATAGGATCGATTACTTGGGGTTGGTTTGTTGGTGGAGTTTGTCCAGGAGGGTTGGTTTGATTCGGGAGTGAAAGAAAATCCTGATAGTTAGAAATTTCATTCAAGTTTTGAATTTGATCGTAATCTTGACCATTAGCAGTATAATAGTCGTCTGTGTATTGATGTTCATATGATTGGTTTTGAATATCTTCGTATCCGTAGCTATCACAAAGCTGATAGTTCTGATCATTATAATCAATATTTTGGTTCTCGTAATTAACGAAATGTGCTCTTTGTTGGTTTGGACGGTTTTGAAAATTTGGATTAGATTGAATTACAGATGGGCGATTTTGTGATTGATTCTGAAATTGGGGTCTATTAAAATTTTGATTATTCATTGGTGGTCTATTTTGTTGAAAAGTGTTTGGTCTTTGTTGAAAATTGAATGGTCTTTGGAAGTTTGGAATAGGATTTTGGGCAAAATTTGGATTATTTGGAGGTGTCCTTTGTTGTTGTCGGAGTCTACATTCGCTAGATATGTGTCCAGTACGACCGCAAGAGTGACAAGTTCTTATTGTTTGTAATTGAGGTCTTCTAATTGTTTGTTGAGGACGTGAATTTGTTGGATTTTCGCGTTTTTGATTTTCAAAATAAGACAGTTGTGGTTCTCTTCTTATTCTAATGTGTGCTTGTAATAAATCTGCAGGATTTGAAGCGCGGATTATTTGTCCTAAACGAGTTTCGAGTCCTGTGAGTAAGGTATCAAGTGCCATTGTTTCGATTAGTCGAGCTTGGGCTTCTTTTTGTTCAGGTGTTAAATTAGATTTTTGAATACAAGCGTGCATTTTTGCGTTTAATACTTGCAAACGATTGAAAAATGTCAAGGCTGATTCGTTCGGTAGTTGTTTCAACCGTTGGAGATCTTGTATCAGTGACGTGAGGTCGCGAGAGTCTCCAAAGTGTATAGTCAGTAAATGTTTGATTTCATGAAACGTGGACGGGTTTCTTGAGCTTATTAGTTGTGCTGCTCTACCACGCAATTTGTTTTTAACATGAATTACTAGGAGTAACTTTTGATCTGCTGTGGCCATGCGATATGCACAGTCACATGCATTCAGAAACGTACTGAGGAATATTTGATCTCCGTCATATTCGGGTACGATTGAAAATATTTCTGATAAACGATATGGTTCAAAATCTTCATTTGGTGGTTCATTTTGAGGATTTTGTTGTGGTGCTGGTGCATTTACTTGATTGTTATTCATTTTTGATGGGGAAAATTACAAGGTGATTAGTCGAACAGTTCAAAAATGAAATTTGGGAAAAATAATACGAGATGATTCGGTATTACTTACAGCTTTGTTCTGCTCATTTGAGATTCGTCGTGTTCTCGAAGTTGTCCGGCCAGGGGCTTCACTAGGTGTTCCTTCCGTCGGCTTCTACGAGTGATGACTCCTCGGGGTTGTGTTTCTGCGGGGTTGTGCTTCTGCGTTGCTAGTTTCTTGGTGATTCGTCGTGTTCTCGAAGTCTTTCGGCCAGGGGCTTCACTAGGTGTTCCTTCCGTCGGTTTCTTCGAGTGATGACTCCTCGGGGTTTCTTCTTTGTTTCTTCGTTGCTTCTTCTTTGCTTCTTCGTTGCTTCTTGTAGATTCTTCGGGGTTGAAGGATTGGAATCCACCGCTGCCAGTTAGGACGTTCTTGTTCTGATAACGTTTTTCCCGATCCTAGCGACTGCGCCAATTGTTATATCGCTGCCTCGCGATTTGCCTTTTTAAAAACGATTTATTTGTTCCGAAGACACTTTATTTAATTCTTCACAATAACTCAATATGGAATATAAAAGCAATACAATATACAAGTTGGGATGTGAATATGAAATGCACCGGGTGGTTAGATATAGGTAAATGCACCGGTTGGTTAGGAATAGGTAAATGCACTGGTTGGTTAGGAATAAGTAAATGCACACGGTTCAAGCCGCGCAGGGCTCATTTATAAGGTAGGATCAGCAGTGTCAGCGCTGATCTAAGCTTGCACGAGGATTCAAAGAAATTGCTGTTCCCATACATATCAAAATTACTGAGAAGCTGTTATCTGGTCATCTGATACTCTGTGAGATCGGCTTATTTTTCCATATAACATAGGTGTAATAAAATGATATAAGGTATAGGTGAATGGCACGTGAAAAAGGAAGTTTTCGCATATTCTTCACTTTCCGGTCATTTCCAGTTTCACCGGAAATGGCTCCGGTTTTGAATTATTAAATGAAACACCCTGTATATTGTAAGATTTTTTGATTTCGGAGACAACTCTCACTACAATGAAAGTCAATAAATCATGATTCATGGCACACTTGACAAAAGTATAAATTTATTATCCAGTATTTTCCTTAGTAATATTCAATTTATGTGCTTATTTTTAATCCAATCGAAAATGAATTAGTATCGTTAGATTTGTCAAAAAATCCTCTTTTCAGAAAGTGTTTGTCAAAAATTGGTTGCCATTTGAAAAATAATAGTTAAACACGAGAATGTAATTTTGCCAACTTGTCTTATTCCTACCTATCATACTTAGCACTAAAACTTTCCCATTGTGATTTTCCGACATCACTTGAGGTCCTCAGATTAGTTTACGTCCGATCATGGCGACCTAGATGCAATATCAAAAGTGACAAAAAAATGAAGTAGGCTTGAAAAACTTTTTAAAATGTCACATTTTAATCCAGAATTGTCTTAGGAATAAAAAAATGTTACCATATACAGGCAACCCTTCGAGTGGAGTGTGACGTAATTTCACACAAAGAAATTAAAGCCCCAATGCACGACAGCTTTTATAGTCAGAGAGCGGTCGTGGGATTTTTCATAATTTATTTTTATGTATTTTCCAAAAAATTAGATGTAGTGAATAGCAAACTAAGGGCCGCCACTCAGAGCTAACTGAGAAAAATTAGGAAATGAATAAAACAAAAAAATCAAACAAAACCTTTTGAAAACCATGCATATACCTAATTTATTGAACCCTGTTACCAAAATGTTAGAATTGTTTACATTCACAAAATGTAATGAGTCAAAGATTTCTTATAAATAAGGTTGATCTGAATATATAATTATATTTAATGATAAATTGAAAATTTACCTAATAAATGTTTTACTGTTAGTGGGGTTCATTCAGTGAATATTCACCTATAGGCGAAGCCAAGAGATTTAAAACTAGTGAAATTAAATCTAGAACTGCCTGACTGTGGCTAATGAGTCACTATCTGTGACCGGGAATGATAAATGCAAAAAAAATAGTTACCTATATGTTTCTTCTGGAAAGAAATTGCAACTGTTATTTCGTTTCACACAATCAGGAGAACACTATTATAAGGAAATAATGCAGAATAATATCTTCCACTCCTCAATGGTGATCCAAATATACATCAACAGGTAGTACTTATAGCATGAAAATTGACCATACTATACATAACATCTGAGGTTGGGTTGATCCATTTTCAAAATGTTCAGATACCACAACTGTATGGTTGAGGGTTCTTCAGTGAAGCATTTTCGTGTTAGCTTTCCAGGATTTTAACTGATATCAGGCTGTAGAGCTGACGAGTTTTCCAGTTTGATTTTTGATTCATATGATCCTTATTCACTTTCAACGAATATCAATTTCATGTTATTTGTGCGTCATGAAATACCATACTCACTGTTCTTGTGTATGTATCTTCAGTATTTTAGAATTAAGTTTATGTTGAGTTTATGTAATGTTTTGACATTCATGTCCTGTGATCCCATGTATTTTGTAACGAAATTTTTCACGCTATTAAATTTCGTTCCTTTTTAGTGATATCTTTCATCTCCCTAGTATATTGTGGTTTCACAAATTCAATTAGTGCTCTTCGATTGGTTGATTATTTGATCGTTGACAGGTAAGTATATTGAATGGGTATTTCGCTTTACACATTGTTGTCGCTTGACCACTATTTCGGTTTTTGATATTTTGTTTTCTTTTCTTTCAACTAATTCGATCATTCCCTGCCATCTTCGCACAAATGAAGTGTTTCAGTATCACGATGAGATATCTTAGAGGTATTTTATACTAAATGAATTCAAATTTACATCATCAAACTTGATTTTCTGTAAAATTGCTTTTGATGATATTATAATTTCTTGATAAATTGTATCAAATTCAATGATATTGGTTTCCTAGGAGTTTCCAGAGAAGAAAACGAGAGTTTGAAGGGTATTTTTTGATGGATATTTGAGGCCATGAGGCACTAAAAAAAATGAAATTTTTGTATCTAAATAATTTGATGTGATCCTACTTTGGAGAGGATACACGTTAATTAATATTGTGTCGGATAAATTTAATCTTTGGGATTATGAGAATATTTTCGGGTTTAATAAGAACCGAAATAAATTGAACATGAAAGTGTGATGATGAGATAGTTTCTGTGGATTTTTATATGCTTTCAGTTTGATCGAAATCTTTCAAGGATCTGTATTGTTCTATTCCTGGAGGTATCTACCTGATTTCGGAGATATTGGAGAATTGAAAGATTCATGAGATTCAACTGAAAAGATAAATTTTTGGCTCCGGAAACAGGATTCTTAGTCCCAGAAGCAGAATTTTTCAGCTGAATTCCAGGATTGATTATGTTCTGAAGTAAGTGACAATTTTTTATATTATGGACACTTTGTCAAATCTTTTGTAAAAATTGTCTACTTGCTTTAGAACTGATCAGTCTATTGTGTTGGCTGGAAAGTCTGATTCTGATATACTGAGGATCTCTAACTCTCTTGTTGTCTTCAACTCTGGAAAACTTGATATTAAAGCAAGATAAGTTGCTTGTTGGAATATATGAGAATTTGTAGAATAATATCTTGCATAACTGTTTTTTTTTGCCTATAGAAATTTGGGATATCTGATGTTCAAAATCGGAATAATTTCCTTTTTGTTTGTATACCTTAAGTTATGATATCTACTGGATTATATAATATTTATTATCTGAATATTTTTTTTGAATAAAGTGCAAAATTCTGAATAGAGGTTAATCACATTTTGGCTCAACATATGATATAGAGAGAACGAATTGACACTCTAGTAGGGGACATATACTGCTGTCTGATGTGCTTTTAGGGCATTAATCAAGTTTCGCTTGGAATCTGAATTTGAACAAGACATCCTGAAGTCCTGATCTGAAAGGAAGTATCCTGAGTTCCTGGATCTGCTCCAATTCTGCTAGAGAATCCAGGTATGGATGTAGTCTGATGAATTGAGTAGTTGGACTCTCATACTGGACACCAAAGTCTACTAGAGTGGCTCTGTTAGAAGGAAATCATCAGGTACCTAAATTCTCGACTGTTGAAGTAAGTGTCTTCTCTATACTTGAGATCCAGAGATACTCAAAGTTCGAACCAAGTTCTTGACCAAATTCATTATTTGAGGATTGCACAAGTATTCCTTTGTAAATAGGGATTACACTCAATAATTTTTTCTTGCTATAAAAGTTCATTTGTATTAATATCATTTTTATATATATATTCCTTCCCCTCTTTGTAAAGATATCCCTAAATAAGGTTTGGCTAAAATTCCAATTGTTCATATTCATATACATATTTCTTTTTTTGAAATATAATGTGTTAACGGTATTAAGTTGTTTTACTGTTCCAATTTTAGCATAGATCCCAGGTTTTTGTATTTTAACCTTAATAAAAATACATGGCGCTCAATTTTTGATGACGTTTATGTTATTTTTGCATCTTGAATTAATATTTTCACTTAAAATTCAACAATGTTTTCCTTATCCACGACCCACCGAATCTAGAGCAGCTGACAGGCTTAAATAAAGATAAGTTGTACCAAATTTGGTTACACAATTTTGGCGCCTCAACGCTGGAATTCGTTGAATTTTTGAATTTTTTTGTATTTTGGTTTCGGATCTATGCATTTTTGAACAGTAGTTTTGGAGACTTGGTTTAAGGCGAACTTTGATTATTTTGGTATCTACAAAATATCTCATATAATCACTTTGAAATATCTAATTTTTCCCTTGAACGGTTGTTGGATTTATTAATTTGAAATGGCTGGAAATAAATGTAGAATGGACCCTGGTCATTTGAAGGTGGACGAACTTGATTATGAAATCAGAATAAGATCTATCGATCCAATGGGAGATGTCAATAATAAACGTAAAATCTTGAGAGGTTTATTGAGTCAGGAATATGCTGATAGAAGTTTTTCTAGTTTGATTGATGTTTACGATTTTGAAGATGATGAAAGAGAAGTCAAAAATTCTTTAGAGGACATTAAACAATCTATTGGGGCTTTTGTTGGCACAACTAATGATGTTTTTTATAAACGTATAGTTTCTAGATTATTCTACGTTTCTGGTAGAATTTCTAGGATGAAAATTGAGAGTACCAATCAAGAAAATCAGAAAAAAGGTTTGAGACTAATATTGTTGACATTAGAGGCAGATCTTGATATGAAAATTCAACCAACTGCGTCAACTCCTATTTTCCCAAATGAACCAGAGGTAACACATTTCCCTCTTTCTAAATCGATAGCTCCTTATAAATGGAATGTATACTTTACGGGTTCGAGTAATAAGGAATCGGTAATATCTTTTCTGGAAAAAGTGGAATCTTTGAGAGTAGCTAGAAATGTTTCTTAAACTGAACCCTTTATTTCTGCTGGAGATTTATTCAAATCACAGGCATGGACTTGGTATATGAATAATAAATCTAGATTTTCAAATTGGGATGAGCTTGTTCGGAAATTGAAGGAATACTTTTTGCCTTATAACTATGATGAAAATCTATCAGAAGAGATCAGGAATAGAACTCAAGGTCCGAATGAAAGAGTCACAATTCTCATTTCAAATATGGAAGGGTTATTCAATCGTTTGACTGAAAAACCTAATGAGAAAACCATTGATACCATTGCTGATTTGATAGACTTGAGCAGAAAGATTGAGGAATCTAGAAATTGGTCAGAAAAGTATAAACTTCCATCAACCAGAAGAACTGATTATTTGGAACCGGATTTGAGTTGTCCATCTTTCAATGATTCGAGTTTCTTTAATTCAACCAGAAAACGAATGAACAATATCTCTGTGATTTCTTCGAGTCGTTGTTGGAATTGTGATATTCAAGGTCATTCACATAGGGAATGTAGGAAATCTAAGACCCTGTTTTGCTATGGTTGTGGTTCAAAAGGAGTTGTCAAACCAAATTGTTCTAAATGCTCAAAAAACGAGAGATCTGGTGTAGCAGAGCTGAATGTCGTCGCCAGTACTTCAAATCATCCAGACCAAGATTCTCATACACATCAGAGTCCAACTTACCCAAGGGCAAGGGATGAGGAAAAGGCAGTCGAAATCATCGAGCCTAATGTAGTGTCCTTATTTAGTAATGTTTATTTAGAAGCATGCCTCAGAGTAATAGATAAAAATTGGAACAACATCAGTACCCATTGCAAAATAGAAAAAAATACTTTCCTTGACTTAATAGCTTTCCTTTTTGATAGTACATATTTCTCTTTTAACAAAAAATTTTATAAACAAACTTTCGGTACCCCAATGGGGGCTTCCATCTCACCTATTTTAGCATCATATGTCATGGACGAGATATTAGATACAGTTATTCCCGTATTATCGTTTGACCTATCCTTTATCAAGAAGTATGTCGATGACCTCATAGTGGCCCTCCCTGAAAGAGGTATCGTTGAGTTAGTAGAGACATTTAACAGCTACGACCCTTATATCCAGTTCACAATAGAAAAGGAAAATGAACATAGGCAAGTTCCATTCTTAGATACAATACTCCAAAGAACAGAGGATAACACCATATTAGTGGATTGGTACAGAAAACCCTGTAGTTCAGGTAGATATCTTAACTACAACTCTTACCATAAACACAGGATGAAAATTAATCTTATCAAGCAAATGAGGAACAGAGTCTTACAACTTTCGGATATCTCTTTCCAACAAAAGAACTTAAAAATATTACAATCTTTATTTATAAATAATTCATATCCCATTAAATTAGTCAATAAAATTTTGTTTCATACTCCCATGACAGATGATGTTGAACATAGGAGAGTTAACACTCAACAAATGATTATGAATAATTCCATACCTGAGGTTGTTCCAATTCAAACTCTATATACATCTCTTCCTTACATCAAGGAAATTACACCTAATCTTGAAAGAATATTTGATAGATTTTTAAACACTAAAATAGCAAATAAAACAGTTCTATCAATAAAATCCATTTATTCTAAGGTTAAAGACTTAGTGCCCCTGATGTCTCGCTCGGGAGTGGTCTACAGTATCCCCTGTGCAAACTGTAATAAAAAATACATTGGACATTCCAAAAGATCTATTGAAAACCGAATTACCTTGCATAGGAGTGATTGTAGACTTCACCCAGAGAGATGTGCTCTGGCAGACCATGTTAACCGTCTTGACCATATAATGGATTTCCAATCTGTGAGAATTTTAGCAACAGAACCGAATTTTACTAAGAAGTCTTTTCTGGAGATGACCTTTATCTATCAGGAAGAAAATAACATGAATAAAAGAACAGACATTAAACATTTAAGTGAGATTTATTCTTACCTTCTCATGATGGATGCTGAATGTGGGAATAATCGTCAACCCCCAATTCATCGAGTCGGCAATGATCTTGGTTTCCAAATTTAGCTGAGGTTAACAGTGGACTCCGCTTCCATTTCTCATTCTCATTTATTCTTGCGAAATCAGAATATAACATCTGGACCATAAAGTCTAACAACCCTTTTGAATTATGGTACTGACGTGGCTTGAATGGCGAGAGTGAGAGGAAGAAGAGAACATTTAACCTCACTGTTAGTCGTTTTCCCTCCATTTGTGCACATCGTAATGATGAAATAATACTTGTTGCAATTTCGATGTTTTACATTGAGTTTTTTCAAACCTAAATCAAATTTTAAGATGTAATTTATCCATGTACAATTGTTCTTCACAATGTTATTTACTGTTTGTCATATTTTATAACAACCTGTTTGTCGTCAATCTCGTATTTGTTATAAGTAACCATTTTCATGAATTTTAATCTGTTACATTATACCATTTTAAATAACTTTTGTAGTCTCCCTGATGATGGAAATAAACATTTCCGAAAGCTTGGATTAATATAAAAGAGTAACTCACTGACATTGCTGCAAGCCCCAATATTAGTATATATATATATATATATATATATATATATATATATATATATATCTCAATTGTAAAAAAACAAAGGGGTATTAGTCTCCGGTTACTATGAACAGAGATAACATTCGTTAATCCATATAAATGGGTACCAGTAGCAGAAATTGAATTCCCTATTACAAGAAATGTAAATATTCGGGAGATTCGGAAAATTTGCTATCTGCTATGGGCCCAGAGCAAAAAAACGCGAAGTCACCTACAATTCAATAAGTTGAGTAATTTCTATATAACCTTATTTTCAGCCATAAATCGATCAACAGTGATTGAAATTTAAGGAGAAAAACAACCTGAACTCCATATACTTCCACGTTCCGAGGCAATGAAACTTCCATTGAAAAATAAGGAGGTGAATTTTATGAAGGAAAACGTTGTGAGGTCCGTATACGGACCTCACTTTGACGTGGTCCTCACAGCTTCCGTAGGTTTCTCATTGGAGTGTCTCACTTTGTACGCTGGAAGTAAATATATATATATATATATATATTTGTATGTAGATGTAGGTGCCGTGTGCATATATGACTTAACTCATCTTCACCCTGTAAAGCTAAGAGTGAATAAAGTATTTTGTATTTGTATGCGAATAAACCAATCAACAAATTTCTGCGTTTTTCTGTACCACATTAAAACATAATATATTACAGCCTGTACTGTTGGGCAGATTTCGATGTTTGTTCAGGATATAAAAAAAAATTAGGCGACATTCTTTTAGAATTAAAATTCTGGCGAAATCAAAATCTGCTATTTTCTTTCGTTTTCGAGTTATACAAAAATCGAGTGGATGAAAAAATAAGAATCATTCTCTGTTGTGGACTGGATATGTATTTCTTCAAATGGAAATAATACTTGGCTATGGTTTTGATTCGAACGTTTTTTTTTTTTTTCGATTTTATTCAGGCATCAAGTGTCATCTCGAAAAATGATATTTTAGAAAACATCATTCATCGTAATAACTATACTTGTGATTTCGCTTCTGAAATATATAATTTGGTAGCTATCCAGAAAGGAGAGATCCTAATACACAGCTACCTTCAAGAGCTTAAGAAGGGTTTAACCTTTACAAACATGTCAGAGTATATTTGCGGTGTAAAGGGGGAAGTAAAAATCCCGAGCGAAAGGGGCGAAGAACAATGTCGAACAAAAAACGCTAAGCGCTGTTGGCGACTCACTCCAACTCAGTGTCGCGTAAAATTCGTAGTAAATTTTGTCTTGCCAAAATATATCATTACGATAATTTCCTTCAATTATTATTCCTTTATATGTCCATACCGCAAAATAACCTGCATATGATGAATGATAAATTGCAGTTTCGAAATTTCGAAAAAAATACCAAAAGAAATATCAACTATTTCTTTGCGGCTTATTGTTGCGCATATGAATACATAGCTCTTCAACCATTCCTGTATCTCTAACCGTTATCGAATTCCTAATTGTTTCCAATTGTTTCTTAGAAAAACATTCAAAAATATTTACGTATATTCAATCTCAATATCCTTTTTTTCACTGACAATTTTCTCACAGAAACTCTTTTACGATGTTTATCGCCAGTTCGATAATTTGAACTCGACATGTTTGATCACAATAATATCACTAGTTCACAAACTAGCAATAGTTTCTGTTGAAATAAATTCAAAATAAATGCGAGTCACGCTGTTTTCATAAAGATGTCCAAAAACATTGAATGTCAGTTAGAGTGGTCAATAATTGTACTCAAGAATAATATTATATTATCACAAATAAATACGTTTAGAATCACGTTGATTGGAATCTTTGGCATAAGTTGTTTTCCACAACAAAGTTTTGCTCAACAGGTTATGGGCCCAGGACTTGAAATTTGAAAGCCTAGAATTCGTGCTACAACTGAATTTTGCAACGTCGTTTCCTATCGAACGTAAAAAAAACGTATTGAAAAACTCTTATAGTGTGAAATAAAACTGAGTTTGTTAAGATGAGTTCGGCGAATATATCCAGAATTGAGACCCTGAACAAAGATAATTACGATACCTGGAAGATTCATCGATGTTTATAAATATATAAAGATAAAAAATTAGTACAGGCGCAATAATTGATCAATAATAGAAAAAAGAAAAAAAAATATAACTGCACACAATATATGCATACAATATTCAAATCAGGTAGAACAATCTATCCTAATGTAAGATATATCAGGTAATCGAAAACTAGGTACATATTGGGCGAAACAGTAGGTATCCATTTAAACTAACTTGAGAATCTCAGATATTCTTTCAACTTTTTCTTGAAGTTTAGAATGGAATAGTGCTTGAAATCATTGGGGAAAGAATTATAGTGCTTGATTGAATTATACATGAAGCTTCGTGTGAATCCAGCTGAGGAGTGTCTGGGTATGACAAAAGTATTTTGATTCCGGGTGCGTGAGTTACATTGAGATTTAAAAGTAGTAAATCTCAAGTGGAGGTAATCCGGCATTTTATTGGCAATAATTTTATGCGTATTCACGAGTAGATGGAGCTTCCAAATCTTCTGAAGTTTCAACCGACCTGAATCCTCAAACTTGGCAGATATATGATCATACTTGCGAATACCATATGAAAGGCGGATACAATTGTTTTGAATTTTTTGTAAACGTTTCACATCGTCTTGAATCAAAGCAAATCCATATATGATGTCGCAATATGAAAGTTTCGACAGTATGAGTGTTTCACATAGTTTCAGTTTTAGTTTAGAGGACATAATATCTCTACTCTGATAAAGTTTGCGCAAAATGTTATAGGAACCTTGGCAAAGCGAGCTAGCATGTTTATGGAATCTGAGGTCGGAATAAAGCCACAGACCGAGATTCTTACACTCTGTGACTTTTGGGAGAATGTCTTGATCAAGTTTTATTCGGAATAACCCTTCGGTTTCTAGTCGTTTATGTTTGGGACCAAAAACAATATACTGGCACTTCTTTGAGTTGAGTCTGAGGTTATGGGCAATCGAAATATTCAATAGATTTTGTAGGTCTTCATCAACTTTATTGATTGATTCTTGCCAATTATTCTGAGAAAAAGAATAATACAATTGAGTGTCATCTGCGTAATGATGAATATTGCAATGGCCGATAATCTGGTGAAAATCACATATATATAACGAGAACAGAAGGGGACCAAGGATTGAACCTTGGGGCACTCCATAATCAACAGATAAAGCACTCGAATACTTTCCATCCAGACATACGTATTGTGTTCGATCGTTCAAATAATTCTTCAACAAATTGGAAGCTTCGTTGCTGAATCCAAAGTAAGTCATCTTTGCACACAGTATATCGTGGTCTAAAGAATCGAATGCTTTACTATAGTCCAGGAGTACCATGGATGTTAGATCGTTGTTATCTGTTGCTTCGAAAACATCCTGGGTGATGCTAATAAGGGCTGTGCTAGTGCTATGAGACGCACGATAACCGGATTGATGATTGGTTATTATATTGTTTTCGTACACAAATGAGTCCATCTGGACTTTTAGAACCAATTCGAATACTTTAGATAGGACGGGTAATTTGTTTATGGGACGTAGGTGAGATAATTCCGTAGGATTTTCACATTTTTGTAAAGGAAGTACAATTGCTTGTTTCCATGCAGAAGGAAAAAGGTTTGTTTCCAATATAGAGTTGAAAATATGGGTAATATGATTAATCAGATAACTTTCTACGCGTCGCAACATGATAAGTGAAATGCCATCAGATCCAACACAATTACTTTTTACCCGGTCTAAATATTGTTGAGTTTGAGTAGGTGTGATTATGGAAAATTTGAAAAGCGGTTCAACGGAAATTCTCTTATATTTGTCAAGTCGTATATGCAGATCTGACTTTGAAGGATGGTTCGTTTTAGTGAAATTAGCGTTTATCTCATTCAAGTTCATTAGATTAGGAGGTAAGTTATAGTTATGTTTATTCTTCAAAATGTCTAGTGCTCTCAATGTATTCCATATCATTTTCTGATTTTTGTTCCTCAAGGTAAATTCCAAGAAGGCTTTCTTTTCCCGACGAATTGCACCAGTGGTATAATTACGGAGTTCCTTATAGCTATTCCAGTCTATGAAAGATTGTGTGATTTTAAATTTTGTGAGAGCCTTATCACGTAGTTTTATCATTTCTTTGATGTTAAAAGTGAGCCAAGGTGCCGGAGGTTTAGTGGTTCTTATACACCATGTTGGAGCATGGATGTTGAAGAGGTTCAATACACCTAAGTCAAAATATTCAATCATTTCGTTGGTTGTTTCGAAATTATAGATTTCATCCCAGTTGATGGCGTGTAGATCATCAAGAAAGTCATTCTGGCTAAAATATGTGAAGTCTCTGTAGCAAACTGTTTTGTGTTGAGGTGAAGTTTTCAACGATTGGATTATACATGTTATTGCCAAATGATCTGAAATACCAATGTCAACAACATTTACATCCCGCATATCATCTTTCTCTGAGGTAACTAAGATGTCTATTAGAGTCTGGCTATGCTGCGTTATTCTTGTGGGCTCATCAATGAGTTGGAACAGATTATATCTATGAATGAAGTTAGAGAATTGCTCCGTTGCACTGTTATTCAGGAGTAGGTTGATATTCATATCACCAGCCAAGTTCAAGGAATCACAGTTTGTTAGAAAATTTGCAACTACATCTTCCAGCGCGGCTATGGAAAGCGATATGTTCGCTTTAGGGGGCCTGTCCCATATAGCACAGGACGTCCAGTGGACATCCATTTCTGATCCAAATGAAGTCCAAACGTCCATAGGACTTATATGGACGTTCATTGAATGTAAAATTCTGGATATTTTTTGTACTTTATGGATGTCCATTGTACTTATAATATTGGATATGTGTCAAACATCCATATATGTACGTTATTGAACGTCTCTCGAATGTACAATATTGGATGTTATATGTAAATCCACGACTTGTACGTTTATGTATAATCATCGAATGTACAATATTGGATGAAATTTTGAAACATCCATGAATGTACAATCTTGAACATCCATGGGATGAACAGACGAAGATCAATTTGTAAATGCACTTATTGTACGTTGTCGTTCATTCAATGGACGAATCATGTCTAATATGTCCAAATTCGTTCGTCTATTGTACGTACAAACATGGGTGCTTATTGGATGTCCCAAATTACTCGTTCAATGGACTTCGACTCCAGACCATTTTAAGACCAAACATTCATATACGCATGAAGTATATCCATTATGTGCAAATATGAACAAACATTGTGTGTTTAAAATTGTATGTCCGTTGTACGTACGAAAATGGACAAAACAGGGATATTAGTCAGAAGAGAAGAAGAGTGACGAGTGTGAGGTTAGGTAAGTGCATGGTTATGTTGTTATATCACCTCGCCTTTAGAAAACTAAATGAATATTATATTTCTAGTTTTCTGTTACTCTTATTTCGTTATGTTGTTCGCTATAGAAAAAGTACGGATTCAATGTTCACAAAGTTTTCATCGTTTTTATACAATAGTGCCAAGAAGCTGACTGAAATCGAACAGGTATTTGGAAAAATCTGATTTTCAAACAACAGTGAGTACCTACATGATGCATGATTGAGATATTCTTTATTGCTTCTGAATGTTCCTATTCTTCAGAGAAATGAATAGTCCAATTCAATGAAGATATGCATGTCACAGCTCCAACCTCCTGACCAACTTATGACCAACTATGAAAGCTGAAGCTATACTAACTTAGTTTTCATGAAACAGAACATAAATTGAAGTTCATGGAAATGATAATAGCTGACATAATAAAGTGAGTGAAATATCAGGTTTAATTTTGAATTCAGTAGATGTGGGTATATCAGGATTCTTTGTTTAAATTCATTCAACAATATAGAATTCCCTTCCTCATCATTCATATATATTTATAGATTTGATAAACTTATTTGCAAGATAACTTTCGCTACCCTATCCATTATTCAACTCAATTTCATTAGTAGTAGAAATGTATATAATCAGTACTATAGCATCCTACATAAGATTTAGCCAATTCATTGTATCCTATTCTATTCTTCTGTGTTTAAATTTATAGGAAGGCAATAGTACAGCGATGCTTTGGAAATACATCATGAAATGGTCAAGAAGAGTCTTGGAATGGAAATCAATCTACTATCTTGCTCCCTCTGTTCTGTTATGATGTTCAAGATTCAAGGTATATATTTCGTTAAATTTCTATCATTTTTTTTTGTCTCCTGAATTTTGTATCTATTAGTTTTTGTTTTTATATGTCAGCTATTGGGTACCTACTCAATTATCATATTGTATTTATTACATCCATTCATTACATTTAATTAATTTCATTAAAGAATATTGATTTCAACAATTTTCAGATTTATTTCTCCTGACTCTTCAGATGTCTAATGAACTTATTCAACATCCAGGTTGTATGTACAATGGACCTTCTTTATGTATGTACATTTTTTGTCCACGATGTACGTACATATAGATGGTATATCTGTACGTTAGGTGGACCTATTTTGGACCTTCATGAACGTATAAGTTTCCCGTTGTACGTCCAATATATGTTCTTTTTGATTTTGATTTGATAAACTTATTTGCAAGATAACTTTCGCTACCCTATCCATTATTCAACTCAATTTCATTAGTAGTAGAAATGTATATAATCAGTACTATAGCATCCTACATAAGATTTAGCCAATTCATTGTATCCTATTCTATTCTTCTGTGTTTAAATTTATAGGAAGGCAATAGTACAGCGATGCTTTGGAAATACATCATGAAATGGTCAAGAAGAGTCTTGGAATGGAAATCAATCTACTATCTTGCTCCCTCTGTTCTGTTATGATGTTCAAGATTCAAGGTATATATTTCGTTAAATTTCTATCATTTTTTTTTGTCTCCTGAATTTTGTATCTATTAGTTTTTGTTTTTATATGTCAGCTATTGGGTACCTACTCAATTATCATATTGTATTTATTACATCCATTCATTACATTTAATTAATTTCATTAAAGAATATTGATTTCAACAATTTTCAGATTTATTTCTCCTGACTCTTCAGATGTCTAATGAACTTATTCAACATCCAGGTTGTATGTACAATGGACCTTCTTTATGTATGTACATTTTTTGTCCACGATGTACGTACATATAGATGGTATATCTGTACGTTAGGTGGACCTATTTTGGACCTTCATGAACGTATAAGTTTCCCGTTGTACGTCCAATATATGTTCTTTTTGAACGTCCATCGGACGTCCACAGTGTACGTACATAGGATGTTATATCCAGGTATCTGGACATTTGATGGACTTATTCCGGACCTTTTTGGAAAAAACTGGATGTTCATTGGACTTTCCTTATATCCATGTTGTACATCCATTGGATGTACATTGGACGTACGTTTGCTATATGGGGTATTCAATTCCAAAAACATATTTCTTCCCAAATTCGGTTACTGAAATCCAAATATGTTCAAGAAAATGACTTATCTCTGAGAGTAAAACTTGGAATTGAACCGATTGTTTAATGTAAATGCAAACCCCTCCCCCTCTGGAGTCTCCATCCGCTCTGACAATATTGTAATTATCAATCTTTACTGTATTTGAATCAATTTGGTGACCAAGCCATGTTTCCGAAATACCAATAATATCGATTGCATTACCTGAAATGAATTGATTTAGTTCATTGAACCCCGTGAACAGTGATCTAACGTTGAGATGACCAGATGAGTTTTCTATTCATGATGTTAACAAAGTTGAGCAACGGTGAGCGTACAGCAAACAAAAAATTTCAAATATAAGGAAGATTAAAAAAAAGTGACAAATGTACCAGTTCACTGGAGAAAAAACTAACTAATGATTAAGATGATGAATGTAATGAAGAAAATAAGCAAAAAAAGTTCAGTGTTTTACAGCAGATTCAAAATATAGTCAGTGGGATTACTATACAAATTGTGTATGAATGCATTGACATTACTTGATTATTTTTGTTTGTTATTGGTTGACATGGATCTGAGGTACTTTTGTTTCCTCGGTTGGTGATCTTCCTCTTGTTGTTGATTTCCTAGCAGACGCTTTTGTTTCGTCTTTTAAAACTGACTCCTCTTTTTCCGAACTATCTGAGGGTACGTTATTATCCGCTTCTGCTCCAGGGTTGTATGAAATTAGTTCTTCTAGAGTGTAGGGAACCCCTTCGACCACCAATGTCTGCCCTTTGATGCTGGCTTTGTGGACTTTATCTCTGGCAATCCTGATGAAAGTAGAGAGCTTTCTTTATTTGCAAGTCCTCTGGTGTGTAATTGAGGAAAATATATATCCCTGTATTCTTCAATTTTTTCGAGAATCAAAAGCCATAAAACTCAGTAACACCATGTATGTTCCTGACTTGCGTACCAACCTGATGTCTGTTGGGAAGATTACCGATAATGGTTTTGAAGTCGTATTCAAGAAAAACATTGCTCTAGTAATCGGGACCGACGGTGATATAAAATCGATTGCAGATCGTATCGGAGGCTTTGTTTTCACAAAACGAAGACAATCTTGAACTGTGGCATCGTCGTCTAGGACAACTGAATATTGAAGATCTCCTTGAAGCTGAAAGAAAAGGAATCATCGGTGGATTGAAATTGGAAAGATGTCACGAAAAGTTCGAATGTGACGTTTGTTATCATGGAAAAATGTCAAAAATCCCATTCCCGAAAAAGTCTCTCAGAAACAGTAGCTTATTAGAACTGATACACACTGATGTATGTGGACCAATGAGGGTGAATTCTATTGGGAAGGCGAAATATTTCATCGAGTTTATTGATGATCATTCTTGGTGGTGTGAAGTGTGGTTCATTAGTTCCAAAACCGAAGTACTTGAAGCCACTAAGAATTTCATCACATTGGTTGAAAACCAAAAAAGGGAGAAAATCAAATGTATACAATCAGATAACGGGACGGAATATACAAACAAAAATTTCAAAGATTTGCTGAGTGATAGAGGTATTACGAGACGTCGAACTTGTCCGTATAACCCAGAACAAAATGGAATTGCAGAACGGAGAAATCGCACACTACTAGACACAGCAAGATGTCTATTGATGCAGTCTGGTTTACCATCTACACGGAAAAACTCCATATGAAGTTTTGAATGAAACAAAACCAGATGTATCACATTTTAGAGAATTCGGCTGCAGAGTTTTCTGTCTCAACAAGGATCCGGATAAAGGAAAATTCGACTCTAGATGTGAAGAATGCATTTTCTTAAGTTATTCCTAACAATCAAAGGGGTATCGAATCTGGCTGAAAGAAGAATGAAAAATTCACATAACAAGAGATGTGAAATTTACCGAGAAAAATCAACCAAGTCTTGATGGATATCAAGATTTTATCCCGAATGAAAATGTGGTTAATAAAAATTCACCTCGAATAATTGACATTGAAGTTACAAATGTTATGCCCGAATCTGACATGAATCAAGATAGTGAACAAGAACCTGAAAATGATATTCAAGAAGACCTCGGAAGATTTATAAAACGATTGAGGAAGCACAACTTGAAGAAGGAAACATTGCACTTATTTCAGAAATTCCAATGAAAAGGGCGATGTCTGGACCTGATAACAACGAGTGGTACAATTCTATGGTGGAAGAAATGAAATCCATAATAAAAAATGATACCTGGGAACTCAAGGAACGTTCAAGCAATCGACAAATAATTGGAAGTCGTATGGTTCTACGAAATAAGTACAAAGCTGATGGAACACTTGACAAAAGAAAAGCTCGACTTGTAGCTCAAGGTTTTAGTCAAGAACCAGGTATACATTTCAATCAAACTTTCGCTTCAGTTGCTCGACTAAGTTCGATTCGGCTTGTTACGGCACTGGCAACCAAATTCAAGATGTCACTTCGACAGTTTCATGTAACTTGTGCGTATCTTAATGGAGAGATCGAGGAAGAAATCTTCATGGAACCTCCGAAAATGTTGAAAGAAATTCTGGAAACGATCATCAGTGCAGAGAGTACGAACTCGAATGTTACCACAAGAGCAACTAATATGTTGACTCAACTTCGTCAAGGAAACCATGTTTGCTTATTAAAAAAAATCACTATATCGTCTTCGTCAAGCCGGAAGAAGTTGGTATAATAAACTAAATAGTGTTTTGATATCGATCGGAGCCAAGCCATCGAATTCCGATCCTTGCATCTATCGCATAAATCAAGGGGAAGATTCAGGAATGATTGTGATTTATGTTGACGACATCCTAGTAGCCAAAAACCAAAGGACGGCGGATTCCATTTATCAGAAACTATCGAACCATTTCGATGTGAAGGACTTGGGAGGAGTCGGATATTGCATTGGAATAGAATTTTCGAAGAAAGAAGGTGAAATAGCAATGCATCAAAGAGGATACATCAAAGAATTACTGAACCGTTTTGGTATGACAGATTCAAATCCGGTATCAACTCCATTGGACCCTAATGTAAAATTAAGAAAACCTGAAGAAGCCTCGAATGAAGATGAGAAAAATATACCGTATCGTGAACTAATTGGTGCTTTGACGAACCTCAGCACTACAACTAGACCAGATATTAGCTTTGCAGTCAGTTACCTTGGACAGTTTAACAATTGCTACAATAAACTACATTGGACTGCAGGTAAAAATGTTCTACGCTACCTGAAAGGAACCATTGATTTGGGACTCATTTATTCACCAGATTAAGAAATTATAACAGGCTTTATTAATAATAATAATAATAATAAATTGCCTTTATTAGTCTGGCGAAGTTCAGCTGATGCTGCTCTTCCACTTAACCAGAAACTGATTGGATACTGATTGGGGATCTTGTCTCGATGATTGACAATCCTATTCAGGATATACTTTCATTTTATCCGGAAGCCCAATTTCATGGGATTCAAAAAAACAACGCACAGTCGCCCTCTCCTCTACTGAAGCAGAATATATGGGGATGACTGAAGCTGCAAAAGAAGCGATATATCTGCGAAATTTCATGAGAAATTTGGAACTTGAAGAGCTGACAGATGTATTAATTCACAATGATAATCTCAGCGCACTCAACCTAGCAGAAAATGTGACATTTCATGCTAGAAGCAAACACATCGATATGAGATATCATTTCATCAGAGATTCGATTAGAAATGAAGAATACACAGTGGAACATGTGTCAACTGAAAACATGACAGTTGACATTTTCACAAAAAGTTTACCGAAAACAAAACATGAAGCTTGTGTGAAGATGCTCGGATTGGGTCCTGTTTTTTTTATTCAAGAAACCGCAGCATTGCCTCGAGGGGAAGTGTTGAAATAAATTCAAAATAGATGCGAGTCACGCTGTTCTCATAGAGATGTCCACAAACATTGAATGTCATTTAAAGTTGTCAATAATTGTTCTCAAGAATTATATTATATTTTCACGAATAAATACGTTTAGAATCACGTTGAAAATACCGATGAAATTCATTAGGTTTCGCTCAATTATTTTGTGGTTTGTGGGTTATATTTCCATTTGTTGTATATTATTAAGCCACAGTCTCCAAATTTCTAATTTGGTTGATGACAAAGATGTCCAGCCGGTGAGAAGGAAACGCATTTCTTTGATGGCTTATAGGAAGAGGTTCCCTAATATAAGGTGAAATGTTGATAAAAGTGAAAAAATTCATGCTGGACAGAATAGAGCTGATTACGCATCTTATTCGAAGAGAACTCGTGATCCAGATGAGAATAATTCTTCTGGTCCTCCTCTGAAGGTAAGAATGTTATATCCGGAATTACGAACTTGGAAACTGGTTCCAATAAAGGATTTTTGTTCACATTATAAAGCATCAGAAGATTTCACATCAGATAACGGTGAGTAATTAAATAATACTTACCGTATATTATACTTCCTTATGTGATGAATTATCAAATCGATAAAATAATTGAAATATTTTCCGTAGTTTTAGATATACTGCGAACTTGGAAACTGGTTCCAATAAAGGATTTTTGTTCACATTATGAAGCATCAGGGGATTTCACATCAGATAGCGGTAAGTAATTATATAATAAGCTGTTGGGGTAAGTAAAGTATCATTTGGCTTCATTTTGTGTATGTATATAGATATTTTGTAAGTCGACTGAGAATATATGAATATATACTCATTAAATAGATATCCGACAAAGATTTTCAATTCCTCATGTGAGGAATTATCAAATCGATGAAATTATTGAAATATTTTCCGTAGTTTCAGATATACTGTGAACTTGGAAACTGGTTCCAATAAAGGATTTTTGTTCACATTATAAAGCATCAGGGGATTTCACATCAAATAGCGGTAAGTAATTATATAATGAGCTGTTGGGGTGAGTATAGTACCATTTGCCTTTATTTTGTGTATGTATATAGATATTTTGCAAGTCGACTAAGAATATATAAATATATACTCATTGAATAAATATCCGACAAAGATTTTCAATTCCTCATGTGAGGAATTATCAAATCGATGAAATTATTGAAATATTTTCCGTAGTTTAAGATATACTGTGAACTTGGAAACTGGTTCCAATAAAGGATTTTTGTTCACATTATAAAGCATCAGGGGATTTCACATCAAATAGCGGTAAGTAATTAAATAATAAGCTGTTGGGGTAAGTATAGTACCATTTGCCTTTATTTTGTGTATGTATATAGATATTTTGTAAGTCGACTAAGAATATATAAATATATAATCATTAAATGAATATCCGACAAAGATTTTCAATTCCTCATGTGAGGAATTATCAAATCGATGAAATTATTGAAATACATTCCGTAGTTTTAGATATACTGCGAACTTGGAAATTGGTTCCAATGAAGGATTCTTGTTCACATTATAAAGCATCAGGGGATTTCACATTAGATAGCGGTAAGTAATTATATAATAAGCTGTTGGGGTAAGTATAGTATCATTTGCCTTTATTTTGTGTATGTATATAGATATTTTGTAAGTCGACTAAGAATATATAAATATATACTCATTGAATAACTATCCGACAAAGATTTTCAATTCCTTATGTGAGGAATTATCAAATCGATGAAATTATTGAAATATTTTCCGTAGTTTTAGATATACTGCGAACTTGGAAACTGGTACCAATGAAGGATTTTTGTTCACATTATAAAGAATCAGGGGATTTCACATCAGATAGCGGTTATAGCGATATAATAAGCTGTTGGGGTAAGTATTGTATCATTTGCCTTTATTTTGTGTCTGTATATAGATATTTTGTAAGTCGACTAAGAATATATAGATATATACTCATTAAATAAATATCCGATGAAGATTTTCAATCCCTCTTGTGAGGAATTATCAAATCGATGAATTTATGGAAATATTTTCCAAAGTTTCAGATATACTGCGAACTTGGAAACTGGATCCAATAAAAGATTTTTGTTCACATTATAAAGCATCAGGGGATTTCACATCAAATAGCGGTAAGTAATTATATAATAAGCTGTTGGGGTAAGTATAGTACCATTTGCCTTTATTTTGTGTATGTATATAGATATTTTGTAAGTCGACTAAGAATATATAAATATATAATCATTGAATGAATATCCGACAAAGATTTTCAATTCCTCATGTGAGGAATTATCAAATCGATGAAATTATTGAAATACATTCCGTAGTTTTAGATATACTGCAAACTTGGAAACTGGTTCCAATGAAGGATTCTTGTTCACATTATAAAGCATCAGGGGATTTCACATCAGATAGAGGTAAGTAATTATATAATAAGCTGTTGGGGTAAGTATAGTATCATTTGCCTTCATTTTGTGTATGTATATAGATATTTTGTAAGTCGACTAAGAATATGTAAATATATACTCATTTAATAAATATCCGACAAAGATTTTCAATTCCTCATGTGAGGAATTATCAAATCGATGAAATTATTGAAATATTTTCCGTAGTTTTAGATATACTGCGAACTTGGAAACTGGTTCCAATGAAGGATTTTTGTTCACATTATAAAGCATCAGGGGATTTCACATCAGATAGCGGTAAGTAATTATAGAATAAGCTGTTGGGGTAAGTATTGTATCATTTGCCTTTATTTTGTGTATGTATATAGATATTTTGTAAGTCGACTAAGAATATATAAATATATACTCATTAAATAAATATTCGACAAAGAATTTCAATTCCTCATGTGATGAATTATGAAATCGATAAAATTATTGAAATATTTTCCGTAGTTTTAGATATACTGCGAACTTGGAAACTGTTTCCAATAAAGGATTTTTGTTCACATTATAAAGCATCAGGGGTTTTCACATCAGATAACGGTGAGTAATTATATAATAAGCTGTTGGGGTGAGTATAGTATCTGTTGGAAACCCAGGATAAACACTCCGTACAACCGATATCGACTGGAATAATTTGAAGACGGCAGTGACAAACCATTGTCATGACATGAAAAGAATATGTTTTTCAATAAATAAATTTTTGACAAGAACAGTCAAAAAAAACTACATAATTCATACTACCGATTCCAATCTGTTTTTCATCAGTTTATAGTTATTTTTCTCATTAAAGTATTTACGAATCCAGGAGTCTATATATCTTCAAGATATTTTTGACATTTGGTGCCGAAACCAGGGACCTTTAATGGTGAAGAATTCTACTCCGATAACGTGAACGAAAAAACAGCTGGAATATGGATGTGATTCTGAGAAAAACTGCTCGAACTCAATTGACCAAACTAATAAATAATGCTAACGATTTATTGGGACGTGACAAATTCGATACATCGGAAATCAAGATACTTATTGCTCGTATAAAAGCTATCAGAGAGCAGTTGTGTTCTGTAAATGAAAAGGTTATGCCTACGATCGAACCTGATAAATTGGAAGAAGAGTGCGAAAGAATGTTGGAGTATGAAGATTCAGCGGTGGCTTGCATTGCGAGATTAGAGTATACAATTAATGAACAGTGTGTACCTACGGCAGTACCCCAAAGAGATCCAGAAGAAGATAGAATAACCTCCAGATCAGATGGTAACGAGGGACCGAGGGATATTAAAAAGTCGGTGAGATTACCTAAGCTAGATCTTTTGAAATATAATGGTGATGTCAACGCTTGGTCAGCATTTTGGGAACAGTACAGTACTCATATTCATAATAACGATGAATTAAATGATACTGCAAAGTTCAGTTACTTGAAATCTTTATTAACGGGTCAAGCAGCCATGACCATTAAAGGTTTAACATCAAGTCAAATGAATTATCAAGATGCTATTTATATGTTGAAGGAAGAATTTGGCAATAGTGAGATTATAGTTGACAATTATATACAGCAATTATTGACACTGTCTCCAGTGAAGAATAGAAATGATGTACAATCTCTAAGAAAGCTATACAATACTACTTCAACAATAACTCGTTCATTGCAATCTTTAGGAGTTTCTGCAAAACAATATGGAATTATGGTGAAATCTATATTGTTGAAATCTTTACCATATATTTTGCGAGTTGAATTCAATAAGCTCTTGATCAATATCGGAGAATCTTCCAATATAGCTTCTGACGGTTCGGAAAATGATTGTGAAGTGTCTTATGACAAGCAGATTCACAAACTTTTACGTTTCATTAAGTTGGAAATTGATTCATTGCAAAAGGCTCAGGCAGTAACAGGGGAAAATCCAAAAGATACTCGAAATCATGATGATAAAAATAATTCATTTAAAAGGCATGAAAAAACTTGTACAGCTGCAGGTTTATTGACAACATCAGTACAAGATAACTGCATATTCTGTAAGTCGAAGAATCACGTTTCTACAAGCTGTAATTATAATATGACTTTGCAGCAACGAAAAGAAATTTTGAAAACGAATTCTCGTTGTTTCCGTTGTTTGAGAACGGGTCACAATTCACGTTTTTGTAGAGTAAAAATAAGTTGCTCGAAATGTAAAAGAAAACATGCTACGATAATGTGTGATCCAGATTTCAATAAATCGCTACAATCTACACAGAGTGCACAAAATTGTACCCCAGCTAATGCAACCACCAATCAATCAAGTGGTATGTCAACAAATTTGATGATTAACAGTCAGCTAAATAACGTATTCATACAAACTGCTTGTGCATATATCAAAACACACTGTAAAGTACTCTCAAATTATGTTCGTATGGTGCTTGATGGGGGTAGCCAAATGACTTTCATTAAAGAATCTGTATCCCGTCAATTGAATTTACCTGTTATTGGAATTCATAAAGTTGCAATTGTACCATTTGGTAGTAGCGAAAAATCTCCTGCAAGATTATGTAAACGAGTATCCATCATGCTGACAGCGCATCATAGTAGTGAAACCATAGAGATTCATGCCATTGAAGTTCCGGAGATCTGTTTCGATTCTTTGAGTATGCTTTCCATTAGTGATCCAATTATAAAAGATTTTTCCGATAAATTTTCCTTAGCGGATTCTGTGCCAAAAGGTCAAGAATTGATCAGTGGTATAACGGTGCTTATCGGAGCTGATAATTATTGGAAATTGGTAACGAGTGAGCAGAAAAGACTTTCTGATAATTTAGTAGCAGTTAACACTAAGCTAGGTTGGACATTACTAGGTGTCAATGGTGATTATGCGTATTCTGTTAATTTGAACGTAGCAGCTGCTTGGCATGTGCAGACTATCGAAAGTGAAATCAATCTACGAGATTTTTGGAGTTTAGAGTCTATCGGTATACGAGAAGATAGGTCGGAACATTGTGATTTCACTGAACAATTCATGAAGAATAATATTCGTTTTAAAAATGGTAGATATGAAGTTTCACTACCATGGGATTTGAAGTGCGACAAATTAGACTCTTATTATAATGGTGCTATTACAAGGGTAAAGACATTAACGTTGAAACTCATAAGAGATTCTAAGCTGATTGAATACGATAAAATGATGCGTGAAAATTTCGAAAACGATTTTGCTGAAGTCGCTCCTAGAATAGATAAGGACACTGATGTATTTTATTTGCCTCATAGACCAGTATACCGTGATGATAAAGATACTACAAAACTTCGTATAGTATTCGATGCGTCGGCACATGCTCCAGGATTACCTTCATTAAATCAGTCATTAGTGTCTGGAGAGAATCTTGTACCACATCTCTTACGAATTCTACTAAATTTTCGAATCGGACGTGTGGGACTCATTGCGGATATCGAGAAGGCTTTCTTGCAAATCGTATTGGCAGAAAAAGATAGAAATTCACATAGTTTTCTCTGGTATTCGAAACCAATAACTGACGTAACAAAATTGCCAGATATCACAAGATATAGAATGAAACGTGTCACGTTTGGAGTTACTTGTAGTCCCTTCTTATTGGCGGTAACAATAAAAAAACATTTATTGAATCAAAATGATGAATTCAAAGCAGTTAGTGAATTGTTATCAAGGTCTTTTTATGTCGATGATTTAGTGATAGCAGTCGAATCTTCAAATCAGGCCGAGGACATATACCATCAGTCCAAACAGATATTTTCTTCTGCCAACATGAATCTGAGAAAATGGTGTTCGAATGATACTTCAATGAATAGGTATCCTGAATTTGTTGAAAATGGTTCGACTTTGAAGAAGGTTTTGGGTGTTCAGTGGATAATAACTACTGATGAACTTAGTACTGCTTTGAGTCAATTAGAGAATGAAATGAGTAAACACGTTTTTACAAAGCGATCTGTTCTTCAAACTATTGCTAGGATATATGACCCTTTAGGTGTCTACGGACCCTTCGTTATAAAAGCAAAGATCATTTTGCAAGATATTTGGAAATTGAAATTGGAATGGGATGATATATTACCATCCGATATTGCTAGCAAATGGTTGAAATGGGGCTTGGAAATCAAACTGCTGAAAGATTTTTGTATTTCCAGATGTATTGTTCCTAATTTTGAATGTAACGTTCAACTTCATGTGTTCGCCGATGCTAGTCCACAAGCTTATGGTGCAGTTGCTTTTTTGAGGAACGAGACACCAAATGGGACTGTTCATTGCAATATTTTATTGGCCAAAAATAGAGTATCTCCCATTAATGAAAGAAACGAAAAGCTACTTACTTTGCCGAAATTAGAACTAACAGCAGCGTTATGTGCTGCTCTCGACTTCAGATATATATATTAAACAACTTAGATTTGAATATTGAACATACTTTTCTTTGGTCTGACTCTAAAATAACTTTACATTGGATCAAAGGTAAACAATCTAAATTGAAACCGTACATATCCAACAGAGTACTTGAAATCAACAAGTTATCAAAAGGCATATGGAGACATTGTCCGGGTGAAGATAATCCGGCAGATCTTCTGACAAGAGGGATATCTGCTGAAAATTTATTGGAATCCAATCTATGGAAGCACGGACCAAAGTGGTTGATGAATAGTGAAGAGTATTGGCCAGCTATGGATGATAATGTTTCATTAGAGAATTATTCATCTTTTCTTATTGAAGTAGATCAATCACAGCTGCAGAATATTGATCCTATATTCGACATGGATGATAAAAGTAGCTATGAAAAAACTTTACGTATTACTGCATATGTAATGAGGTTTCTCAATAATTTAAAAACTATTGAAAAAATGACTGGTCCATTAACAATTATGGAAATTAAAAAATCAGGAAACTATTGGTTGAGAATCACACAAAAGGAATCATTTTCCGATGAGATAGAAAATCTTCGAAAGAAAGGAGTGATTAATTCTAATTCGAATATTTTATCTCTAACACCTTTTTTGGATGACGAAAATATATTACGTCTAGGAGGTCGTCTCCAAGAGTCTTCTTTACCTTATGAAACGAAACACCCAATAATTTTGCCTAAAAAATCTGTTTTAACCGATAAAATAATATGGAATTCTCATATTCACATGTGTCATGGAGGAGTAAATGCAACGTTAACAGATGTAAGAAAAAAATATTGGATCATCAAGGCACGACAACGTGTAAAAAATGTTATAAGTCGTTGTGTGAAATGTAAACGATTGAAAAGCAAATCAGCAAATGAACCATTCGCACCGCTGCCAAAAAGTCGAATAATGACATCTAGCCCTTTCAATGTCAGTGGTATAGACTTTGCTGGTCCTTTATATTTATCAACAGAGACGAAGACAAAACTAAAGGCTTATATAATGCTTATAACCTGTGCAGTCGTTCGAGCTGTTCATTTGGAATTAGTACCAGATTTGACAACGGAAAGTTGTATACGAGGACTGCGCCGATTCATATCTAGAAGAGGAGTTCCTAGCATCATCTATTCTGACAATGCTACGACTTTTAAGCGAACGTCCATGGAACTCAAGCAGTTATCAAAAATCCTTACTTGTGCTGATATTCAGAACATGGCCCGTGATCAGAAAATAGAATGGAGATTTATTGTCGAACGAGCCTCATGGTGGGGAGGATTTTGGGAAAGGATGGTCCGAACCGTTAAAGAAGCTTTAAAATTAACTATTGGAAAGGCGATATTGAATTATGATGAAATGTTCACAATTTTAACCGAAGTTGAGGCTTCAGTTAATTCAAGACCTCTAACTTATATAGATGATGATCCAGAAAATCTATTGATTTTGACACCGTCGCATTTTCTGTCTGGAAATGCCTCTGTCGGTTTCAGTATGAACCCAATGGAGAAAGATATCAGTCGTAATGATTTCCTGAAACAATGGAAAATTCGAGACCAAACTATGAAGAGATTCTGGAAACGTTGGAGTATCGATTATTTGCAACAATTGAGGTCCGCCCATAGAAACATCAATGCTAAATCTGTAAATTTGAAGATAGGCGATGTTGTTTTACTTCATGATCAGCATTTACCTAGATTGTTGTGGAAGCTAGTAAGATTCACCGAAGTTTTCAAGGGAAGAGATGGACGCATCAGAGCCTGCAAAGTCAAGACCAGCAATGGATGCATATTGAAGCGACCTATTCAATTATTGTTTCCTTTGGAAATTATTCCGGCCGGGGAGGATGTTGGAAACCCAGGATAAACACTCCGTACAACCGATATCGACTGGAATAATTTGAAGACGGCAGTGACAAACCATTGTCATGACATGAAAAGAATATGTTTTTCAATAAATAAATGTTTGACAAGAACAGTCAAAAAAACTACATAATTCATACTACCGATTCCAATCTGTTTTTTATCAGTTTATAGTTATTTTTCTCATTAAAGTATTTACGAATCCAGGAGTCTATATATCTTCAAGATATTTTTGACAGTATCATTTGCCTTTATTTTGTGTATGTATATAGATATTTTATAAGTCGACTAAGAATATATAGATATATACTCATTAAATAAATATCCGATAAAGATTTTCAATCCCTCATGTGAGGAATTATCAAATCGATGAAATTATCGAAATATTTTTCGTAGTTTTAAATATAATGCGAACTTGGAAACTGTTTCCAATAAAGGATTTTTGTTCACATTATAAAGCATCAGGGGATTTCACATCAGATAGCGGTAAGTAATTATATAATGAGCTGTTGGGGTAAGTATAGTATCATTTGCCATTATTTTGTGTATGTATATAGATATTTTGTAAGTCGACTAAGAATATATAAATATATACTCATTGAATAAATATCCGACAAAGATTTTCAATTCCTCGTGTGAGGAATTATCAAATCGATGAAATTATTGAAATATTTTCCGTAGTTTTAGATATACTGCGAACTTGGAAACTGGTTCAAATAAAGGATTTTTGTTCACATTATAAAGAATCAGGGGATTTCACATCAGATAGCGGTAATAGCGATATAATAAGCTGTTGGGGTAAGTATTGTATCATTTGCCTTTATTTTGTGTATGTATATAGATATTTTGTAAGTCGACTAAGAATATATAGATATATACTCATTAAATAAATATCCGATGAAGATTTTCAATCCCTCATGTGAGGAATTATCAAATCGATGAAATTATTGAAATATTTTCCGTAGTTTCAGATATACTGCGAACTTGGAAACTGGATCCAATAAAGGATTTTTGTTCACATTATAAAGCATCAGGGGATTTCACATCAAATAGCGGTAAGTAATTATATAATAAGCTGTTGGGGTAAGTATAGTATAATTTGCCTTTATTTTGTGTATGTATATAGATATTTTGTAAGTCGACTAAGAATATATAAATATATACTCATTAAATAAATATCCGACAAAGAATTTCAATTCCTCATGTGATGAATTATGAAATCGATAAAATTATTGAAATATTTTCCGTAGTTTTAGATATACTGCGAACTTGGAAACTGTTTCCAATAAAGGATTTTTGTTTACATTATAAAGCATCAGGGGTTTTCACATCAGATAACGGTGAGTAATTATATAATAAGCTGTTGGGGTGAGTATAGTATCATTTGCCTTTATTTTGTGTATGTATATAGATATTTTATAAGTCGACTAAGAATATATAGATATATACTCATTAAATAAATATCCGATAAAGATTTTTAATCCCTCATGTGAGGAATTATCAAATCGATGAAATTATCGAAATATTTTCCGTAGTTTTAGATATAATGCGAACTTGGAAACTGGTTCCAATGAAGGATTTTTGTTCACATTATAAAACATCAGGGGATTTCACATCAGATAGCGGTAATTAATTATATAATGAGCTGTTGGGGTGAGTATAGTATCATTTGCCTCCATTTTGTGTATGTATATAGATATTTTGTAAGTCGGCTAAGAATATATGAATATATACTCATTAAATAAATATCCGACAAAGATTTTCAATTCCTCATGTGATGAATTATCAAATCGATAAAATAATTGAAATATTTTCCGTAGTTTTAGATATACTGCGAACTTGGAAACTGGTTCCAATAAAGGATTTTTGTTCACATTATGAAGCATCAGGGGATTTCACATCAGATAGCGGTAAGTAATTATATAATAAGCTGTTGGCGTAAGTATAGTTGCATTTGCCTTCATTTTGTGTATGTACATAGATATTTTGTAAGTCGACTAAGAATATATAAATATATACTCATTAAATAAATATTCGACAAAGAATTTCAATTCCTCATGTGATGAATTATGAAATCGATAAAATTATTGAAATATTTTCCGTAGTTTTAGATATACTGCGAACTTGGAAACTGTTCCCAATAAAGGATTTTTGTTCACATTATAAAGCATCAGGCGGTTTTCACATCAGATAACGGTGAGTAATTATATAATAAGCTGTTGGGGTGAGTATAGTATCATTTGCCTTTATTTTGTGTATGTATATAGATATTTTATAAGTCGACTAAGAATATATAGATATATACTCATTAAATAAATATCCGATAAAGATTTTCAATCCCTCATGTGAGGAATTATCAAATCGATGAAATTATCGAAATATTTTTCGTAGTTTTAAATATAATGCGAACATGGAAACTGTTTCCAATAAAGGATTTTTGTTCACATTATAAAGCATCAGGGGATTTCACATCAGATAGCGGTAAGTAATTATATAATGAGCTGTTGGGGTAAGTATAGTATCATTTGCCATTATTTTCTGTATGTATATAGATATTTTGTAAGTCGACTAAGAATATATAAATATATACTCATTTAATAAATATCCGACAAAGATTTTCAATTCCTCATGTGAGGTATTATCAAATCGATTAAATTTTTGAAATATTTTCCGTAGTTTTAGATATACTGCGAACTTGGAAACTGGTTCCAATGAAGGATTTTTGTTCACATTATAATGCATCAGTGGATTTCACATCAGAGAGCGGTAAGTAATAATATAATAAGCTGTTGGGGTAAGTATAGTATCATTTGCCTTTATTTTGTGTATGTATATAGATATTTTGTAAGTAGACTAAGAATATTCAAATATATACTCATTAAATAAATATTCGACAAAGATTTTCAATTCCTCATGTGAGGAATTATCAAATCGATGAAATTATATATATATATATATATATAAAACTACTAATATATATTTTGTAAAACTACTAATATATATTTTGTAAGTCGACTAAGAATATATAAAAATATAATCATTAAATAAATATCCGACAAAGATTTTCAATTCCTCATGTGAGGAATTATCAAATCGATGAAATTATTGAAATATTTTCCGTAGTTTTAGATATACTGCGAACTTGGAAACTGGTTCCAATGAAGGAGTTTTGTTTACATTATAAAGCATCAGTGGATTTCACATCAGATAGCGGTAAGTAATTATATAATAAGCTGTTGGGGTAAGAATAGTATCATTTGCCTTTATTTTGTGTATGTATATAGATATTTTGTAAGTCGACTAAGAATATATAAATATATACTCATTAAATAAATATCCTCATGTGAGGAATTATCAAATCGATGAAATTATTGAAATATTTTCCGTAGTTTCAGATATAATGCGAACTTGGAAACTGGTTCCAATAAAGGATTTTTGTTCACATTATAAAGCATCAGGGGATTTCACATCAGATAGCGGTAATTAATAATATAATAAGCTGTTGGGGTAAGTATAGTTGCATTTGCCTTTATTTTGTGAATGTATATAGATATTTTGTGACTCGACTAAGAATATATAAATATATACTCATTAAATAAATATCCGACAAAGATTTTCAATTCCTCATGTGAGGAATTATCAAATCGATGAAATTATCGAAATATTTTTCGTAGTTTTAGATATAATGCGAACTTGGAAACTGTTTCCAATAAAGGATTTTTGTTCACATTATAAAGCATCAGGGGATTTCACATCAGATAGCGGTAAGTAATTATATAATGAGCTGTGGGGGTAAGTATAGTATCATTTGCCTTTATTTTGTGTATGTATATAGATATTTTGTAAGTCGAATAAGAATATATAACTATATACTCATTAAATAAATATCTGTCAAAGATTTTCAATTCCTCATGTGAGGTATTATCAAATCGATGAAATTATATAAATATTTTCCGTAGTTTTAGATATACTGCGAACTTGGAAACTGGTTCCAATGAAGGATGTTTGTTCACATTATAAAGCATCAGTGGATTTCACATCAGATAGCGGTAAGTAATTATATAATAAGCTGTTGGGGTAAGTATAGTATCATTTGCCTTTATTTTGTGTATGTATATAGATATTTTGTAAGTCGACTAAGAATATATAAATATATACCCATTAAATAAATATCCGACAAAGATTTTCAATTCCTCATGTGAGGAATTATCAAATCGATGAAATTATTGAAATATTTTCCGTAGTTTCAGATATAATGCGAACTTGGAAACTGGTTCCAATAAAGGATTTTTGTTCACATTATAAAGCATCAGGGGATTTCACATCAGATAGCGGTGAGTAATTATATAATAAGCTGTTGGGGTAAGTATAGTTGCATTTGCCTTTATTTTGTGTATGTATAAAGATATTTTGTAAGTCGACTAAGAATATATAAATATATACTCATTAAATAAATATCCAACAAAGAATTTCAATTCTTCACGTGATGAATTATGAAATCGATAAAATTATTGAAATATTTTCCGAAGTTTTAGATATACTGCGAACTTGGAAACTGTTTCCAATAAAGGATTTTTGTTTACATTATAAAGCATCAGGGGTTTTCACATCAGATAACGGTGAGTAATTATATAATAAGCTGTTGGGGTAAGTATAGTATCATTTGCCTTTATTTTGTGTATGTATATAGATATTTTGTAAGTCGACTAAGAATATATAAATATATAATCATTTAATAAATATCCGACAAAGATTTTGAATTCCTCATGTGAGGAATTATCAAATCGATGAAATTATCGAAATATCTTCCGTAGTTTTAGATATAATGCGAACTTGGAAACTGTTTCCAATAAAGGATTTTTGTTCACATTATAAAGCATCAGCGGATTTCACATCAGATAGCGGTAAGTAATTATATAATAAGCTGTTGGGGTTAGTATATTATTATTTGCCTTTTCTTTGTGTATGTATATAGATATTCCGTAAGTCGACTAAGAATATATAAATATATAATCATCAAATAAATAACCGACAAAGATTTTCAATTCCTCATGTAAGGAATTATCAAATCGATGAAATTATCGAAATATTTTTCGTAGTTTTAAATATAATGCGAACTTGGAAACTGTTTCCAATAAAGGATTTTTGTTCACATTATAAAGCATCAGGGGATTTCACATCAGATAGCGGTAAGTAATTATATAATGAGCTGTTGGGGTAAGTATAGTATCATTTGCCATTATTTTGTGTATGTATATAGATATTTTGTAAGTCGACTAAGAATATATAAATATATACTCATTTGATAAATATCCGACAAAGATTTTCAATTCCTCATGTGAGGTATTATCAAATCGATGAAATTATTGAAATATTTTCCGTAGTTTTAGATATACTGCGAACTTGGAAACTGGTTCCAATGAAGGATTTTTGTTCACATTATAAAGCATCAGTGGATTTCACATCAGAGAGCGGTAAGTAATTATATAATATGCTGTTGGGGTAAGTATAGTATCATTTGCCTTTATTTTGTGTATGTAAATAGATATTTTGTAAGTCGACTAAGAATATATAAATATATACTCATTTAATAAATATCCGACAAAGATTTTCAATTCCTCATGTAAGGAATTATCAAATCGATGAAATTATTGAAATATTTTCCGTAGTTTCAGATATACTGCGATTTTGGAAACTGGTTCCAATAAAGGATTTCTGTTCACATTATAAAGCATCAGGGGATTTCACATCAAATAGCGGTAAGTAATTATATAATAAGCTGTTGGGGTAAGTATAGTATCATTTGCCTTTATTTTGTGTATGTAATTAGACTAAGAATATATAAATATATAATCATTAAATAAATATCCGACAGAGAATTTCAATTCCTCATGTGAGGAATTAACAAATCGATGAAATTATCGAAATATTTTCCGTAGTTTTAGATACAATGCGAACTTGGAAACTGGTTCCAATAAAGGATTTTTGTTCACATTATAAAGCATCAGGGGATTTCACATCAGATAGCGGTAAGTAATCATATAATGAGCTGTTGGGGTAAGTATAGTATCATTTGCCTTTATTTTGTGTATGTATATAGATATTTTGTAAGTCGACTGAGAATATATAAATATAT
The DNA here is from genome assembly GCA_029955515.1 of Chrysomela aeneicollis. Lineage (NCBI taxonomy): Eukaryota > Metazoa > Arthropoda > Insecta > Coleoptera > Chrysomelidae > Chrysomela > Chrysomela aeneicollis. The sequence continues at coordinate 14,051,824 of JARUHQ010000021.1, read as the reverse complement.
ACTCATTAAATAAATATCCGACAAAGATTTTCATTTCCTCATGTGAGGAATTATCAAATCGATGAAATTATTGAAATATTTTCCGTAGTTTCGGATATACTGCGAACTTGGAGACTGGTTCCAATAAAGGATTTTTGTTCACATTATAAAGCATCAGAGGATTTCACATCAAATGGCGGTAAGAAATTATATAATAAGCTGTTGGGGTAAGTATCGTTGCATTTGCCTTTATTTTGTGTATGTATATAGATATTTTGTAAGTCGACTAAGAATATATAAATATATACTCATTAAATAAATATCCGACAAAGATTTTCAATTCCTCATGTGAGGAATTATCAAATCGATGAAATTATTGAAATATTTTCCGTAGTTTCAGATATACTGCGATTTTGGAAACTGGTTCCAATAAAGGATTTCTGTTCACATTATAAAGCATCAGGGGATTTCACATCAAATAGCGGTAAGTAATTATATAATAAGCTGTTGGGGTAAGTATAGTATCATTTGCCTTCATTTTGTGTATGTATATAGATATTTTGTAATTAGACTAAGAATATATAAATATATAATCATTAAATGAATATCCGACAGAGATTTTCAATTCCTCATGTGAGGAATTAACAAATCGATGAAATTATCGAAATATTTTCCGTAGTTTTAGATACAATGCGAACTTGGAAACTGGTTCCAATAAAGGATTTTTGTTCACATTATAAAGCATCAGGGGATTTCACATCAGATAGCGGTAAGTAATCATATAATGAGCTGTTGGGGTAAGTATAGTATCATTTGCCTTTATTTTGTGTATGTATATAGATATTTTGTAAGTCGACTGAGAATATATAAATATATACTCATTAAATAAATATCCGACAAAGATTTTCATTTCCTCATGTGAGGAATTATCAAATCGATGAAATTATTGAAATATTTTCCGTAGTTTCGGATATACTGCGAACTTGGAAACTGGTTCCAATAAAGGATTTTTGTTCACATTATAAAGCATCAGAGGATTTCACATCAAATGGCGGTAAGAAATTATATAATAAGCTGTTGGGGTAAGTATCGTTGCATTTGCCTATATTTTGTGTATGTATATAGATATTTTGTAAGTCGACTAAGAATATATAAATATATACTCATTAAATAAATATCCGACAAAGAATTTCAATTCCTCATGTGATGAATTATCAAATCGATAAAATTATTGAAATATTTTCCGTAGTTTTAGATATACTGCGAACTTGGAAACTGTTTCCAATAAAGGATTTTTGTTAACATTATAAACATCGGGGGATTTCACATCAGATAACGGTAAGTAATTATATAATAAGCTGTTGGGGTAAGTATAGTATCATTTGCCTTTCTTTCGTGTATGTATATAGATATTTTGTAAGTCGACTAAGAATATATAAATATATAATCATTAAATAAATTGTAACAGTTTAGGTTCATTCTCGGGTTCATCAAATCAAATATTTTTATAATAATCAAAACATTTTATTATTGCTAAAACTATTTCACCAACCTCATCAAAGATGATGATTCAGTTATTTGATATGTTTAATATTTGACAATTGAATTATTGTACCTACATCGATTTATACAATGTAAGCAATTTTATGGTGGAATAATACCGAAGTGATGTGGACTATGAACATGATTTGAATGATTATCAATTAAGAAAACTTGGTCTGAGATGGTCCTCAAGTTGTTTGAATGTTCCCGGCCTTACATGGCGATCCTGCCAGGATTTGACCAATTCCAGGAACGTAGAGGAGCACTAGTGGAGTGCAAGGAATATAATACCTGATAGTATAAAAGGACAATTATGGAAGATTCTACGAAATTTTGAAAAATGGGTAATTCAAAATCACAACATCAAGATCTAACCGAAAATGGAATAGTCAACTCTAACTTCATAGTGCAGCAGGAAGAAGTTCATGTCTCTAAAGACGTAAAAGTGATGCTGTACATCATAGTGGTTGTTTTGTTGCTGTTGTTCCTGCTTAAATCCTTCCAAATGTACAGGAAAAGTTTGAGAAAGCGTTGGCAAAGAAATCATGCCGTTTCCATGACCAGCGTTGGAGCCGTTTAGGAAATAACCGAGTGCCTGTGTTGTGATGTGATGTGCGCGAAGACAAAGAACTAAGGTAACAATCGATTTGTATATCTATTGTATGGGCGTATATTTTTGTTTTCTTCTGTAACAGTTGAAAAATTAATATTTTACAATTGTACCAGTATATATGACTATGACCAGTATTGTGAAAGGGATGTTGACGTCTTTTTCACCCTATATATTGGGTGTAGTTTGTTTCAAATGTCAGGGGTTTATGGAGTATTTTTATTTTTACTTCATTTTAGTTGAATTCTAATCTACTTTTTGTCAGTTTTCAATGCCAACTTGGAATCAAATTAATTTAAAATTGAACAAAATAAAACAAGACGTGATTAATCAATCAAAAAGAGTAATTAAAAACCAAGTACCTAAGGGCGAGTCAGTGCGTCACGAGATTCGTGATAATTTGGTCAAATTTTTTAATGAATTTACAAATATACTCCAAGTATATTGGAACTCTCTCGACGATGCTCAAAAGACTGTAAGTCGTGAAATTTTTTGGTATATCAGAGACAAAGTAGTCAGAGCATTCCTCATTATTAATGTTAATTCCAAGGTTCCTATATCATGTACGGAACAGATTGACCCTTTAGTTCTAGACGAGGACTTTGTCGTTGAAGCTAAGATAGAAGTAGTTAAAGACGATTTCGAAAAAATGCCGCTGACTGCTGTAGAATTTTTCAATTTTGCAAGTAAAATAGTGCCACAAGATTTTGACGGTTCTCCAGATAAATTGAGATCATTTTTAGATGCGATTGCATTATTAAAAAACAATTCGGAAGGATATGAGCGAAATGCTGTAGCATTTATTAAAACGCGATTATCAGAAAAGGCTAGAGATTTAATAACGAACGAAGATTCGATTGACGGTATAAGTACATGTTTGAAAAATGGAGATGATTCTAGAGTATTAACAGCCAAATTACAAAATCTCAAACAAAATAACGAGGACTCAGTTACATATTCATCAGAAATTACGACTCTAGCTGAAAAGCTAAAAAGGGCTTATATTAGCAAGGGTGTGCCAATGGATACTGCTAATCTTTATGCAACTGAAAACAACTGTCGTGAAGGCTTTAAGTCAAAATGCCAATACAGAAAAGGTTAGAATATTAATGGAAGCTGGGTCATTTGGTACAGTGCAGGAAGCTGTTAACAAATTTGTCAATATAAATCCTAGTAATGCTGGCAATACGAATATTTCTTATTATAGAGGTGACAATAATAGAGGTAGCAGAAATTGTAATAGATTCAATAGATACAACAATCGTGGAAGACCTATTTCAATCATAACAGAAGTCAAAATCAATGTAACAGTCAGGCTAATAATGACAATAACTTCAACACGCGAGGACGCGGGTATCATAGGCGCGGTAATTACATAGAAATTAACGGGGTCACTTCTCGGGTAACTCGGGTGTTAATATAAGACAATATGACGCGGAATATGAGTCGGGAAACCCACCGGTCCCCCAACAGGACCGGTTGGGGGAAATTTAAGAATTTTGAAAATGGATTTATCCTTTTCGAATTACATAATTGTTTCTTGCGGAATGACTGACGCAAACATTACACTACTTATAGATACAGGGGCTAATATTTCGGTTTTTAAAAGAACAAAAATTCATGCATATCATACTACCTCAAATTGTTGCAAGATCAAAGGTGTTACTGAAGGTATTCAAGACACTTTAGGTACTACAGAAACTGATATTCATATTGAGGGGCATACACTAAATCATACTTTTCATGTAGTGAGTCATGAATTTTGTATCCCTTCCGACGGTATTCTTGGCAGAGATTTTATTTCCGAATATAAATGTCTATTGGATTATTCAAATTGGACTATGACGCTTACAATAGGCCGTGAAAAAATCTGCATTCCAATTTATAATAGCCTTCAGGACGAAATTATAATTATACCTCCCCGGTGTGAAATATTCCGACAAATAAACAGCTCAAAATCACTCACAAGATGCTCTAGTGATGAATGGAGAAATAAAAGACGGAATTTTCGTTGCTAGATCAATAGTTTCTAAAAATAATCCAATCGTTAAAATAATCAACACTACAAGTGAAACGGTTTCTATTAAAAATCTTAAACTCAAAACCGCTAACCTTGATGAATTTAATATTTATAATATAGAACCGGAAACGACCGATCGATGTTCCAATTTGTTGAAACAATTGAATCTGAATGTACCCGAATATTTAAAAAACGATGTTCTCAGTCTTTGTTCAGAATTTTCTGAGATTTTCGCGTTAAAAACAGACGAAATTACAGTAAACAATTTTTATAAACAAAAACTCAAACTTTTGGATAAACAACCGGTTTATATTAAGAACTATCGAACTCCCAAGCTACAAAAAGATGAAATAAATCGACAAATATAAAAAATGTTAAATAATGACATAATAGAACCATCAACATCGGAATATGATAGCCCAGTTCTATTAGTTCCCAAAAAATCAGTTGATGGACAAAAAGCGTGGAGACTTTGTATTGACTTCAGATGTATAAATAAAAATAAGCTTATTGCGGACAAATTTCCTCTTCCGAGAATAGACGACATTCTGGATCAGTTAGGTAGAGCTAAGTGGTTTTCAGTTATTGATTTAATATCAGGATTTCACCAAATTCTTTTGGATGAAGAGTCACGTGACGTGACATCTTTCAGCGTGGACTCTGGTTCCTTTAGATTCAAAAGGTTGCCATTTAGGCTTTCGGTAAGTCCAAATAGCTTCCAGAGAATGATGTCGATTGCCTTTTCTGGCATAACACCTGAAAAAGCTTTTCTGTATATGGACGACCTCATAGTAATAGGTTTCTCGGAAAAATATCATCTAAGTAATCTAAAAAGTGTATTTCAAACTTGTGAAAAATTCAACCTAAAATTAAACCCGGAAAAATGTCAATTTTTTAGGCAAGAAGTAACGTATCTAGGACACAAAATTACCGACAAAGGCATTTTACCAGATGACGCTAAATACGATGTTATTCATAGATATCCCGTTCCAAGAACTGCTGACGAAGTTAAACGATTTGTTGCATTCTGTAATTATTACCGTAGGTTTATTCCAAATTTTGCATTAATAGCACAACCATTAAATAAGCTCTCTAGGAAAAGTGTTAAGTTTGTTTGGTCAGCAGAATGTCAAAGTGCGTTTATTTCGTTGAAAAATGCGTTAATTAGCCCACAAATTTTGCAATACCCGGATTTCTCGCAGCAATTTATTGTTACCACTGATGCTTCTGACAAAGCGTGTGGAGCAGTACTTTCCCATAAATTTGATGGAAAAGACTTACCAATTGCGTACGCTTCTCGTACATTTACAAAAGGCGAATCGCATAAACCAACAATTCTCAAAGAACTGACAGCGGTCCATTGGGCAATTAAATTCTTTCGTTGTTATCTTTATGGTCAAACATTTTTGATTAAAACTGATCATAGACCACTTGCTTTTCTATTCGCAATGAAAGATCCATCGTCGAAACTGACTAGAATGAGACTTGACTTGGAAGAATATGATTTTGAAATTCAATACATCAAAGGTAAAGATAACGTAACAGCCGATGCCTCATCAAGGATTAGTGTAGATACCTTAAAGGAAATGTCTTATAACACACATGATATTTTTATTACGACACGTTCTAAGTCAAAATCAATACAAAACTGCACAGATAAAGTTCCAAGAAAAAAATCCCAGATTTGTCAACCAGAAGTTTATGAAACCTTAGATAACACAGAAGTATTTAAACTTCCAAGTTTGAAATTTGAGCTCAAACCTACTTATCTTAGGATAACCGTTAGGAATAAAAATAAAACTATTTTTGAAAATGGAATTCCAATCACTAAAGACACCATTGCGTTAGAGCAAGTGATGTCGCAGCTGAATAAAATGGCTGGTGATAGTAAGATTAAAAAAGTTAAATTGAGCCTAGGAGATAAAATATTTGCAAGTGCACCATTAATGAATTCAAATACTTTGAAAAATTCATTTGAAAAATGTAATTATTTCATTATTTAAACCAAGTAAGCTTATAACCAATAAGGAAGAAAAGTTGAAGCTCGTAGAAAAATTTCATAGAGACCCAATCTTAGGAGGACACTGTGGTCAAAAACGACTACTTAAGAAGTTAAAATCTACTTATACATGGAAAAATATGTCGCGTGATTTAGCCAACTTTATCAAAAACTGCCACGAATGTCAAGTCAACAAAGGAAAAATTGAACATTTTGAACCACTTGTTATTACACCAACTCCTCAGAGTGCCTTCGATATAATATGCATATATACAATAGGTCCGTTTCAAAGAACTGACATAGGTAACGTATATGCGGTAACTATACAATGCGAGTTGTCTTAATATGTTACTATCATACCAATACCGAATAAAGAGGCATCAACTGTCGCAAAGGCCATTGTTGATAATTTTATTCTAATTTATGGTCCACCCAAAGAAGTTAGAACGGACATGGGTTTGGAATATAAAAATCAAATTTTTGATAACATCTCGAAGTTATTTGGAGCTGAGCATAAAGTATCTACGGCGTATCACAGCCAGACTATTGGGGGTTGCGAAAGAAATCATAGGGTCCTTAACGAATACATACGCATGTACATAAATGAATCTCAAACTGATTGGGACAGTTGGACTCGATTTTACGCATTTTGTTACAATACCACCCCAAGTATTTATCATAATAACACTCCTTACGAACTCGTTTATGCTAAGCAAGTGAATCTAGCAAATTTTACTGATTTTCGCGTAGATCGATATCGACTGCAATTGGCACATAACAAAGCAAAACAAACTCTTCTGAAAGCTAAAATAAATCGTAAAGCTTGTTATGATACGAAAGCAACCGAAATTGATCTGAAAATTGGAGATTTGGTTATCACGACAAACGAAAACCGCACAAAATTTGACTCCTGGTACGATGGTCTTTTTGACGTAGTTGGCATTGAGAACTCAAACTAGACGATAAAAAACAGTAAAGGCAAACATATCACGTTGCATAAAAATAAAGTGAAAAAATATGTAAATTGTTAATTTAGATCATAAGTTTGACAGGCCTTTGTCACCAATAGTTCTAGTAATATAGTCACCAATAGTTTTAGAAATACTGTCACCAATAGTTTTAGTAATACTGTCACCAATAGTTCTAGTAATACTGTCACCAATAGTTCTAGTAATATTGTCACCAATAGTCCTAGTAATAATTCATGTGCATTGGATTGTGTGTACTTATTAGTATATTATTTGTTTTGTAACTTCTCTGTCATGTTGCAATTATACGATGTTTGATTTCAGTCAAGTATTTTCTAGCTGTATTTTCTAACTGTATTTTCTAACTGTTTCAGCATCAATAATAGTGGAAAATGACTTTCACCATTGGCCATAAAGTGAAGGCAATTTTTCTGCGAAAGGGAGGTGTAACAGTTTAGGTTCATTCTCGGGTTCATCAAATCAATTATTTTCATAATAATCAAAACATTTTATTATTGCTAAAACTATTTCACCAACCTCATTAAAGATGATGATTCAGTTATTTGATATGTTTAATATTTGGCAATTGAATTATTGTACCTACATCGATTTATACAATGTAAGCAATTTTATGGTGGAATAATACCGAAGTGATGTGGACTATGAAAATGATTTGAATGATTATTGATAAAGAAAACTTGGTCTGAGATGGTCCTCAAGTTGTTTGAATGTTCCCGGCCTTACACCGGAACAATTTCAACCTTCCTTTCTTTTACGTGTCGGCTTTTGGCTACTTATGTGCTGAAAAAAATTAAAAAACACAACACGTGGTTTGTAAAACCGTGGCTCAAAGCATGCTCAATAAGAGAATCACCAACAGAAATTAATCTAAAATATGACTATTTCCTATGATCAACCAAATCCATAGATAATATGTTAAACAAGCAATATTTATTAGAATATCAGAGGTAAAAAGGTTCTCCAAGCGAAAGCCGTCGGTGTCAAATCACCGCCATTTGCAAAAATCAAAATCCTGCTATAGAATCAATCCATTAATCCAAATAAATTATAGCAATCGCTAATCAATATTGTGCCTACCTTAACTCACTCACACATCCTGTCCAAGAAAACTTATGTTCTCAAATTTTTTTCTGGTGAAAAGTTGAAAAGAAAACAATGACTCTCTTGATCAGAATTCGTAAAGGAAGAGAGCGAGCCTCCTCGCTTCAACCGTGAAGAAGCTCCTGCTGGTCACCTGACTGATTTTGATAAATTTCATTGGTCCAACCGGTTTAACGGACTTATTCCGTATTACCATTTCGCGAATTAGACTTTACGCAGGAGTCTATGTTATCTATTATTTTAATATATCTATTCATCAATAGAGGTCAATACGGAATATTTGCAGAAATGGTACTTATAGCGTTCTTTATAATAATCTATCATTCACTGAATATTACAACAGGCGATTTATAATTTTCAGAGATGACTTTGCTGATATTGTAGTAGTAGTTCTTTTTTCTTTGGCATTTCTCGAAATTTCAAAAAAAAAACAGATTTTTTGAGGATTTTCCAAAAAAATGTCAAATTTCACAGCATTAGAGTAGCACATGAAAAAAGGAAAGATGCTGTATTTCACATATTCTTCAAGCAAAAACTAACTGCGAAGTCAAATTTTCTTTATATCCATTAATAAAAAAAAAACTTCCATATGTCACGAACTTTATAATATGTTACACTGTATATATAACGGGTCATTCAGTAAGGATAACGAGGTACTGTATCTCAATTACTTACAGTTGTACAAGTTTGGGAAAAAATTCTTCAGGGGAAACCGACCAAGAAAAATTGCTGAAAATATTTTTTAAATTGATACGTCCACCGCTAGGGGGCGTAATAGTTTCGATCGTATAAAAAATTAAATTTTTCGGAAATTTTCCTGTATAACTTCAGAAATGAATACTCTCACGTTAATGCCAACATAATGATCCACTTTTTTGAACCATAATGTTTCATTGCAGGACGTAAAATGAAGGCTGTAGAGTATCCAACTTTCTGGAATGTAAATGTCTATAACTTAAGTTTGACTTGATGGAATTTTGCTAACAATACATGGTTCGAGAAAAAAAGGATTGGTGAATAGGATAAAAAACCATCCATGCCATTCTGGTTCTTACCGCCCTCGCTAGGGGGCGTGTTTCATGAAGTTAACAGTTTTTTGAATTTTTCTACAGATTCGAAAAGAGGATCAAATTTCCAACATAATAAGTTGAAACCGCATGGCGATATCTTCATTCGTTTAAAAGTTATGGCTTAAAAAATATTTCATCAACTAATTTATTGAAGAAAAAAAAATGGATTGTTGAGTTTTCAGTTTTTTTTTTCGAATTTCGTAATCGAGCATGTGATGGGATAAAGAAAATATGAAACATCTTTTCCATTTCAATTCAATCAGGACAATAATGATATACCAAAACAAACAATATCTGATAACGCAAAAACGAGTTTTATGAATAAATAAAAATTGGAACAAAGATTTGAATTATTTTTTTCATTTTTCTGAGGCATGCTTGACTACGAAAAAATTCGAAAACTCAATAACCTATTTTGTTTCTTTGATAAATTTGTTGATGAAATATTCTTCAAGCTATAACTTTTCAACGAATGAAGATATCGTCATGAAATTTGAACATATTATTATTATGTTGCAAATTTAATTTTCTTTTCGAATATGACGAAATAATTACACCGATGTTTTTATGATTCCGGAGAAAAATTGAAAAAACGATTAACATAAAAAAATACGCCCTCTAGCGAGGGCGGTAAGAACCAGAATGGCATGGATGGTATTTTATCCTATTCACCAATCCTTTCTTCATTGAACCATATATTGTTAGCAAAATTCCGTCGAGTCAAACTTAAGATATAGACATTTACATTCCAAAAAGTTTAGGATTCCCTCCAGCCTTTATTATACGTCCTACAATGAAACTTCCTTCTTCTAACAGATGGACCATTATGTTGGCATTAACGTGAGAGTATTCATTTCTGAACTTATACAGGAGAATTTCCGAAAAAATTCAATTTTTTAAACGATCGAAACTATTACGCCCCTTAGCGGTGGACGTATCAATTTGAAAAATATTTCCAGCAATTTTTCTTGGTCCATTTCCCCTGAAGGATTTTTTCCCCAAACTTCTACTACTGTTAGTTACTGAGATACAGCACCTCGTTATCCTCACTGAATCACCCGGTATATTTCTGGAAAAATTATTTTCATCTTTGGAAGTGTACCGGCTGAAATATCTTCATGTATCGTCATTACGAATCCTCTTCAAAGAAGTGGATTCGGCTTTCTTATCTTCACACCAACTTGGTGGAATTTTTGAATTTATCGTCGTGTCCATCACTCATATCGAAAATAATCTAAAATTTCAAATTTCCTTAACAAACTGCTAGTAGCTTATTTGAAGTTAACTTCATTTCAGTCATTTTTTCATTTTCTAAAAGGTAGGTGAGTAGAAAGAAACAATTGGGGTCACCTTTAAACAGGCTCGAAAATAATAAATAAATTATAGATATTGATGTGATAACGGTATTCATGCGATGAACAAAACAAACAATAATATATAATAATTTGTATAAACATACTGATTTGTGAAAGATGGTCTGAAGTGGTGGAATATTTCCACAATATATTTCCGGACTTATTCAATAGAAAAACCAAAATTATCATCGAATGTTGAAGATAACAGAACATATGCGGTATCAAAATTGGTTTTCATCCAAACTTCTCATCAATTGATTCTCCGTTTCAATTCAAACTCGAGCGTCTCCGTTTTTTTCCAACCAAACTAAAAAGTTGTAAAAAGATAGAGGCGTTTCATTGGCGGGCGGAAATTTACGAATAAGAAGTAGAAATTGACACAAATAGTACGAATTAATGAGATATGATATCAATGCAGTTCAAGTGACACAAAAAAAATTCACCTAATATATCTTGACTAGCTAAAAGAAAATGGAATTATCTGAATGCTGGACAAATACTTGAAAAATCGTGTCAGTGTTATATATTCTTAGAAATCACGACGCATCAGTGTTTCAAATAATGGAAAATATAATAGCTTATTTGAAATACATAACTGTAAATAATAACTAAATGATGATAGATTATTCTAGGAATCTGACTATGCCATGGGATTCTAAGTGAAATTGATACAGTTTCAACTTCTTCTATGAGTTTAAAGATAGCTGAGATATATGGGGGTCCCGAAATACAGTATTTTCAATTTCGCCCTATAAGTTTCTCGAAAACGTAGCGTGCCATGCAAATTTTATTTGAGGTATCGTGAGTCCCAACAAGTAGCCAACGCGAAAGTCTCAAATCTTTGAAAATAGGCGTGACATCCTATATATATAAGGACGTAAATATATCTAAAACTAGTCAATCAATCCTTCCAGTATTCACACAGTTTATTTATACCTATTAAGTTAACCTAAAGGTATAATGCATTAAGTAAATAATGATATAATCTACTTCTATCATTCGAATTTCCATTCATTTAAGTGTAGCTGCACAATTTTAGTAATTTATTTGTAGACACACTATACCTAAATCTCTTAGTGACCCTTTTCTATTGTTACGATCTTCGTGGGTAGAAGTGAACGACGACTGGGTTTAAACTGATAACTAATTTATTTCAACGAACACTAATACTTATGACAGACTAATTTATAACAACTATTTATTTTGGAGGTTATGAACGTAACGCAACGTCGTATTCAACTAACTTCTGCCATTATCTGGCGCTGTATATATAGCGTGGTTGAGTTGTTCTAGAAACTTCTGGAACTGTCATTTTCCTGTCATCTCTCTTCATCTGAGAGCATCCAAGATATTCCATCCTTTTCTGTTCTAGATCATTCACGAACAATCGAGAGCTATCTGAAATGTCCAATACAGGAGGATGTTTTGATATCGGCGATACTTCTTCATGACTTTGCCGAATTCCATTACACTATGATACTGTTTCAGTGTCTGATGATCATGATCTAAATATTTTTGTCTCCCTTTCTTCTATCGACAACTTTCCCCTTTTTATCGATTGATAATATCATCTTCATTTTCTGTTTCTTGTCTGATGTTTCTTGCTTTCCCTTTATTTCTCAATTGTATTTTTAACTGCTTTGCTGCAATTAAAAACCCAGTAAACACACACTCGTTTTGAAATCGTTGAATAACCGGTAGAAAACTGCTTGAAAATCTCAACGTTGAAATCCAGTTCAGATTAACCAATTATTGAACAATATAACAAGAACACGTTTTACTTTTATCATATTATTACTATATATCAATGCACAACATCACTTTAACGTTGACTGGAAACGTTGCTGATTAGAATCAATAACACGTAATTTTCTAAAATAGAACATCACTCTGATATTCCACTATTATTGACTATCACGTTATATATTGTATATTGAGACATTCAACATTAACAATTTGCAGGTCATTATTCTTTCTGAAACATGGTCACTTCGGAATGTAGATGATTTCAAGATTCCAGAATTCGATATACTATACAATGATTCTAATTTCAACCAAAATGACGGGGTTATCGTGTATGTTAAAAATACTATTGACTATATTTCCACAATAAAACATTTTACCGAAATCAAACTCTTGGAAGTGGAATATACGTGGAACAATCTATCTTTTATTACTACAGCTTGCTATTGCCCCCCTTCTAGTAACCTGATCCAGTACTTAGAAGATATGGAACATTTTTTGACTGCTCAGAAAAGAGTTGATGTGAACATTTTTATGGGTGACATCAATATAAACATATTGAATATTTCAGATTTGACCACCAATAACTACGTATGTTTGATGGCCCAACAGGGATATTTCTCTTACATCAATAAGCCAACCCGAGTAATAAAAGATAGCTCTACCTTGATCGACCATATCTACATAAAACTAGCTGGTAAACACATACTTGAAAAACTCTCACTAAAAACGTTTATATACACAACCAATTTGACTGATCATTACACAATTATGCTTTCCATAAAAACTATGTTAGCAACATGCGATTCAAACACGAATAACACTTTCGAAACATCTAATACTTTTATAAATCAAAATAAAATGAAAGAATATCTTGAAACATTCTGACTTCGAATGACCCAGAACATGCCTACAACTTGTTCATTAATAAAATAAAAAATTATAATCTTTTATCCTCTCAAACTATATCCATCACACATAACAAAAAAAAGTTGAAACCCTGGATGACCTCAGGTCTGTTAACATCAATAAGATATAGGGACAATTTGAAAAAAATATTAAATAAACGATATACCGAAGAACTACATGTAGAATATAAAAATTATAGAAACTTTCTCAAAAATTTGATAAAAACTCATAAAAATAATCACTATATAAATAAGATCCACGACGCCCAACAGAATTATCGGAAAATCTGGCGAAATTTAAACGAAATGATGAATAAAGATTCGAAACAAAAAGATAAGAATAACATTACAGATGAAAATGGACAAAAAATTGTTAATGAGAAAGAAAAATCAAATTTCTTCAATACCTTCTTTGCAGAAATAGGAAAACGGATGGCAAATAGAATTGATAAACATGACATTATACCTAAAATTGAATTCAATATCGCAAAGTCCCTTTATCTAATCCCAGTGTCAAGAAATGAGGTCATTAAGATAATATCTACACTGAAAAACAACAGCTCTTCAGGTCCTGATAGCATAACGGTCCAGTTTATAAAAAGACATAATTTACTTCTATTGAGTCCTCTCTGTCATATCATTAATTTATGCTTCATGAAAGGAATCATACCAGTTGCTTTCAAAGAATCGATAACAACCCTAGTTTTCAAATCAGGTGACAGAAAACTTGCAACAAATTACAGACCAATTACTATCATCAATAACTTTGCCAAGATTTTCGAAAAGTGCTTGAAAAACAGACTGGTTGATTTTTTAGAACAAAATAATATCTTATTTGAAGGTCAGTTTGGATTCAGAGAACATAGGTCAACCGAAAATGCAATATTTCAATTGGTTAACAATGTTTGGAATAATTTCAATGACAAAAAAAAAGTCTGGCAGTATTTCTGGATTTGGCTAAAGCCTTTGATACTGTCAACCATCAAATTCTTCTTCACCGTTTAGAAACTATTGGAGTTAGAGGTATTACTTTAGACCTATTCAAAAACTACATATCTGATAGAAATCAAAAGGTTAAAATAAACAGTACCCTCAGCGACCCACTACCTGTCAACATGGGCGTACCCCAGGGGACAGTACTGGGTCCAATTTTATTTCTGATTTATATTAACAACTTTTATAAATTTCATAATATCAATGGCAGAATAATATCTTACGCAGACGACACAGCACTTTTATTTGAAGGCGATTCCTGGGATGAAGTCTATGAGAAAGCTGAAACAGGGCTCAAATATGTACTCTCTTGGTTGAATGTAAGCCTTCTGAGTCTTAATGTGGAAAAAACTAAGTACATTACTTTCACCACAACGAAAAAAGATCAACCCTTGAATAATACTCTCACTGTTCACAAATATCTTTGCCGAACGCCAACGCAGTGTTCATGTCCAATAATCAAAAAAGTTGACAATATGAAGTATTTGGGTGTGTATGTGGATCAACATCTGCGATGGAAAGAACACATTGACAACATAGTTAAGAGACTCAATAAGTTAGTTTACAAATTTTATCAAATCAGAAATCTAAATAACAAGAAGCTTATACTTATGATTTACAACTCACTCGCTGAATCTGTATTGAGGTACTGTATCATTATATGGGGGGGTTTAAGTAAAACATTATTACACGTTCTAGAGGTCATGCAAAATACCATATTAAAAATAATTTTTAAGAAAAATAGAAGGTACTCAACTGAAGAACTTTACAAATAAACTGTATACCTATTTTTCTCTCTTTCTTTTTACTCACCACTCAGTATGTAAATAATTAATGTAATCCAGGTCGATGACTACAACACAAGCCCTGCTTAGGTAGCTCTGCCTGGACTCACAATTTCTAGTTCTCCGGTGATAGGAATCCATACTTCACAAAGTGAAGTGGTTTTTGTTATACAAGATGACTTTGTGATTTTTGCTGTATAATTTCTAGTTCTAGTTAGTTCTTTTTATAGTGTTTCAAGTAATCTAATTTTAGTTTTGAATTCATATTGTAGATTATGCTAAATACACTACACTGATAAATCAATGTATTTTTCATAAAATTTGTTACCCACGAAGATCGTAACAATATATTGACAAAATTGAGCATCATTACGTGCTATTACACTTGTAATTGTAGCGGATAATATCATAAATTCGCTTCCGTATGTTACAAACGAGGACCTTTTAACTTTTAAAAAATTTCCTGCTCCTTGTAAGTCATTTTTCTTTCGACCAGTTCACGAGGTAGAAGTTTTGGAAGCGATTAATTCATTGAAGGACTCCAAATGTTCGGATACCCATGAACTCAATAGCCAAATACTAAAGGAAACCTCATCTATAATAATACAACCTCTAACTATACTGATCAATTTGATTTTAAGTACTGGTATCTATCCAGACATCTTCAAATTCTCTAAAGTATTGCCCCTCTTTAAAAAAGGTGATGCAGCAGTCATTGATAATTACAGACCAATAAGTATTATTTCAGTGTTCAGTAAAGTGGTCGAAATAATAATTAAGATTCAGCTTTATGCCTACTTTGAGAATAATAATTTTTTCAACAACTCACAATATGGGTTCAGAAAGTCGCGTTCAACAATACATGCAGTGTTTGACGTCGTGTCTGTTGTGGTTGAGGAACTTGAGGAGGGCAATCAGACTGCGTTGATGCTTTGCGATCTGTCTAAAGCGTTTGACTGCGTCTCACATGAAATTCTTTTGGAAAAATTTAACTTTTATGGGGTAAGAGGTATTCCGCTTCACTTAATAAGAACCTATCTTACTAATCGTCAACAAGCAGTAATGATCAACGGTAACTTATCAAACTTTCAAACTATCAAGCATGGCGTTCCGCAAGGGTCCGTTCTGGGCCCGCTCTTATTTGTAATTTATGTAAATGACTTGTGCAAGAATATGATGCCGTTCAAATCGGTCCTCTTTGCGGACGACACCACTTTTATTCTGTCGGATAAAAATAATGATACGTTACAGGTTCAACTCAACGAAGTAACTAATAGAGCTAATGAGTGGTTTTTATGTAATAAGTTGAAACTAAATGGTGAGAAAACACAAAACATCCGGATATCTACTAATAATCAAGTTATATCTAATTGTGAAAGTAATGAAGTTAAATTACTTGGTATTACATTAGATAATAGACTCAACTGGTCTGCACATATCTCCCAACTGAAGAGGAAACTCTCAGGTTCTCTATTTGTCCTTCGCCAATTGAAGTACATTACTAATACAAATGTATTAAAAACTTCATATTTTTCACTGTTCCATTCCCATATTAGTTACGGTGTACAACTTTGGGGAAATTCATGTCACTCTATTCAAATATTTAGGATGCAAAAGAAGGCATTGAGAGTACTGGCTAATATTGGATACAGAGATCACTGTCAAGAACATTTCAAAAAACTTAGAATTATGCCACTGCCAACTTTATTTATATATTACGTTTTGACTGAAATACATAAGAAGAAATCATCATTGACGAAACAATCTCATATTCACGGACATAATACACGAAACTCCCATCACATTAGAATAAATCGATTTCGTCTGCACGTATCACAAAAAAATTCATTGGATTATTCTCTATACAATATCTTGCCTCAAGATTTCAAGGAGCTCAGTTTGAATACTTTCAAGAGAAAATTAAAAAACTATTTGTTGAGTTATTGCTTCTACTCTGTCGATGAATTTAGAACACATTTTTGTGGTAATACACATGTCACTGCTTCTCTTTGATTAAAGAAGTTCTTGTATTTGTAATGTTGTGTAATGTTGCTGTCTACTAGTCAATTTTAATTTTTTACAATTTTACATTTTTATTTATTTTTTACATATGACTTGCTACACACATTTTATATCATGTAACGTAGTCAAATAAAATATATATTAATCCAGGTATTTATGAAAACAATCAATGACATTTTTGAATTTTTGTTTATTGTATTTAAATCGCAAACTTGCTCTGATGTTTCGTGAAACACCGAATTTGAAAAATACTATACAAAACCCAAGAGCAGCATTCATTTGTGAGGTAA
Source organism: Chrysomela aeneicollis (assembly GCA_029955515.1). Lineage (NCBI taxonomy): Eukaryota > Metazoa > Arthropoda > Insecta > Coleoptera > Chrysomelidae > Chrysomela > Chrysomela aeneicollis. The sequence continues at coordinate 14,034,418 of JARUHQ010000021.1, read as the reverse complement.
AGTCAATTTGATATACATGAATCCGCCTCTGGACTTGCAACTGTTTTCTAGTGGGATATCATTTAGAATTGTTTCTCAATGTCAGATTGTTGTAAACAATCAAGTTATGTGTATGTATATGATGAATTCCTTACCAGAGCTGATTGTTTTCATTTTCATCATAACTTATGGTAAGAAGAATAATCAATACGTCTTCTCATTATTATCGTTTGATGAAAAATCACCAGAATTTCACAAATGACATAATTTTGTTTTTCTTGATGAACTCGTAACTCAGGTTGGATCTATGGATTGATTAACAAAATGACGAACCAGTACCACATAATGTCACTTTTGATTCTGTAAATTTGATACATTATCAATCCAGTTCGATATTTGTAAAATATCCCCAAAAACTCTTACAAAAGACAAGAGAGTAGAAGCAGAAGTTTTTCATTACTCAATTTATTGTATTATTGTGTGATAAACTATTTTGGTACGTACTAGTCGACATGTTACTCTTTATTCAATTCAATCAATTTCATCGATACGATCATATTTTATTTTCATGATTCCCAAATTACCCAAATCAGGACGAGAATAGTTTTGTCGTTCAATTATACAATTCACTTTGAATCATTCTTACCATAATAATAGTATTATTGCAGGAACGTTATTGAAAGATTCGATCAATGTCAAAAATAATCAATATGTATATTCTCATGGAATCAGATACTGAGTTATTATCTTTTGTATCAGTTTGAATGACCTCAACGTGAAATAATTATTTCCGATGAAATTTTCATTTTTACGGGTCAGAAGTGTATATATTTCTTTTAATATATTTATATTCAAAATTGATAATGTAATGAATTCATAATCAATGAGTGATAATGAAAATACCTTCTTCATATTTCATTCTTGATGACTCCTCCAAGTTTCCAATATTTATTGTCATGTAACCAAACTGACATTTCATTAAATAAACTATAAAATGACGTTCATAGATATAATTTTAAACGTTGTTTTCACGTACTTCTGCTTGATAGAAATTCATATTATTCCAGTGCTTGGCTACTGGAGAACCTCAGTATCTGATTTTTTTTTAGTTGATGCTTCGTCGCACCATGGTGAATCGAGCAGTTCTTGGGGTGATTATTTCAGCAGAGTAGATCGTGAAAAACGACAAGTTGGCGGGTAAGTCCAGAGATATTGATGCCACAGACGCCTGCAATAGGTATTTTAATATCTGAAACTTCAAATTAATACGTCCTTGCCAAGAACAACCATTGTTGATGAACCATTGAAAAGTAGAATTCAATAAGAATAAGTGAATATGATATTCCAGGCTTTCTTCGATATTCAAAACATAAATATTACTTCACATCTATATTTGCCACTTCAACCTTTCAATGTGTTGTCGAAAGTGCAAGTTTATGATTTGATCCATACCAAGATATTATATAATAAAAATGATATATTTATAAAGACCGAAAGGATTGACTACAAAAACAAAGTAGGCTGAAGACGGAAATAAAATAACTCCAAGTGATCGACAGCCACCCTTCTATTCTTTTCATGGTATTATATTTTCTCAGTTGTTTCGATCGAAATTATTATCCGACTCAATTGATAAAAATTTTTCTGCAACTATAAAGGTTGACAGAAAATGGCATTAAATATATTAATTTCTTCAGTATCTACTAGTATTCAAAATGGTTCAGTACTGAAGTACTGTTAAGCTTAAACTAGTAGATACTAGTAAACTAGTACCTACCTAATATTTCAGTTTTACCTATAAAGAAGAAGAAATAACAATTCTTGAGAAGAGAAGAATATTGTCCAGCGCTTTGTAGCTTCTGATATGGTAGTCTGAGTTTTCAATTCGATGTTTTCATTTTGTGAGGTCACCACTTTAGTTTTTCTTGTTTCTTATGTTGAAGATTTAACCCCAGTCTGTACAGCTGAACTTCGACCTTTCAACATATAATTGTCGTTGTCTGAAAAATTCCTACAAAAACGAATAGTGTTATTATCATCACTATTTGTCAATGAAAATATGAAATTTGAAGGATATCAAATTTTCAAATGAAACAGTAATCACAGGAAAATTATTATCTTTACTCAAACTTCACTAAATGTTATACAATTTTCAAATGTACCATTCGATTTCAATTGTATAAATATGGGGATTAGTGGAGAACTCAAGTGGCAGAAAATGTTACTACCTCTGTCAACCCACAGGCGATTGTAACACTACAGAGTCGATGTTAAAATAGTGATCAGAAGTATCAAAAACGATTGTTTATTCAACGGGAATACGAAAGCTTTCGAACAGTAGCATCTTCAGTGAAGAAAAAATGAATTTCTGGGGATATGAAGAAAAACTATAGTACCGATTTCAGGTAGACTACTAAATTCACTGTTGATTGACAAAATACAAAGACAGTATTCGTCGCTGATCTCTTCTTTCTTGCTCTTTCTTCGAGTGTCAGACAAATTTTGCTCCTCACTTCTCAAACTAGGTTAGTGTTACGGGTTCGAATCACGGCGCTACTACTGAAAATTTTACTTATTTCTGTAGCATCGTTTAACGAGAGGATATAGGTGACCAACTGAACATTCTTGGTACCTAGATTTCAATTCTTCGGATTCTCAACGATAACCAGCCGAGTAGTGCTTCGGATGACACTTGAAAAGCTGAGGTCCTCGTCTTCCTTACTCATAAAAGTTTCAATGAGACTTCGAGGGTTGCTTTGCAACTAACTTGTTGGTCAAAAACACATTTCAAACACTTTCCCAACACTTCTCATCCTCATACTGTGCATGATTTTTTCCATATATTAAGTGTGGGTATATCGATTTTTTTTTCATTACACGAGGATTTTGGGTGCCAATTCCTCAACTGAAGTGAAACTTTACATGAATTAATTTATGTTTGGAACCTCTGTCAATTGGAATATCATTATATACGAAATCTGACGAATGACGGAGACGAATGACATTAAAAGGAGAGCGGAGAGAAAAAGAGTGATCGAGAATAGACCAAGATTAGGGAGTGTTATTATTAACATCAGTTTAGCAAATTAATATATGAATTCGAATGAGTATAATGAACTTAACAATTGCAAATCCACAGAATTGTGTAGCAAACAATTGAGTGAACTGGAAATCAAAGAAAGCGACACAAGAGACAGTGAAATCTATACGTTGAACAAGTTAGAATTCAAAACAGACCAAACCCCATAAGACACCGAAAACAAGAAAAGTACAATCCAGCAGCATAGTCACCTATAACCTCTACCATAGAAAGACATATGAGGTGTAAGTATTGTTGAGTTCTATACAAATATGACAAACAATACTGTCCACATATGGACTAAATATAATTATCACGCCAAAGTATGCAAGCATAATCTCAAATCTGTTAAAGAAATAGAGGAAAAATAATGTTCACTATCCACACTTTTTATTTTGAAGAAATACTCAACACAGCAGAGATTGCCAGTATAAATAACTGCAAACGAATTGTTGATATATCTGACATTGGACATTAACCAAGAAAGGTCAAAGAGATAATACAAGGCAAACCCGAATCAAAGCGTAAGAATATCAAACTCAAGTGATATGGTAATGAAATCAGTATTTCATTTTGACGAAATATATCGAAATGCAAACAGAATGGCAACATGTTTCACCTTTTCTTCCAAATAAGTAAGGAACATTGATAAAAGTAAACTCCTGTCGAAAATATCATAAACAAATATCAGGATGTTTTTGAAGGTCTTGGCTGCCTGAGTGATAATAACAAGATGGAAGTAAAGCAATATCCAAGAATTATACCAATCTGCCACAGGAAACAAATGAAGGACAAGTTGGAAGAATGCGAGTAATCAGGAAAGTTACTGGACCAACAAAATGGATGAACAAAAATGTTCTAGTAAAAAAGAAGGATAAATTGTGAATTTGTATCGATCCACAGTATTTAAATAATGCTATAATAGAGTAGATTCCACCAAGTTTGGTGAATAAGATTCCACCAAGTTTGGTGAATGGTGAATGAGTTTTCTTTACATACATATAATATGGATTCTGGAACATCAGACTAGAAAAAGAGATGACAAAATGAGAAAGCCATGAATTTGAGAAAAATTTAGAAAAAAATGTAGTTTGAAATTGAATGTCTGATAGACTACGTGTAGAAAACAATTACTTCTCTGGCGAATACCACTTAGAAATTTGAATGATATCTGCTCTTAGTCCATGCAACAATTCATAATGTGAATGTTTCTTTCTTCCTAAGACATGACAAATTCACATCTAGACCGGCAGGCTTAATAACCTACAGACCGGTTTTGAGCTTATCGGCCCTCATCAGTGCAGGGTAGTTAACCGAGTAGAGACCGTGAGATTTTCACTCGAAGCGGTGCCTGTTAAAATGCATTTTCTTCGCGTCTGTTCGTCTGTTTCAACACACGAAGCCGCGTTCTAAGAGGTTATTGGATATCTTCCTGGAAAATCGTTAGCTCTCTTGTTTCTGTTGTAAAGTCGAGATTCTATAATAAACCTTATAAAATGATCCCCAATTTATTATCAAGTGTGTGTATTGTGAATATCCTGTTTGATTTTGCATGTAGATTCTCGAACCAGTCAACCTGAATATTTCCAATAAGTCCGAGAAATGATTCAATCCTGCAATATCATTCCATCATTGACTGAAATATGAAAAAAACCACATAGCAGGTGCATCTTCAGACATCTATAAGTTAACTCTATTTTCTTATCCAGTGTCGTCCTAGTTCCTTGTCAATGTCATCTTTCATACAGTGTTGCCACTGCTATGATTGACAATCCAAGTACATAAAAGTATATATTATTTTACAATTTCTGTATGAAATCTTCAGTTACTAGTTTTCGTAATGCAGTATGGGTATCCCGATTCTAACTTTCTGACTCCTTGTCCAACCATCATTCCTGAAATAAGGTGGAGCATACCACTTTTACAAAAAAAACTGGCGCCCGATGCAACCGATCTTACTGTTGAACAGTTGAACAGTTTCCGGTGGCATATAAGCACAACGTACATGAATATGGCAAACGACCTGTATCTACGCTTTCTGATTGGTTGATGCCAAATAACAGTACAGATTGCTATACAGACGCCAAATAAATGTACATTTTGCTACCGAGTTTCTGCTCACCAAATAGCAGTACGAATTGCGTATGATACCTAAAAGGGATGTACCTTTTGCCATTCATGTTGTTTTAAGCATTCACGTGCGTCTTGATGAGTTCATTAGTTGATCTTGATTTCACTACGGTACAATATGGAACTTCCCCAATCTTTCAAATACAGGACGAAAGAAGTTGCTTACAATAGCAATGGTAAAACAATTTACGCAAGTTCACACAATCTAGAAAAATATGATTTGTTGATTCAAGAATATTCAAGATGATAGCGCTCCAGATTTGAAACTTTTAGTGTGTTCGTAAGTAGCCAAGTTAGAATAATGTTTTATTACTTATATTATACACTGTGTCCCTAAAGTATGAAACAAATTCATTTTTAGCTAAATAGGTCATTTTAAGAAATAATCCTGAAACACGTCGATTTTTGATGTTAATTTACCGTGTTTGAAAATGACTATCTAATATATATACAGGGTGAATTACGTTCGAGTAATGACATCACCGTCATATTTTATTTTAAACGGAACACCCCCATTTTGTCTCAATTTTCGGATTACTCTAGCTGAGCTGATTCAAAAAATGTATCACATGTTGATTCCAATTGGTACAGGGTGGACAAAAATACGGTAGTTGTGTGTGTGCTAATAAAGTAGCGGCAATTGGTTTAAATGTGACACCCCGTAGTTTGCTACATGTTTAGTACATGTTTGGTACATGTTTGGTACTTGTGGTCTAGCAGACAGAATATGAAAGAAATTATTTCTTATCTACATTTATAAAAAACATAGTCGTCTAGTTTTTTGTGAAATGTCATTATTCATTAAGTAATTTATTGATGTCCAGTGACAGTTTAATACTACAATATTTTTGGTATTCGTGAATATTCGAATAATTGGAAGTAGAAATGGAGTTAAGTGTAAAACGAAGAATTGAAATACTTATGATGATTGGGTATGGAGACAGATCGCGAACTCAGATGAAAGTGTGCAATTTGTTTAATGTTAAATATCCAGAAAGACCTATAACGCGTTCAACAGTCAGTAAGATGGAAACGAAATTTCGAGAAACTGGTATGGTTGCAAATGTACGCAAATCAGGTCGTCCCCCTGCAAATGCTGATACAGCATTATATGTTTTACTGAGTTTTGAAGAAGATGCGCACACTTCTGTTCGTAAAGTTAGTCGCGAAATCGGTATTGACAATACAACGGTACACAAACTAATGAAGCTTGAAAAATGGCATCCTTATAAAATCAAACTTCTGCAAGAATTAAACGAAGATGACCTCGATAGACGACCCCAATTTTGCGAAGGAATGATGGATAAATGTCACCGAGACCCTCTTTTGATACAAAACATTATTTTTTCTGATGAGTCCACTTTCACGTTAAATGGTGAGTTTAACCGTCAGAATTGTAGATACTGGGCAAAAGAAAACCCCCACTGGATGCGTGAGCATTATACACAATACCCTCAAAAGGTAAATGTATGGGCTGGAATTGTACGATATCGAATCATCGGACCCTACTTTATCGAAGTTAATTTAAACGGAGCAAAGTACCTTGAGTTTTAAGGGAGTATCTCGTAACTACTTTACGTAATTTGTATCCCAGCAGACGTAATCCTGGAGGTTTTGATGAAAGTTTAAGGTTACAACAGGATGATGCACCTCCACATTATGCTGTATATGTTAGAAGGTACGTAGATGAAATTTTTTCGAACAAGTGGATTGGTAGACGTGGACCCACTGAATGGCCAGCGAAGTCACCAGATTTAAATCCTTTGGATTATTTTCTGTGGGGCCATCTGGAGAATGTTATTTATAAAACGGAACCAACAAATATTGAAGATGTACAAGTGAAAATTCGAACAGAAATAAACAATATTACGCAAGAAACCATTCACAAGGTTCAACAAGAATTTGTACACCGTTTGGGTTACTGTCAAATACAGCAAGGGCTGCAGTTCGAATATTTATAAAGTCATGTATTCCAGCATATTCTGTCCTCTAGACAATAATTATTTTTGATAATATTGTTACTTTACCTAATAAAGAATTTTACGCGTTACCTTATGAGCACACACAAAACTATTGTATTTTTGTTCACCCTGTACCAATTGAAATCAACATGTGATACATTTTTGGAATCAGCTCAGCTAAAGTAATCCGAAAATTGAGACAAAATGGGGGTGTTCCCTTTAAAAAAATGACGGTGACGTCATTAAAAAATCGACGTGCTTCAGGATTATTTCTTAAAATGACCTGTTCAGCTAAAAATGAATTATAATAATAATAATAATAATAATTTATTTGCTCAAATTAAATACATAAGTGTCTAAAAACTAACAATTTTGGCAAATAAAATAGAAAACCCATAAAAGGTGAAACCTTGTTCATGGGTATGCTATTAACTTTAGCCTGATATATTGTAAATAGTACTACTTAATAATGATATAATTATAATTTTCCACAAAATTAGACAATACAATATAAAATTCGAGAAAAGTATGTATATGTTTGGGTACTAAATCCCTAATGAACAACATAAATGATAAATAATAAAAAGAAAGATTATTGAAAATATAATAATTTGTTCCATACTTTACGGTCACAGTGTATACTATAATAAAACATTTTTCAAAGGTGTGCAGGAGTTGGAGTGCTTCAATACATGTTATTTCGATGTAACAGACGTTTTGGGATTTTTTGTTGGGTTCAGTTAGGAGTTTGGAGGTGGTGGTGGTAGGCAGAAGGAATAGAAATTATTCAAATCGAATATGTATAATGTTAATAAGTGTGTCCACCCTAAGGACTTATACCACCTCTGTAACATCTTTATTCTTTGATCAATTTTGAATTCTTTTTCGTTGGATAGGTATCTGAAATGTCTATCCAACAATAGAATGATTATATTTCTGGTCTGATATCGTAGCCAATAGCGATCTCTGTGGTTTACAATGATGAAAATCGGTACAGTTATATGTTTGAAGTGATCCTGATTCAGAATTATTTTTCATGAAAAAAATCTCTAATAGTAGGTACCATTTGAAATATGGGTCAATGAAATCGGAAATTGATCGTAGTTGGCTACAATAACAGTCCAGAAATATAATCGCTCTCTTATTGGATAGACATTCTACATACCTATCCAACACAAAAAACGACCTCATAGCAGGTTTTAAAATGGTGAGAAAAGCTGTTAGCTAAAGCGTAATTTACAGCTAAATGTGGAATCTAACGTAGCAAACGCAAAATCATATGGCATTGGACACTAGAAACTAATAAATACATGTTTTTAGAACCTAATTTTGATAATTTGTGCATACACATGCACTTTTAATTTACTTTCAAAACGTACATGATTGTAACGCCGCAATGGCAGAACGTACTGTGTTGTGGCATCAACCAATCAAAAAGCGTAGATACAGGTCGTTTGCCATATCCATGTACGTTGTGCTTATATGCTTCCCGGGGCGCCGTTCTATGGTTCTAACACCCAAATTCAGACCTTAACAACGTCATACAAATTATAGCTGATGATATGCTAATAGTAGGAGAAGGAAACACAGCAGAAGAAGTAGGAAAATAATTTCCACATTGCGATCATGATTCTTCAGTCATGATCCCGATCTAGAAAAATTCAATCGTGTTGACATATGTGCAACATCATATTTTGAATATTCCTTTTTTTTTCTAAATTCAACCTGTTAGAAGTGAGTTTCGTACGTCTATGGATTTTTTTCCATTTGCTTCTCATAGTGGCTATGTCATGCTATGTGTTGAATGACATGTTATCGTTGTTTGATTGAGTTTTCTCCTCTTGCTTTGATCCCCTCCGAAAAAACCAGATGACGTCTATGGATTTTCCCAACATATTTTCCATGTAAAATGTGAATCGGAAAATAGTCTTGTCAAATCGAAAACGGAATCGATAATCGGATCAATTTCATTGTTCGAACACTAATGTGTCCGCATTGGATGTGTTTTTTATCGGTGAAGTTTTTTGTGGGAACGACTTTTTTGCTCCACCTGATAAGGTATGTTTGTTGATTGTTTTGAACGTTCAGTCTAATTCGAATTGTCGAGTGTGTGTGTGGAAAACTATAAAGAATTTTCCAGTTTTCACGATAGTTAGGTGATTTGTGAAGTGTTTTTTCGATTTTCATTGTGGTGATTAATTGGGATCGTTGATTGTTGCAGATGTAACGGGGAGCTGCGCAGGAATATTTGCAGTTTTTTTGGCTCACTCGACAATTCGAAAGGGTGAGTGTGACATTCTGTCATTTGTCAACTTACATTTCATCGATGTAATTCAATTTATCGAATGACTGTTGATTATTTTCGGGGGCTCCACCACATGGGCGAGCAGCAAATTTTTTCCTATACAAGAGGGGTTCGTGACAAAACAAAAAACACAACGTCTCGACCGATTCGGGTCGGACCGTGGAATGTGGGGTGGAAGTGGAGGAGAAAAACAAATTTCAGGTGTACTCGATTTTTTCCAAAGGGGGTTAGAGACGAAAATAAAAAATCTATATTTTTTTCTGATCGTCCGGGGGGTGGGATCGGTCGTGGGGGCGGCGAATGTCATGAACGTATAATTTTTTTTTCGAGGGGGTGTCCGTCTGGGAAGTAGCTCGGGGTGGGCGGAATCGAAATACGCCGAGACACGTGTCGATTATTTTCCAAATTTTTGCCAAGTGGGTTCGCGAAAAAATGAATACAACGCCTCGATCGATTCGGCTCCGGCCGGAGTGGGGGGCAAGAGGAGGAAAAAAAATTTTTTTAGATGTACTCGATTTTTTCCCAAGGGGGTTCGTTGGCGAAATGAAAAATCGATTTTTTTTTTGACCGCACATGTGGTGGAACAGCTCGAGGGGGCGGCGAAGGTCACGGGTGTGCCGATTTTTTTTTTCCAATGGGGGTTGGTGGGAGAAAAATGCTGATGAAGATGAAATCCAATGTTTTAGGTTGCGACCACTCGGAAGGGGGGGGGGAGTCATTGTAACAGCTGGCAGTCGAGTGTTGTTCATGGGCGTGCACCATTATTTTTCGAGGGGGTTCAAATTACGAAAATAGCTCGCGGTCGGCGTAATCGAAAAACGCCGAGACACGTGTCGATTATTTTCGGGGGCTCGACCACATGGGCGTGCCGATTTTTTTTTCCAAAGGGGTTCGAAAGAATAAAATACAACCCTTCGACCTATTCGAGCGGGACGAAGGTGAGGGGGAGAAGGGCGCGAAAAAAATTTCAGGGGCGTACGCGATTTTTTTCCAAAGGGGTCAGGGGAAAAAATAAAAAATCAATATATTTTTTTCGACCAATCAGGGGTTGGAACAGGGCTAGGGGGCGGTAAAGTTCATGGGCGTGCCGATTTTTTTTTTCAAGGGGGTCCTAATTACGAAAATCGCCCGGGGTGGGCGGAATCGAAAAAACAAAAGACACGTGTTTCTTTTTTTCGAATTTCCAACTTCATGGGCGTGCCGACATTTTTTTCCAAGGGGGGCCGGTGGTAGGAAAATTCTGATGGAATTCAATGTTTCGGGTTGCGACCACTCGGGTGGGTCATCGTGACAGCTGGCGGTCGAGTGTTCATGAGCGTGCACCATTTTTTTCCAAGGGGGTACCCGTTTGATAAGTAGTTCGAGGTGGTCGGAATCGAAAAACGCCGACACACGTGTCGATTATTTTCGGCCGCTCGATCACATGGGCGTGCCGATGAATTTTTCCAAGGGGGTTTGCGAAAAAATAAATACAACGCCTCGATCGATTCCGGTAGGGCCGGGGTGGGGTGGGAGAGGAGGAGAAAAAAAATTTGGGCGTACATGATTTTTTTTTAAAGGGGTCAGGGACGAAAATAAAAAATCAATGTATTTTTTTCTACCGCTCGCTGGGTGGGATCGGTCGAGTGGGCCGCCAAAATCATAAGCGTACGGTTTTTTTTTTCGAGGGGGTTCTCGTCTGGAAAGTAGCTTGAGGTGGGCGAAATCGACGAGGGAAAAAACACGTGTTCGTTTCTTCGGCGACGTCGACTCCATGGGCGTACCGAAAAAATTCTCAAAAATTTCTTCGAGGGGGTTGACGCGTGAATCTATGGAACGCTTGGTCTGATCGGAACGGGCGTGGGGTCGTCGGTGAGGTGGTCGAAAGAGAGACGTCATGTGCGCCAAAATTTTTTTTCTTCCGCGGGGTTTGATGGGAGAATAAAAAATGAGAGGTCGTTTACAGAATTTGCCCTGACTAGGAAAAGGGTGCTTTCATATGTTGTCACATTCGTGTTAGAAATGAATGACAACAGTATAAGCGATTACAATTGGATACGATTAAATGATTTTGAAGATATTTGTTGTTTTATTGAATATTTTTTCATTGGTGTTTCGTTCCCTTTCCATTGTAGGTGGTCACGACTCTTGCCGTCCACGACAATTTGATTTTGTTTGCTGGTGGAGCTGTCAACTTGAAGGTTAGTTTCGTCGACGTGGTTGTTGTTGTTGTTGAATGACACATATTCTATTTTGTCATGAAAATGAGTTGTTGATTGATTTGAAAATGTAATTGGATGTGTGAAATTTTTCATCGCAAGCTTTTTATCGAACATGAAATGTCTTACAGCTTCTACACGATGGCCGGACGCGATCGGGCGCAGGAGGAAAAAGGTTGGTGGTATTTTTGTTTATGACATGATGGAAATATTTGTCGCTTAAAGATGTTCGAAAAAAATTGGGTGAATCAATTGGGTTTTTGATATTCTCACGTCGTGATGTATCGAATAGATGGGAAATTATCAATAGTTTCGTGGAATGCGATCGAAGAAGTTATTGAAAAATTCAAATGTTTCGTGATGTATCACGAAGTATCGATTGTCTTTCGATATTTTTCAAATTTTCAATCATATCATATCATCAATAAGTGGGGATTATTCAGCATTCTCAATTCGTATTGTTTTTCATTACAAAAAGGTCACTCTTTTTTTTTTCTTGTCATTTCCGGGGATGATTTAATTGTTTTGATAGTTGATTCTGGCAATGCTGTTGTTCGTAGCGCGGAGTCGGATGCCACAGCGGACGAGACGGTCAATAGGGATTCACATTCCGGAATTGATCGTTCTCGATCCTCTGTGGTTTCGACTCACGGCGTCGAGGGCGAAAGTGATCGTGCTAGGGAATTGGCGATCATATTAAGCGATCGTGATCGACACAACGTGGATAACATGTTGTTGGTTCGATCGCGCAATATGGTCGTCAATATCACTAGGACGGTCATGGTCGGTGACAGGATTGATCGTGTGTCACCTGATCGCGATGTTAATGCTCCACGTGACGTTCCTGGTGATTTTGTCGTTCCCGATGCTCGGAACATACCGCGACGGAGGAGGCATGCCGAGGTGCCACACAAAGTCACATATAGATTCGCCTTGTCGCGTTGCGAATCACATCGTGTTCTTCTTTTTTCGTTGGGGCCGATGACCGATCGGTGCCGCTTCTGTTTGGCTGAATTCTTCTCCAAAGAGCCAAGAAATCGAGCGGGTGATCGCTCGATTTGTTGTAACTTTGGCCGGGTAAATGTTCCCTTTTTGTTGAGATGTCCCGATGAGTTGCGTGACTTGTATGTAGCGGACGACGCGCGAGCAAGGGAATTTTTGAAAAATGTTCGATACTATAATAACAACTTGGCGATGGCGTCATTTAAGTCGAAAATCCCGGGGGATCGTAATGTTGGACAGGGCAGTTGGTGTTTTCATGTGTGCGGACAAATATACCACTACACGGAACCGATTCCGGTTGCGGCGATTGCTAATCGAAATAATGTTGATTATCTTAAACATAATCAGTATTATTTCGTCGACGTCGAGGACGCTATCGAGCGCAGATCCGCTTTCCTCGGTGATGTGATCGATAGGGTTACGATGAGGATTTGTGAGAACGCCTTACGAATATATAATCCGTATGTCAGGTCTTACTTCTCCATGGGGGAAGTGATTCGTGACATGCACCGTCGGGATCCACAAAATTTTCATGAATTAGAAATTTCCATCGCATTCAAAGATAGGATTGCGGAAAGATTGCGATCATACGATTTGCCAGCGGACCATTGTACGGAAGTTGCCGCTCTGTTCGTTGGTGAGGAGCCACCTTTTAATTGTGACCTCATCGTTCACCAACGAACTGACGGCAACTTGCGTAAATCCTTCGAATTGAAGAATTTGAATCCGCTGGCAGATCCTATGGTCTATCCACTTCTCTTCCCGAAGGGTGAGCGAGGATATCGCGTGGGTATCCGACTTGTGGCAAATCCAAGGCCTGTAATCGCGGAGGGGAGGGGACGTGACGTTGTTAGACCGATTGGTGGCAACGATCCGAGGACGGGCACTCCACGTCGACGAAATGACATTCCGACTGTTGACAACGACGACGGCGACAATGACGACGTCGGTGATCAATTTCCAATCGAAGACGTTGATGGTAATCCGCTACCTCAACGTAGACGACGTACCAATGTGACATTACGGGAATTTTATCGGCATAGACTTATGGTACGTTCAAGACGACCGACCAATTTTGACGTTGACCTCGATTTCGGCATCGTCTCTTCTGATGATGATGCTTATAGTGCTGCAAACGGCTTCATCGGCTTGCACCACGGCGGCAAATTTAGGAATTTTTTGTGCCGAAACTATCTATTCTTGCTCAAAATGGCTTACATGTCCCTATCTCAACTTTCCATTTACTATCGATTGATATTTAATTGAAACAAATCCGGGTGGTTCAAAATTTTGAGTTTTGCATCACCCTCTATTTGTTTCTATTAAATGTCAGTAGATAGTAAATAAAAAGTAAGGATAGGGACATGTAAGCCGTTTTAATCAGAAATGATTAGTTTCGACACAAAAATATCCTAAAGTTGAAAAATCTCGATTTTTCACAACCTATATCTCTGTAATCTTTCGCGCTATACCCCAAGTATGATATATCGACGAAATCAGCTCTCCAGAAAGAATCTTAAAATGAAATAAAATACAGGGTGTTCCATTTAAAATAACAAAGTTGTTGCTACTTTTTGATAGAAGCGGCAACGCCGCAACGCTGAAAGTATTTTAGATCGATAGAACAAAACTGATTACCCGATAAACCAAATTTTCACAATAATCCTACGTCTCGTTCTCCGTAAACGTCTAAAGTACCATCGACCGTGAGTGACCCTGTATATGTAGAGAATTCACGAAACAAATAAAAGAGAATAATTCAATTGAAAATATCGAACACAGTTTGGAGTTGACGGTTGTTACGAAGTTTGATAGTTATGATTACTGATAATTAATTAGCGAGATAGGCTGGCGTCCGACGATATCGAGTCAAGTTTGCAGCGATGCGCACTTCGAGCGATCCCCACTGAATCAAACCGAGAAAAGAGTGGGGCGAACGAAGATATATTCGGAAAGGGGAATATTAGGTACATGCTAGGCGACTGCTTCAGCAAAGAATAGAGGTTAACCAAGAAGCATCAGTGACGACCGCGGGAAATTTTGTGGGATTGATCTTGGAATTTTACTACGATCTGTTGTTATTGCTGTCTGTCAACCATTTGTCAACCGATTTATTAAATAGCGATTTAATGCCTCTGGAGTTATATTGCATTTACAAGAGACTACCCAATATATTTTGTGATGTTTAATCAACTTCTAGTGATGAAAATATATTTTTTCCTCTTTCGAGTGGTAACTTATAAACTAAACCAAAATGCCTGATGACTGACAAAAAATCTGGAAAGTTCTGACCTCAAACAGCTGTTACCAGCCTCAAAATCCAGTCTCGAGGTAGGGCAGAAGACGGGCTGATGACATGCCCACCAAGTTCCGCAGATGTAGACACTCAAGGCAGAAAGAGCAGGCTTGGCGCCACCCAGGAGCACTGCAGTTAAGATAGGGACATCCCGGAGACAACTCTATAGATGGGTGATATCTCCATAAGCCAGCGTGCAGCCGGTCTTGGAATCCAATTAAAATCTTTGGCCTCTCACAGAATCCCGGAAGAGCCCCGATAGCCGGCTGATCCCGAAAATTCTTCACTTGAAAATAACCCCACAAAAAAGGCCAGCAGATCTATAATAATATAGATCGCCAGATTAATATCCACGTTGGAATTTCATTTTGGAATTTTCCAGACTCACCTTCCCAATAATGTTGGAACAGCCTTTCACTAGGGGTTTGCTCGCCCCGAGGATAAAACTAAATCTCATCATTTCTATCATTATCGTCGCCCACCTTATCGACGTATAAAAAACCATCTTATCACCCAAGCAGGTCCTTTTTTAGGCACGCCTGCTTAAAAAAACGCTACCAAATGCACAACACACTTTGCAGTTGTGAATTAGTTTTTTTTTTTTAACTAGCCAACTTGACCAACTGAACCTATGTATCATAGAACCACAAAACCTATCACCTTGACAGGACTATGGTTAGGATCATTGGATCTCTAACAACCTCAGACTCTTTTACCACAGAACCACATTTATACTTTAGATCCTTGTGAAAGACAGCGACCTACATCAGACAACTTCAAGTCGTTGTTCATGGTCAAGGTTAAATTCCAGAAATGTAAACATTGTGAATTTCAAATAAGCTGAATAAATTTCTATATTATTATTTACTTCAACATGTATGGGAATAAACTAAATTAATAATATTACTGTGTAAGTATGGTATTTCATAACTCGCAAATAACATGAAATTGATATTTGTTGAAAGTGAATGAGGATCATATGAACTAATATTCAAACTGGAAAACTCGTCAGCTCTACAGTCTGATATCAGTAAAAAACCCTGAAAAGCTAACACGGAAATGCTTCACTGAAGAACCCTCAACCATATTGTTGTGGTATTTGAACATTTTGAAAATAAATCAACCCAACCTCAGATGTTATGTATAGTATGGTCAATTTTCATGTTATACCGCCTCTACCTTGGGTTTCAGACTAAACGGGACAGGACGTGCTTTGAAAAATTTTGGGGTAGCCCCAGGTTTTAATTTCAGTGAAACTGTAAATTTGTTAAATGTGCCGAAACATTTTTCGAAAACTGACCGGTATTTTATCATCAAATTATTCGAATTGGCAGTAGTACCTATAATATTGTTAAAATTACTACTATTCAATCTAGAAAAAATAGTATCATTGTTTAACTTATTTTCAACTTTATTCATCCTGCCTATACCTAAATTTAACATTGCTAACCCATTCCTACCTATCAATGGTGGACCACCATTTTTAACAACATAGATTTTCAATGTGTGAGCTTCATTTTCATAATAAATTTCAACTTCCATAAATCCCAATGGTTCGAATGAAATGCCAACATAGTCCTTCAGCGATAAATCATTTTTGTGAAGTACTTTATTTTTGAAATGTTTTTGATACAATCTTTCAGAAATTGCGGCGTATGCAAAACCGGAGTCTGCTTCAAAACTGAATGGAATATGATCAATCATTAATTTTATATATGTAGGTTTCACATTTCCTTTGTTATCGATATCGATATTTCGAAGATTAAACATATAGTCCTCCGCAATTTCTTCGGATTCGGTGGTTTCTACCATAAAATTTTGGTTTACCCTAGAACGATTACACATTGGTGCTAAATGACCTTTGATACCGCATCTGTGACAATTATTATTCTTGAACATACACTCGGCACTCCTATGATTTTGTCGACCGCACACAAAACACTTACTTGTGTTTCTTGGAACACTTCCTGACGAAGGCGCCCTTTGCTGATTTCCTACCTGTTTCCGAATTCGGACGGCCAGTGCCGCCTCCTGGAGAACGGCTGAAATGGACATCCTCCTCAATTTTGACTTGTGCCCTGGCTGCCTCCACCGCCGTCGCTTGCACTTCCCCCTGTTCTTTTATCGAGGACTCCTTTGCTAACGCCAGTTTAACCATTGTCGCCAGCGTCACTGTATCGCTCGAAGCATCTTCTTCGAAAAGGCGAGACATAATTTTTTCGTTATTAATGCCAATAACGAAAACATCTCGTAACACCACTTTCAGTTGCGCCTCACTAAATTTGCAATTCGTAGCAAGACTTTTCACTTTTGCTTCCCACTCAGCAACAGTCTCGTTCGGACTTTTCCTGGCGTTATAAAACTTAACACGTTCTGAAAAATATGATTTAACCGGGGAGAAATACACTGTTAAGGTATCTATAATGTATTTGTAGTTTTTTGTTTCTGGCAGGTCGGGCACACACAAATTTCGTAGTAGAACGTAGCACTCTTCGTTCAACGTATTTAACAATATTGCTTTCTTTCGGGCCTCTTCTGTGATTTCATTCGCGATGAAAAATTGGTTTAGTCGCTCCTTGAATACCGAGAAATCAGAGATTTTCGGATCGAAAGCGGACAGCGTGCCTAAAAGTCCCGTTGCCATATTCTCGAAAACTATTTCACTTTACTAATTACCACAGTGGATTCACACTTCCTCGTCGCCAATTTTTATGTAGGCCCATTTAGTGTGAAATGAAGCACTACTTATTTGTTTATTATTTATTTCCCAAACGCAAGCATTTAACAACTAACTATCTGCTAGAACCTCTCTAGCCGATACCGAAATAAAATGTGTATACAAACAAGAGCAAAAACTTATTCGTACATTTGTATAGAGTGAAGCTACAAAATTATATGGAGATATCTAACAAATGGTTACCATTCGCCACGATGGCTTACAGGAATCACGTACACGAATCAACTAAGGAAACACCATTTTTCCTGATGTAGGGCAGAGATATGGAAATGCCGTTGCATTTGATAACTAAACATGATCCTGTTCGTTATGACATAGACGAAAATTATGCATCTGAAATGGTTCAAAGAATTCAAATGGCACATGAAGTAGCGCGTACTAACTTAGAAATACAAGCGGAAAAACAGGTTCAGCGTTTTAATAAAGTGACCAAAAATTCCTAAAATTGTCGTGCCCACTGGACCAACTACCAAGTTGAGGAAACATTGATAAATTTGAATGAAATCATCAATTTGAAAATGTCAGAAAATGAAGAGAAAACAATCCAAGAAATCTTCAATGAAATAATAAATAGTAAGAGAGAAATAAAAAATGCTATTCAAGCAAGTGAGGCCAGAGTGAGGCTTGACATCGAAACGCTTAGAAACAAAGTTATTCACCTAGAGGAAGAAAACACAAAACTGGAACAAAAAATTGAAATAATAGAAAGAACATCAAAAAAAAATAACTTGCTGATTTTTGGCCTAGGAAAAACTTTCGAGGAAATCACTCCTGAAAATTCTTGTAGAGAAATCAACAATCTCCTTGGAATAAACTTAACGGTAGCAGATATCAATGATATTTACCCACTAGGACGCTCCAATGATAGCCCAATCAAAGTAGAGTTAGTATCTCATTTGAAGAAAAAACTCATTTTCGAAAACTGCAAAAAATTGAGAGGCACGAACGTTTATATTGTCCACGACCTAACGGAAATACAGAGAGAAGAGAATAAAATACTACGAAAATATCTGAGTAAAGCCAAAGAAACGGTATCTAACAGAGCTTATATCAAAGGAAATAAACTTGTTGTGAATGGAATTGCCTATTCAATCGAAGAACTGGAGTCAGTGAATGAAAAAGCAGAAGATACATATAACAAAACAAACAGTGCGCCACCAACACCTGATACTCAACGAATTGAAAAACTGAAACCAGCAAAAGAACATCCTGTAACTCAAAATTCAGTCGATGTTGAGGCCTCAGTATCACCTTCCCAAGATACCCCAGATACTCCAAAAGCAAAAAAACCTGTCAAACCGAACAACATAACACTGAAACCTACGATCAACAAGGAAAAACTAAGAAGTTTCTCCACGAAGGAATCGAAGAAATAGATTATCCACTCAGATTCCATTTTCGCTGAATTGAAGAAAACAAACCTTTTCGATTTTCCATTTTCGTTTCCTTTCACATTATATTCTCCGACTAACAATTTCATCAAGCAATCACCTGTACTAAATCTTGTTGGCAGTCTTCAACCGATTTGTAAATTTTTATCAATCTTGTATCTAGGACTTCTTCAACAATTTGTTTTTTTAATCACATAAAAATCGTTTATTGTTTTGTGCAAACAAGTTGAATGAAGAAAAAACTGAAATATACATAAATTCATATACAGGATGAATCCATTCATAAGAGAGTACACAAATGACCCAATTATCGCAAAAACCATAAATAATATCACAAATTTCAAATTTGTGGATAGAAATGGACTAAAATGTCTCCATATGAATATCCGTAGTGTGTCCAAAAACTTTGATGAATTTTTAATATTTCTAGGACAATTCTCGGAAACTATATATCTCGTTGTTTCATCGGAAACCTATACAATACATGACCTCAGTATAATGAATATTTCTGGATATGACTGTTTTTATAATGAAGGCAACGTCAATAAGAACGATGGAGTGATAATTTATATTAGAAATGATCTGGACTATGAATGCGAAACAAAACATATTGGCGAAATTAGAATACTAGAAACAAAATGTTTATATTATAATTGGAGATATAAACATAGATCTTCTTTCAGACGGTAGGGATGTTGAAGAATATAATAACATTCTCAATACTGAAAATTTTGTTTCGTATGTAAACCAATGTACTAGGCCAAGTAGTGGAACATGCTTAGACCATATTTTCATCAAAGCTAGAAATAACGAAAAAATAAATTACTATATATTCAAAATAAGCATTACAGATCACTTTGCAGTTGCTGTCGAATTGAATTTGAAGAGAAAGGAGTACTCTAAACGAAACATAAGCAAAAAATACACTAACTATGAACAATTGAAAACAGATATTGAATATGAAACCTGGAACAACATGTATGAAACTGAAAATGTCGAAAAGATGGCTGAAATATTCATTAATAAACTGACTCATTTGATAGAAAAAAATACCGTCACGGTGAAAATCAAATAGAAAAAACAAAGAAGCAAAAAAAAGAGGATCACACCTGAACTGGTCGAATTAATAAACGAGAAGAATCAGAAGTATCAAGATCTGATGTCACAGCCCGAAAACGCGAATCTGAAAACCCAATACAACTCACTAAAAAATAAATGAGGTAGGTTATTAATTACTGCTGAAAAGAACTATTCTAAAAAAATCGTCGATAGCAATATAAATAACTCCAAAGTACTCTGGGAATGTGTAAATGAAATATGTGATAAATCCGAACCTGTCACAAAAATAAAAACTATTATGTTGAGTAATAGCACATCCACAAATTACAGAATAGAAATCTGTAACTCCTTCAATGAATATTATTCTTCACTTGGAGAAATATACGCGAATAGAATCCCAGAGATTGTCAATTTCAACAATGAGGAGATGAAACTACAAAATTCAATGTGTTTATTTGATGCCGAAGAATCTGAAGTACATGCCGTCATAATGGATCTGAAACCTAAAAAATCACCAGGCTATGATGGAATTCGCTCAGAAACACTAAAAATAATCTCCAAACAAATCAAAAAACCACTTACATTCCTCATTAATAAATGCTTCCAGACAGGCTACTTTACGAAACTGTTTAAAATAGGTATAATCAAACCTTTATATAAAAGTGGCGACAAAACTAACATGATCAACTATAGACCTATAACCCCTTATTTCAAGTATTGCAAAAGTCATAGAAAAAATATTGCAAAAACGACTAGTGAATTTCACAAAAAAATACAAACTGATTGCCGACCAGCAGTATGGTTTCCGAGAGGGAACATCGACAGAAGATGCAATACAAGCCTTAACATCTCAAATATATGAAGCCCTAGACAAAAAAATTCCAATAATATGTATCTTTGTTGATCTATCAAAAGCATTTGATACGGTTAGTCATTGTAAACTCCTAAAAAAATTGGAAAGTTGCGGTATACGAGGAAACACTTATGATTTATTCAAAAGTTATCTGAGTGATCGCGAACAGAGAGTCAGTATCGGCAATGATCTCAGCAGATCTGAAGTAGTGACTTTTGGAGTTTCTCAGGGAACCATACTTGGACCCATCCTCTTCACTATTTATTTAAATGAACTTTTGTTACTTCGAACGGTGGGAAAAGTATTGAGCTTTGCTGACGATACTGCGATTCTATACAGAGGCTCAAACTGGCAGCAATTGAAAACATCAGTAGAAGACGACTTTATGAAAATCGAGAGATGGTTCTCTCATAACAAACTCACAATAAATTTTGAAAAAACCAAATACCTACCCTTTGCTTCATATTCTAATGGATTACCAAATATGGGATCTCTGAAAATTGGCGATACATATAGTATTCCTGAAAGTCAATCCATCAAGTATTTAGGAATAACTATGGATAGGCATTTACGATGGGATTTGCATACGAAAAACACGGTTAGGAAGCTGAGAGGTACCCTTTCCAAATTCAAATATTTGAGAAACTTTCTGGATATGCGGCATTTAAGAACGCTATACTCCGCACTTGTTCAATCTCAAATTTCATATGGTATAATAGGGTGGGGAGGAGTGAATGATTGCTACCTCACAAATCTACATATCATTCAAAAATGGATACTGAAACTCATTCTTAATAAAGGAAAAACTTACTCTAGTAATAGTGTGTACAAGGAAGCTGCTGTACTGGATATTCGCCAACTGTTTTGCCAGAGCATTATGAACGCTATTAAAAAAGGAAATATCCATCTGGAACCAATTATTCACTCCCATAACACAAGAAACCGAGATAAACTCTTGAAAGTACCTCGTTGCGAAAAAACTATAGGACAAAAAAACGCTGAATACATAGCCCCTAGACTCTATCAGTTATTGACAGAAGAAATAAGAACAGTCAAAAATCTATAAATATTCAAAAATAAAGTGAAAAAATGGTTAATGGATAGGGAAAGATCATTTCTCCAAGATTTCATGAAATAATTATTATGTGTATCTTCCAAATGCTTCTTTCTACTTGATATTAGTTCTCACATGAGTTTAATGACAACGAAACTGTCGATACTGTGATATCCTTACCCGACTATGACTATTGCCCGATTATGATTTTTTTGCCGATTGTGACTTTCTTAACTCGATTGTGTTTTTCTTAACTCGATTGTGATTATTTTTTTTTAACTCGACTGTGATTTTCAATCGATAGTGATTTTGTTAGTAACATGCTGTATGTTATATTTTAAACATGTTATCATCATTTTTGTAATAATTTTTGTTTATAATAATTAGTTTCCTGGCTATATCACGTACAAGCGATACCTATGTTATTGCTTCTGTGATGCCCTTGTTTATTTATATTTTTTAAATGTACCCAAATTCTACTACTATGTACAATTGATAAATAAACTTTATTATTATTATTATTATTATTAATAATAGAAAAGCAAAACCAATAATTCATAAACTAGGTGATAGTGTGTATCTCTACACACCAGCAGTAAAGGCAGGTCGTCAATTAGCTCACAAATTCTACCCAAAATACTCAGGACCGTATCGAATAATTGAAATGATGGGACCGGTTACATTTAGAATTGAAGAAAAAAATGGCAAGAAGGAACATGTTGTACATGAAGAAGTATATAGAATTAGAAGATACTGACAAATATAATGAAACACTTATTTTACTACCAACTAAAGAAGAAATCATTACATCAACCAATGATGGGCCAGTTAGAATTCTTGTACCACCGCAAGAACCAAGTAATTCTGATGAGGAAAGTGAAGGAAATCAATCAAGCGATCAAAATGAAGATGAGAATTCGGAAAGTAATCATCAAGGCAGTGACAGCGAGAATGATGAAAATTTTGATGATCAAGAAGATGAACAAGGAAATGATATTTCAGAAAAAGATGTGACCAGGGATAATTCGAATTCATCAGAGCAGCCTACCATTACGATATCATACACGATCTCAAGGGCAAGCGTAGGATCATGAATGGGTTCTAAAGAGAGCTTTATAAATATGATTTCTTATTGAGATTTTATCAGTATTGAATTGAAAGACTATTGGTATCTGTAATTCAAAACCTGTCTAATTCATAAATAGTACAACTGCAGTGACAATCGGAAAACATTAGTGCGCGAGTTTTATTAATTCGAAGAGAACATTCACTCGGAAAAGCTGTTGGAAGTGAATTTCGAACTATTCGGTTGTCTGGAGCTTCACCAATCAATAGAGGCTCCAGATGCATTCTAGAGCTTCGAAGGACGGTGTCCTTCAACTAAACCACTGCCAGTACATCTGATGATGCCAAGGAAGTATGGGAAGAACATCCAACTTCGTCATACGAAGACATTCTACCTCCCATGGAGTCCAGGTCAACCCATGACCACCTATGTCTTTCTTGAGGACAGCAGGAGCTGTTTTCATCTCTACGAGACCATCATCAACCAGTCCGAGGCCCTCCGAGATAGGAGCTTCACTTCATCGTCATCCGGACGGGACCTCAGGGTTCCACTCAAGAAAGCAGACCGCGAGTGAGTGAGTGAGTGTATATAGTTTATATTTTCGCACATATTTGTATTGAAGATTCTTTTGAGGAATACCTATGTACTTAACTTGTTTTTATTTTTTGTCAAAAATTATTATCAAAGGATACACTTTTGAGTGACACCGTATTTCTAATGAGAATTGTTTATACTAAGGAAAGTTTTGTTTCATGAAAGACTGTACGAATTAGATGCATTTATTATAATGGCAATGTCGTCTACAAGGATTTTGAATAATAATCATATGTTATATTATAATGAGATTGAAGTATCAACTGCGGAAGGAATGGCAGTAAATGATCAAAAAATTCATGTAACACTTCACATTAAAAATAAATTGAGAGGAAAAGCAGCTGAATTAATAGATTCGCGAAACCCAGAATCTTGGCGTGAAATAAAAAATTTACTAGAGTTACATTTTGGAGACAGTAGAGATCTAAATTCACTTATTCAGGACCTGCAAAGAATGAAACAATTACCCAATGAATCATGAATGTCGGTAGAACAGAAGAACTCACAGATAAAGCTTATCGATTCAATGACACTGAATACTTTATTAACCGGCCTTGAACCAAAAATGTATCTAGCCAAAACCAACAACAAAATCGACGTCCTATGAATTTTAATAATACACAATAATTTCAGACCAAATAATTTCTATCAAAATTCCTTCCCAAATCAGAATTACCCAAGACCAAATACTCCAAACCCAAATTTTCAAAGACCGATTAATTCAAATATTCCACAGCAGTCGAATTTTCAAAGACCAAATTTTCAACCAAATATTCCAAGACAAAGATGTCTTGTATACATGGATGACATAATTGTATACTCCGCTACAATTGACGAACACGTATTTGAGAAGTATTTGGTAGATTAAGGAAATCAAATTTCAAAATTCAGCCAGATAAATGTGAATTTTCAAGGAAAGAAGTCGCTTATCTCAGACATGTAATCACAGAGAATGGTGTAAAACCAAATCCAGATAAAATTTAAGAAATTATTAATTTCCCTGAACCCAAAACACCAAAAGATATCGAAACATTTTTAGGACTAGCAGGATAGTATCGCAGATTTATTCCTAATTTTTCAAAACTATCTGAACCACTTACTAAATTGTTACAGAAATATATCAAATTATTCTTTGATTCAGATTGTGAAAAAGCATTCGAAGAACTCAAACAAAGTTTAACCTCATCCCCAATTTCAATATAACCTAATTTCACTGAAACCTTTCTCCTAACTACAGACGCAAGTACATTTGCTATTGGCGCTGTTCTTTCACAAGGACCTATTGGAAAAGATTCACCTATAGCATATGCATCACGAACACTTTGTTCAGCTGAATCAAGATATTCAACTATTGAAAGGGTGCTTTTGGCTATGAAGTGGTCAGTTAAACACTTCAGACCTTACCTATACGGAAGAAATTTCATTTTACTAACACATCATAGACCATTAACATGGTTATTTTCAAAGACCCAGGCTCAAGATTAGCTAGATGGAGACTAAAACTCGAATATTATGACTATGAGATTCGATATAAACGAGGAAGAACTATAAAATATGCAGATGCTCGTTCTCGAATAAAAATAAATCATTTGAAAAAGAAATCTAAATTTTCATACATCATTTTATCCTCAAATCAAGAAGATAATGACACAGATTCAGAACGAACTGTAAGTTGAATGGGAGGAGACATTGAAACAAGCAGCACAAGAATATCACAGATATAACCATCTCTATAAGACGAAATCATTGATAGACTATTCGAAAATAGAATTTTTCAATGACCAAATTTTAAGCAAAGAGAATAAACATATTTCGATTTTCATGCAACCTGCCAAATTAACGGATTTACATGAAAAAGTTTTAGACGATCTTTTTCAAATAAATTCAGAATTCGAAATATTGAAAATCAATATTGTAACAAGTCACTCAGTAAAAAATCGAGAATACTACATTGTTCCTATACCCAATGACCCTGAATTAGCAAATCTTTATTTATTTTTGACAATGTTCCAAAACCAAGATCAACTCGAATCTAATAAACGTACTGTATAGAAAATGATTACAAACTCTAGAGATATTGAGTTATATTTTTGCAGAGGAACAAATTAAATTCAAAGTTTGTCAAGATTCAGTTCAGACCCCAATGAAGACGAAAGACCAATCATTCTCGATCAATATAATTCCGGTGAAAGTAATTTACACAGAGGAATCAATGAAACTATTCGAAGAATCAGAATGAAATATAATTGGCCAAATTCATCTAAAGATGTAGAAAAATTCATAAAACAATGTCAAATGTGTCAAAAGGTCAAAGTATGCAGACAAAACTTGACAAATCCCATGGTAATTACAGAATCCTCAAAAACTCCTTTCGAGAGAATAAACATTGACATCGTAGAACTATCTACACAGAAAGAAAGAAATTACGCTTCAACAGTGCGAGATGAATTAACAAAATTCACTCAAGCGTACCCAATACCTGACAAATCAGCCCAATCCGTTGTAAACACAATGTTGATATATTTCCAACACTATGGAACTCCTTTGTAAATTCACGCAGACAGCGGAAAGAATTTGACAACACCCTAATGAAAGATCTTTGTTCATTGTATGATAACAAATTATCATATTCCAGTGTAGGACATCCCCAATCAAACGGTTCAGTAGAGAGATTTCATACTACTCTATTAGAAATTATATGAGCTCACATAATTGAAACTCCACAAGAACATCCTTTCAACATATTGCCATACGCAATAATCTCTTATAATACAGCGAAAAACAAAACTCACGGATTTACACCCTATGAATTAGTCTTCGGACATACTTCAGGAAGACCCCCTGAAAGATTATATAATCAAGAACAATTAATTACTATATATGTTAGAGATTTAAATATTCGTATATTACATTATTATAATATAGCACCAGCAAAAACTGACGCGGAGAAATTGAAATCCAAGATACGTTTCGATGAAAATATTACAAAAACTCACGAATATAACGTTGGAGATGAAGTCTATATGAAGGAATCGCAAATCAAAAGAAAACTAGAAAATAAATTCAATGGATCATTTGAAGTTAAGGAAATTTTCAAAAATTCAGCAAAACTTACACCTTGAATTCTGGCTTTTTTTTAATGGTGAGCTCCATCCATATAAGAAGAGATTTGGAAAATTGAAAGAGGCACCTGTACCCTCGGATACCCTAATAGCCACCAGGTGTCGGAAAAATAAGAGTTGGTCAAGAGAGACCGATAGGAAAGATGAAAGTAGGAATATCACCCCAGACAAGTTGAAGAAAGGTGAGTATTCAGCTAGGGTACCTCGGGTTTGCCACTCCCGTACTCACAAGTTGTGAGCCCCTGAGGGGACGTCAAATATTATCCATCGATTTGGGTTCCATCAATTTGGGGTTTTCACATGTGGTGGTTCGGATTTCACCTGACGATGATGATGTCATGCTTATCCTCTGTATTTTATTAGATGAATCGACATTAGAAGAGATCTTTGATAAGTTCGCAGGTGGTCGATGATGATATCATAAATCACGACCATAATTCAAAGATTGCGATGATGTTGATGTTATCTCCCTGAAACAGCATGTTTATTACTGTTATATCCTGGGTTTGGATCATAATTAAAGACTTATTATTTGTTGGAGATTTAAGTATATTTGATTTTATACAACGAAACTTTTCTAGTCGCGGATGCAGTAACGATTGCCCATAAAGATCACTGTCGCTTGCGGGTTGACAGTGTTGCCAACTCAAATATATTACACGCCCTTTCCAAAATGAATGAAGAAAAGTAATCCAATGTGAATTAAAATGAAAATAAGTAATTATAAAATCAACCGATCAGGGCATTCAACCAGACGGCCGCTACTAGTTACATTATTAGTTTTACAACTAGAATCGGTAATTGGCAAATTAACTGGATCGTTAAATTGTTGCTGAGAATTTTGGATTCTTCTGACTTCTTCTGCTGGGGTTAAGCTTGTTGAAGAAGAACCAGAATCTAATATCGGTCTGAGAAACGATCTATTTCGCCGATAATTCACTGCATCCTCATTCTGGACTATGTAGTGATTTGGTCCAGACTTTTCTATAACAGTTGCAGGTTTTCAGTTACGGATACTGTTTTAATCCATAACTTTTTGCATCGGTTTTAGTAATGAAAGCTTTTTGGAAGATTTATTATAATATTCAGCCTGTTTGGTTTTGTTGGCTTGAATTTTTTCTTCCATGCCAGGAACATAATATCTTGGTTTGAGCAATTCTTTCTCCACAGGGATTATGGAACGGATTTTTCTTCCCACAACAACTAACACGGTGCTGGTCTATCTTGTTTAGGAGTTGTATTGTAATTGAGGACAGACAGGAATATACTCTCTCCTTCTTTTGCAGACTTCATTAGCATAGCTTTTACATCCTGTATAGCCCGTTCAACCATACCTTTGGACTTCGGGTAATGAGGGCTGGATGTGGTATGTTTTATATTATATTTTACTATGAAAGTCGAGAATTCCATCGAATTAAATGGGGGACCGTTGTCCGAAAAAATTTCGAGAGGAAGTCCATGAGTTGCAAAAATGTTTTTCAAAGCAGTGGTTACACTTTCAGATGTCTTAGAAGTTAATTTGTTCACAATAACAAATTTGCTATAGAAGTCCACTGTAACTAAAAATGTCAAGGTTCCGAATGTCTTGAAATCTATTCCGATTCCGTTCTGGTATATCGTGATAAGTAATGGTTCTTTTGTATTGCTTCTTGTATACTGCTGGCATATTGAGCAGCTATTTACCATTTTTTCGATATCTCGAACAATACCTGGGCAATAGTTATATTCTTGTTCTATTTTTTTTACAGGAAACAATTCCATGATGTGTCTTACGTAACAAACTTATAAATTCGAACTTGAGTGCTGCAGGAACAAGAAGTCTCTTCAGTAAATATGCTGCACCGATTATGGCTCATTTTTCAATTCTCCAAGTCATTTTTTCCCAGATTATACGGAAATTACAGTGTTGCCATTTGAAAGCCCCATAAGAGCCCATGTGTTAAGGAGAGATAAAAATTAAATATTTCCGTAGATCTACCTACGTTTTTCGCGAATTCTAAGGTCCGAAAACCACGAAATTGGCCAGTTCAAGGACAAACTCCGCGAGAGCTCTAACCGCAAAAACTGATAGGACGACACTCGCGCTAACACGCTGAAGGCATAGGCGTCGACAAAAAACATTTACAGGGTGATTCGAATTATTTCAGTACAAAAAAACATACACAGGGTGATTGGAGTAGGTACAGTAAAAAAACATATACTGGAGGGGACATATCGACGAAGCAGGTGCGTACTAGGACTAACATATCGCCGTAACAGCAATAGTAAGAGGATTTGATGTGAACAACAAAAACCCATATACAGGGTTATCTGAGTACCGTGAAAAACATAATTATCAAATCATCGACGGAAGAGAGGTGTATTGCCGACGAGGCAAGTGCGTACTAGAGGCGATAGTAATAATAGGCCAATGAGTCATAACTGGCAATAAAACATACACACAGGATGATTAGAAAAATCTGAGCAGAGAATATCATGTAGCGGAGAATTCAAATGTCTCACAGCAGGGGGTCTGCGATTTGAGTATACTGAGCAAATATCAAGGCCACAAGAGGACACCATAATAACACAGCGCGTTCACTTGAACCTCGACGGAAATTGAATTTGAGGTTATATTCTATATAGGCGTAGACCCCACTGATTACGCAACGTCCCACGGTAGGAAAGATCAACTATTTTCCTATTATTTTTTCATCAAAAAAACGATAACTACGTGTTGTTAGTAGTTCATTCGAATTGATAAATATTTTCAAGGAGGAAATCATCATTTAGAGCGATAATCGCCATTAGCCACAACGAGAGCACCTCGTTTACTCTTCGTATAACAGCAGGGTTTTGCAAGGCAATAATAAACGGTCAACTATTATCATTCTCAAATATAAGTCTCTATGCTTCAGAAAAGTATGTGTGAGACCACCAGGTTATCACTATCACTGTTGTCATTAGACAGCGTTATTCACAATCACATTCATTTCGCGACGGCGTGCCTACAGTGTTGCCGGACGTTCGAAAATATTGTCACAACTAGGGGGAAGCTTTGGGGTGAAGCCCCCCTCATGTCGTGATCGGGGGGTTACTACTGAGGGTAGCGAAAGGGTTTTTATTTAGATAGGCACTAATAGTTTTGTGGTACTTGAAAATATTTGAAACATAACAACATTTATTTAACATCTACAAAACTAGCTACAAGGAAGCGGAATGGAACAAGGAGGTCTTCTGGGCCAAAAAATATAAATAATATTACAAGAAAACCTGCTTATAGCGCAAAGATTCCGATAGCTGACAATAAAAAAACAGACTTGCAGAGTCTGCTGAAATCCAATATTATTCCGAAATATTATGAATCGTTTTTTGATAGTTTATAGTAGTTGTTTTTTTTTTTCTATAACCTGTGAATTGTATTATTTTACGTTTGAAATGCATTTACTTCTCTGTTTCTTTGATTTTGATAGATTATACTTATGAAAATTTTTGGGTTGTTTTTTTTATAATATTTTTTTTGTAATGATATTTTTGAATTTATGGACATAATTCGGTCTGAGATATTATGAATCAAGAATATTTTCAACTATAATTTGATGGGGAAATATGTCACAAATACTAATTAGAAATAGATCATAGAGGAACAACGACGTAACTGGAAGGGGGATGCAAAAAAGGGGGTGTACATCTGCAAATTTTCCAAAATGAAGGCTCCTATGGTACTCCATCATGAGTTGTGAGAATTCTTCTTAATATAGTTTGATTAGAATGGATGAGTAGCATTTTATAATGCTTTGATAAACATCAGTACACAAAGAAAATATTAAAATATCAATTTCTCGAAACTTAATAATTTGCATTTACGTCAATATTCCACCGGGGAAGCGATATGTAAATATCTAGAATGAATAGAGTCCACACTCGCTCTATACTTAGAGTCCACAATGCACATTCACAATAATTGTTTCAAGTCAGGCACTCACTTAACACTTGTCCATTATCAGACATCTTCACGGTAGCACTTCAGGAATTTTAGGTATGGGCTTATTCTTGATTTCCAGACGCATGGATAGAACAGCTGAACTACTCAGTCCATCCAGCTTGGTTCTCTATCCATGTTCTGGACTAGTTTGATGAATATCTAGGGTTGATCAGACATCTCTGATTCTGGTCATCGACTCTCGGCTTCGACCGTGTTGTGCTTCATCAGCATTTTGTTGAATATGTTGAACTTGACCTCGACTCAACTGCAGTGATGCTTCGTCAGCCTCATTCCATGCACATTACCCATATCCACTCTTCACTCTTGGAAAATCCTCAGGAAGCATGCTCTGCCATACTCTGCCATCCTGATTCCATCTAGTTCAGCTAGTGCTGCATCCTCCTGGTTATCTTTATGTGCATTGTCCAATGGTGTGATCTCGTCGTTACATGGAAAACATTTAATTGTGTCAGATAACTATAAATCTGAACTTACTTTATAACAGAACATTTTCCTATTCGTGAATATTTTTTACATTTATTAAGCCTTATAATAATCCATACGTATGTTTATTCTTTCAAATAATGATTTGATAATACTAAGTTAAATAACTGGAGTCCTTATATTATATATAGAAAATATTTTTTCCTAACTGGCATCGAAATTGAATTGTATTCCAAAAAAATATCACTGGATATAATCACGAAAAATCTAATATCATCAAGTAACAAGTTATGTTCCAAAATTATAGACTATTTTTAAAACCAAAACCTAATTTGGCAATAATTGATCCAGTAAAGATTTGATTCATTCTGAAAGAAAATAGCATGCAAAAAATCGATAACTTGTTGAAAAATAAATAGGTGATCGAAATCATCGTCTTACTTCGAATCAATCAGCTCTGAATATATAAAACCTTCCTGCGCTATTATTAATCTTGTATTATTTATCTCAACATCAAGTTATTTCACTGAATACAATAGTTGAGAAATATCGTGTAATTTATAGTTTCAGGTATTTTTCTGTAATGCCACTCCATACTGTAATACCGTGTGTGAGATGGGTTTGAATCAGGGATATATACAGTGTCCTTCATAAAGATTTATTTTGAAATTCGACTTAGGCGTTAAGTTGTGTTTCAAAAAATATGAAGAATGACCTGCTCGGATGTGGTCACGTGACTTTCGCTACCTGTCAAAAGTGATATTTTTTCAAAATAATCGCCGAAAATAGGCTTATTTATTGGAATTTCAAAAATTTTTGAAGGGAAATAGTTGTCTCTTTTTCGATTTCACACCTATATCTAAAATTTTACCGTTCTATTGCAACTTTCACTTTTTGCCATTTTTTTGATAATTACAAAATTTCTGGAACATTAAAAAATTCGTAACTTCGACAAAACTAATTTTGCAATGCTCTGAAGGTAACCAGCAAAAAAAAAACTTTTGTCCAGAATTGCAAGATGGTGGTTACAGCTACAAGAATACGATTTCGAGGTAGTGTACAGACCTGGGGAAAGAATGAAGCACCCAGATGCTGTGAGTAGAAACCCTTCATCATCAGAGAAACCCTCGGAAGAGTTTATTTTCAGAATACAACCTGCCGACTGGGTTCTGTCCGGCCAGTTGATCGATAATAGAATCAAACAGATACGGGCTACCTTAATGAAACCTCCCGAAACAGATGAAGACCGCCATGTTTATAAGAACTATGCCTTACGGGATGGAAGGGTGTACAGAAAAACAGTACGAGGTATTCAGTGGGTTGTCCCTAGAGGAATGCGAAGTCAGGTGGTTAGAGCAGCACATGATGAAATGGGTCATTTTGGTACAGAGAAGACGTTATCAAGACTCTGTAATCACCACTGGTTTCCACGGATGGAAGAATATGTGGATAAATATATATCTTGTTGCATTCCCTGCTTGTATAATAAGAAGCCTACGGGCAGACATGAAGGATTTCTACATCCCATCGAAAAGCCACCGGAACCAATTTACATGGTGCACCTAGGTCCTTTTTCGAAAACAAAAAAAAATAACATGCATTTAATAGCAGTCATCGATGCTTTTACAAAAATTGTTTTTCTGAAAGCTGTTAGGACTACCAATACCAAGTCTGTGATACATCACTTTGAGGAAATCGCTAGCTGGTGTGGTAGGCTAAAGATAATAATTTCTGATCAAGGGTCTGCATTCACGTCAAAAAGTTTTCATTGCTTCTGTATAGAGCAGGGGATAAAGCACGTCACAAATGCTGTGGCTACTCCACGAGCAAATGGACAAGTGGAACGTCTCAATAGGACTATATTGAGCTCTCTTTTAACCACCTCGTCTGAAGAGACCACCTGGGATGAAAGTGTTGGAGAGGTTCAATTTGTCATAAATAATGTCAATAATAAGACGATTGGTAAAACACCGAGTGAGCTACTCTTCGGTTACAAGCCTAGAGGTAGTACCGACCAAATTCTTGTAGATGAAGTGTCTACGTTCAGAGCGGAATACGATAATTTGCTGGAAATAAGAAGAGCCGCCAGCGATAAAATTGAGAAGTCTAGGAACAAAATGAAAGAAAGATACGATAAGAAACGGAAGAAACCACGTCAGTATAAGGTAGGAGATTTGGTCCTTATCGAAAAGCAAGAGAGAGATCAGAAGCAGGTGCCAGTAGGAAAATGGTTTCACCTTTTAATGGCCCCATGGTGATAAAATCAGTATTGCCTAATGATCGTTATGTGGTCCGTGATATGGATGGGTCCCACAGAACAACTAAAAGTTATCAAAATATAATTGCCGTTGACCATATGAAACCATGGATACCAGATGGGGGAGTGTCGGACGTCACAGGAAGTGACAGTGATGGTGATGGACAAATACCACTGCCAACTGATGTTGAGAGAGACAATGTCAAGTCGTATGGCCGAATGTTTGGGAGCTCTTTATTCTCCAGCGCTAACTCACCTCCGGTATACACCAACTATGTGTCACGCATCGTCATGATAATACTTTGGTGAGAACATCAAGAAAAAAAACGAACGATTGGAGAGAAGCGAAAGATAACGATGAGAATCGGGCATTGTTAATTATGTTCTTGAATAAAATAGTTTAGTTATTGGGGAATCATTGTTTGGTGATAAAATAGTTATATAGTTTGTGTTTGAGTTTTTTTGCGAGTGAAAAGGTAGGATTTATATTTGTTGTATTGATTTGTGAACCAAAGGTTTAATCACTATTTGCTGGAATGAGTTTGAAGTTTTGTGCAAAAAAAAGGTTTTTATTAAACTCCAAATTAGAATGTTTAAATATATCGTTTAAATTGTACTTTTCCTTGGTCTTATACGTTTATAAAACAAAGGAATTCGGGTGTATGTTGCGCAACTACCGAATCAATAAGTCTTGATGGTTTTATATTGATATCGAAACACAAGGTTGTGTTTGGAGAATTTAATTAAGAGATTCAACGGTTGTATATGAGTCTTGACCTCGACGTTTAAGTTGAACCTCGTACGGTTGCTATGGAATAGCCAATCAAATCACTGGTTCATACTCGTTTATAATAACGGCCCTTAGAGATATAACGTCTAGAATTCCGACTATATTTCATGTGTTATCGATTTGCTCCACTATTCTCTATATGATTATCGATTTCTCACGGATCAGATAACCTAGAAGAGTTCTTCTATGGTACCGTGCAGCTGAGGATGAATATGGCGTCGCTTGGCATAAGTTGTAGAGAAATCATAGTTTCGTTCAAGTTATAGCGTTGTTTCGATTATTTCACTAAGTTTTATCGATACCTCACATTCCTTGAGATTTTGTGAATAGGTTAGTTGATGAATCCTTCTCTCAGAGTACCCACATGGCTCTGTTTGCTGGAGATAATGGCTTCCGGAAGTGAAACCGGAAATTGTTGTTCTCAAGTCTGAACGCCATGGGTTCACAAATATACCCAGACAGCACACAATATCTATTAGATATCTAATGGATAGCCGTATATCCACTGAATGTCCAGTCCATGAGAGATATCTAATGGACATCCAGTGGATATATTTCTTGGATATTCTGAAGAAATATTGTTTTGTGAATGGATATGATGATATAACGAATAATCAAGAGAGAGTGATGAGAAAGCTATAAAATACATTATATTGAACGATAACAAAAAGTTTTCAATGTCCTGACATATATCCAGTGGATATCCAATGGATATCCACCAAATGAAGTCGAGACCGAAGTAGCACGAACTCATCCGAGTCGGAAGTATCGGAACGCCAACGCCTCGTGGTGACCATTTTATTTTTGTTTGTTGTGTATAACGTGTGTATGCAGTGCAGTGTTTGTTATGCTGTGATTTGTTTCTGATGATTTCACAATTTCGGTGGATTTTGGATTACCTATACCTACATTGAAGTTAAGAAGTCGGTACGTGGATTCGGTTTTGGACAATAAAAGGTATTTTTGATATGTTGGATGTTTATTTTGTACCTATTGTGGAGTAGGCATCATGAACGTATATTGTCTAATTTCTCCGTCCCCATATTCACGTCATTGACATTCATTATAACATTGCAAACTGATTTTTTTTCAGATGTACCTACTTTCTTGCTCATATTGGATGAGAAGTTGTCTCTCTTTATAACTGGGAAAGGCGAAGAAGGGGAAGAAAGTATATTCATTTATAATTCTGAGATTCTGTCAGAAGTAAGTTAATTTTTTATTGTTTGAGAGATATCATGATATAATTGATTGTATTATTGAATATTACAGATGCACCTATCCTAGGCCCAAATGCTAAAGGAACCATCAAGGATTGGCTGGGATATGCTTCAGCAAGAATTATCATCACAACCCCAGTAAGTGTTATTACATCAGTGGTATTTTCTCATTCTTCCTGGCAATTTGAAAAATAAGAAATATCATCCAAATTTTTTACAGTAAGAAGAATTCAGAAGCAGGGGATGATATGATGAATGCAAGTATCTAATATGTGTTTTGTAATTATTAGTTGAATAGAGTGAACATTATTTTCCATAGTCTCATTTCATCATTATCCTGTAAAATAATATCACTATATCTATTATGAATATCGATTATATATCCATTATATATCTGATATATATTTAATAAGAATAGTTGATATCCCATGAATATCCATGGGATATCGAATGGATATTTATTATATATATCCATAGACATCCATTAGATATCCCTATATCCTGGATATAGGCGGACATATGGATATCTATTGTATATCTATAGGATATCCATCGATATCCAGTGGATATACTGGATATCCACGATGGATATCCTGTGGATGTCTAATGGATATACTGTGCTGTCTGGGTATATTGTTTTTTCTATGTGTCACTTTTCGAACAATTTCATCTCACAATTCTTGATATTTTGTATATATAGGTAAATTGATATATTCGAAATGTCAGTGGAAAATCCTTCTCTTGAAGTGCCCACAAGGCTTTGTTAACTAAAAAAATTGCAACCAGAAGTGAAACCAGAATATGTTGTTTTTGAAGTCTCATCTCTATGTTGCTTCTTTATAAACGAGAAGTAAATATTTTGCGATAATTCGTCGAGAAAATGATATTTTCCGTCATTGAACTCTTCATCATCATTCACACACCATCTTCACGTTCATGAGTTTGTAGATTCTCCCACGTCGATATCAATGTTCAGATTCCACTTGTGTGAGCTAGAGACATAATAACTTCATATTAATAAACCACGAAAATCTTCGGATAACGGAAATTACCAAACAGTTGATAACCTTCTGATTCCAGCAGCTATTTCTAGATGATGACTTCAAATATCAAAAGTCATACGTCCAATAACAGACGTCAAAGACAAACTGCCAAATGTCAGATGTGAGACGCCATACGTCAGACGTCAAATATCGGACGCCAATCGTTAGATGTCGGACACCTTACTTCAGCAACCATACCCTGTCATACGTCGAATTCCCTGTAGGATGCGCATCGGACTAGTAAACCGGTAGGATGTTTGAAACCCACCGATGTTAAACTTTTTTCATTTATTCTCATTATGACGTCAGTTATCAATGACGTGTCGTATTTCCATGCTCTCTCTCTCTCTGACGTAATGATAGAGCGCACATGAGGCCATCATCGGACACTTCAAGACAGTAGGGGGCCCAAGGAGGCACAATCCTAAGGTGGCTAAGGGGGTAAATCAGAGCCTTTAGGGGTACCAATAATGTACAGCAGAGACCTGAAAGGAACCAAGGGGGTGATAACCCATGCTACATTACCTTGATACCCGACATATAACTTGATTTTCCCGCCAACAAAAGTGGGTGGGGCTATGATGGCTTCTGATTGGTCCACTTCACAAATGATAGTTGTCATCTGTCACGTGTCAAGTCGCCATCTTGGATGACAATCTTCGAATTTTCCGCCAAACAAAGTGGGCACATCTATGACGTGAATGAAGGCTTTTAATTGGTCGGGCGGTGGGACGCTGAAGTGGGAGGCTTGGAGACAAAAGTGTGAGGAGTGGGGATGGACTAGGGGTACCGGATCTCCTACTTCCACTTCATTTCATACTTCCACTTCATTTCAAGTGCTCCAATAAGAAATATACCACAACTTCTGAACTTCTGAGAATTTGAACAGAACTATGAGGAATTCACAAACATGAATTATAATTTATATGTGGGTGAGTTTATCATCTTTCAAAGGTGAATTCATAATACAAAATATTTGTTCGTTTTAAGGTTGTCTACTGATGACTTTGTCAACCTTCTGAATATGACTAACATAGTGAACTTATGTCTATGAATCCCTACCTGATTAATAAATAAAATTTATTGTCATCAGGCCCCTTGTTCAAAAAGCTGATCTGATTTTAGTACCATTATGATGAGTGATGAGTATTCATATAATTATGGGTTTTTTGAATTGTTGACAATGTAAGATGAAATTTGTCAAATTACATGTTACAATGCTTAACAGGGCATATATGTAGGTAATTGTAGAGTCAAATCATGGTTTTCAATGCAAATGATCTTTCAACAGGATTTTAAGGACACTCACAATTTTGTTATACCGTTTCAAACAATCAGGCCTCACAATTGTGATGTGATAACCTTCGAACTAGAAGATGTTGTTGAACAGTTTATTCATTTTTCATAAAATTCCATAAAACAATTTTGGTTTTTTATAGTTCAATATTGTTCTAAACACGTTGAACTTTTGATGCATCTATATCATGTTATATTTCTAATAATAATAATAATAATATAATAATAATGTTTATTTTCCATATTCATAAGTACAATATTGATACGGTGAGAGAAACTTTATATAATTCAACTGAATATGTTCAATAAACATGAAAGTAACTCACAAGTACCTGTACGTGAGTGCAATTCTCATTGTTTATTTCCACATTAATTCATTCGGAAAATGAGTATGTACTGCAATGTGCGTAGCACAACATTTTGATGATGATTATGTTTTCAAATATGAGTATGAAAGAATATAAAAAACCTGTATACGAAAATTATAATAGGGGGACTATCATTATTTGAATCATCATGACAAGTTATCACAGTTTTACAAAATATCACAAATTTACATTGATCATATAAATATTGATCAGCTTGGAAACTATGTATAACGAAGACGATAATGAATAAACTGTATGGGTATATTGTATATATAAAATTAGTTTAACTGAGTAATGGATAACCTATAATAACTAATTTCTAAAACAATTTGCTAATCACAATAAATTATCACAGTAATTCATATAATTATGTATTATTTTTCATATCTATAATACTATTGATTGTTTGTCTACCTAATGACATTATGAATGTTTTCAGTCTATTTTTAAATTGACCAATAGAATTTAATAATCTTAATTCGAGAGGAAGATAGTTATATACTCTTGGTCCAATGAAATTGATCATGATATATATTTTTGATTGAGTGTTTATTTTTGTGTATAAAAAGTGAGACTTTTGAGAAATATAATTGTCTCAAATCGAAAATATTTGATTCTTCATACAACGCATATGTCGAGTGAAGACGATTTTTTTTATATATTATTTTCAAAAATGTTTTCTGTGTAACCTTGAGTTATATAGTTATATATAGTTGATTCATATGATCCTCATTCACTTTCAACAAATATCAATTTCATGTTATTTGCGCGTCATGAAATACCATACTTACTGTTGTATTATGTCCAATGTGTATGTATCTTCAGTATTTTAGAATTAATAGGTTTATGTTGAGTTTATGTAATGTTTTGACATTCATGTCCTGTGATCCCATGTATTTTAGCACATGACAATTGACAGAACAGCTTCATCGCAGTTACCACTCGTCACCACCCACAGACATCTCCTCTTTGACATTCGATGGCCTCGAGACCTCAACACTTTTGAATCATTAAACATCTTCGAAAGTACTGTGTGATTTTCTTAATCTTTAAAATAACCTGCGAACATAGCACTCACACAGGAGTATTATTCATTTAGTTTATTCCCCTACATTTTGAAGAAAATAAGAATATTGCAATTTATTTTATATCCACAATGTTTACATTTCTGGAATTCAACCTTGATAGTAAACAAAGACTTGAAGTTGCCTGATGTAGGTCGCTGTCATTCGCAAAGATCTAAAGTATAAATGTGGTTCTGTGGTAGAAGAGTCTGAGGAGTTAAAGATCCAATGATCCTAACCGTAGTCCTGTCATGGTGATAGGTTTTGTGGTTCTATGATACATAGAAGGTTCAGTTGATCAAGTTGGCTCGTTAAAAAAAAACTGAATCCACAACTGTGTCAAGGTGTGTTGCGCATTTGATAGTGTTTTTTAAGCAGGCGTGATTAAAAAAATACTTGGTTGGGTGATTAGATGGCTTTTTATCTATTGATGAGGTGGGCGATGATAATGATAAAAATGAGCAGATTTAAATTTATCCTCGGGGCGAGCTGTTCCACCATTATTGGGAAGGTGAGTCTGGAAAATTCCAAAATGAAATTTTAACGTGGATATTAACCTGGCGATCTATATTATCATAGATCTGCTGGCCTTTTTCGTGTGTACCATCTCACCCTGGATTTCATGCGAAGATTCTTCGGGATCAGCAGGCTATAGGGGCTCTTCCGGGAATCTACACGAGCCGGCTCACTTCTGTGCAGGAATTTTTTACCTAGGTCAGCCATTTTGTTCTCCAAAAAAGGCTATGGATTTTGCTTGGGTTCCAAGACCGGCTGCACACTGGCTTCCAGGATAGAATATACAGAGGATACCATCAATGCCTAGATTTGTCTCCGGGATCTCCCTATCCTAACGGCAGTACTCCTGGGTGGTGCCAAGCCTACACTTTCTGTTTCGAATTTCTACATCTGTGGAACTTTGTGGGCCCGTCTTCAGCCCTACTTCTTGACTGGGTTTTAGGGCTGGTATCAGCTGCTTTAGGTCAGAACTTTCCAGATTCATGAGAGTTATTCACCATAATTTTTTTATGTGTTATAAAAAATCATCAGGCATCACGGTTATTCAATTTATAAGTTACCACTCGAAAAAAATTTAAAAAACATTATTACATATTCATTTTATCATAACGGGATGGTTATGACAATAAGTTAGTCTCACACAAATATGTGAACTCATATATTGGCCAATATAGGATGGAAATATTAGTATATCAAGTATGGAGAACGGTAAGGATTTTATACCGATCGAAGACAATTGTTTGTCTGAGATCGGTTACCCTTAACGTTCGACATGCTTATAACGTTTTTTAAACGATTGATACCATTATACATTATAAAACTAAATTGAAATTAAGAGAATCTTCAACTCGACGGTAAGTGAATTACTTACCGTCGAGTTGGAGTACTTGTCGAGTTGGATCACTTACCGTCGAGTTGCTAGTAAATGTCACCTACTGACGTGAAATCTGTCACGGTAAACAGTCGAAAATGATCGATCGTGCGAAAAGGTATTTAAGAAGTGATTAATTAATTACTGATGTCATAACTTATAAGTGGAATATCACTTAACAATTTCACTTTCTCTTTTTAATTCGTACAAGTATGGGATTTCATTGAACAATGTGGTTCATCTGAGACTTTTCTTTGGAAAAACATTCCTCAGTTTTCGCTTATATAAACTGCAGTGGCGCCTAACAATTGAAACAATGAACCCCAGTTTTCATTGAACTCACACCCAGCCGGCTAACAGCAGAGCTGCCGTGCTTTATAACTGTACCCTATATGGACCAACAGTCTTAGGACTTTGAGAATTACAGGTAAGTCTGATTATAGAAAAACCAGGGTAACGTTATATACTCACTGAGGGTCATCCATCATTATATACTCTTACTCAAAACTAACCATTTTCTTTATGGGTATAACATCAGCAACAACTTCAACAGCAGCCAATCATCATATTATGCATGGTATCCAAATCAAACAAGAGACAGGCAGGACAACTCAACAGGTGTAGAATAACAGTTATTGCCCCATTAGCGATAATATGGGTTGAAATTTGGGAGGCTTCAAACCATGTCCCAGTAGGACGTTTCTATAGTATATATATTTTTTTCTGCTGTAACACCGTTTCATTACTTTTATATTTTCAGAAAACTAGTATATTTACCAGCTACAGTGTGTAAAGTGTTTTTTTCATCAAATGAATAGTCTGAAACCGAACTCTATTCTCACTGAGTTCATTTTGTACCTGATTGTATGATTTGTTTTTGCCTGTAGATCTTATCTATTTAGTTAATTTGAATGAATCCTGTTGAGATGAAAAATTAGTATAAAGTGAATAACATCTGTTTGAAGTAGCTTGTATTCATGTCTAGTCTAAGGGGCGTAATTGAAGACTATACCTCCTCAATAACTTGATATCTTGGTCTTATTATCTGACCCCTGGCTTACACAAGGGATTGCATTGCATGGATTTACTCTTTAAACCTTTTTCACCAAAGCCACTCTAGTGCCTTTCAAAGAACTTCTTGTTCTGGAAGAAAGTTGAGCATACCACTTCCTAAAAATTTGGCGCTAGATGCAACCGCTCTAAACTAAATAGAGAACCAAGCCCTGAAGCTCTTCGTAGGATTCTTCACCAAAAAAAGATAATGATTATTAGTGGTTAATGAATTTGAATAATAATGAAAAATAGTGCAAACTGTGCGACCTCGTATTCGGCCCTAAGGTCCGAGGTATCGGCTAGCTATTTCAGTGGAGAAGGGAGGGTTCTTTAATTTGGGCGCCAGGTAATTTATACCTCCACCTATGCCCACGGGACAATCTCTGATTTACTAATTACCAAATTAAATCAAAGCAGGAAACCAAATGAAAGAAACGCTAGGCAGATCCAATTCATATATATGATTTTAATGAATTAACATTGAAAATATTCAAGTATCAAAATCCCACCACTACACAGCTTGTGGGGACTCAAATCTTTCTATATTAAAAATACAAAGGTGCCAATACCGAAAAAAAAAAAATTGGCCAGATTCACGAAAAAACCATATGTTAATAGACGGGGTGATGAACGCGTCGCTTGAGCTCAGGCGCAGTCGCGGTTAATCCCGCATCAACAGGGAAATTACAAACTGATTGGACTTCGTAAATGAGGCGCAAAGAAAATCAACCCAAGTTACAACATAAGATTAACGCCAGGAGAATCTGAATACAAAATTCCACACCTCCGGCAGGTGTACTTAACATTAGTCAAATTAAGATGTTACATCATGTATAACCTATAGACATAGAAAATACTACAACTAATCCACTTAGCTGCCAAGTTCCCTAATCCGGGCTAGCGTTAGTAGATGTTTCTCGCCGATTCTAGACCTCCTCCCAAGGTCACACACCCCCACGTGGCCTTGGGGGTCAATGACCTTGGGGGGTCAATGACCTTGGGAGGAGTGACCTTGGGAGGAGTGACCTTGGGGTGAATGACCTTGGGATGAGTGACCTTGAGAGGAGTGACCTTGGGGTGAATGACCTTGATGCGATCTTGGGAGGAGTGACCTCGAGTTGGCGACCTTGAGAGGAGGGTGCCCTTGGGAGTTGCTGTGGCCTTGAGAAGAGCGCGTCCTTGAGGAGGGCTTTCTTTTTTCTGTGAGCGTGACCTTGTGTTTCCACACCCCTGAAATGGGAGGGGGTGCGACCTTGAACACTGCTGCTGCGTGCGCATGCGCCATTCCCCCA
The DNA here is from genome assembly GCA_029955515.1 of Chrysomela aeneicollis. Taxonomy (NCBI): domain Eukaryota; kingdom Metazoa; phylum Arthropoda; class Insecta; order Coleoptera; family Chrysomelidae; genus Chrysomela; species Chrysomela aeneicollis. Next base: position 13,991,414 of record JARUHQ010000021.1, on the reverse strand, counting down.
CGAGAGCTCAAGATCGCGTTGGTGAGAGTGGGGGAGTTCCTATAAATTGGCGATTCAGTGCTATTGTTGTCACAAGCAGTAGCAGCAGCATAACTATCAATCAATAGAAATAAATATTGACTCGTAAAGCGTGCGTGTGTCCTTGCGTGATAACGAGTGTTATTTTTATGTAAGTAAATTCCTATATTCTATATATTCTTTTGTACTCTCTTTCACGTGTTTAATCTAGAGATGGGTTCGCCTAAAATTGATTTTTTTGAGGTTTTGGTTCGGTATGCTGTACGAGACACACGTGTCTCAGTTTACTCCTGTGAAATAGTTTAAATTTCCACTGAAACACCATCGAAGCCGAAATAAAAGTGTCAAAATCACATTACCCTCGCTACAGTGCAATTTACCTGTGAAATTCTGAACTACCTGACATTTGTGAGTAGAGATTTATGGAGTAGAGTTCCTTATCTTTCCCTGTTATTCGTTTTTTTTTATAACAATTCTGAATTCAGTAAACAGTAGCCATGGTTTCACCTGTTATCTGCGGAGTGTGCGCCAAGCCTATTAATCTGTCAGCTGATCTACACAGGCAGTGCTCAGTTTGTCTCTGCATCGCGCACGATACGTGTGCCAATTCTGCAGTGAGCACTCGTTGGAAATGTCCGAAATGCTTCGAATCCAAAGAACCACTCAACATAACACATTTTGACCAAATAATGGGTCAATTTAAAAGCATCATGCATGCTGCGAATCTAATATTGCCCAACTTCAGAAAGAAAATGAGTCCCTGAAAGCTAATGTAAATCGTCTTGAAGCTGAGCTGAAAAACGTAATAGTCGATTCCCAATATGAGTTACGAGAACGCCTGAAGCGTGAGAAAAATATTATTTTGATGGGCTTAGCTGAACAAGACAGGAATGCGGACCGTAATGTCGTGAATGCTATTCTAGATTCAGTGGTACCGTACGCTTCATCTCAAATTCAAGATATTACTCGTTTTGGAAAAGCAGTAAATGGTTCACGCCCTGCCAAAATCAATCTACTCTCCTCCGATATTGCACTCGAAATTCTACGAAACAAAAATCGACTCTCAAAGACTCAGTACCCTAATATCTCTCTGAGGTCTGATCTAACCCCACAACAGCAGAAAACACTATCTGAACTTCGCACCGAGTTGGACAAACGCATACAAGAGGGAGAAAAAGATATCACAATAAAATATATTAAAAACCGCCCTCAAATAGTGAAATCTTCAAAGAGGGCTCGTGTCGAGGAAAATTCCCCAAAAAGAAACTCCAAAGTAGTAAGGCAGGGTGGTTCTAGCATAGAATAGCAACCACTTAGTATAATTTCATGGAATATGCAGGGTTACCAACATTCTCAAGAATTCTTAGAAACCCACCAGCACGAATTTGATGTACTATTCTTCTGTGAAACTTGGCTTTTGAATGACCCAGTGGATATTCCTCTTCTGAGAGACTTCCATATGTTTTCATCTCACGCAATAAAAGAAAAATCTTGGGGCCGTGCCAGTGGCGGCTTGTGTGTTTTCGTTAGAAAGGAGATCAGTGTCAAAATTTTAGACAAATCACCCTGGTGGATTCTGTGTTTACTTTCTATGAAAAACTTCACCGTTATAATTGGTTTTGTATATTTTAGGCCCTCTCTTTCTATCGATACTACATTAGAACTTTTTGAAATTTCATTATCGAATATTGTAGAGCAGTACCCTGACACTTGTTTTATACTATGTGGCGATTTCAATTGTAGGATTGGTGCTCTAGGTATTATAGCAGAAGAAATGTTAGAAGGCACTGTTCTGCACGAGAAAAGGTATAGTCTAGATAATCATATTAACAGTAGAGGTCGTATTCTCTTGAACTTCATGGATTCATATTCCTTAAGTCTACTAAATGGTCGCACTCCTGGTGATAGCCCTGCTAACTTCACCTTTTTCAGCCACTTAGGTCAGAGTGTTGTTGACTTAGTTTTTGTGAATAGCAACTACCTAGAGTATGTCCACGATCTCACTGTACTAAATGACATCATGATCTCTGATCACTTTCCGATTTTGCTAACACTTAATTATCAGATGCCAACCCACGTCAGAGCGCTGGATAGTTATAATATCCGTTCCTTGATTTGGGACGATAGCATTTCATCCCACTTTGGAAACGAAATGCGCTGGTCTCCAAGAAATAGGTTTATTTTATGCCCAAATGTATCATATGAAAACCTCTGCTGCGCGATACACGAAACAGCCGATAACCTTGGACTGTTACATGACTTCCGTATCAAAGGACAAACAACGTCAAAGAATAAACCTTGGTTTGATAAAGAATGTAAAGCTGCAAAATCCGCTTTGAAAAACAAACTAAGAATCTGTAAAACAAATAATTTCTCCTCTGCTACGAAATCTGAATTGTTGAAAGCCAAATTGTTCTATAGAAAACTGATAAAACAAAAAAAATATTCTCACGAAGTTTCAGTAACAAATTCCATAAGCAATGCTCGGAATCCTGAATTCTGGAGCTCTGTGAAGGCACTGCGTTCTGAAATACGCGTGTGTGCTTTGGGAGCCTCTGAATGGGAATTTTTCTATGATTCGATTTCTACCCCAAAAATTCTCGACAACTCCCTATTTTTTGACGCGCAACATCCACTATTGGACTGTCCTATATCACTGGACGAAGTTTCACGTGTCATAAGCGAAAGTCACAACGGCAAGTCCCCCGGGGAGGATGAAATAACATATGAGTTTTTCAAGCACCTGCCAGAGAACTGGCTTCATTACTTATGCTCCCTTTTCAACAGAATTTATGAAACAGGGCTAATTCCATCCGCCTGGGGCGAAGTAGTTATGACTATGCTGCACAAAAAAGGTATTGTTGGAGACCCTCTAAATTATCGTGGTATTGCTCTCATGAACTGCTGCTTGAAGCTATTCACCTCAATTCTGAAAAACAGGCTATCGTACTGGAGTGAAACCAATAAAATTGTTCCCGAGTGCCAGGCTGGTTTCCGTAGATCACGTGGTTGTACCGACCATGTCTTCACCCTGAACTCCTTAATTCAATTACAACTACGCCTGAAGAATCGTGACTTATTTGTAGCATTCATAGATTTTAAAAGAGCCTTCGACTCCGTTGAACACAAACTGCTTTGGCAGAAACTTTTCTCTGCGGGAGTGAGCTCTAATTTCATTCGCGTTCTGAGGAACATTTATAATATTGCTTCGTTCCAAGTCAAAGTCAACCAACAGCTAACTAAAAAATTCGATGTTTCTTCAGGGGTTCTCCAAGGGGAATCACTCAGTCCCAGTTTATTTTCGCTTTTCATTGCCGATATTGAATTTTTTTTTCGCGATCGTGGTTCTAGAGGAATATCTGTAGATAGTCAGAATGATATAGTCGTTCTACTGTATGCTGACGATCTAATTATATTAGGCGACTCACCGATTGATCTCTCTAGGAAGCTAAAAATATTAGAAGAATACTCTTACCTTAATGCGCTATCTGTCAACACCTGCAAATCCAAAATAATGCGGTTTTCAAAAAGTGGCTTCAAGAAAGTCTATGATTATCGTTTTCTCCTAAATGGCACTGAGATTGAAATTGTGAATAAGTATACGTATCTTGGTGTTGAATTTGTTTCTTCCTCTTTGTTTAGAGAAATGGCACACACGTCGGTATCAAAAACTAAGCAGGCATCCGGTACTGTATTTTCACTTCTCTGTAAAGGTAATGTAAACTCATGGGAGGCTAGAAGCCACTTGTTTGACTCGATTGTTGTGAGTACCTTAGCTTCCTGTATGCCAGTATGGGCACTACGCTATACCGATATAATTGAGAGGGTCCAGGTTGGGTTTTTCAAGCGGCTGCTCAGGCTTCCCCATAACACACCGGATTTTTGTGTCCGACTTGAAACAGGCAGAATCCACCTATCATTCACGGTTTTCAAACACTCCCTGACTTGGCTTGTGAAAATTTTACAAATGGGTGAAGAAAGATTTCCAAAAAAATGTTTTCTTAGACTATTTTCGACTCCATGTCAAGACGTTAGGTACAACTGGGCCAGTCAACTACGTATGTTTTTTGACTCAATCAACTGCGTAGATCTATATAACCAGTTAGATCCATGGCTACTCAAAAGAAACACGCAATATCTCTTGGATAAATATAAACAATTCTGCTATGAGTCAGATCTGAACAAATACGCCACTTCCAGATACTCTCTCTTCAGGGGGATCATATCAAATAGTGCCCATTGCACATCAAACTACCTGTCCTTTAATTGTTCCATACATACAATTAGAACTATTGCACAACTACGACTTTCGTATGCGAAAGAATTGAGAATAACCCATAAAAATATTCACTATCATGTCAATCTAACTGAATTATGTACGCTTTGTAATCTACAATTACCCCAGACACTGGAACATCTATTCTTCACTTGCCCCATCTCAAATTCTCTGAAACCTGAATGTCGCTTCCTACAAAATATGACCTCATTGAGAGATACTCTCACCAACATCACTCTGACCGAGGCCAAAATTATCTGTCAATTCACGAGGGAAGTTATGAGACTACGATCTTTTATAATCAATGAATAGATTAAAGCAATACTGATTTTTTCGTTTTGTTGTTTTTGTGTGCTTTATGGATACGATCAACACACTGTTGTATTACATTTTTAATTGTTTAAGTTATGAGTGTAAGCTAGATATGCTCGATGGTAGGAGCTTTTTTTTTCTTTTTTTCTCTTCTTCCCAGATGAAGTACTATTTTAATTTTTTTTTTTAGGAACACTGAACATTACCAAACTCTTGTTATACATTATATTTGTAAGAAACAATAAATGAAATGAATGAATGAATGAATGAATGATTTGATCGCGATCAATAATCAAATCGCTGAAGGGTATGAATTCACCAAGTAAGTGCTGATATCATCGCTGGTCTTGAATAAGCCTTATCTGATCAAGAAAATGACAATATTTGAAACTAGATTTGGTAGATCTGCCACCGTTATATTATTAGATGAAGAAAGTGGGGAAACTGTGAAAAGTTGGTTGCCCAAAAGAGTTTCAGATGTGATTGAAGAAAGCGATCTCCATTTGATCAACTCCCGCGGGCTTTATACAATAGCATACCTGGGACAGAGTGAACCATCATATGCTGGCGCGAAAACGCGAACGCTTATGAGGTTCGGCATAAAAGAAATACCCCTTAGCGAGACTTCGCCTCAGTAATTAATTGAATTATTTTTATGATTAGTTTAGTATTAGTGAAAGGGAGTTTAAAGATTATATGTATATAGTAGTTCTTACATTCTCGCCACCCTCGTCGTCGCATTTACCATTTATGGTGAGTAGTTTTTTTAAGCTGAGGGTATGAGCTATGTAATATGAAACGTATTTGTCGAATTATCTCCTGAACTCTTTTTTTTTATTATTTATTTGTAGACTTCTAAGGATATGTGGATGCACTATTCTAGCCAGTTTTGGCCAGCTGCTGAAGACCTCGAATCAGCAGTCAGCAGACTTAAATGTGAACTCATCGATTTGGAGCGTGATTCACTCCATGCAGCCAACTATGATATGAGCGCATGTTTCAATCAAGAACGAGCCCGAGAGATTTTAGCGGATGCTGATCGATATAAAATCGGTCATTTTCTATGCAGTCGCCTAGAACACGGGAGTATAACTTTGGAGCAGTTTCTTGAAGAAATGGTGAAGGAGGGTTTGAAATGCTTCCTTCATGATTTAGTTGAATTCCTACCAACTACCATCATCGAAAAATACGGTTTGAGGGAAGCTTCAGAAGAAGAAGAAGGTGGAGAAGGCGAAGAAGGCGAAGAAGGGGAAGAAGAAGTTGGGGAAGAACAAGAAGGTGGCGGGGTACAAGGGGGTGCCTAGTATACTCTTATAGTCTTTAGACTCACTATTTCAATCATTGTACATAATAGGAAAAATAAAACATTATTCGACATTTTACATCTTTTATTATCAGAAAAAAAATCTGCTACAAATATATATCTTAAACTATGGTGGTAGTGATTCATCTGATCATAGCTTCATAATTCTTCGTTCACACGCCCATCTGTATAGAGCCATCTAGAGCGCTATATGTCATGACCGCGTCATGTAGAATGAGCGCATACACTCTTGTATTGGCTGGAAATTTTGATTTGCGAGTCTCAAATTCCAATTTGATATCTACTGTTGAGGATTTCATGGCGTCAGCTTGATGGCTGCAATCGATGATAAATAATGGGTTCTTCCTGAATTCTTTTATACCCATCATCGGCTCACTCATATCTTTACCGTAGTAACTCTTTTGGAAATTTTCGTAAGCATAATAGGCTATAGCATCCAACTTCCTATCGAATTCTAAATTCCACCGCTCGTATGGGTATACTTCTGAATTCAAATACACTCGAATATTATTAATGTCAGCATTAATGAATTGGGTGGCATCTTGAGATACATCATCCGTATTAGTAGATTTCTGGAATCCTATGATAATGTATCGCGGTCGCTCGAAGCTGTTGGTAGTTTTGACAGCCCAAATGTCTGAAGATGTTTCACGGATAGCTGGTAACTCATACAAATCCCACATCCTATATGCTATTTTTATCTTCGCAGTGGAACTTTTATTGATGCGATTCAATAGTTTGAGTTTTTGTTTATCTGACGGCATGATATGCCTTATTCTCCATTCAATCTTATCAATTTCTATTTTCGCATTAACTACTCCCATGTAGGAGTTTTTGAATGAGCGAGCAATGATTAGTATCAACTTTCGTTTTATATTCAAGACACCCTTATTATAGTCCTCAGCGAATCCCATCAAGTATTTGAGTGGTAATTTTCCGCTGAATACGTGATTGATTTTGTCTAGGATCGGTTGATTATCATCATCAATTCCCCAACCGAGGGTCTCTAGAAATTTTTTATTCGATTCCCCATAGGAGATCATACATTTCATAGCTGTAGTGATGCCTGGTTTTCGAATCATACACACTTGTTCGCCACCCATCTCATAGCGAATTTCGTCGAAGAGGAATGCTAAAGCATTATTGGATAAATAGCAATCTGCTGTGAAATCATCTGGTATGAATTTTCCTTCGATGTAGATGTAGCTCTCTGCGATATCTAATATCAAATCTTGAAAGTTGACATCTATTCTTATTTCGTCAGAGTTCTTGAATGATGGTGAACCATATGGTTTGTATGTGTGTTCATGCAGGCTGATTAGGGAATGATCGAATATTGGTTCATCAAACACTTCCAATTGGAGGCTAGTAGAAGTTGTGGAAACCATCTCTATTTTTTCTGTAGCACTTTCAGTCCGATAGATTTCAAGAAATCAATATCGCTCTCAGATAGGTTATGATGCCGCCTTGTCTGATTGAGACGTCGATTGCGAATGAATCCGCGACCGCGTTTACACTTCTTTTTATTATTTCTGCGGTCATTATGGGGTGTGGGAATGGATATGCGCTTTGATTGGTTACCGAAGCAGAACCCCATCTTTTCTCTGCTATTTTTCGAGATCAATCTAGTTGTTTCAGTTCAAGCTTCACAATAATCTTCTCTCCTCGGAAATCGACCAAACAATTTTCATCATCCAAAATTCTCAGTGTAATGTTATCGATAGACTGACGTCCGGTCGGGCTGATTGGTAGATATATAATGTTTTTCGGTTCCTTCGACAGCTTATATCCAGGATCCACATTGATGTCGAATTCATACAACGTGTGAACCTCTTCCCCATTCAGGTACGCCCCGCTCGTGATATTGCAATCGTTGCGTATTAGGCGAACTTTAATAATTTTCACCGGCTTGGTGGATTTATGTAGAAAGTTGGATGGGTAGAATTTTTGCTCGAAACCCAATACTTCGGCTATGGAATTCTCAACTGACAACATAATTCCATATGAAGATTTCATTTCACACATTAGAGTTGTAACCTTTTCTTATTTCTTAGCTGATAAGAACAATAAGAGGTGACTATCCCATTAGCTTTTGTCTAGAGAGCATGGTGGTCGGAGTTATCAATTATATAATCTCGTTAAATTTTATACGTAGAATTTGAACAACAACAAAAAAAATTTGAATCTACCCTGGCGCCACTTGACTTATTTCAATTGAGATTTCAAGATCAAGTTCAAGTCAAGAAAACTAGATCTCAATGAATATTCTGTAGGAAAAAATACTTAGTTGTTTATACATTTTCATATTGTCAAATACATAATGATTTGTTTCTAGAGGGGTGGGAAATATGCAAGAGTCACTGGAAATTCCCCAGATAATTACATATATTTACAAAAAAAATAAATAAATGACAATTCTTGTTGGTTGAAACTGATGTTGTTAGATAGAAAACAATTTCATGTTGAATCCGACTCAGGCTATTGAATATGAACGTATTATCTCATTGATTAAACATCATATAAAATGTAGCATTTGCACAGTACTGGGCAGAAGCTTACGAATATGAAAATATATGGAGTGTGATACCGGAATAAAATTGAGTGTTGTCGGTGTGATATAGGTGTGGTATTAATAATAATAAGAAAAAATGATAAAAAAAAAAAAAAGTATATATATATATCTGGCCTGTGTTCTAGTAGTTCTCGTCCGACTTCAAACTCGCATTCCAAGACAGGTCTCCAATCAACACCACTCTCGGGAAGACAAAAAAAAATCGATTACAGGACTTCAGATGGTTGGTCCAGTTTCATCCCCAACTGATTGAGAAATCAGAATGTGCCTCGATGGTTTATTTAATGGGCGACTCCTACGGTCTCACCTACAACCCTAAATAACAAAAGTTATTTCCCATACTCTACAGATATCCGTGAAGGTAAGGTTACTCACCCCTTTAAAAAAGGAGGGCCTTGTAGAAACAGAACAACAACCAGAAAAAATAGATCGAGAAGTCCCCATGAAATATGTAAAAGATTTTCCCATAAAACTTTGGAATTCCGTTGCCTTTGACAACTAAAATGAAACTACTGTTTGTAAATTCCAAAAAAAAAACAAAAATTACTTACAATTTTCAAAAAAAAATATATCGGCACGTGGTCAGTTATCCAAAAGAATTTTATCTATATATTTCGGGTCCATACAAAATTATTCAAACCACATCAAGCATAACGAAGATGGAAACCTGAAAAACCTCAGCCTCTTCAAATGCTGGAAAACCGTGGGAAAAAAGAAGGTTGCTACAAATCCCGAAAATTTCGGCCAAGACCTCTTGTCCTTTTCTCACACCAAAATCGAATCCCTTTCAAACTCTCGAAGCTCCATTTCTCATCTTTTCTCCCCTCTCCTCTCGAAGATAGCTGACCGGACTCCGAGAACCGTGATAACCGACGGTGTTGCCATCTACATTCTGAACTATTCATCACAGAATATTGAAAATTGGGAAAGTCAACGGAAATATCCCACTTATGAGATTCAGAAAAGTGAAAGAACACCCCAGTGACATAGAAACTACAAGAACACACACATTTGCAGGACTCATTACATACTTCAAACAGGTAAGTTCCTTATTTATTTTTATGTTAAATATTTCAGCTGATTTCTAATGATTCATTTCTGTATTCTTTAGGATCTTCAGGAACCAAATATATGATGGACTAGACAATTTGAAGGATGCCTCAAGTATAAGAAGCTGTTGTAAGATTTCTCAAAACTCCTAGATACATCAATCAACAGATAAAAATAATATACTTAGTGTCAGTTTCCTAATCTCTACATGATGATTATGGTATCGTCTTCTGAACTTTGCAGGTAATATTCACTTATATTATTTAACTAAAATATGTATTGTAACTGGAGAATTTATTTACTGAATAAATATTTGGAAGCATATTTTCCTTTAGTTACTGTCATTCGTTGTGAAATTGAATCAGCGCCATCTCTTATTGAATAGAGGAACTAAGGTGATATGGAAGATAAAAGAATCATTCATTCAACCAATATTTGAAATGAAGAGTGCTGCCTATAAAATACCAAATGCAGATACCTTTCGCATTATAAGGTAATTTGCAAATGTTACACCACACCCTTCCAAAAAAAAATAAAAAATTAGACTGTGAAGGCTAAATTTTTTGTTTCTTCAATTCAACATTTCAAACCAAATCATTTCTTGCAAATGCAAAATAGTAACTACGTGTACCATACGTCCAATTAAGGAGCCTATTCCGGGAAAAGTCCAAATTGGTAAAGGGTCAAAGATCGGTAAAGGGTCAAAAATCGGTGAAGGGTCACATATCGGTAAAGGTCGATGCATAGCATGAAATAGATGGTTCGAATATGATTCATGATACATACATGATCTAAAATAATGCAATGATATCTCTATAATTACAATACTATACTAATACATATAACTACATCAAAATTATGTACATAGTGGAATACTAGAGCGAACACACTAAACACTCTTTATGGTGGCCAACCTTATAAGAGTTGATTATTTCAACGCAATATCATTTCATTACAATATTGTAACTGTTCATTATGTAATTACTTCAACAGAGAGTTTACCCAACTGACACGTCCTCATTGGAACCTAGGTAAGGCTTTAAATCCTTAACATGCCAATCACCCCCTGGTGAACCATTGGCGTTTCTCAATGAGTAAACTAGTCGTGAAACTTTCTTCACAATTGTACAAAGTACATATTTAGGTGCCAGTTTAGCAGTAAACTTGGAGGCGGCATCCGAAAGAACTTTATTTCTCCTCCATACCTTTTCTCCTATTTCAAACGACTTATCTCGCCTGCGAAGATTATATTTATTGGCGTTCTTTTCATAGGAGCGATGCAAATTTCTACGAACTTCTTCAAAAACATCCTTCAGAGAATGAAGTTCAGCTGCATAGAAGTCTCGATCTCCTGGAAGTACTTCGAAATCATCTGTGGACTGCATTTCACCGTAATACTTCCCTGATAAAGGGACATGCCGAGCAAAATTCAAGAAGCAAGGCGTATAACCTGTAACTTCATGGCGAGATGTATTAATTGCGTGCGCAATTTGTGAAAGTTGCAAATCCCAATCTTTATGATCATCAATAAAACATCTTATTGCGGTACCAATAGTTTTGTTCATCCTCTCCACAAAGTTTACTTGGGGATGATATCGTGCGTTGTACCAAATCTTTTGCACTTGGTATTTTTCGCACAAGTTCCTGAAGACGGTACCAGCAAACTGGGTGCCATTGTCGACCATAATGAATTGTGGGACTCCAAATACGAGAAACACATAATTCTCCACAAAGTGAACTATATTTTTCGCAGTTGCTTTGCGCATCGGAAAAGTAATGGTGTATTTGCTGAACCAATCGCCAAGAACCAGAAGATAGGAATTACCTTTACTGGAACGAGGAAAAGGTCCCATTATATCCGCAGCGATAACTTGCCAAGGAAAATCAACAGATTTCTCCGAGCCCATCAGACCAAAACGTCCTGAATTGCTTATTTTTTGTGAAGCACATACTTTGCAAGCACGCACATATTTTAAAACGTCTTGCCGCATCTTTGGCCAATAATACAATTCTTGTACTCGAGCTATAGTTTTAAAATATCCAAAATGACCACTAGTGACAGTGTCATGTGATGATTTAATGACTTGTTGCCTCTGAGACTTAGGTACTAAAAGCTTCCACTCCTGAATATTAGATTTCAATGGTAATGAAGATGGTATGTATTTAAAAACCCTTTCATTTTCAACTTTCCATTGAGGATATTGTTCGGATTCATTCGAAATTTTTCGTCTCATTGAATTATACCAAGGATCTGGTGTATCAGAATTTATATTTATCAAATTAATATCATTAGAATCATGTGGAATTCTTGATAATGCGTCGGGTACTATATTTGATGAACCTTTCCGGTGTTTCAGATCAAAGGAATACTGTCTCAATTTAACCGACCATCTCGCGAGCTTTCCTGTTGGATTTTTCATGTTGTTGAGCCATAACAAAGAATAGTGATCGGTTATTATGGTGAAATGGGTTCCCTCTACATACGATCGGAATTTTTCAATACAAAATATCACGGCCATAAGTTCTCTCTGGGTTACTGTCCAATTCCTTTCAGTCTTGGTCAGAGATCTACTAGCATAAGCTATTACCTTTTCATCACCGTTGAAATTTTGTGTTAATATACCGCCTACTCCAGTATCACTAGCATCACATTGTATGGTGAATGGTTTTGTGAAATCAGGACTACACAAAATTGGAGCTGAAACTAAAGCTTCCTTAATCCGAATAAATGAAATTTCCGCATCGTCAGTCCATGAAATGGATTGATTCTTCTTCCTACCGGTCAATAGCGCATTTATAGGTGAAATTAGAGTTGAAAAATCATTTACAAATCTGCGATACCATGAACATAATCCTATAAAACGTTTTACTTCGGTTGCAGTTGTAGGCCGAGGGTAATTAACCATGGTAGTTATTTTTTCTGGATCTGTTCGTATTCCTCTTTCATCGATAACAAAACCTAGGTATTTGAGGGAAGGTTTGAGGAATTCGCACTTTTTCAAATTAACAGTTAATCCTGCTTCTTCTAAACATGTCCTAACTTCGACCAATAATTTGAGATGTTCCTGTAATGTAGATGAAATTATAATAATATCGTCCAAGTATGTGAATACATTAGGTTCAAACTTTGGACCGAAAATAGCATCAATTAATCTACAAAGTGTTTGAGCTGAGTTCCTCAAACCGAAAGGAACCACTTTGAAATGAAAGAGTCCTCTACCAGCAACACTGAATGCAGTTTTCTCACGGGAAGCTACGTCTAGAGGAATTTGCCAAAATGCTTTACGCAAGTCGATAGATGATATATATTTCGCATTGCGCAACATACTCAGGATCCTATCTACGCGAGGTAATGGATAACTATCGTGCTTCGTTAATTCGTTGAGTTTCCGCCCATCAAAACACAATCGCATTTCTCCGTTTCCCTTCTTAACTAAGAGTACCGGTGAACACCAGTCACTTTGCGAAGGCTCAACAACTCCCAAACTTATCATTTCATTCAACTCTTTATTCAATATTTCCATCATATAAGGTGACAGAGGATACTGTCTCTGACGAACTGGACGCGCATCTCCCGTATCAATATGCAAGCTTATTTTATTTGTACGCCCTAATCTGTCCTCACCACTAATTCTTGAAAAAGAAGCTATTATATCCTCGACTTGGGTCCTCTCATTCCTTGTTAAATTGTCTAGAGTACATAAGTCATTATTTGATTCAAAATTAGAAAAATTACCAACAGTATTTATGTCAACGCTGCTCATAGTGCTATGAACGTTCCAAGTACCTGCTTCGAAATTTAAAATAATGCCAAACTGTTTCGCAAAATCGCTGCCTAGAATAAATTGTTGCTGAATCGAAGGTACGACTAAAGCTCTCACCAAACGACATGAATCCCCTACGCATAAAGGTAAGTCTACTGATCCCTTAACGGTATTCTTAGTCCCATCTGCTGTAGAGATATGCCTGATGAGCGTATTCTGCGACGAAACATCTAGTCCTAGTTGTGTGAGGTAGTGCACACCTTCACTTCCAATTATACTCACAGTAGAACCGGAGTCGAAAAGAGCTGTAATCATTTGATCAATTATTTTTACCTTAATATACGGTCTATTATCTCTATCGACATTGACAAAGACCGGAGCTATTTGTCTTATCTCTGTTGTGTGAGATTTATAGAAAAGTTTTACCTTTTCCAACCAAGTTTTCCAATCTGCTGAATTTTGATTCGATGATTCAGAGGTACTCAATGGGGTGGCCTTCTCATTTCCCGGGGTGGAATGCCGGCCTATAGTGCATCCACTCCCTTTTAGTTTCCCGAACAATTTTTGCACGACTTCGTCATGACTCCCGGTGATCCACATTTATAACAGAAAACAGTTCTTTTCATAGTACACCCGTGATATGTATGGTTAGGAAATCGACAATTCCAGCAGATTAAAGTTTTCGGATTACTAGGAGAAGCATCACCCTGTGTACCAGCATTTTGATTTTTAAGTTTCGATTCTTTCGAATTATTTGAGGTTTTTCTGAAATTTGTATTCTTATTACGAAATTGATTCTTATTTCCATTATTGAACGAATTTCTTTTGAACGTACTACCAGAGCTACTAGAAGGGCTTGAAGTGTTGAGTGACAGAGCATTGTTTGTAGCCTGACATGAACAAGTGCTTTCTGAGAATTTTGATTTTGTATTATACTTATTTTTTGAATAATTGGCTTCTTCCAATCGTTTACACATTTTAACTAAGTCCTCAACAGTGGAAATTTCCAAAAGAGCTAAATGAGAAATATGTTCGGCTAATAAATTCTGTCTCATAATTTTTACTTTAGTTGTTTCGTGCGGTTGACGAGGGAGTCTACTAAATAAATTGTCCATTACGGCTGCAAATATAACTATTGGTTCATTTTTTCCTTGTTTCCGTGATTTAATATTATCCCAAATGTCGTCTTCGGCATGAGGAGGTAGAAAGTCATCTCTTAATCTTTGGACTAAACTTTTCCAATCGTTTATACTAGACTGCACTTGCAAAAACCACATGAAGGCATCTCCTGAAAATAATTCAGCCGCCGACTTGAATAACTCTGAATCATTCAAACCACGAGCCTGAGCATATGCAGTTAATTTATCGAGAAAAGTATAGAGTTCTTTACTATCCCCGCTAAATTTCAATCCCCAGTCTGAAATTGGGATTTGACGTGAGTTGCACGTAACTACCGGTGCAGGAATATTGATAACAGGCGGAGCATTATTAGTTGAATGACCAGTATCTGGCGTAATATTGCTGATTTTATCATGTAATTCAGCTTCTAACAATAAACATGATGCTAAGGTTTCATTTTTATAAAGTGTCACTTCATCTTTTCTATCTTCAGGTATCGGCATACGTTTGACACGACCACTGACATGAGCTAATCTAGAAATCACACGTTTGTATAACGAGTCCTCAGTATTACCTTCAAATTCATTAACCAGAGCTGTTATTGATTGTAGAGTGCTATCAACTGCGGTTTTTTCAGTATTAAAATCGTAATTGTAAAGTGTCATGACAATCAGTTTTCCGGGACTATCCTTCTCTTTATCTAACATACGTCCTAAAATTTTACGTTTTTCTAGTTGGGTTTTATTAGTGATCATTCCCCTCACTGCTAATTCATAATTCAATTCCTCGAACAACAAATGGTTTGGCTTGAAAGTATCTTCCATTTTGAAAAAAAATATATTAACTGCAAAACTCAGAAAACTGCAAATCTAATGTAGATATATCAAAGTTCAAAACAAAAGTTCGCTAAGAATATTTCTGTCGAAATCTAAATGTTATTATATGTCCACCCTGTCTGTATCTGATTAGGTATCCATAATAAATACTCGATTCAAATCAAACAGAAAGAATAAAAAGTAATCAGCTATTCATAAAAAATAATAATAGGCGATATCAGTTTTGGAGAAGAAAAAAGGAGGAACCAAATTTCTTTTTATATACCTATCTTACCAACTTACTGACTGTGAAATAAATATCTGAAATTCACCACCCTCTACAAATTTTTATCAAAATTGACAATATGAAAATTTTTATGAGATTACACAATACAAATCGGGCCCCACGTTGGGCGCCACTTGTAACCTTTTCTTATTTCTTAGCTGATAAGAACAATAAGAGGTGACTATCCCATTAGCTTTTGTCTAGAGAGCATGGTGGTCGGAGTTATCAATTATATAATCTCGTTAAATTTTATACGTAGAATTTGAACAACAACAAAAAAAATTTGAATCTACCCTGGCGCCACTTGACTTATTTCAATTGAGATTTCAAGATCAAGTTCAAGTCAAGAAAACTAGATCTCAATGAATATTCTGTAGGAAAAAATACTTAGTTGTTTATACATTTTCATATTGTCAAATACATAATGATTTGTTTCTAGAGGGGTGGGAAATATGCAAGAGTCACTGGAAATTCCCCAGATAATTACATATATTTACAAAAAAAATAAATAAATGACAATTCTTGTTGGTTGAAACTGATGTTGTTAGATAGAAAACAATTTCATGTTGAATCCGACTCAGGCTATTGAATATGAACGTATTATCTCATTGATTAAACATCATATAAAATGTAGCATTTGCACAGTACTGGGCAGAAGCTTACGAATATGAAAATATATGGAGTGTGATACCGGAATAAAATTGAGTGTTGTCGGTGTGATATAGGTGTGGTATTAATAATAATAAGAAAAAATGATAAAAAAAAAAAAAGTATATATATATATCTGGCCTGTGTTCTAGTAGTTCTCGTCCGACTTCAAACTCGCATTCCAAGACAGGTCTCCAATCAACACCACTCTCGGGAAGACAAAAAAAAATCGATTACAGGACTTCAGATGGTTGGTCCAGTTTCATCCCCAACTGATTGAGAAATCAGAATGTGCCTCGATGGTTTATTTAATGGGCGACTCCTACGGTCTCACCTACAACCCTAAATAACAAAAGTTATTTCCCATACTCTACAGATATCCGTGAAGGTAAGGTTACTCACCCCTTTAAAAAAGGAGGGCCTTGTAGAAACAGAACAACAACCAGAAAAAATAGATCGAGAAGTCCCCATGAAATATGTAAAAGATTTTCCCATAAAACTTTGGAATTCCGTTGCCTTTGACAACTAAAATGAAACTACTGTTTGTAAATTCCAAAAAAAAAACAAAAATTACTTACAATTTTCAAAAAAAAATATATCGGCACGTGGTCAGTTATCCAAAAGAATTTTATCTATATATTTCGGGTCCATACAAAATTATTCAAACCACATCAAGCATAACGAAGATGGAAACCTGAAAAACCTCAGCCTCTTCAAATGCTGGAAAACCGTGGGAAAAAAGAAGGTTGCTACAAATCCCGAAAATTTCGGCCAAGACCTCTTGTCCTTTTCTCACACCAAAATCGAATCCCTTTCAAACTCTCGAAGCTCCATTTCTCATCTTTTCTCCCCTCTCCTCTCGAAGATAGCTGACCGGACTCCGAGAACCGTGATAACCGACGGTGTTGCCATCTACATTCTGAACTATTCATCACAGAATATTGAAAATTGGGAAAGTCAACGGAAATATCCCACTTATGAGATTCAGAAAAGTGAAAGAACACCCCAGTGACATAGAAACTACAAGAACACACACATTTGCAGGACTCATTACATACTTCAAACAGGTAAGTTCCTTATTTATTTTTATGTTAAATATTTCAGCTGATTTCTAATGATTCATTTCTGTATTCTTTAGGATCTTCAGGAACCAAATATATGATGGACTAGACAATTTGAAGGATGCCTCAAGTATAAGAAGCTGTTGTAAGATTTCTCAAAACTCCTAGATACATCAATCAACAGATAAAAATAATATACTTAGTGTCAGTTTCCTAATCTCTACATGATGATTATGGTATCGTCTTCTGAACTTTGCAGGTAATATTCACTTATATTATTTAACTAAAATATGTATTGTAACTGGAGAATTTATTTACTGAATAAATATTTGGAAGCATATTTTCCTTTAGTTACTGTCATTCGTTGTGAAATTGAATCAGCGCCATCTCTTATTGAATAGAGGAACTAAGGTGATATGGAAGATAAAAGAATCATTCATTCAACCAATATTTGAAATGAAGAGTGCTGCCTATAAAATACCAAATGCAGATACCTTTCGCATTATAAGGTAATTTGCAAATGTTACAGAGTGTTATTATTAGCGCGAAGATAAAATTCAATATTATTTTTACTTTTTTTACTATCAGAGGAGGGGTTCGAAGATGCTATAGCTTCTCGTATAACTCTATTGATTTCTTCTATTTCATAGGCGCCCGGTGGTATATGAATCATTTTCAAGTTCTCAGAGATGCGACCTTCTTTCTCATCCCAATAACCCAAAGCGTTATTTGTCTCATCTATATTGGCTATGGAATTGTAAGAATAAAAGCCATGTAATCCCAAACCATAAGTTCTTCTCGCATCTAGTTCAATTGGTGGGTAAAAATCAGCGCTCAAAACGCTATGGCCGCCCGATATGGTGAATGTTTGCGACATAATGTTGGTGGTGTGTAAAGAAAACGGCGAAAATGGGTAACGAACCTCAATGAACATTCAACAGCTGCAACTTGATCGCTATGCGAGACATTGAAGAATGTTTTTATTTTCGCATTGATAATCATTTATATATAAAAAATTTTATTACATATTGCCACATCTACATTTTCATTCGACAAAAGCAGCAAAACACTTTTCGAGGTATTGGTCCATCGTTGACATCACCACCGCCTGGTTGATTATTGCTTTTCTGATCGCCACCATGATGATCCTCACAAAATTGATATTTCGACACCTCTGGATCGTCTTTCAATCGTTGCGGTAGCTTATCCCATACTAGAGCTATTTCTTGGGAGGCCAATCCGATCAGTACTTCCTTTGGTAGGTCGGCGAGTTCTTTCTCAGTCATTTTCAAGAGAGAGCGTGATTTAGAGTAAGCTAACAATGCATGGGCCATTTCTTTGATGCTTTCTCGATTCATGATGAGCTACTTTTCGCTTGTGTTCTTCTTCGAGAGAAATTTCAAGCACAAATGCCCGCACCAGACTGTGTTGTATTCTTGTTGGCGCTCATAATTATATACTATTTTGGTAGCTCTAAGCGCCTGCGGGCCTCTATTCAGATATTTCACCAACTCTTTTGGTGGGGGTAAATCGCCATAGCTATCATAATACTCGACTACTTTACCGCTTTTTTTATATGCAACCCAATGTGTGCCATCACCTTGTTCGCTATCTAAATTCAATATGGCGGATTCTGTACGGTATGGGCCGGATGAGGGTAAATTATCCCTCATATATATACCTCGAAAGTTCTGTATTCCTATCTTTTTTATATGTCGTGATAGGTCCACATCTGTTAAAGCCCTTCGAGGTAGGCCATCTAGTTTTTTGGAGTTTGGGACTTCAAATAGATACCCAACCCTTTGCGGTATGGTTTCAGATAGACCCCTTTGCCCATTTTACTTAGAGCAATAGCCTCCATATGTGTGTTGTGGCGGTTCGCCTCAGCGAGTTTTTCCTTACTCTCTTTGGCGGAATTGATAGCGCGAACAACGCTTGCACTGCCTGCAGCCAAACTACCCAATGCTGATAATCCCGCAAAAATTGGGATTAGTGGGAGAATGCCGCCAACTTTGGGGATTGGTATTATGCGGGGTGTTCGAATATTTCTCCTTCCTCCTGCCATTCTCACGAATTTTTTAGCTGCACCGACGGCCTTCAGAGTTGTTTCACCCAAGTTTCTGGTGAGCGTTCCCCTGTTCCCCATTTGGCGTAGCGCATGTCGAACTTTGTGCACTATTCCCGATCCAAAAGCTATCTTTCTCATGCGTTTGGATGTGGTCCGCTTCTTCTTCCTTTTCAGCACACTACCGCCGCACCCCATACCAAAGCGCCTTTTTCCCTTCATTATATTTGCTGTTTTCCCCTTACGACAAATACGCCAACTTTTTTTCTTTGTTGAAGTGTATCGCTTGGCGTTCATAATATAAATGAGCTTTGCGATACTCGCAGATCATTATAAAGTACTTGACAGTCGCATGATGCAGATTGTTCGACAAAATGAGACATTCAGTGTGGAAAATTTTGATGAAAAAGTTGGGTTAGGAAATAGTGCAATTCCGCAGCGTAGGCATGGGGATCTATTTCCCAATACAATTCGAAGTTTGATTATTGGCCCGTCGAATTGTGGCAAGACGAATGTTATGATATCACTGCTCACCAATCAGAATGGCTTACGATTCGCCAACGTATACCTCTATTCAAAATCGTTGTATCAACCCAAGTATGAGTATTTACGTAAAGTATTGGAACCGATAAAGGGGTTGGGTTATCACTTTTACAGTAATAATGCAGACATAGTTGAGCCTGCCGATGCAAAACCTGAGAGTATATTTATATTCGATGATGTTATATGTGAGAAACAGGACGTGATTAGATCTTATTTTTCGATAGGGCGTCATAGGAATGTCGATTGTTTCTATCTTGCTCAAACATATTCGAGAGTGCCTAAACAACTAATTCGCGATAATGCGAATTTCATAATCATGTTCAAACAGGACGAAATGAATCTTCATCACATATTTTCCGATCATGTATCCCCAGATGTGACATTCAATCAATTTCGGGATATGTGCGCACATAGTTGGACGGATAAATATGGTTTTCTCGTTATCGATAAGGATAGTGAGATTTGCGAGGGGCGCTATAGAAAAGGGTTTGATCATATATCCGTGATACCCTGATGTGGTTCAATCATTCGATCGCTGGATGGCAAAATGAGCGCATCTAGCAGTGAAAAAATGGATGAAATATGTCTCAAGCAGAAACTTGTCGAAGCAACTGATGCAGTGAGAAAAAAATTCAAAAGTTTAAAGAGCGCCTACCTCAGCGATCAGATAATGCTTGAGAAGGTATACAAACAGCTAACGAAACCATTGAAAGCTATCTCAGAGGCTGCTGCGGTAGCGATAACTCCCTCCCAAATATCGGGTCCGAAAGTACCGCCTATCCTTAATATACCGCAGCTTACGCATCATTCTACGCCGATACGTAGGAAAACGGTGGGAGATGCTACAGAAATGTTTGATAGACATTTAGAATCTGGAAATTCCAGCAAAAATTCGCAATTGATGCAGAGCGAACTCGATTATGTGACAATGATGGAAACACCGCCAACATCATCAACTTCACACATTTCTAGCGAAAATACTACCGCTATTGATACAACAACTCTACAAGATCGAGTGCAGCAGCATTTGGATAACTTGAAAACTGGAAAATCTAATTATGATACAGTATATGGTGTTCGTATCGATCCCAAAACGGGCAAATTAAGGATGGGTAATATGGAAATCCGTTTCTTGAACGATCAAATCGAATTATGGCGTGAAAATAGAAGGAGTAAGGTATTTCCAGCTTCTTCTGAACTATATGATTTGATTTTTATGAATCAAGCACCGGGATCTATTAGCGATCGAGATAAGCAGATATATGCCGCCATTCTGAAGACTACAGGGTCCGCTTATAAAAATTATGATATTAGAGGGGGTTTGAATGCTGAATCCTCTAACTCGAAAAAGAAATATCGGCAAATCATCAAACCTCTCATAGATAGTCCACATTATATGAGGAGTCATCCTCAACGATTTGATATCAAAGGTGGTAAAGGAGTGGTGGGGGCAATACCGCGCAAAAAAGTCCTGAATAGAAAACGGAAAGAATTTGTTTATTGGAATAATGCTGCAGAATTGGTGGAACGTCTTCGATTATTGTGGAGTTCTAAAATGGTTGGGCATACAGGGCATGATAATGAAATAATGTCGATAATAGAGGAATTGCGTGAAGAAGGTATCATACGTTGATTTTTCAAAGTGTGAGCGCCATATGTATATGCGAGTTTGGAAGATTGGTTATTAGTATATGAATGAAAGCCGTAGTAATCGCAGCGGGAAATCTACGAAGTGGAAGATGAAAATAAGTCCAACCAAAAGGGCGATTGCTAATGAATTACACAAACCCGCGAGGCGTAACTTCAAAAGGAGGAGAACGATAATTAAAGGATTTGCTGACCTGTGGCAAATTGATTTGGCTGAAATGCAAATATATGCAGATGAGAATATGGGCTATCGATATATACTATTCGTTATCGATTGCTATTCAAAATATTTATGGGTTGAACCGATAAAAAATAAAACTGGTGTGGAAGTGACAAAAGCTATGGAAAAAGTGCTGAAGCGAGCTGAATATTCTCCAAAAAATATTCAAAGTGATTTAGGCAAAGAATTCTACAATTCACGCTTCGAAAATTTGATGCAGAGATATAAGATCAATCACTATTCAACTTATAGTATAATGAAAGCAGCTATTGTGGAGCGAGTAATTAGAACATTGAAGACTTGGATCTATAGAGAATTCTCCGCCAGAGGTGACTATAAGTGGCTTGACATTCTCGCAAATTTTGCTAACGAGTATAATAATAGAAAACATAGAACAATTGGTATGAAACCTGCTGACGTAACATCTTCAACAATACTTAAAGTATATAGCCACCTGAAAATAGCGCCACCAGCAAAATATAATGTTGGAGATGTTGTCAGAATAAGCAAATTCAAAGGAGTTTTCGAGAAAGGATACTCAGCCAATTTTTCCACAGAATTATTCACCATATCTAAAGTTAATATTACCAATCCGACGACATACAACATCAAAGATGTCAAAGGTCGCCCTATCAAGGGGTGCTTTTATGAATTGGAATTGTTGAAAACATCTGAGCCAAATGCATATCTAGTTGAGAAAGTGTTGAAAACGAAGGGGAATAAGATATTTGTCAAGTGGCTAGGGTTTTCTGAAGAGCACAATTCTTGGCTTGATAAATCTGCAATTGTTTGAAGTATTTGATTTTTTTTCAATAAATGAGTCTGTTGACATTTCCTATCGCCTATTTCTTTCCTACCCAATTTTCACCCAATAAGAAAAAGTCGCATCAGAATTTAATATATTTTATTATGATAATTTGCAAATAATATGATGAACACAAACATAAATATATATTCACAACTATATACACCTTTATTTATATTTATAAAAAACTTTATTTTCAAATATATACACAATCATCTTTATATACACACATTACACATTCACAACTATAAACACATCTTTACTAATATTTACAATAATTTACAATAATTTATTTACATACTTACAACTATATATACATCTTAATTTATATTAACAAAAACTATTTACAATTAGGGACTTAACTAAAATTTACAAAAAACTATATACAACTAGGTTTCCTTCCCCAGTAAAACAGCACTCGCGTCGGCATGTCCCCCATAACGAGAAACCTCAGCATCAATTTTGGCTACGCGCTCTTTCCGCATAGCCGAAATTCGTTGAATTCAGCTGCCTGAGCTAAAATCTCAGCCAGCTGAGCTTCAACCTTTGCGATCTCGCTGAGTTCTCTCGTTTTGTGGTTGCTCATCACTGCCAACCACTCCCTCAACTCGCCGTCATATTTTTGAAGTTGGGTAGCAGGCAGTAATGGTCCCGGCGGAATGTTGTTTGACGAGGAAGGCGTCGGCGGCGCGGCATCCTCACTCTCCGCCTGTGAAGGCGAAGCCGCACCTCCAGCTGCCGGTGAAGATGGCGGCGACGGCTGCGACGGCGGCACATCCTCCGCTAGCGGCGAGGGTGACGCAATACCCGCCGGGGATGGTGTCGCAACCTCCGCCTTAGCTGCTGGCGATGGCGATGGTGGTGGTGGGGATGATGGGGGCGTCGCCGCAACCTCTGCCTCCAGCGCCGGCGATGGTTGTTGGGGAGGTCGCGGGGTGGCATCTCCATGAGGTGGCGCGGCGTCGGCGAAAACAACGATGGTGATGACTTCGTCATCAGGCGGCGGGGTGGCGGCAACTGCAGCCTCATGAACGATGGCATCACCACCATTGTTTTCGCCAACAAGCGCACCCTCAGCAGCAGTAGCACCTTCATCGTCGGAGATGGTGACGATGCTGATGCTTCCAGACTGTTCAATTTTATTGGCATTAGCCACTTCCGTTGCATCACCCACGACACCTACTCCGCTGGTTCTTTCAACAATGGCGGCGATCGTATCACCGTCCGCATTGGCTCGAGCACTAGCCGGCTTGATCACATCCACTCTGAGGACGTTGATTGCCGGCTTTCGCTCTTGTTGAGCGGTACGCCGTTCCGCGTACCACTCAGCAATATCACCTCCGCGGTAGGGGTTTGCCTTGCCACTATTGTTCAGAAACTTGCGGAGTATCATTGAAGAAGAGGAAGATTTGCCCTTCTTGCTAGGGCCGGCCTTAGATGGCCCCGCAACCGCCTTCGGGCTAATCTTCCTCTTCTTCGAAGGTGCCTTGGGCGACGCTTTCGAAGACGTCGATGCCCTCGATGATAGCGCCCTCTTTCCACCAACACGGCTACCAAAGATCTTTTTCTTTGGTTGCGGTGGTGGTGCAAAATCATCCTCGCTATCATCGAGAAAGATATGTTGAAGGGGGTTAGCAACCTTCCTTTTTGACGAGGACACGCTTTTCCCCCCAACAGACCCCGATGATTTCGCGCCACAAACCTTCATTTTCTTGGTTTGTGGCGCGAAATCATCAGCATTGTCATCTTCGGGCAGGCTTTCAACCAACATTGACGCTTTGTCTGAAAGCGCCATATCCTCCTCACTCTCCGACGATGAAGATGATTCACTCACCCTGCGACAGCTCATCTTAGCCCCCTTGGAAGATGCCCCTTGCGACATCGCCGGCCTCTTCTTACCCCGGGTGCCAGCCGCACCCACGGTATCGTCGCCGCACATGCTGTCCCACGTGTCAGCGAGAAGAGCTCTAAGATCAATATCATCTTCGGAAACATCAAATGCGTCCATGGTGATGTTCTCGAAAAATGATGAATTGATGCCTGAAAAAATTTCGAGAAAAATATTAGGATGGTGTTACAAGAAAAAGAGTTGAAAATAACATACTTAATTGCTGGAGCTCCTCAGAATTGTCGGGAGCGGCGGAGGATTGAGCGGCGGCGGAGTTGTTGAAGGCCATCTCGTATTTCTATAACAATGAAAACATGTTAAGTCGTGTATTGCATTGTATAGAGAAATTATGAAATTATCGCAAAGAAAAATATTATAAGTTATAGGTTATTATAGCACTTAGCAAAACTCGACTATATCACAATGAGAATGAAGTATGTTATAGAACTCGAAAATTTATATTTCACTATATGCACTCACAAGGAAATACTTACAATTGGTTCAGAAGTAATACTCCAAAAAAAAAAATTAGCCGGTGGTGTGGTAGCTCGAGAGGAGGGCAAGCAACGGTGTCTTCTAGACCGGGTCTAAAAAACACTTGAAGATTCTACAACTTGGAAAAAGATTCAATATTAGTATAATGAAAAAAAACAAGGGTAAGAGTTTTCCACTTCGGAAAAATAATTCGGCATTGAAGCAATGAGGAAAAACATTCAGAGTTGGAGAAATAGAAATAATCTGATATTATCACAAGGAGAAAAATGTTCAAAAGTCCCAGCTTCTATCACTTTGAGAATGATTCGATATCAATGCAATGAGAAAACATTCAGAGTCAAAGAAAAAGAAATAATCTAATGTTATCACAATGAGAAAAATGTACAAGTCCTACATTCACCACTTAGAATATAATTCGATATCACAAGTACAAAAAATATAAAGATGTATACAAATTCACTATACACACTTCAAAGGTAATACTCACAGTTGGTCTAGGAGCGTCTATTCTGAGTAGCCCAACAGGAAGGCAGCGAACAGAATGAGTTCAAGATGAAAACACTCGAAGATTCTATCACTTGGAAAAAGATTCAATATTAGTATAATGCAAAAAAAAACAAGAGTAAGAGTTTTCCACTTTGGAAAAATAATTCGACATTGGAGCAATGAGGAAAAACATTCAGAGTCGGACAAATAGAAATAATCTAATATTATCACAAGGAGAAAAAATGTTCAAGTCCCAACTTCTTTCACTTTGAAAATGATTCGATATTAATGCAATGAGAAAAATATTCAGAGTCAAAGAAATAGAAATAATCTGATGTTATCACAACGAGAGAAATCTACAAGTCCTACATTCACCACTCAGAATATAACACAAAATCACAAGTACAAAAATATAGAGATACCTATATACAAATTCACTATACACAGCCAAAAGGTAATACTCACAATTGATCTAGCGGCGTCTAGTAGGCAGGTCTAGTCGAAGAGAAAGGCGGGCAGCAGAATGAGTTGAAGATGGAAACGGTTTGCAGATTCTATCACTTGGAAAAATATTCAATATTAATATAATGAGAAAAATTAAAAGAGTTAGAGTGTTCCACTTTGAAAAATAATTCGAAATTGGAGCAATGTGGAACAAACATTCAGAGTCAGGCAAATAGAAATAATCTAATATTATCACAACGAGAACAAATGTTCAAGTCCCAACTTCTTTCACTTCGAAAATGATTCGATATTAATGCAATGAGAAAAATATTCAGAGTCAAAGAAACAGAAATAATCTAATGTTATCACAACGAGAGAAATCTACAAGTCCCAGATTCACCACTTAGAATATAATACAAAATCACAAGTACAAGAATATGGAGATATATACAAATTCACTATACACAGTCAAAAGGTAATACTCACAATTGATCTAGCAGCGTCTAGTAGGCAGGTCTAGTCGAAGAGGAAGGCAGGCAGCAGAATGATAAATTCGAGTGCGCGCTTCGCTTTTGTGCTCTTTCCTCCCTCCTAGCTGAGAGTGGGAGTGACTGATGACGGGTGTCAGATGATGATGGCGCTACTGATGGCGGATGACAGCTGACACGGAACACCTCAACGACCAACTACGGGCACGGAACACTTCGCGATAGTTTGGTATGGCAAATAATAATGATTGTGATAGATGGCGCCCCTGTTTCAAGGTCATTAGCCTTAATAGCAGGTGGCGCTACTGATGGCAAGTGGCGCTACTGATGGCGAGTGACGCTACTGATATCGGGTGATAGCTGGCAGATGACAATTGACAGGGCGACTGTCACGGCGGCCATCTTAGTCGGAAAGAGTATTGAAAAGCGGAGGTCATAGCGGTTTCAACTCCTGAGTCGACCACTAGTTTGAGAAGAACTCCTCAATTATTCTTCAGTCAATATGTATCCGAGTGCCTGGGATAACAAGCCAATTATTGCAGTGAGGCCGCTTATCGCGAATGGGGCGATATGCTGCCACAATTGCGGGGACGCCTTCGTGCCAGAAGACCTTAATCCCAGCACGGGAATGTGCCAGCGTTGCTCGTTGGCGAATACGACAAGAACGGGGCCCCCATCTCCTGTACCAGCGCAGTCACCAAGTTCCGGAGCCCGATGCGATAGGTGCTGTAAAAAGCTGAGGAATTCCAACTTTGGAATCTGCCGCCCAACATGCCGGGAATGCAGCATGGGTAGAAGGCTGCACTTCCATAGATGTAGAAGCTGCCGGCAATATCGGAATGATTGCTGGCAAGGGATTTGCAGAGGTTGCAATTTCAGCAAGAAATTCTTTTGCGAGGTGGTGGGCCACTTTTATAGGGGGCCCTCCGAACATTTGGACAAGTGTTGGTGCCTACCCCTCGAAGAGAGACTTCGAAGAAGGGCTAGGGATTTGGAGGTGCCGGCTCCAACATTTAGATACTATAGGGGTGATATTGAAGGAGACTATTGAATTAGTGTATATATATTTGATTATTTATTTTTCTATTTATAAGTTTTTATTTTGTATATATTTATGTATTTCTAGTTCATAAGATTTTATTCTGTATATATTTGAAATTTGAAAGTGTATATAGTTATGTAAGAGTGTACAATGAATAAATGAAAAAAATAAAAATAAATTATCTATTTTATTTTGATAAATTTGACAAGAGTTCCAAATTATATCGCCCAGCATTAAATACAAGTAATATTTTCACAAGTTGAAAAAATTTATAACGTTCAAATAATATTAACTGAGAAAACTGAGGTGCTCCCGGGGGGGGGGGGGTGCTGATCGAATTCCACCTTGACACAAATTTTTGATACTTCTGCAAGGATTTTGGATTTCATGGGGGGGGGGGGGGGGGTGCTGATCGAATCCCACCTTGACACAGATCTAAGGGGTGGTGCTCCAAGGGGGCGGAGTTTTGGGGGGGGGGCGGAGTTTTGGGGGGCGGAGCTTCCTCGGGGGGGGGGGCGTAGCCAATTTGAGACCCTCCCACTTGTTGAGGCCCAGCCCTTTGGCTTCTCCCATTGGTCGTTACGCTCGGACCTCATTACGCTTGCCCGCTTCTTGTCAACGCCCATCACTATGGTTTCTAATATTCGCCCTACTTCTCAGACATCATTTTAACTCCGTCTAACATGGTTCGCGCGTTGGAGTATCAATGCCCAGTTACATCAAGGCGTTATTGCTGCCGCAGAAAATGTTTCTATCTATTCGAATACAACGATGTCGTAGATGGGCTCGCATGCAGGAAATGTATGCATTATTGTTATTGCGTGTGCGACTGTGATTCACATAAATATGGGATTTTCACTTCTTTTGTGAGAACAGTTAGGCATCTACGAGAGAAATTGAAACGGTAGACACTCGAGGACCACTTCTTACTTATTAATGGTGTATTCAAATCATGACAAACAATTTGTATTATGAAAAAATTTATTGAAATATATAATATAAAAAACAATATATATTTGTTCACTCCACTTTCGGCTTCAACCTTTTAGCCGTGTAAGGCGGCACTCTCGACTTCTTCTTCCTGCGTAGCTCCCTTCTTGTGATAACGGGAGCTAGAATGATAGTTTCATCGGAGTCTGATCCAGGGTCGAGTTCGTTGTTGTTCCCCATCTCGGCCCGCCGCTCGTCTAAAAACTCCTGTAGGATCTCATCGGCCCGCCGCTCGTCCAAGTGTCTCTGCACCATTTCGTCGATCTCCACCGGGTTGGTGCGTTGTCTCTCCCGTATGGCGGCCACCATTTGTCTCATGGACATATTTCGATATTGTCCAGACATAATTGAATGCTCACTTGTAGATGCTTCTATAACAATTCAATGACTACTGCTCGACTCAGGAGTTGAAATTGCTATGGTTAAAATTGCTACCACCTCCGCTTTTCAATGCTCTTTCCGCCTAAGATGGCCGCCGTGACAGCTGCCCTGCCAATTGTCACCTGTCACGTCAGTTATCACCAATCATGTCAACTGTCAATTAGGAAGTGTTCTGTACCCGTAGTTGGTTGTATTTGGGATGCATGAATTTTGACAGTAGTGAAGCGCCATCTACCGTACCAACTATAATTTACCAACTACCATCTCCCATACCGGATGTCACCAGTCATACCAACTGTCGCGTCAGACATTCTCTACTTCACCCATAAGGAAATTGGCGTGGAAGGTGTCAGGTAAAATAATCTCGAATGACAATATATATATATTTATTTATTTACATCATTAGTACAATATGTTGGAATATAAATGTTTCATCACCATTTCAGATGTTGAGAGACCCAACTCCATACTGCGTGCGATTGCCTCAAGCTACAATTAACCCTTGCAGATAGCTTATGATTCATACATAGAGCAGCTTCTTTTTCGAATACTGGTACAGGGTTTTGAAGACACATATCATGCTGATATTTTTCAATATTCACAATGTATGGCTTATAGGCCAATTGTTCTACATACTGTTGTAAAATCTCAAACTTTTGATGCCCCTTCACATAAACTATACTAGCGCTCGCAATAGGCTCAAGCACCTCACCCATCAGTTGATCATAGTCGATGAGCCCACTCGAGTATCTTATACCGTGGATGTTTCGTTCCACATAGGTTACTTGCTTTTTTTCACTCCGAGTTAAACTGTTATAGGGCTTAGGTGGTTTCAATATGTAATGATTAGTTTTCTCCCCATCTGTGATAGATATTTCTTTGGGGTGGAATACACTATTATCACCAAGCACGAAACCTTGCATGTCAACAGCGAGTAGTTTCATAGTGGCCGCCTTTCGTACAACTGACTCTAACACACCTTTGCGGTGAAGAATATCAAGAATGGCTGAGGGGTGGGGGGATTATAGCCTACTGCGCAATAATATTACAATAAATGTTTCGAGTATAGAAAAATATTATTACTTCAAAAATAGTAAATATAAACTTCACTACATATATTGCAACAAATAGGAGCAACACCTACCGCAATTGTTTCATGAAGTTTTCGATTACATAACTTCAAAAATGGTAAATATAAACTTTGCTGCGTACATTGCAACAAATAGGAGCAACACCTGCCACAATTGTTTCGTGAAGTGTTCGATTACATAATGTACATAAGAATGACCGAGGGACATTCATAAATTTATTTCGCCCAAGTGCTTTCTCGCTGCATTCGACGTCATCGTATCCTTCATCCGTGAAATTGTCTATGCCTTGCTGCCCAACAGCGTTTTTGGAAGGCTGCAACAAGAAAATATACATTTATAATATGGAAATGATTCCCAAAATCGAGAATATTATCGAATAAAAAATATACTCACAGCTTTCCCCTTTTCTTTATCATGCTCCTGAATTGAAAGTTTCGCAAGCGTCTCGCTGACCTCAGTAGTCATCTCAACTGCTGTTGCCAATATCGCAGCTAGTCACCAACTCGGAGGAATGGAAATATCTTATACCCCTTATAGGGCATGTAGCAAACAATCCTCCCCTCCCCCTACCCCCTCTCCCGGTATAGAGCTCACTGCTGAGGTTCTAATTGCTCCATCAACATTTCAATTAGCGAGTCTAATCTTTTGGACCGTTCATTATCCTCCCCCTGATCATTCTGCGACAAGTCGCTTATTGCCTGATGTAACCAAATTGAATTTTGCTCTGGACTAAATCGATAAAAATCGATATCATTATGACCCCAAGGAAGAGTTCTGACAGTATTGGGAATAATAAACCGCTTATCGTCGTGATATGAAAGAGCAACTTTGTTTCTCATCTCCGTGAAGATGTCATGCTTATAGCTACGAAAAGTATTCATCTTGCGAAATATCAAACCACCTTTCTCAACGATGTCTTTATAACTATCTAGAGATAGTTCGTTTCTTATAACAGCCCTGGAAACGCCTTTCGCTTTTTTCACCTCGCTAGTCGTTGATTTGACGCAATAAGCTTTGGCGCCAGTACCATAAAAACTAATTAAGGGGTTGTTTGGGAATTCATCTTTCATTTTGCCGACGATCGATTCTGTGCGAGGCATGTTGAAGTTATTATTTACAGGATAATTAGATGTATCGAAATATTCTATGTTTTCTTTCATAAAATCATAGAAATTTTCGCTATCAATTTTCAAGATGAGGGAATCAGTATCAGTATACAATAATGATGATGATGTTCCAGGAAAATTTTTCTTGATACAATCATATAAGAAATCATAGATTACAATTTTCGACACATCTAATATGCTGAAGCCCACATAGAGCGGTTTATCATAATGCACGCTAACCCTACCCATGTGAATTGCAACGAAATTTTCATGAAATATCGTGCAAGTCTTATAATTGGGAAGGGCCGTCAATGCATTAGCACCCTTCCGCTTCTTGATACTCTCCCAATGGGTCACAAGTTTGATATCAGTCCTTCTATCGACATGTTCCATAGTTTTACCGTACACACAGTTGACCATCTTTTTAAATAAACCATTATCGGCTTTGTTCGTACTTTTATTGCGCATCTCAGTATTGAGGTCTACATATTTCTTCAACCAGCGAGATTGATTGAATTTGAGAACTCTATGTATTCGCGTCAAGATTAAACCATTTCTAATCGCCTGTTTCAAATTTCGATAATGAATTATATAATTTAACTTATTCGATAAATCCGGAATCAGTTTCTTATGAGCGGATTTTGAACCTGGCGGGCTGATGGATTCCACAAGAAAAGGTAAATCCGAGTGCGCATCATGTAAATTTTCAGGGTAGTGAATATCTACTTCGAGAACATACCCGAACGGATCATCATCTGCAACATTCGAGATATCCAAATTTGAGATTTCAACATCAGTTAACCATGTGAAACCAGATGTAGGTAGTGGTTGCGACATACTATGACCATACAAGTTGGTCGCGTCCAAATACATTATAAACGACGATGGATCATCAGGGTTGAAATTTGGGAGGAATTTATTATTAGCTACATGGCTTCTCATACTACACTGGCTGACACCGCCTCTTATTCCCTTCTTAAAGAAATTCACCATGTCGATGTCAGTTAAGAGTTCCAATTCCACTTTTGTGTAGCGCAACATAGCATCCCACGATAAACCAGGGGCTGTATAATATTGACATGGGTCCAACTTGTATGTCTTCAAACTAACCTTCCGAAAATTTTCAAAAACATCGCATAATAACAAAACATCCGATTTCAGATATACGTCTGAATAATCCCCAAGCGTTTTACATTTGAATATCTTCCAAATACGCTCAGCTCTACGATAATCCTCATTCGAAATGTGTTCATTCGATAAATTATCGAAAAAGTCATTTTGAGAAGGTAAACCTTTATGCTCCAATTTATCGATAGATGTAATGAAACTATATGGAAACACGCCTTTTCGCGTCATTAGCTTAAATTGTTCGCGATCTTGAAATGCTCTCGCTGTCTCAACACACTGTTCCGTAGTCAGATTTTCAGCTAGAGAATGCAGCGGATCAGAAAGAAATTTATAGCTATCTAAAAAGCGCAACTTCATGAACATTTTATGATTTTTCCCATCTTTTCCCAAGTACTCATCAACAAAAACATGTTTCGTGAATGAAACATACTTTTCCTTAGTTTGAGCGATACAATCCACCCTCTCTTCATGCTCGAACAATTGTTTGATGAAGAGGTGGCTATCATACCCGCTCATATTATGGAAAAAGATGGGGATGAAGTTAGGTAGCTTGAAATTCAAATTACATTTAGAATGTGCAGCGCCATCTCTCTTTTTACCAGTCAGGTGACAATGGTCTCTAACTTTAACATCTGTGGAATCAAGTGGCTTATCACAAATGTTGCAAATTGTAGCGGTAGCGAAATCAAGCTTTTCTGCAGCACTCAATTTAGCCATAGGAACAACACGTTTCAAATGCATATTATATATAGCCTTAACATTATCGACTAAACTGGAGACAAACTTTTTTGCTACACCTTTTCCTCGGAATGAAACAAATTTAGTGAGGGAATCATCGTAGGAGCATTTGATGAGATATGCAAATGAATGCGGCTCGTGAGCGAATGTTTTATTAGTATACGACCCCGTAGGATCTGGTTCACAAGTTTGGATGGGTTTCAGAACAGATTCAAAATCCGCATAAATAACGAATGGTACTTTCATCTGTTTCTCAAAACTTTGGAATTTTAAAATATTCCCGGGAGCGCTATTTCCGAATTTATCAACCTTGATTTCTGGAGATGGAACCGTAGTGTATGTATGATTGCAATCATTCAATTTATGGCGTAGCAACTTCGACTCATCGGAGAAACATATCAGACACCCATCGCAAAAGAAATTCCTATGCCCTCTGGCATTTAATTGGCTTGACACTAATCGCGATAAATTTTTTATTCAGCAATAATGCCCCTTACCGGAATCGTCCGAGATATAAAGTAAGTTTACATGCCTACCCAACCTATTCTTAGCATAATGAAGCGGCCCAATAACCCTATATTTCATTTTTTGATCATCGAATACGCTCTCTAACCCATAAACATTGATGGAGCAATCATTTTGATTTTCGAACTTTGGAATATCACTTACTTTCATAGGAAACTCTATACCAACCAGATTCAATACTGTAGAAAAGTGTGGGTAGGAAGATGTTTCGGTATTCCTTATCCTCGCAGGATACAAAGCTGATGTAACTGCCCAGGCGAAACAATGCTCATCCTGATTAATAATGTTTACCACCGCTTTCTTGTTCGCAATATAGGTGGGCAGCTTTATGTAAGACCCGCCTCCTAATGGACTATATTTATTAATATTTATTTCTAGAAACAAAATCTCTTCTAAAGCCCAACCTGTAATATCAAAGTAAAAAAAAGAAATAAGCAAACTTAGTCGACATCTGATTTCTTCAAACAACTCACCAGAATCACGTTCCTCGAATTCGATAGCTAGATTCGAAAGACAATCCCGAAATGCGTCAACGATATCTTCCAAATCTGGCGATGAAGCAATTATGCGATTCGGAGCCATGAAAGATTTCACATCTCTCACATCTCGGGTTTCAATGACATATCTACCAAAAACTTCCATGTTCACTTTAATCGAGTGATGAATCAGTAGCATATTATCTAATAGAGATATAATTGTAGCTCTATTCTCATTGAAGAACGCATTGTAATCTAAAATGTTCGTTCTACACTCTAACCTATAGCTAATAATGCGGCATTTGAACGCGCTCTCGATCGCATATACGCCATCTCTGTAGTGCATGCACGCATTAGAGCGATGCTCCAAGGTTCTCTTATGAGCACCCATCCTATCTGATGGAACATCTTTAGCGCAGGGCACACATCTTTGCATACTTCTAGATGTCGATGGCGCTGGCGGATTCGAAATATCCAATCGAGCCCTTTTTGCACTAGGTTCACCCAAATCATCCAAATCACCAACACATGAAATTCTTTGATGGCGGCGTAAATTATCACTACGCGTAAAGGTTTGGAAACAAGCACTGCAGGTCAACATGATGATGATGAATAAAAAACGCTTTTATCACTCACGAACAAACAACAAATGCTGATTAATATGTGATTCCCAAGAAACTGTGCTCCGCTCTGCGCACCCTTGAATTTATAGAAGTACCGCCTCCCCCACTCTCACCAACGCGATCTTGAACTCTCGCGGGAAAATGGCGCATGCGCATGCGGCAGCAGTGTTCAAGGTCGCACCCCCTCCCATTTCAGAGGTGTGGAAACACAAGGTCACGCTCACAGAAAAAAGAAAGCCCTCCTCAAGGACGCGCTCTTCTCAAGGCCACAGCAACTCCCAAGGGCACCCTCCTCTCAAGGTCGCCAACTCGAGGTCACTCCTCCCAAGATCGCATCAAGGTCATTCACCCCAAGGTCACTCCTCTCAAGGTCACTCCTCCCAAGGTCATTCACCCCAAGGTCACTCCTCCCAAGGTCACTCCTCCCAAGGTCATTGACCCCCCAAGGTCATTGACCCCCCCAAGGCCACGTGGGGGTGTGTGACCTTGGGAGGAGGTCTAGAATCGGCGAAAAACATCTACTAGCGTTCGCCCAGTACAGTTCGAGAGGGATGATGGTCACCCTGTAGGCTCCTTGGACTTCAGTTAGGTACCCAGTATTAGGCTCAGAAGACCACCCTGTATACACTAGGAACTCCAGACAGCTATCTTGTACTGGCCTGG
The DNA here is from genome assembly GCA_029955515.1 of Chrysomela aeneicollis. Taxonomy (NCBI): domain Eukaryota; kingdom Metazoa; phylum Arthropoda; class Insecta; order Coleoptera; family Chrysomelidae; genus Chrysomela; species Chrysomela aeneicollis. The sequence continues at coordinate 13,956,325 of JARUHQ010000021.1, read as the reverse complement.
GATACAGACAGTCACCCTGTACACCATTCAGTGTTTCTCTGCTTACAGGTTATTCCAAGTTATTCCACTAGGGTACACCCGTAACTAAAACCCAATGGAAGACAAATGTCAAATTCCAGCATTGACTTCCATGTAATGTAACTATTTCCCATAAATTCTTAGGCTCATGCCTCTAATACTTTATTGTTGTGCAGCTGAACCTACCATGTTTGCGAAACAAAGATTTTATCAATCATTACACTCATGTTATACCAGAGCTTGTAGATCGAAGAAACATTCCGCCACCTTTATCACTAAACACTCAGTGTTATTAAAAGCACTGCAAATTGGAATAAACATTACCATGCTCTTGTTGTTGGATGGCACTACCCTATACTAAATTGGCCCTAAACACTTCCTGAGAAGGCTCTATCTATACAGTGATAGGTGGACAGTTGGATTTAGTTTGAATATTCATAATTTATTCAAGTAACTACTTATATTAATCCACAGGTCTTAGTAAGAAAAATAGGAAGAAATTCCATGATTTCAAAGATTAAAGGAACTGCCTGTTAGTATATACAGGATAGGCCATATAATTCTAATGCAATGGTGGCCAAATATCTCAAATCTTAATAACACTGAATAACACTAATAGAGGGGCTGGGATGAAACTGTCCTAACTTCCAACCACACTGATACACACATAAACCTTAAGGGTCTCATATAGATCAAAATAACATGATAAGTACATACCCTGGTGTTAGGGGTTTATTCTCAACAACGTATACAGTTGGATCCAATCAACCAGTTACCGGTGGACATCTAACGTCAGTCTGGCCCTTAAACAGTCTCAAATGGGGACTTGCCACTAATCAATGGGTTAAATTAGCCTTTACAGCACCCTATAAAAAGGACACCAATTCAAACCCTAGAATCACTGACCAGGCCTAAATGATAACCTCCAAAGCATTGAGGGTAGTTCTCATAACTTGGTACAATGATTGAGCACACATACCTGATATTCATGGATTATCCAGGAGCTTTGGTCTCATACCCTCGCGCTCATGGGGGCGGCGTCTCAACAGTACAAATCCTCACCAAGGAGCTAGATTTGGGTCCAAGCTCAAAATAACAAAACCAACAGCAATAGCATACATAACCCAAATCACATAATTTGGCTTCAAAAATAGGGTCCCAATCAAGGATGATTAAAATAACCAACGGCAATTTTTGGAAGCCTCCTGAAATTACACCGCACCACCCATCGTACCCGAGAGAGAGCCTCCCCGCCAAAACAAGGACGGCAACCACGAACTCCTCAGAACATCAACATCCTATCAGGGCACACGCCGGAGAGCAATATGTTATTAGACCCGAAACAAGGGATTGGATTATATGATAAAACGATCATGGATCGCGAGATGGCGTTGCAGACGGCCGAGTGGTGTATATATGCACACACAACCAGTGACCCATTTGTTCCATCATGAGTTCTGATCTAAGTATGTTGAACTCAAAAATCTCCTAAGGGGTTGGTTAACCATCCCTTGCTCGCGCCAAACAGTGTACCTATCTCCCGTGCCACAGAACCCAATCACGTACCAACACAGCCAGATTTGACGGCTATATTCCGATAGGTGCCGAGCAGCCCCTGACGGGATTGCACGACCATCGGTCACCAAGACTAACCTTAAAACTTCAAATTACTCGGGCTTTGTTTATGTTCTTAATTAAATCAGCCTACACGATCAACTGGTGTTTTTAGGACAAGTATGGATAATATTAACAGATACATAAACAGGAGTTACCCTGTTATAACCAGCAGCAGGTCAGAGTAATAGTAACATAATAAAATCCTCAGGTAAGGTGAGTGTTTGAAATGATTGTTGCGTCAATTCTGATTGAATCATTAACGTCGAAAATGACCGTTACAACTGATTCAAGACCACTGAATTGGATACTCCCCAAATGAACGATTTTCAAAGAATTTCCTAAAATTTGATCCAGAACTATTTTTATTGACCTGGATCACTCCAAATGTGATGAATGATCCTTTACCAGTTTTACCTGAAACATATTCAACCCATTCTGGGGTTGTGGATAAAGAGACATCTAATGTGGGGATTATCTTACGTAGGTATACGAAGGCAGGTAATTATTTGTTAATCTGCCTTATGGTGGGGTTGTGTAACCAAAGTAAGTGATTGGACAAGAACTAATGGATGGAGTCATCCCTCCCAAGGGTTGAACTACCATATATATACCAGCATGATGGGTGATTTCGTATTTCCAATTATTATTCGTTAGTTTTGTGCATCGACAATAATATGGAAAAAATCCTCATGTGGTGGAACTAATGATCCAAGAAATGAAATATTTCCAGAGTATTAACTAGTGAACTATAATATAATAGAGATAAAAGCATTGATATTTTTTTACAATGAATTTTTGCATGAATAGTTTTTGCTCTACTAATTCATCAATGTAGCAATTGAAATTGATTGGTTGGTATGATAAAATATCATTTCATATTATCGTTATATTGTAAACCCATGCCCATAATATTAAAATCACAAATCACTTCAACAATCTATCACACGTTGTATCAGAGGATACAAAAAAAGATACACAATGGATGATTGATACTTTCAAAATATAAACGAATAATTATTACGAGAAGCAATCAATTCGGAAAAATGAATTATACCCAATGCATGACATCGAATCAACAACAGAAAAGTTCATCAACATCATGAACGCATGTGATCGAAAAACCAACTAGATACTTTTGCAAATATTGGATAACAAAGTCATTGATGTAGCACATTCACCAGAAATATCATTCGAATATTCTATTGAAACGAAACCCAGATAATGAAACCTTGATTGAATGGAAATTATATGCAAATCCTTGATGGCTATTATTATTAAATCTTTTGAATTGGACACATTCTCCTCTATCTCGAAAAAATAATTCTCTATTCCAATTCCGAAAATGGCGATAATGATCATCATGCATGCATGCATCATGAGTTAGCAGAGTTATTGAATCTCTTGAGCTAATTAGACCATCAAACAAAGGGTAAAAATCAAATAAATTGAAAATCATTTTTTTTTTCAAAAATTTATCAGAAGCAGGAATTTGTGCTTCATATTCCACTTCTTGTCGACCACAAGATGTTTTAATTACAGTAGGTTTGGTAATTATGCAATCCGAGTAATTTGTTTTTGCAGAGCATAAATTTGACAATGATACATGACTTCCAGAATCTATTATAAGTGAACGTACTTGTTCAGAAAATCCAGATATTTCGATAAATGATTATTTACGTTGGTCCATGGCATTCAATTCTAAATGATTTTTCTTCCAGTAGCTGGTAAACAAAAATGTTCATTTGTAGATTCTACTGAGGATTTGGATACATTTTCAGTATCATATTCTTGTTCGAAGTAGGAATTCTGTGAGACGAATCCCTTTTGTACATCGTCATAATTTTGCCAAACTAGCTCATCATACGTTTCTGTATTTTCAAAGTGATTTTCTGAAAAATTGTAATCAGTAGTATTCACTAATGATTCATTATCATCATTCAAATTATTATTTTTTTCTGCTACAAATGTTGGTCTTGATTTTGATTGAAAACAATCAGGAATATTATGAGAAGGACCTTGTACTCGTCTATTATAAGGAAAAAGGACTTATTGTCTAGTTACAGTTGACATTGGCGTTGATTGTGTGGTTGTTAATTGATTTTTGGGTCTTCATACGTATTTGTTTGGTTTTCCAAATACCTGTTTATTTGTGAAGAATTTTTGGGAAACTAGTCTGGGATTAATTTGAATGGGTTGGCTAGGATAATGCTTTCGTGATTCTTGATTATTAGAAAACTGTTGCATAATCTGAGGTCTGTAATATTGTAGGTAATTGAAAATTAACTTGATATTTTTGTGATTGAAAATTAGGTGGATATTGTTGTGTTTTCTGAATCAATGGTGCTTTTATGTTATGTGAGTATTGAAGTAACTGTCGAAAAGTATTTCTTTTTACTTCATTTAAAATAGACGTAAAATTCTCTTCTTCAATGAGATATTGCTCTGATGTTTATAAAAAATCATGATTCTTCAATCTGACTCCTGTCTGAATTTGAGGAGGTATGTATTTGAGATATGAGACTTAAACCAATTTTTCAAAATTACTAATTTGAGCAATCTTTGCATCATTTGTCATTACTCTATCATCATTAATTTTAGAAAATATCAAACTTCGGGTATATTGACAACGAACGCCAAAACTATATGCGTTTTCTTCCGGATAGGGCTTGAGACTATGTTATTCGTTGAGCAAACAAGTTAAAGATCTCTGATCAGCAGAAGCAAATCTCAAAATTTATTTAACTTGATCCCAGGTTTGTAATTCAATCCGACCAGATATCAAAGTTGAAGCTTTTTTCACGAAGCTATCCAATTATTGCTCTGAAAATTAATTTTTTGACACGAATATCGGCTGCGTATTGGCATTGGATCTCCACTGAACGGTGGTATAGTATCTAAGGAAGGTCTCAGTTGTTGTGTCTTCAGTATCTCCTACTAATTGATTGAGGGTGTCACTTGTTCTTATTTCTTTCCTGAATTGACTAATTCATTGAGAAATCTCTCTCAAAATATAAAACATGAAACAGCATTGTGACATTAGTTTCACAAAAGGAAACTATTGTCTCACTGCACGACAGCTGAATAGTCGGTTATGATTTTATAAATTCAATGATTTGTTGGGTGAATAGTGGGCGCCACCTAGAATGAACTAGGAAGGAATTGGGAGGGACAAAACAAATATATCACACATTACCTGATTTTTTAACCATGCATATAATGAACAAGAAAACCCCTGACCCATTTATATAATGAATAGATAATGAATAAGTTACTGTTAGTAAGCTTAAGAGTAGTTACACAGTTTTAGTTTGGTTTTATACACTCCAACATCATAAAACTGCTTTAGTCAAAATTATTAGTGTTCAAAATTGACTGGAAGATTACTAATTATATACTTTGAGAGCCTCACTATGGCTTAAGTGGATATGTAGATAGATTCAAAATAGTCCTAAAGGCGTGATGTGAAATTTTGTATATGATTATAGGTGATTTTGGACTCCATGAAGTGGAGTATCAGCGCTGATATTCCCTTTCTTACAATGTAGGAGGATAGAAAATCAATATAAAATGTTAAATTCCAATAATTCTTGGAGATTCATCTTCTCATCCTGTAGACTTCAGGTGGTTGAAGTTAAAAGGAAAATCTACTTACAGTAGGCTGCTCATCTTACTGTTAAATTACAAAAAGAAACATAATTCCTTGCAGGTTCAGCAATCTAGGGACTTCCCATTCTTCTATCCATTTTATATCAGGTCCACAGCATGGCAAACATAAATTATAAATCCAAAATTATTGCCCCATCAGCAACTTGGGTGAAAATAACAGAATGTTACATCACATTTCTGTTGGGAATGTTGGGATTATTCCCGGTTAAATCGTCTTAACATGGTCATAACTCCTAAGTTTGACAAAATTCAAAATGGAGGTTTTGCAAGAGGTGTCCTGCACTAAGAAGAAGGCCTACAAGGAATTTCGATTTGAGTGAGATGTCTCATGCATTCATATTTGATTTAATACTTGCCTAAAGGTCTCAATCGGCCTTCGTCATAAGAACGGTGAACTGAAGGGCATCTTTATTACCAAATTTCATAAATTTAAGGCAGGCTCAAATATGTCGACTTTTCATGTCGAAGCCCTTAGAGAGAGAGAGCGAAATCTCCAGAAATTTCTTTGCACCAATTCTACACTCTGTCAACTCTTTAATTGTTCGAGGTCATCGTATATGTTATGAATCGGGCTAAACGGGGAACTTGCGAATATCGCTCATAGCAACATTCGGAAGGTACCGTCCGCGCACGGCTAGGTATCGTGAAATCAAAAAAGGAAGTATTGAATTGTCGCACCCGCATTAGAGGAAGAATAGGGTAATGAACACAATAACCTATTATTATTTGTTTACAAAGTACAAATACGAATGCTTTGTCTGAAAACACCTCATAAAACGAAATCCTTTGTAGAAAACATTTGATATTCAATCCAAGGGAACAAAATATAATGGATACTCGATGCAGGTTTTTGTTTGGATTTGGAAATTGTTACTGTTGTTGAATTTGGTTGTTTATAACTGATCTACTGAAAATCACCTATGGATCAAGCCACTAAAATAACTGTATTCCGAAATTGTATGTGAAATGGTAAGTAGACGATATGAACGATCCACTGGACCGTTACAGCATAATATAAGAGATTAATCATTCATATAGCGAAGTTCTCTTTGGAATCTAGATAATCACAAAATTCATAAACCTTCGAGAAGTTCATCATAGTCACTGATTCACATAGCTGATTGAAATTTTCAATGGTTTGAGGTTTCATTAGCTAAGAATCTAGATAGTTTGGAGGCCTGTCAAAAATATCTGCCATTTTACTGGACTTAGACTCCAATAACTTTCAAGCAAAATAAAAAAAATATATGTACGCTTACATTAGTATTTCAACTCAGAGTAGGTTATCATGTGAAACAAATTAGTCATGCATATCTTTTCCCTCTGAAAATCATTGATGAATAAATATATCAAACTCATAAAGAATTGATTGATTATTTTGTACCTACCTGAGTTCATGAAGCGGATAAAATTGAAGTAACCCTAATAAGTGAATCATGAATCGACGAAGTGGGTTTATTCTTTGAAAACTGTATTTTATCACCATTCTGTGAGGCTTACCCATCTAATAATGAGATTATATCCAGGTAGGAGTGTTTCCTTTGAGTTAGTCTATGGCATATTAATCATTTGCCTCCTTGATCATGGGTATTTCTTGTAATCAATTTGTTTAATCTTTCCACCAAACCATAAAATATCCATTAGTGGTTTATATTTATTGCTTTAAAGTGAGCATCACCCAAATGGTATCCCATAATCTGATTAAATCATAATACCCTGACACAACCTTTCCAAGAATATTTGAGAAGAGTTGAGTTTTGTATACACTTCATCTATTGATTTGATCAAATATTATTGTCAAATGGATCATGATTCAAATGGTCGTGCATTTTATAATAATAATAAATATAACAATTAAAGTGATACTACAATTCAATAGGCGATTCAAATTGCTGGAATTGAATATTATGATAGGCTTTACCAAATATTGTCTTTTCAGTAATATTATCATTTCAGGAATCCTAAAATAAAGTCTACTACTAGTATCAAGGTTGAAACAAACGTTTCAACCAAAGAATCCGACAACCCGATGTTTGAAAGTAACGATTTACAATTGGTTGTATTCAATGTTCTTATTTTGAATATAAATTACGTACATATCGAAATTAATATCAAGTTCAGAGAATAACGTTCTGCTCATACATTATATTTAACTCGAGAACAAACGTATTTGTGAAATAGTTAAGCGAATAAAGGTTAAAAAATGGTGGTGATTTCAATGTTTCTTCGCAAGTGATATAAAACGTTTTTTCTACGACCACGTATGAAAACGTCATAAAGCAAACTGTTTTGTCATTTGAAAAGTAGGTCATTTATTCATTTAGTTATTATTATCCAAACAGGCTATTGCAGCCTAATTACTTGGATAAATAAGGTGAATTACAATTGTGTATATGAAATATTGTCTATATTATACCCTATTAATCAATGCCCAGAATTGTAGGAGATGAACTGAGTCCAAAATCGTGGAGATGATACTTGTATTCAATATGCAGTCTTAAACATTCTTACGATAAAGCGCTGGGGATGAGGTCCAGTCTTAATCAGTCAAAGTGTTGAAATTATTAGCCAATTTTAGAATGGAAACCAGTGGTGCCCTTGCTGGATTCCCTTTTTTGATATATTGAACATGAGGGTAGAACGTGTTCTATCACGTCATGCCGTGTCATATCACGATGGTTATGTTATTTGAAAGAAAAAAGCACATGTGTTGAAATGAAAAATATCACACGGCTAGAAATGATTAGTTGGTACTCACTGTCACCATAAGCACGTTTGTAAAACAACATTTATATTCATTAGATTTTCTGCCTCTTTTCGTATTGAGAAGAGAGTTCGTAACTATGATTTCAATGTGTCAGTGAGACATAACCTCTACCTATTCACTTTGATGAAAATCAGTCTGGAACTAGTATCTACTACATGTCTGATGATGTTGATGGCTGTGGGTAGCATCATTTACATTCACAACTTGCCTGCATCACATAGATTTTCACATTATTATCTAAATCTACTGAATGAATGATGGCTGAAACGCATCTGTATGATGTATTTCTGGTTGCGTGTCTTTCAACTTTCACGTACTCGCCGCTACGCGACTCGTGCTAAACGACTATACTCTTGCGGAATTTGTCACTTTCTACACTTGTTACGTAAAATACTATATCAGACGATTTTCAACAGCTAGTGGTAGTGAAATCCTAAAGATAAAAGGTGAATAAAATGTTTTCGTAGTCTTAAAACAAATTCTTCACGAAGCGTTATGAAATATCGAGATCAACAAAATTTGTTTCCTGTCACCACCTCCTATTGCCTCTACCTGAGCACCCACCTTTCTCGGGCCAATCAAAATAGCGGCCGTCTCCCCTCCCTTGGGTCTGCCTCCATGTCTTCAATATATGGTCGATCATATCAAATGTTTGGAATTCAGTTGTATTTCAATATTCATAACGACTTGACACTTGTGCCAAACAGTCTGCTAGTTCACAGTTGCCTACAAGAAGAGTCAGTATGAGTGAACACGTCCATATATTCGACAATTCCACCGAGTTGGAAGCTGTCCCTGTTAGGAGACCAGATCAGTTTCGATGGACGAACCAAAATAGTGCTGCGAATAAGGATGGTGATGCACCCCACATTAAACTATCGATGACAGTGGAAACACATAGAAAGAGGAAACATGATCAGTGTGAAGAAATATCGAGTGTGAATTTTTTTACTGGCTCTCCTCCCAACAAGAAAAAAATTTTGGCATCACAGAATAACGAAGGAAAAGAATCACATACTCCTGCTTGGATACCGGATCGGTTTAGATGGAGGAACCAAAGTTGTGCGTCGGATGACCATCGTACTCCTCTGAATAACAGAGGGTGGTTCAAGAAGAGAAGACTGGATCAGTTCCGATGGAGGAAGCAAGACAGTGCTTCGGTTGATTATCGTGCACCCGTTAATCAGAGGGGAAGGTTTCAGAAGAGGGGACCAAATCGGTATACTTGGATTAAACCGTGTTCAGAATAATTTTTTTGTCATGGAGAACTCTATGAATATAGATGATCATTTAATTTACTCTGGTTTTGTATATGATGAAGAAATAACTGATTCTCTGCCTTTCGATAGTAGGAATCGCTATTATAGGTATTTCAATGCAGGAGTATTTCATGTATAGTTTATGTTAGCTCAGTATCAATAAAAACGATTATTATTATTCAGAAAGGTTTTGAGTGTTTCTTGACCGCCAACTCAGTTGCAAAGCATCCTTCGGGGTCTCATGAAGACTCATATGAGTGAGGAATACGGAAACCTCAGCTTTTTAAGGGTCGGCCAAGTCGGCAGTCAAATCGGCAGAGAAGCGGCTCAAAACACACTGCGTTCAGCGACCGAAAAAGGCGATTGTGCTGATTGCGTATAGTAGCGATGGCTTTTTTGAATCTCCTGATGATAGTGCTGTTAAATTTTTACTGACGACCGTTGTCGTACTGTATAATGGGGATCGAAGAGAAAGAAAAAAATTGTCAATTTCAACACAATGTCGAAAAACATATTCAAATGTTATATCAATCATTAAAGATCCGTGCTCTTAATTCTTCCATATAAACTGGCAACACTGACAACAATGAAATCGCCTCGCAAACGCTCACGTCTGTTTCGTCCCATATACCAACACGTAATCATGTGCCGACTAGAGTCGTGAAACCGCTCGCGGTGCATGATGATTGATGCTTAGCAGGGTACGCGCGACGGCCGATATGTCTGCGAACTCTCAATTTATTATATTATTCGATTAACACGATTTTCATATCTCAATTTCACATAGTTCCCATTTTTTAAAATGATATAAAAGGTTTTTGTCTGATGTAGGTATTATGTATCAGTTAATCACGGAGTATGAGTTGGGTAGGTACTCCATCAACAGCTTATTCTGCAATCCGAACTTCTACTAGGCGAGTACTGGTTATTTCCAATAGTATTTTGAAGAGTTTAATTTTGTTTTTTGAATATCATTTCCTGATGCTTTTCTCGTACGTATATCTATTTTGATGAAGTTGGCGAAATTTCAGTTTTCAATGTTTCACTGTTATACAATCAGCTTGATTTGAACGTCCACAAAACGTTCAGTTATAAGGTTCTGGTTATTCGGACTCAAAATGGACAAAATAAAATGGACGTCCACTACCATCTGGGACACCTATAATATTGTACTATTTCATTTCATCAGCTACATTCGAACGAATTCATCTCTCTATGCAATCCCAGTAAATATAACATCGTTTTCCACTAAAAAATTTAAATGAAATGAGGTTATGTATGTTTCGATGATATTCTGATAGGAGGGATGTCTTTGATATCTACAAACCTAGCCACATACAAATGATCGAAACTGTTTAAATTTTTTTACAATTATGTCAACACATCGACCTCCAAAAATGTTTTTAATAGGCAATTATGATGTGATCAAGAATTGTATTTCATTTATGAGATATACACATAACGAATACGAACAGGAGTGGCTCATATTACGAGATATAATGTTTCAAAGTGCTGAACGCGTATCGTACCTTTTACATAATATTTATGTATCTGCAGAATGCTCATGTACATATTTTTGATTCAACAAATAAAGTATAAATAGCAGTTCCTACTGGTGTCTGTCGAGTAATTTTTCATGTGTCATTTGGAGTATAGTTTTTCCCCCAATATTATGTTTCAGACAGATTTGTGTTAACTGAGTATACCGGGTGTCAACGAATCTATTGAACAAGTCATACCTTCTTGAATAATAGGTGTAATAAAAAGATATAAGGTATAGGTGAATGGCACGTGAAAAAGGAAGTTTTCGCATATTTTTCACTTTCCGGTCATTTCCAGTTTCACCGGAAATGGCTCCGGTTTTGAATTTTTAAATGAAACACCCTGTATATTGTAAGATTTTTTGATTTCGGAGACAATTCTCACTACATATAGTATAGTATAAATACCTCAGAAATTCATTCATATCCCACAAGGAGTCAAAATTATAGGCTTCCTAATTATAAATACAATGTCACTCGTAAAGGTCCCTTGTACACTGGAACTCAAATTTATAATAAACTTCCAGAATATCTCAAGAACCTTGGTAAATTACAATTTAAGAATAAATTGAAATAATTCCTCCATACTCATTGCTTTTACAATTTGGATGAATTTTTCTCATATCAACTTTGAAATTGGTCTTGTTTTTACTGGTATTTTTTAATATATTGTATGTTAATTCTAACTCATTTTTTATGGTTCTTCATAGGCTTGTATTTTGTTTCTGATTTGACTGTCTCAGTTTATTAATATAAAGATATGTATACATAGACATTTCTCAAATATCATTATTCTAAAAGTTATATGCTTCTACCTTTCCTTACGTCTTTAAATAGACTTTACATTGAACTTGAATTATTTTTCAGATGTATATATTTATATTGAGTTCATATTGTTACATACAAGTTTCATGTTATTGGAAATAAATGCGTATCTATCTATCTATCTCCAATGAAAGTCGATAAATCATGATTCATGGCACACTTGACAAAAGTAAATAATTATTATGCAGTATTTTCCATAGTAATATTCAATTTATGAGCCTATTTTAAATCCAATCGAAAATTAATTAGTATCGTTAGATTCGTCAAAAAATCATCTTTTCGGAAAGTGTTTGTCAAAAATTGGTTGCCATTTGAAAAATAATAGTTGAACACGAGAATGTAATTTTGCCAACTTGTCTTATTCTATCTTATCTTATCTTATTCTATCTATCATACTTAGCACTAAAACTTTCCCATTGTAATTTTCCGACATCACTTGAGGTCTTCAGATTAGTTTACGTCCGATCATGGCCACCTAGATGCAATATCAAAAGTGACAAAAAAAAAATGAAGTAGGCTTGAAAACTTTTTAAAATGTCACATTCTAATCCAGGATTGTCTCAGAAATAAAAAAATGTTACAATATACAGGCAACCCTTCGAATGGAGTGTGACGTAATTTCACACAAATAAATTAAAGCCCCACTGCACGACAGCTTTCATAGTCAGAGAGCGGTCGTGGGATTTTTCAAAATTTAATTTTATGTATATTCCAAAAAATTAGATGTTGTGAATAGCATACTAAGGGCCGCCACTCATAGCTAACTGAGAAGAATTAGGAAAGAAACAAAACAAAAAGATCAAACAAAACCTTTTGAAAACCTATATACCTAATTTTTTGAACTCTGTTACCAAAATGTTAGAATTGCTTACATTTACAAAATGTAATGAGTCAAAGATTTCTTATAAATAAAATTGATCTGAATATATAATTATATTCAATGATAAATTGAAAATTTACCTAATAAATGTTTCACTGTTAGTGAGGTTCATTCAGTGAATATTCACCTATAGGCGAAGCCAAGAGATTTAATACTAGTGAAATTAAATCTAGAACTGCCTGACTGTGGCTAATGAGTCACTATCTGTGACCGGGAATGATAAATGCAAAAAAAATAGGTACCTATATGTTTCCTCTGGAAATAAATAGCAGCTCTTATTTCGTTTCTCACAATCAGGAGAACACTATTATAAGGTGATAATATAAGGAAATAATGCAGAACAATATCTTCCACTCCTCAATGGTGATCCAAATATACATCAACAGGTAGTACTTATAGCATGAAAATTGACCATACTATACATAACATCTGAGGTTGGGTTGATCCATTTTCAAAATGTTCAGATACCACAACTGTATGGTTGAGGGTTCTTCAGTGAAGCATTTTCGTGTTAGCTTTCCAGGATTTTTACTGATATCAGGCTGTAGAGCTGACGAGTTTTCCAGTTTGATTTTTGATTCATATGATCCTCATTCACTTTCAACAAATATCAATTTCATGATATTTGCGCGTCATGAAATACCATACTTATGTTGTTTTATGTCCAATATGTATGTATCTTCAGTATTTTAGAATTAATAGGTTTATGTTGAGTTTATGTAATGTTTTGACATTCATGTCCTGTGATCCCATGTATTTTAACACATGACAATTGACAGAACAGCTTCATCGCAGTTACCGCTAGTCACCACCCACAGACATCTCCTCTTTGACATTCGATGGCCTCGAGACCTCAACACTTTTGAATCATTAAACATCTTCGAAAGTACTGTGTGATTTTCTCAATCTTTTAAATAACCTGCGAACATAGCACTCACACAGGAGTATTATTCATTTAGTTTATTCCCCTACATTTTGAAGAAAATAAGAATATTGCAATTTATTCAGGTTATTTTATATCCACAATGTTTACATTTCTGGAATTCAAACTTGAAGTTGCCTGATGTAGGTCGCTGTCATTCGCAAAGATCTAAAGTATAAATGTGGTTCTGTGGTAGAAGAGTCTGAGGAGTTGAAGATCCAATGATCCTAACCGTAGTCCTGTCATGGTGATAGGTTTTGTGGTTCTATGATACATAGAAGGTTTAGTTGATCAAGTTGGCCCGTTTTAAAAAAAACTTAATTCACAACTGTGCCAAGATGTGTTGCGCATTTGATAGTGATTTTTAAGCAGGCGTGATTAAAAAAAATACTTGGTTGGGTGATTAGATGGCTTTTAATCTTTTGATAAGGTGAGCGATGATAATGATAAAAATGAGCAGATTCAAATTTATCCTCGGGGCGAGCAAAACCCTAGTGAAAGGCTGTTATACCATTATTGGGAAGGTGAGTCTGGAAAATCCCAAAATGGAATTTTGACGTGGATATTAATCTGGCGATCTATATTATTATAGATCTGCTGGCCTTTTTCGTGGGTACCATCTCACCCTGGATTTCATCCGAAGATTTTTCGGGATCAGCAGGCTATAGGGGCTCTTCCGGGAATCTATAGAGGAAAGGAACCAAATTTGAGATACTTTTTTTGTAAAATGAAAATAAAATATAATTTATTTCAAAACATTAACTATCATGAACTCAGTACATCACTTGAAGGGTTTTATAATCACCACAACTAAATCAAGGCATACGAAAAAAGTTTACAGTTAGAAAAAAATAAAATTCATACAAGAAACAAAAGAGTCTTTCAAAATTGAGGTGCCTTACTTGAGATAGTCTGGTTCCCTAATTTGGGATAGGGCCCCAATGTGGTACATCACTCAAAAAATCCTTTTACCTTGCAAAAAGAACAGGTGAATATAGAACTTGTCAATTCTCCACAATCCTCATGGGCCCATCTTAAACATTTGACACATTTAGCCCATTTCTCACTTTTTTGTCTTCTAAAAATAGGCCTGTACAAAATATACATTTAGCGTCACTGCCGCCACTTTCATCCGATGAGGAGTCTTTCAAAACAGGCTCTTCACTGTAAGAATCATAACTGGATGATGACAATGTACGTTTGGCTTTATTTTCCATTTGTTTTGGACCTGCATCGTTTCTTTTATTCGCGTCACCACCTCGTGCCACCTCTTCCTTAATTAATGGTTTTTTTCATTTTCTTATCCATCTTACCAATATCTTTTTTTTACTCCTTCAGCTTTATTTTGTCTCGCGTCCTTTTTCTTTATACTTTCTAACAGTTCTTCTTCTTTATAGGGAGTTGTTGTTATAACTGCAGTTTTTTCCAGATTTTTTTTCTTTGTTGAGGTTTTTTATGTACTGGAATGGAACAGATTTCCATAGTTGATACCAAAACTTTTCTAACATTTTCTTGACTTGTAGATGGCAAGGAAATATCTCCTTCGCACTGCACAGTAAACTCAGTCGTCTTAGTGGTATTTCCTTCGCTCTCAGAGGTGATGGGGTTCTTTCATGTTCACGTTGTTCTTCTGTTCCCAAGAAAGAGGAACATGATGGAAGATTCTCGATATTTTCCTGTTCCTCTAGGTTTTGCGCTAACATTCATGTAATGAAAAATGCCCAGCTAAATAATTAACATATTTCATACAGTACTTCGTATCGAGGTTCCCAATTTGAGATAGTCTCAAATTAAGATACCCGTACTGTCTCAAATTAGGAAAATTGAAAAAAAAATTGGGACAGCTATATTTCGGTTATAACTATACTACAAATGAGTTTGTGCATGACAGAATAGTAGCATTAAGACTCTTTGTTCATAAAATCATACCACAGTGGACTGATGACCTCACCTTAAAAAAATATTTTCAGATTCAACAGGCACTCACAAAATGTTTCAGCACCCAAAGTTGAATTTATGTACATTACTCGGGAATCAGGTGGTAACTGACGAAAAAAACGTGCTTGCGAACTCGGTTTGGCCTAAAAGACTTCTGCCAGAAGGCTACTGTCTCAAATTAGGCTCCTATCTCAAATTTGGTTCCTTCCCTCTACGAGCCGGCTCACTTCTGTGGGTTTTAGGGCTGGTATCAGCTGCTTCAGGTCAGAACTTTCCAGATTCATGAGAGTTATTCACCATAATTTTTTATGTGTTATAAAAAATCATCAGGCATTACGGTTATTCAATTTATAAGTTACCACTCGAAAAAAAATTTTAAAAACATTATTACATATTCATTTTATCATAACGGGATGGTTATGACAATGAGTTAGTCTCACACAAATATGTGAACTCATATTGGCCAATATAGGGGGGAAATATTAGTATATCAAGTATGGAGAACGGTAAGGGTTTTATACCGATAGAAGACAATTGTTTGGAGGAGGAGCGGAGCGACGACTCCAATTATTGTCTGAGATCGGTTACCCTTAACGTTCGACATGCTCATAACGTTTTTTGCACGATTGATACTATTATAAATCATAAAAATAAATTGAAATTAAGAGAATCTTTAACTCGACGGTAAGTGAATTACTTACCGTCGAGTTGGATTACTTACCGTCGAGTTGCTAGTAAATGTCACCTACTAACGTAAAATCTGTCACGGTAAACCGTCGAAAATGATCGATCGTGCAAAAAGGTATTTAAGAAGTGATTAATTAATTACTGATGTCATAACTTATAAGTGGAATATCACTTAACAATTTCACTTTTTCTTTTTAATTCCTACCAGTATGGGATTTCATTGAACAATGTGGTTCATCTGAGACTTTTCTTTGGAATTACATTTCTCAGTTTTCGCTTATTTGAACTGCAGTGGCGCCTAACAATTGAAACAAAGAACCCCAGTTTTCATTGAACTCACACCCAGCCGGCTAACAGCAGAGCTGCCGTGCTTTATAACTATACCCTATATGGACCAACAGTCTTAGGACTTTGAGAATTACAGGTGAGTCTGATTATAGAAAAACCAGGGTAACGTTATATACTCACTGAGGGTCATCCATCATTATATACTCTTACTCAAAACTAACCATTTTCTTTATGGGTATAACATCAGCAACAACTTCAACAGCATTCAATCATCATATTATGCATGGTATCCAAATCAAACAAGAAACAGGCAGCACAACTCAACAGGTGTAGAATAACAGTTATTGCCCCATTAGCGATAATATGGGTTGAAATTTGGGAGGCTTCAAACCATGTCCCAGTAGGACGAGTATATATCTTTTTTTCTGCCACCACTGAATTGGATACTCCCCAAATGAACGATTTTCAAAGAATTTACTAAAATTTGATCCAAAACTATTTTTATTGACCTGTATCACTCCAAATGTGATGAATGATCCTTAACCAGTTTTACCTGATACATATTCAACCCATTCTGGGGTTGTGAATAAAGAGACATCTAATGTGGGGATTATCTTACGTAGGTATACGAAGGCAGGTAATTATTTGTTAATCTGCCTTATGGTGGGGTTGTGTAACCAAAGTAAGTGATTGGACAAGAACTAATGGATAGAGTCATCTCTCCCAAGGGTTCAACTACCATATATATACCAGCATGATGGGTGATTTTGTATTTCCAATTATTATTCGTTAGTTTTGTGCATCGACAATAATATGGAGAATCGTACAAATGAATGCAATGGTGCTCTCAATAATTCCAGACAGAAACTGCGAAACCAGCAATTCTTGCAGCAGCAGCTGCATCACCAACACCTGCATCAGCAGCAACAAAAATACATGCAGCAGCAGCAAGACTACCAGCAGCAGCAACAGAACTATCTGCAGCAGCAGCAACAAAACTACCTGCAGCAGCAGCAACAAAATTATTTGCAGCAGCAGCAACAGAACTACCTGCAGCAGCAGCAACAAAACTATCTGCAGCAGCAATATCAGAAGTTCCTGCAGCAGCAGCAACAAAAATACCTGCAGCAGCAATATCAGAAATTCCTGCAGCAGCAGCATCAACATTATCAGCAGAATCAGCCATTACTGCAGCAGCAGCAGAATCAAGGATTCCTGCAGCTGCAGCAGAATCAGCCATTCTCGCAGCAGCAGCAGCCGCATCAACAGCTCCCGTATTCCGAAGAATGCTATTTGGAAATTACGAACTATATTGTAAAAAATCCTCATGTGGTGGAACTAATGATCCAAGAAATGGAATATTTCCAGAGTATTTACTAGTGAACTATAATATAATTGAGAGAAAAGCACTGATATTTTTTTACGATGAATTTTTGCATGAACAGTTTTTGCTCTACTAATTCATCAATGTATCAATTTAAATTGATTGGTTGGTATGATAAAATATCATTTCATATTATCGTTATATTGTAAACCCATGCCCATAATATTAAAATAACAAATCACTTCAACAATCTAATACACGTTGTATCAGAGGATACAAAAAAAGATACACAATGGTTGATTGATACTTTCAAAATATAAACGAATAATTATTACGAGAAGCAATCAATTCGGAAAAATGAATTATACCTAATGCATGACATCGAATCAACAACAGAAAAGTTCATCATCATAAACGCATGTGATCGAAAAAGCAACTAGATACTTTTGGAAATATTGGATAACAAAGTCATTGATGTAGCACATTCACCAGAAATATCATTACAATCTTCTATTGAAACGAAACCCAGATAATGAAATCTTGATTGAATAGAAATTATATGCAAATCCTTGATGGATATTATTATTAAATCTTTTGAATTGGACACATTCTCCTCCATTTCGAAAAAATAATTCTCTATTCCAATTCCGAAAATGGCGATAATGATCATCATGCATGCATGCATCATGAGTTAGCAGAGTTATTGAATCTCTTGAGCTAATTAGACCATCAAAGAAAGGGTGAAAATCAAATAAATTGAAAATTATTTTTTTTCAAAAATTTATCAGAAGCAGGAATTTATGTGCTTCATATTCCACTTCTTGTCGACCACAAGATGTTTTAATTACAGTAGGTTTGGTAATTATGCAATCCGAGTAATTTGTTTTTGCAGAGCATAAATTTAACAATGACATATGACTTCCAGAATCTATTTTAAGTGAACGTACTGGTTCAGAAAATCCAAATATTTCGATAAATGATTATTTACGTTGGTCCATGGCATTCAATTCTAAATGATTTTTCTTCCAGTAGCTGGTAAACAAAAATGTTCATTTGTAGATTCTACTGAGGGTTTGAATACATTTTCAGTATCATATTCTTGTTCGAAGTCGGAATTCTGTGAGACGAATACCTTTTGTACATCGTCATAATTTTGCCAAACTAGCTCATCATACGTTTCTGTATTTTCAAAGTGACTTTCTGAAAAATTGTTATCAGTAGTATTCACTTATGATTCATTATCATCATTCAAATTATTATTTTTTTCTGCTACAAATGTTGGTCTTGATTTTGATTGAAAACAATTAGGAATATTATGAGAAGGACCTTGTACTTGTCTATTATAAGGAAAAAGGACTTATTGTCTTGTTACAGTTGACATTGGCGTTGATTGTGTGGTTGTTAATTGATTTTTGGGTCTTCATACGTATTTGTTTGGTTTTCCAAATACCTGTTTATTTGTGAAGAATTTTTGGGAAACTAGTCTGGGATTAATTTGAATGGGTTGGCTAGGATAATGCTTTCGTGATTCTTGATTATTAGAAAACTGTTGCATAATCTGAGGTCTGTAATATTGTAGGTAATTGAAAATTAACTTGATATTTTTGTGATTGAAAATTAGGTGGATATTGTTGTGTTTTCTGAATTAATGGTGCTTTTATGTTAGGTGAGTATTGAGGTAACTGTCGAAAAGTATTTCTTTTTACTTCATTTACAATAGACGTAAAATTCTCTTCTTCAATAAGATATTGCTCTGCTGTTTATAAACAATCAGGATTATTCGATATGACTCCTGTCTGAATTTGAGGAGGTATGTATTTGAGATATGAGACTCAAACCAATTTTTCAAAATTACTAATTTGAGCAATTTTTGCATCATTTGTCATTACTCTATCATCATTAATTTCGGAAAATATCAAACTTCGGGTATATTGACAACGAACGCCAAAACTATATGCGTTTTCTTCCGGATGGGGCTTGAGACTATGTAATTCGTTGAGCAAACAAGTAAAAGATCTCTGATCAGCAAAAGCAAATCTCAAAATTTATTCAACTTGTTCCCAGGTTTGTAATTCAATCCGACCAGATATCAAAGTTGAAGCTCTTCCACGAAGCTATCCAATTATTGCTCTGAGATCTAATTTTTTGACACGAATATCGGCTGCATATTGTTGAAGGGCTTCATCACATGCGGCTATGAAATTATTGAGTTCACATGGATCTCCACTGAACGGTGGTATAATATCTAAGGAAGGTCTCAGTTGTTGTGTCTTCAGTATCTCCTACTGATTGATTGAGGGTGTTACTTGTTCTTATTTCTTTCCTGAATTGACTAATTCATCGAGAAATCTCTCTCAAAATATAAAACATGAAACAGCATTGTGACGTTAATTTCACAAAAGGAAACTATTGTCTCACTGCACGACAGCTCAATAGTCGGTAGAGAGGTAATGGGTTGAACATTTAGGTGTTATGATTTTATAAATTCAATGATTTGTTGGGTGAATAGTGGGCGCCACCTAGAATGAACTAGGAAGGAATTGGGAGGGACAAAACAAATATATCACACAGTACCTGATTTTTTAACCATGCATATAATGAAAAAGAAACCCCCTGACCCATTTATATAATGAATAGATAATGAATAAGTTACTGTTAGTAAGCTTAAGAGTAGTTACACAGTTTTGGTTTGGTTTTATACACTCCAACATCATGAAACTGCTTTAGTCAATATTATTAGTGTTTCCATCAAAATTGACTGGAAGATTACTAATTATATACTTTAAGAGCCTCACTATGGCTTAAGTGGATATGTAGATAGATTCAAAATAGTCCTAAAGGCGTGATGTGAAATTTTGAATATAAATATAGGTGATTTTAGACTCCATGAAGTGGAGTATTAGCGCTGATATTCCCTTTATTACAATGTAGGAGGATAGATAATCAATATAAAATGTTAAATTCCAATAAATCTTGGAGATTCATATTCTCATCCTGTAGACTCCAAGTGGTTGAAGTTAAAAGTAAAATCTACTTACAGTAGGCTGCTCATCTTACTGTTAAATTACAAAAAGAAACATAATTCCTTGCAGGTTCAGCAATCTAGGGACTTCCATTATATCAGGTCCACAGCATGGCAAACATAAATCATAAATCCAAAATTATTGCCCCATCAGCAACTTGGGTGAAAATAACAGAATGTTACATCACATTTCTGTTGGGAATGTTGGGATTATTCCCGGTTAAATCGTCATAACATGGTCATAACTCCTAAGTTTGACAAAATACAAAATGGAGGTTTTGCAAGAGGTGTCCTGCACTAAGAAGAAGGCCTACAAGGAATTTCGAGTTGAGTGAGATGTCTCATGCATTCATATTTGATTTAATACTTGCCTAAAGGTCTTAATCGGCCTTCGTCATAAGAACGGTGAACTTTATCACCAAATTTTATGAATTTAAGGCAGGCTCAAAAATGTCGACTTTTTATGTCGAAGCCCTTAGAGAGAGAAAGCGAAATCTCCAGAAATTTCTTTGCACCAATTCTACACTCTGTCAACTCTTTAATTGTTCGAGGTCATCGTATATGTTATGAATCGGGCTAAACGGGGAACTTGCGAATATCGCTCATAGCAACATTCGGACGGTACCGTCCGCGCACGGCTAGGTATCGTGAAATCAAAAAAGGAAGTATTGAATTGTCGCACCCGCATCAGAAGAAGAATAGGGTAATGAACACAATAACCTATTATTATTTGTTTACAAAGTACAAATACGAATGCTTTGTCTGGAAACACCTCATAAAACGAAATCCTTTGTAGAAAACATTTGATATTCAATCCAAGGGAACAAAATATAATGGATACTCGATGCAGGTTTTTGTTTGGATTTGGAAATTGTTACTGTTGTTGAATTTGGTTGTTTATAACTGATCTACTGAAAATCACCTATGGATCAAGCCACTAAAATAACTGTATTCCGAAATTTTATGTGAAATGGTAAGTAGACGATATGAACGATCCACTGGACCGTTACAGCATAATATAAGAGATTAATCATTCATATAGCGAAGTTCTCTATGGAATCTAGATAATCACAAAATTCATAAACTTTCGAGAATTTCATCATAGTTTTTGATTCACATAGCTGATTGAAATTTTCAATGGTTTGAGGTTTCATTCGCTCAGAATCTAGATAGTTTGGAGGCCTGTCAGAAATATCTGCCATTTTACTGGACTTAGACTCCAATAACTTTCAAGCAAAATAAATAAAAATATGTACGCTTACATTAGTATTTCAACTCAGAGTAGGTTATCATGTGAAACAAATTAGTCATGCATATCTTTTCCCTCTGAAAATCATTGATGTATAATTATATCAAACTCATAAAGAATTGATTGATTATTTTGTACCTACCTGAGTTCATGAAGCGGATAAAATTGAAGTAACCCTAATAAGTGAATCATGAATCGACGAAGTGGGTTTATTCTTTGAAAACTGTATTTTATCACCATTCTGTGAGGCTTACCCATCTAATAATGAGATTATATCCAGGTAGGAGTGTTTCCTTTGAGTTGGTCTATGGCATATTGATCATTTGCCTCCTTGATCATGAGTTTTTCTTGTAATCAATTTGTTTAATGTTTCCACCAAACCATAAAATATCCATTAGTGGTTTATATTTATTGCTTTAAAGTGAGCATCACCCAAATGGTATCCCATAATCTGATTAAATCATAATACCCTCTGACACAACCTTTCCAAGAATATTTGAGAAGAGTTGAGTGTTGTATACACTTCATCTATTGATTTGATCAAATGAAACGGCAGTGGATTATTTAATAACAAATAGGGAGAATCTGACCTTCGAAATCTTTGACCCAGAAATATCTGATCACTCAGCGCAATTACTTGAAAATCACTATCCAAATAATATAAGGCAAGAAAGAATGGAACGCTCGTTTCGTAGAAAAATAAATGATAATTCGAAAAGCGACTTCAAATCAAGCTTTGGTAATGCATACAATAACTTATTGATTAGTAGTGATGTTGAGGATATAGATGAGTTATTTGATAATTTCTGGTCTGAGTTCATATATAGTTTTGAGACTGCATTTCCCAGAAGAAATCTGTCATGTAATAATAAAAAATCTCATGCTTTCAAATTCTCACCAACTCTAATAGCAGAGTCACAAAGTTTGAATGATCTGAATACACTCAAAAAAATTGTCAGAGATGACAACATAAATGCATTATATAAAGCAAAACAAAAATTGTACCAAAAAAACATCAGAAAAGAAAGACAACAATACAACAGAGCCATCGTTGAAAACTCGTATAATAAGAACAAAACATTATGGAAAATTGTTAACCATGTTACTAGTTAAATTCTCCCTTAAGGGATTGATGGAAAAGAAATATAAAATAATGCAATGTGTAACAAAAATAATATTTAAAGTGCCTTGTTCTCTTGGAACAAGACACTGGCTAGCTCAGTGGGCGTTGGGGTGAGTAAGGGTATATTAAACAAAGGGTGATCTAAGAATTTTTAATTCTTTATTGATAGTACCTCCCTTAACTGGGCCAATGTGCCAAGTGGATACCTTCAATTAATTGCCTTATACTAAACTCTCTAAAACCTAGGTGATCACCAGATTACACAATATATATAACTGAACTTAAATAAGTACTATCCAGGGTGTCTCCAATTTAGTACTTGGTGGCTCAATAGGTAGGGTAGTCGTATCCCAGAATGGATTCAAAATCGCTTACCAGAGAGTGGCCAAGATTTGCTTACACCTATATCCCATCCTCTGGTGGTTGGGGATCATGTGGCTACACAATCCCAGATTGCCTAGAGTCCCAAGTCATACAGGGTAGTTCCGATAATGGGGATCAACCAACAGTTCAGGGGCATGTAGGGTAGCTGGTCCTAGCAAGGTACGTAGAAACACGCAGGTAGTCTTTCAACTGGAGAGGGGGTCTGAACAGAAGCCCTGTGATGTTGGTTGGGCTAGATGTGATCTTGGAGTGAATTGTGCACCAGATATCCTGCTAATCCTCCAAGGAGAGATGGAAGTACAACTTCCACATGTTGAAGATTCTTATTAATCCCACAATCAATGGTGGACGAACCAAATCTTCTCGAAATTCGAGTCAAGAAATCTTCAAAGGACCTTCTCTGCCACAATTCCCAAAATGAAATCCAATCTTCCAGAACCGCTGGACACCTCGTGCTTTTCCGCCACCAAGGGGGCGAGGTCGAATTCGCCGAACGCATCGAATCGTCCCCGAACATTTTTCCATCGCGAGGATACACCTCAATTAACGCAAAAACTAGTAGATTGTTCATTATGAACTGAAAGTACTCAAATATTATTATTAACGACGCCACAGGAACCATGAGGTCCATGTACTTGTTCACAATCACAAAAGACTGCTACCGCCATCTCTATTCAAAACCTAGCAGCATAGGAGTCGATATTACAGATTTTCCCCAGGCTTACCACTAACTCTCTTCTACACCTGTCCTGACTGCTAGAGCAATGGGCCTAACCAGCACCATATGCATAGACTCCCAGACATTGACCCTAAAGCTGAGTTCCAAAGAGGTTTGGGAATTAGGTGACTGAGTACTTCCGTCTCTTGCAGAAAAATAATGAGAGGAACGAAATCAGCTGTTTCTCTTTGGTTATGTTTTACTTGTGTTCGTAAATAATGATCAGATGTAAACATCAGTTTCGAATGCATACCCCTTACAAAAAATACCAGGTTTACTTCAGCAGGAAATATTAGGTGAGTTCTATTATTTATGCAATCAGTTCCTACGCTTACTTCATGACAAAATTTGTGGAGACTCGTCAATAACAAGGTATCTTCTTTTCAGATGATCACGGTCGCTACGAGATATACAAAACAAGGCTGTTTACAACATGATTCGTACTATTTTTACAGACAGGGTGACCAAGCTGACGGCCACTATCGATTTCCAGAATAATAAGTGACGGTAGTCGGTAAGAACTTTTGGTATTGATGTTTTTGATCCTTTAACCACGATTATTCGCTTTCAGGTAGATGATTCACCAAGGCATATCTGACGACCAGAAATGAGATTTCGCAGTGGATAGTTCGAAATTGAAGATATTATTCCTGGTTTTAATAAAAATAATGAGACATAATCTAGACTAGAAATTAACTCGTAACAACCAGAACATCAATGAAACCCAAATTAAGAAAGATATTGTATTGGACTGTAACAGCGACACCGTAGACGATAAAAAAGAACTCTCCAATTTATTTGCTAACCACTTTTCTACCTCAGTTCAGCATAAATTGAACACACATTTCCCATCGTTATCCAATGACTGCACTAGTGGTATGAATGTAAGTGAAAAAACAATGTTTTTTCTTCCTGTAACGGAGGATGAAATCAAAAGTACATTGAAAGATATGTCAGATAAACCTTCGACTGGCTTTGATGAAATACCAATACAGCTTCTAAAAGCATGCTTAGACGAAATATCACTGTGTTTCTCACTGATAATAAATAAATCTGTGGAACTTGGACAATTTCCCAGTAGGTTAAAACTGGCACTGATAATCCCAGTGTTCAAGAAAGGTGACTCCTCTGACATAAACAACTATCGGCCCATTTCGCTATTGAGTGTATTCTCTAAATTAATGGAGAAAATCATGACTCGTAGAATCAACAATTATCTCAGCAGATTTGATCTGATTACATCATCGCAACATGGTTATAGAAGCAATTTGTCCACAGAAACTGCAGCAATTGAACTGACTCAATATATTAATGATGGTATAAACAACAAGGAATTCGTAATTGGCGTATTTTTCAATTTTACATGTGCTTTTGACACCTTGAATGTACATTTTGTACAAGAAAAATTGAATAAACTTGGAATCAGAGGTAAAGTCAATAAATGGTTAATTTCTTACCTCACTGATAGAAAATTGATAGTGAAAGTTGATGAAATTTTCTCATCTGAAAGGAACATTTCTCTTGGAACCCCTCAAGGCAGTGTGTTAGGCCCGCTTATTTTTCTTCTATATGTGAATGAATTACCAGAATTTAGATCCCATGGAAGGGTATTTATGTATGCTGATGATACATCTATTATAATTAGAGGAAGAACACTCGACGATGTCACTTCTAAAGTGAACTCCTTATTACTAGAATTCCAATCATGATGCTACAGTTATAGACTTATTATTAATTATAAGAAAACAGTTTGCATGATTTTTAAATCAAAATCAAACAGAGTCGATACCAATGATATTGATATCCGTATAAACAATCATCAACTCAATTTCAGTGAAGAAACAAAATTTCGAGGAGTCACAATAGATGAATGTTTGAGTTGGACTCAACATATAAATAAACTGTGTCCCCGCCTAAGCACGTCCTGTTTTGCAATAAGTACTTCGAAAAATGCTCTTGACCAAGCTTACCAACTATTTTACTCAAGAGTGTCATATAATATAATTATATGGGGACAAGGTATTGATGTGTATAGAGTATTTATTTTCCAGAAACGAACTTTAAGAACCATTTTTGGGATGAAGCCAACAGACACCTGCAGAGATATAATGAGAACACACGAAATACTGCCAGTAGTAGGAATATATCTATATAAACTACTGTCATACATCCACTTGAACAAAGGTAAAATGAAAAAGAACTCTGAAAACCATGATTACTCCACACGTAATAACTCAAATTTATACACTGCTAAATGTTACCTTTCTTCTTATAAATAATCCCCAATTTATGCAGGAAGCCACTTATATAACAAGCTCCCAGTGGATATCAAATCCATAATGACTGCAATCGCCTTCAAAAGACATCTCAAGAAATTCCTCTGCGACAATTGTTTTTACACAATTGATGAGTACCTGAACTTCCGACCAATGAATGTATTGACCTGACGCCATCTAACATGTAACTATCTAGTGTACAAATTATATTTTATCTATATTATTATATGTAACAAACCTGTGACGTATTCTATCCAATTTCATATTGGCTTAAAGAATAAATATATATTCTATTCTATTCTATTATTGTCAAATGGATCATGATTCAAATGGTCGTGCATTTTATATTCGGTACATTCTATAGCAGACTCAAATTATTTGAAGATCCCAATAAAAGTGATACTACAATTCAATAGGTGATTCAAATTGCTGGAATTGAATATTATGATAGGCTTTACCAAATATTGTCTTTTCAATAATATTATCATTTCAGGAATCCTAAAATAAAGTCTACTACTAGTATCAAGGTTGAAACAAACGTTTCAACCAAAGAATCCGACAACCCGATGTTTGAAAGTAACGATTTACAATTGGTTGTATTCAACGTTCTTATTTTGAATATAAATTACGTACATATCGAAATTAACATCAAGTTCAGAGAATATCGTTCTGCTCATACATTATATTCAACTCGAGAACAAACGTATTTGTGAAATAGTTAAGCGAATGAAGGTTAAAAAATGGTGGTGATTTCAATATTTCTTCGCAAGTGATATAAAACGTTTTTTCTACGACCACGTATGAAAACGTCATAAAGCAAACTGTTTTGTCATTTGAAAAGTAGGTCATTTATTCATTTATTATTATTCAAACAGGCTATTGCAGCCTAATTACTTGGATAAATAAGGTGAATTACAATTGTGTATATGAAATATTGTCTATATTATACCTACTGCCTATTAATCAATGCCCAGAATTGTAGGAGATGAACTGAGTCCAAAATCGTGGAGATGTGGAAAATCAGTCTCAAATACTTGTATTCAATATGCAGTCTGAAACATTCTTACGATAAAGCGCTGGGGATGAGGTCCAGTCTAAATCAATCAAAGTGTTGAAATTATTAGCCAATTTGACAATGGAAACCAGTGGTGCCCTTGCTGGATTCCCTATTTTGATATATTGAACATGAGGGTAGAACGTGTTCTATCACGTCATGCCGTGTCATATCACGATGGTTATGTTATTTGAAAGAAAAAAGCACATGTGTTGAAATGAAAAATATCACACGGCTAGAAATGATTAGTTGGTACTCACTGTCACCATAAGCACTTTTGTAAAACAACATTTATATTCATTAGATTTTCTGCCTCTTTTCGTATTGAGAAGAGAGTTCGTAACTATGATTTCAATGTGTCAGTGAGACATAACCTCTACATCCACTTTGATGAAAATCAGTCTGGAACTAGTATCTTCTACATGTCTGATGATGTTGATGGCTGTGGGTAGCATCATTCACATTCACAATTTGCCTGCATCACATAGATTTTCACTTTTTACATTCGAGATGAAGAAACCAACATGAATTTCTTGGTTAATTTTAGATCTACTGAATGACTGATGGCTGAAACGCATCTGTGTGATGTATTTATGGTTGCGTGTCTTTCAACTTTCACGTACTCGCCGCTACGCGACTCGTGCTAAACGACTATACTCTTGCGGAATATGTCACTTTCTACACTTGTTACGTAAAATACTATACCAGACGATTTTCAACAGCTAGTGGTAGTGAAATCCTAAAGATAAAAGGTGAATAAAATGTTTTCTGTTAGGGTTTCAATTACTACGATAATAAGAGTAGTCTTAAAACAAATTCTTCACGAAGCGTTATGAAATATCGAGATCAACAAAATTTGTTTCCTGTCACCACCTCCTATTGCCTCTACCTGAGCACCCACCTTTCTCGGGCCAATCAAAATAGCGGCCGTCTCCCCTCCCTTGGGTCTGCCTCCATGTCTTCAATATATGGTCGATCATATCAAATGTCTGGAATTTCAATATTCATAACGACTTGACACTTGTGCCAAACAGTCTGCTAGTTCACAGTTACCTACAAGAAGAGTCAGTATGAGTGAACACGTCCATATATTCGACAATTCCACCGAGTTGGAAGCTGCCCCTGTTAGGAGACCAGATCGGTTTCGATGGAGGAACCAAAATAGTGCTGCGAATAAGGATGGTGATGCACCCCACATTGAACAATCGATGACAGTGGAAACACATAGAAAGAGGAAACATGATCAATGTGAAGAAATATCAAGTGTGAAATTTTTTACTGGCTCTCCTCCCAACAAGAAAAAAATTTTGGCATCACAGAATGACGAAGGAAAAGAATCACATACTCCTGCTTGGATACCGGATCGGTTTAGATGGAGGAACCAAAGTTGTGCGTCGGATGACCATCGTACTCCTCTGAATAACAGAGGGTGGTTCAAGAAGAGAAGACTGGATCAGTTCCGATGGAGGAAGCAAGACAGTGCTTCGGTTGATTATCGTGCACCCGTTAATCAGAGGGGAAGGTTTCAGAAGAGGGGACCAAATCGGTATACTTGGATTAAACCGTGTTCAGAATAATTTTTTGTATATGGTTTTGTATATGATGAAGAATTAACTGATTTTATACATGGAGAAGCGCTTACTCTGCCTTTCGATAGTAGGAATCGCTATTATAGGTATTTCAATGCAGGTGTATTTCATGTATAGTTTATGTTAGCTCAGTATCAATAAAAACGATTATTATCATTCCGAAAGGTTTTGAGTGTTTTTTGACCGCCAACTCAGTTGCAAAGCATCCTTCGGGGTCTCATGAAGACTCATATGAATAAGGAATACGGAAACCTCAGCTTTTTAAGGGTCGGCCAAGTCGGCAGTCAAATCGGCAGAGAAGCGTCTCAAAACACACTGCGTTCAGCGACCGAAAAAGGCGATTGTGCTGATTGCGTATAGTAGCGATGGCTTTTTTGAATCTCCTGATGATAGTGCTGTTAAATTTTTACTGACGACCGTTGTCGTACTGTATAATGGGGATCGAAGAGAAAGAAAAAAAATTGTCAATTTCAACACAATTTCGGAAAACATATTCAACTGTTATATCAATCATTAAAGATCCGTGCTCTTAATTCTTCCAAATAAACTGGCAACACTGACAACAATGAAATCGCCTCGCAAACGCTCACGTCTGTTTCGTCCCATATACCAACACGTAATCATGTGCCGACTAGAGTCGTGAAACCGCTCGCGGTGCATGATGATTGATGCTTAGCAGGGTACGCGCGGCGGCCGATATGTCTGCGAACTCTCAATTTATTATATTATTCGATTAACATTCATATCTCAATTTCACATAGTTCCCATTTTTCAAAATGATATAAAAGGTTTTTGTCTGATGTAGGTATTATGTATCAGTTAATCACGGAGTATGAGTTGGGTAGGTACTCCGTCAACAGCTTATTCTGCAATCCGAACTTCTACTAGGCGAGTACTGGTTATTTCCAATAGTATTTTGAAGAGTTTAATTTTGTTTTTTGAATATCATTTCCTGATGCTTTTCTCGTACATATATCTATTTTGATGAAGTTGGCGACTTTTCAGTTTTCAATGTTTCACTGTTATACAATCAGCTTGATTTGAACGTCCACAAAACGTTCAGACAAAAGGATCTGGTTTTTCGGACTCGAAATGGACAAAATAAAATGGACGTCCACTACCATCTGGGACACCTATAATATTGTACTATTTCATTTCATCAGCTACATTCGAACAAATTCATCTCTCTATGCAATCCCAGTAAATATAACATCGTTTTCCACTAAAAAATTGAAATTAAATGAGGTTATGTATGTTTCGATGATATTCTGATAGGAGGGATGTCTTTGACATCTACAAACCTAGCCACATACAAATGATAGAAACTGTTTAAATTTTTTTACAATTATGTCAACACATCGACCTCCAAAAATGTTTCTAATAGGCAATTATGATGTGATCAAGAATTGTATTTCATTTATGAGATATACACATAACGAATACGAACAGGAGTGGCTCATATTACGAGATATAATGTTTCAAAGTGCTGTACGCGTATCGTACCTCTTACATAATATTTATGTGTCTGCAGAATGCTCATATACATATTTTTGATTCAACAAATAAAGTATCAATAGCAGTTCCTACTGGTGTCTGTCGAGTAATTTTTTATGTGTCATTTGGAGTATAGTTTTTCCCCAAATATTATGTTTCAGACAGATTTGTGTTAACTGGGTATACCGGGTGTCACGAATCTATTAGAATCTATTAGACAAGTCATAACTTCTTGAATGATAGGTGTTATATCGCTGCCTCGCGATTCGCCTTTTTAAAAACGATTTATTTGTTCCG